>CM030359.1:75403558-76054504 GCA_017893485.1 Hemerocallis citrina
AATAACAATAGTATCGAATATAAGTTATAACAGAAAAATAGTAGGAAAAGAAGATAATGTGTAGAAGTATGTCATACTTATATAAGTAGAAATACTACAATCTTGTTAAAAATTTACTGAAATATACAAGACAATATAAGATAATGGAAAATATAGTATCGCAAAATCATATCATATATAAAATGAATGTACATAAGAAAAATTCAAAATTTTGAAAATATAATAGAAATAATAAATAAAGAAAATAATAGTTGCAATAATGATTAAATAAGTGGTAATTTAAAACTTAATAAAAATACGTAAAAAATAATTGCAAATGTAAACGAGTAAACAAAAAAGTACATAAAAATATGGATGACAAAATTAAAGACTAAGAAACAAGTAATGCAAAATTAAAAGATTAAGACTCAGGTTTGTAGATAAAATAATAAATATCAAAGTGAATTAATAGTGTAAGAAAATATTTATTCATAAAATATTAAATGTTAAAGATGAAAAGTACTATGAGGAAAATTCATGATACGTATAAGGTATCATGAATGTAGGTTCAAACCAACCATACCACTCGTGATACCAAGGAAAAACTTGCTCGCATACAATCTCTCGTCAATGTATACGAGGAGAGTATCATGAATGCAAGCTCAATAACTTCATCATTCATGACTCCAAACTGACACTCAGACTTCTAATGTCCACCCTAATGTGTTTTTCTTATAATTTTGTACTACTTATTGAACCTAGCTCTGATACCACTCTTTAACGCCCTGAATTCCAAACACGGGCAATTCGTAGCAAATACATGACCTTTTACTTCAAATTCGTAAAAGTTTACAAGTTATCTAAAACTTTTTATTTACAAAATGTTGTTTACAATAGGACAGCGGAATTTAAATGAATACAATACAATCTACGATAATGAAAATTCTTCAATCTTGTAACAACTCATCATATTGACTTCAAGTCAATTCCAAGTCCAATCCTGTATCTGAGAAACTGTGGGTACGTCAGTTGCATACAACTAACGCAATGCTATAATACAACAATTCTTCTACTTTAGCAAGTACAACTTGAATGCGAAACAAAAATGTAGGAAGTGACTATCCTAAACATGTCAGTGTATGATATGACCTAATGCCTAATGCAGATTTTGCACTACGTTGACACAAATGCATACATATTCGGATTCTATGCATCCCATACTACACAGGTCCGAGGGCAAGCACTTATCGTTCTCCTCATTATTGGGTTCAAATAATCGTTATGAAATCCTACTACGGTGACAAAACAAGATATAGACATTCCACGAGTATATGTTTCAGTCCCGGAGTACATTCTCCCGACCATACAGAACCCTTATCGCGCAAACATCCCTTAAGCGTCGCTCTAGCTTTAAACACTGGAGACTCATCTCTCTTCCGCCCGACTATTCATAATTCCGGAGTACATCCGCCCGATTATTTATAGTCCCGGAAGTAATTGAGACTCATCTCGCATAAAACTCGTAGTCCCAAAATACATCCACCCTACTGTAACCATAGTCCCGGAATACATCTGCCTGACCATATTGAGCCCAGTCCCGGAATACATCCGCTTGGCTATAACCATAGTCCCGAAATACATCCGCCCAACTATATAGAGCAGTCCCACTCACGTTTGCTCAAGCTTCATCACATCTCCTTTTCTAGTGCTTGTTCTTAAGTTCACTAATAACACCTAGAGCTAGCTTATCCACCAGACTTAAATCAAACACTGACAATGTTAGCCCACACTGGCTAATTCTCAAAGAGAAAGTTAACCCACATGGCTACTTCTCAAATTTTCACATATCATAACCTACCGGCACTCTGGGTCTCGCTCAGCCTCCACATTCCAACAATCTCAACATAGAGATCAACTAGGTTACATCTAACCTCTTATAAAAAATTTCATTCATTAAACTATTTTTAACTTCTTTTATCCATTCTCTTTGCTATTATCAATTATGAAGTAACCAACTTCTTATAGCAACATTCAATAATACTTGTTGAGTTAAAACCCTTATAAACATTACAGGATTAATATCCCAAATTCATCATTTAATTACCTCTTAATTTCTCATAAGGTACATCTTATTCCAATTTTAAATCCATTTTTATACGTTATTAAAGTTTTAGGACTACTAAATAAGAGACATCAACCAATGGAATTAAAAAAAATCATATAAATTCCATTACTACTCCAAAAATAGATTTATTAGTTTCATAGGAAATATAAATGAGTCTACCACAACTTGTATTTAAGATCATTTAAAATCATCCTCAATTACTTCGTCTAAATTCATTTGCAAAACTATAGGTTCAAAATCAAAACACTGCAGCTCAAGCTACCTGTAAAAATCATAGAAAATTTTATATTTCATGAAAATTTGTATTTTTTAGATCAAATTAAAGGTATACAAGTCTAAAATAATTTTGTATTATATGTTTTTCCAAACTATTATGTCTATAACCCTAAATTCTTCGAAATCTACATATTGTTCAAACTTGTAACATTCATTATAAATTAAACACTTTATGAAAATTGATTTCTTAGATTATACAGAATGGTTAACAAGTCTACTTCATGTTCTTAGTTTTGAATTTTCTCAAAATACGGCATTAAGATGCTGAAATGATCAAAATCCAAAATGTGTACAAATTTTCAGCAACTAGCCAACTGCCAGCAAGTCCTAAGTTTGGATTTTATTAAAATAGTAAAAAATTTCCAAAAATTATGAAATTTTAAGGAGATATTCGTGACATATACGAGATGATCATATTAAAATTTTAGCTCTATACTTCATCAAGTTTAATAGTTATAATTTTTTGAAGTGCGACTAAGACTTAAAACAGAAACTTAAAAAAATTCCTCCAAATTAAACATATCATAATTTCACACATTCAGTCAACAACAATCTAAATATGAATATTGAATCTATATAAGTTATCTTGCATCTAACAATTCACACATGTCAAGTAGTCTACTAATAAAACTATATTAGAATGTTTAAGAAACACCCACCTCAAAAGTAGAATTCCTTGTAGAAGAACTCCTAGAAAATAATGCTCCAAAGCTCCAAACTCCCTAAAAAATAGCCAACATCTTCCTAGCACAACCCACAAGGTCTTCTCCCTCTTTCTCTCTTTGGTTTTTGTTTTGAGTTGTGTGGTTCATGAAAAAAGTATGGACTATTTATAGGAAAATTTTGTAGTCCAAATAGCTCAACACTTCCCAAAATAACTCCTCACTTTTCACTAACTCACACCACTCTCCCTCATTGTCAACCATGGTAAGAAAAACGTGCACGTATAGTCAATGTGTGTGCATAATCTTTATACAAAATTTTATTATTAATTTTTATTAGGTTAGATGTGTATGTTACACATGGCAAGGGTACCAAACTTACTATATTTTAAATGTACACTTTAGTGTACACAAAATTAATCATGGCTTTGAATTAATTTTAGTAGGCTACAAAATGGATTTAGGCCTAATGGATTTTAGT
Source organism: Hemerocallis citrina (assembly GCA_017893485.1). NCBI lineage: Eukaryota > Viridiplantae > Streptophyta > Magnoliopsida > Asparagales > Asphodelaceae > Hemerocallis > Hemerocallis citrina. Next base: position 75,407,082 of record CM030359.1, read on the forward strand.
TAGAAATAAATCACACAATTGTGACTAGAAAAATGAGATAAAAATGTCCATGACTCCAGATAATTTAGGAACCAACATGTGCATAGAATTTTACTTGCAAAACACGTATCAATACAAAATAAATTTGACAGAAGGAAAAACAGTTAAAATATAAAATACGCAGAACATGTATATTAATAATGTTACGGATATTTCACGTAATGGTAAAACATACGTAATCGTCATGCGTATTGAAAACACGTGCAATACACTTAAAAACACAAAAATTAAAATTAATATTTGAGTTGGCTCGAAATCGGATAAAAAGGAATTTTGAAAGTACGGAAAACATATAAATAATCGGAATATAAAATACGTATGACATTTATATAAAAATATGTTACAAATATTACTCGTAACAGTACAAAATATATTTGCGTAAGCCCTATAGGCAAAATTGTCTTAACTCAATTTTGCGTGGTGTCACACAACTCCTCACTGAGCTTGTTTTGGGGGGAGCAACTCCCCGCCGAGATCGTTTTGGGTGAGCTACTCCTCGTCGAGCTTATTTTGGGTGAGCTACTCCTGCCGAGCTCTGTTTTAAAATTTTGTGTGGTGTCACATAACTCAATCTTCTTGGGTGAGTGGAGGTTTGGCGAGCTCTATTTTTGGCGAGCCCCAGATGGTCTACTCCTCGGTGAGCTCATTTTAGGCGAGCTACTCCTCGTCGATCTTATTTTGGGTGAGCTACTCCTTGCCGAGCTCGTTTTGGGCGAGCTCCATTCTGGGCAAGCTCCGTTTTAGGTGAACTGCAACCTCGGTGAGTTGGCTTCTTTATCGAAACCAAGAATCAGGTGACCTCCTCTTCATTCGACCTCGAGGCTTCGGCGGGCAGTCGCTTGGTCGGCCAAGCTTATCGGCAACCTTGTCGACCAAATCTTCGATAACTAGGGTTTTTGGCTCCTTGAAGAAGCTTAAGTGCTTGCTGTTTTGGGCCAAGGAGTTGTCGCCAACTTGGGTTGTTGTCAACTTGGGAGCTCGCCGACTAAGTGGCTATGAAGTTGTTGGGTTTTGGAGCTTGATATTGGGTTGGATTGAAGTTGGGTTTGGAGTTGAATTTCATCAGAAAATCAATTTTTGATTCGGTGGCAGTCTCCCCTAAGTCAAGTTTAGACGTAGAATTGAAGGCTTTGGTTTTGTGTGTTGTTCTTCGAAGCAAATGTTGGGTTTGAGTAGTTGTAGTAGCAATTTAAGGAAAGTTGTGTAGCAATTCAAGGAGAGTTGTTCTTCTCCAAAGTGGATGGTGAGTCAAGTTCAGAGCCAGGTTTATGCTGAATTTGTGTTGCATGGAGTTTGAGTTTGATTGAGCTAAGGTTTAGCGAAGCTTGAGCTGGGCTTGCTTGTTTGCTGGCTGATCTCGGAGTTAAGGTCAGTTGCTTGGAGGTGGAGCTAGGGTTTGTTGAAGATAGAGAGACTTGGGCTTGACCATCTCCTCGTTCGGTTGGAGTTTTTGAAGCTTGATATGGGGTTTTGCTCCAAAAACCAAGGTTTAATTATTAGTATTGAGTTGGGCACCATTTCACATTTTTATGCATGTTTGGAATTATATATAAATATATATATATATATATATATATATATATATATATATATATATATATATATATATATATATATATACATACATACATATATATACATTAACACAGAAATTTTATTTTATATGCCTTGGTTTATATATCAACGAGTAAAATCGTCTTTGGTTGACATATTAACTCGTTCCATCGATCAAATTGTCTCACCGCTCATTTTACCGAATCGCTCTTTTGCCTATCAAGCATTGTGTTGTTCGCTTATTTTGACGATCGAGCATTTCGTTGTTGGACAAGTGTTTCATCGGTCTAGGAGCTGAGTGCTTTGGTCATTGGATGTTGTGTATGTAGATGAACAAGAAGAGTTGTTGCAGGAATAAACTTCAAAAGGTAGTTTGAATGCGGACTTACTATTTGATCCTAGCAAGTTTGTTGAGACAATTGTGAAATGGGAATGAACATTTGAACTTGTTGTTTGCGACCAAGAAGTTTGGAGAGGCAGCTCATAGACGGAGTTGATGTAGTGCTCACCGTTTGCACTCAACAAGCTTGTTAGAGGCAACTCTGTAACGGAGTTGAACGTTGAAATTACTATTTGTGCCCAGCAAGTTTATAGAGACAACTCTCGGATGAAGTTAATGTTGAACCTGTTGTTTGTGCCCGACAAATGAGTAGAGGCAACTCTCAGATGGAGTTGATGTTGAACCTGTTGTTTATATCCAACAAGTTATGTAGAGGAAACACTAAGATAGAGTTGAACAAGAGCTTGCCATTTGATCCCAGAAAGTGAGCAGAGGCAACTCTCAGACAGAGTTGATGTTGAACCTACCATTTGCTCCTAGCAAGTGAGTAGAGGCAACTCTGGGATGGAGTTGACGTTGAGCTTGCCGTTTGCGTCCGTCAAATTTGGAAAGGCAACTCTGAGATGGAGTTGGGTGTGGAGCTTACTTTTTATCCCAGTAAGAATATAGAGCCAACTCTGAGACGGAGTTGGACGTTGAACATGATATTTGCACCCAGCAAGTTTACAAAGGCAACTTTGAGACAGAGTTGGACGTTTTAACTTGTTTGTAACACCGCATAAAAATAAAAGATATAATTTTGAATTATTATTTATATTCAATTTAATTGATTGGTTATTTTTATCATATTTCATTGTCTACTAGTTTGTACGTGCAATGCACGTGCATTATAATATATTGTAGTACTTGTATCATAAAATTATAGTTATTTTATTTGTCACGCCCCGCTTCCCAGAATACAATAAAATATAGGGTCGTGACTGTAACAACCCCAATTTATATATATATATATATATATATATATATATATATATATATATAGAGAGAGAGAGAGAGAGAGAGAGAGAGAGAGAGAGAGAGAGAGAGAGAGAGTCCCCTTCGGTTGCACACTACTCTTGGTGAGCATTCCGTGAGCACTCCCGAACTAGAGACCCTATGAAAAATCCGAACCGCTCATATTGTTCTATATGCCTTAGATAGCCTAACAATAAGAAATCAAGTAATTTGAAGTTCATTTGCCCATCCATCATGCAGTTAGAATTTTCAGCCATACAATTTTGTGATGATGTAAATCATGGGTAAATGAACTTCAAATTACTTAATTTTTTATTGTTAGGCTATCTAAGGCATATAAAACAATATGAGCGGTTCGGATTTTTCATAGGGTCTCTAGTTCGTGAGTGCTCACGGAGTGCTCACCAAAGTAGTGTGCAACCGAAGATTTCTCTCTCTCTATATATATAATTGTTAAAGCACAAAAACTATATATTTTATTTTTGAGTGAAACAAGGAATGAAACTATTCTTCAAACATATGTATATATTTAGGTTTTTAGTTGGGCTTGGAAAGCCCAATGAATTGTGAACAAAACAAAACAAAAAAAAAACGAAAATGAATTGGCCCATATGCATGGCCAGCCAAGAGCTTTGGTGGGAGAGAGTGGAGGAAAATTTAAAAGAGCATCTACGGTTTTTTTGAATGAAGAAAGATTCCACTTGAGTGTTTGTAGAACCCCATGAGTTTTGTACAGTTTACACTCCACCCTCACGTCCCTACTCACCCAATCATGCAACCAAATCTCCGCCTCCCATGACCCCCTCATCATGAAGACTTTCTTCATTTAAACCCCTCCTCATTTTCCTAGCTCCCATTTCTCATTTTCACACCAATTCAAATCATTTTCTCTATTCTAAACCACTCTAAAACTCACTCCTACACTCTGTCTATTGAATTGGGAGTTCAAGGAACCAAGGAAGAAGAACCAAGGATAGGAAGTGCAAGGATCTAGGAGTAAGAAGGGCAAAGGGCAAAGGTCAAAGCTAAGAGTTTGGAGATTTCAATTTTCATCAAAATACTAAGGTGAGTGTTTCTAAATCTCTTGATATGTTCATAAATTATTTGTGGAGTGTTTCTTGAATGCCTAGAATGATCTGTATGACTATGAAATTTGATAAAATCGTTTGGATTCAAGTTTATGCTAGTAAACATAATAACAGATCTGGAAATGTTGACTGTAAAAATGCTAGTTAGTCTGGGAAATCATAACTGAAATAATATTGTGAATTCTTGCATGAAATTTTTATGGCAGCATCTCATGTGTTAGGAACACTCCCACCAAATTTCATAATTTTTGGAATTTATTTGATATTTTAAATAATTCCGGACTTGACTTCTGGCTACGTAGTAAATATATTCGTCCAATGTACTGTTTTGATTGTCAAAAATTAATAACTCTCTGACCACTTGACAACTATGGCTGAAATTTTAGTATGTATTGATAGCATGTGTCTAGATCATAAATATAAATTTTCATTGAATTTGGACATCATTTTCTATGCCAAAAAAATACGTGAGGACTGACTAGTTAATTCGTAAAACAGAGCATGCCATGTTACCGGCTTGAACATAAGCTTACTTCAAATTATCATAACTTGAAAAATACATGTTAGAATTACTTGAAATTGGATATGTTATAGTCCCATGTGTTAGGAGCTAGGTTCTGGAATTTCATGATTTTTGGATACCATGTGCTATTTTTAATTGATTTTATCTCAAAACAGTGTTAAGGTGATGTTCTGTTCTGGAAATTTGTATACATGTTAAAGAATGACCTATTTGACCACTTAAACAGCACAATCTGAAGAAACTTATAACTAGGAAGTTATAGGTGACACGTAGAGCTTTCTGGAATGTCTTAGAACTTAAGATTTTAAGCTATACACGGTTTGTGATGATTTTTACAAGATACAATAGATGCATGTAGTTCCTGTAAGTTACTGTTTAGATGCCATGTTTATGAATTTGCTTTAGAACACATAGTTTGAGTTTGTAATTGTCGTTTATGACTAAGAAAGCATGTTATGGATAAGGGAAAGGAACATGGTTTCATTCTACTATGTTCTATGATGTGTCTAGCTCATATGTGCTAGTAGGATCACAATCGAGACATACATGTTCACCGTTTTGGAGTTGATGTTGTGTTATGCGATTATGTGTTGATGTGAACCATTTTGGGATGAGATTCATGGCCAATTGGTGCTTTAGTTTGCTGTCTTTATTGAGTAGAAGCATGGGGATCACCCGATCGTGTTTCTTCAATTAAACGGGACCGAGAATGACTCCATTTTGACATGAATGCAAATAGCATGCTTGCGGTTTGGAAATGTAAATTGTTATTTCTACAGCTTTCTAGCACCCTGTTTAGGGTATTCTTGGTGTATGATTCATCCCTAGGGTAGTGTACCTTGTTGGACTACATTGATTGAATTTTAAGACTCTACTTTTAAGTCATGTTGGTATATATATACGATAGAAAAGGAACCCGTGTCGCATCGAACACGTTGGAGGAGACGACTCGTGCGTCGACGTGCTCACCGTTCATTGAAGGATTCCATCGTTGTGTTTTGAGGCTACCACTTGTCAAGGACCGTGGAGCGTGAGGATAGCGGGAGCAATGTATTTGTTCGGGTCAAGGTTGTGATCTAACTCCATGCGTTGTTGGCGGTTGCTGCGATCGATGGAGTCAGTTCGTCGTTAGTTTTGGGCCAAGTATGTGCCGAGACGGGCCAACTCTAGGGCCGAATTTGAGGACTAGTTGAGTCCAATTGTGGGATGGGTAAGTCCTAATAATGAGAAAGGTAATTAACTAGAAAGAGTTTACAAGTAGAACTTAACTAGTTGTTTATCAGAAACAAAGTTGTTTGCTAAGTTAGGGATTGGAACTACTTGATAGATCGCCTAACTAAAGAAATTGGTTAAAAGATGAAATAGACCTAGACTCATCTAATAATTATTACAACTAATGAGATAATGAAAGAGGATTAGGGTTTGGTCAGAGTCTTGGATTTCAGATAATTAGATGACAAGATAAAAAGCTAGTAATCATATAATTAACCTTATCCTTACTCTTAAGAGTGGGTTGTCTTTAGTACTTGGGTTTGCAGTGTGTAGGTATAGCTCGAGTCATGGTTGAATGTAAGGATAGGCACTAGTGGGTCTTGTGTTCGCCTGTCAGGGGGACGCATGGCATCTTCACGCCTGACTGAATCCTAGGTTCGTTTAATGCAGACAGGGGACCTCGAGTTGTCCTGTGAGTGAGCTCTATGGGGCTCCACTGTCCTCGGCGTGGGTGCCTTTATGTCTGTAACAATCTTTGTGGAAGTTTTGAGTGGTGACATCGTCTCGACTACAAGTTCTGGTTTGGTGTAAGGACGTGGGTAGCAGAGTTGGGGAAACCTAATATCCGTCAGGTCCTATGTTGATCAATGCAGGCAGGGAACTTAGAGACTGCCGTGTGAGGGAACTCTGTGGAGGCTCTAAATTAATGTCCTCGGTGATGAGCCGTAGTGTCGGTACATCAGTTTTTGGTAAGGTCCGGAAGGCGAAATTACCGCATCTCTATTTATTTGGGCAGCGACGGGAGTGAACCAGACGACTGCGATTCCGGGCGTAGTGGGAAGAACGCGAGGTAATGGACACCACTACTACTGCAACGACGAGAGTGAACCGGACGATTGCAGCCTGATCACCACTAGAGTATCAGAGAAAGGAGATAGCACAAGAGTAGGATGCATAGCAGGGGATCGAACTCCATCAACTGAAGAACATCGTTTGGTTGGGGAATGTGTAGTTTGGGATGCATATCTCTCCAATCAAGCATGCATAGTGTGTGCATTAGATTAGGCCATGGCATACACCGACACTTGTTTCGCATCACTTTTCCTATTACATCAAATTTTGGTTGTTGAGGTTTGGAATCACTATATTATGGCATAGGGAGGATCGCTGTAGATAGCAGTGCATCAGTTGTATTGTAACCCCTGTTTTCCCAAAATTGTATTTTTGTGTATTTTGGGTATTTTAAAAATTTTCGCAAATTATTTTTTTTCTTTCCGGATTTCAAATTTCTTTTGTCAAAATGTATTTTTATATCTCTTATATTTTTTTCGGAACCATATAATGGATTATTTTCAATATATTTTCTTTTTTCTTTCATTTTTGACCCCCTTATACTGATTGTGCGTCGTTTGTTCGTTTTTCACCATTTTGAGTTCTTTTTCTCATTTTCTTGATCTCGTTCATCATTATTAATTATTTTGGGGTTGTGGTGGATTTTTGGAGGTGTTTTGCCTAATTTGTGATTTTTGACCCTTAAGGAGATTTTTTAGGAACCATAGAATTCATTGTATATTGTATCCTCATTTGAAATCTACCCAATACTCATTACCCAATTGTATACCTATTAATTTATATTGATATCCACTACCCATTAACCCACAAATTACCCATATATATATCCCCTAATATTCATTAACCCTAATCCCTAATTTTCTCTCTCCCTCTCCTCTTGCAATCCCGGCCCCCTCTCCTATTCTAATTCCTACTCCCGGCCTGCATCTCCCTTTCCCATAACCGAGCCTCCCCATCAGCATCCACCCCTTCCACGGCCATTAATCCACCATACTACAACCCCGGTACATCCAAAACCCTACTTTCCCCCTCCTATTGTGGCCGGCATCTCCAAACAGCACAACCACCTTCCAATCCAGCACAAAACTCTCCCCCTTGCTGATTTGTCAAGTGGGTATCACCCACTTTGGTTCGTGCATCAAGGAGATCGATCGTAGGTGCGTTTCGATTCGTGTGTTTGCTTGGAATCGCGTGGAAAGGCTTCTCGCTCGTGGGTTTCGCTGCTAGGCTTCGCTTGGTCGCGTTCATCGTCATTAAGAGGTAAGTAACTTGTACATAATTTCATTAGGTTCATACTAGTCAAAAAGTTCACATATAGGGTAGTTGAGACTAGAGACGGCCAAAAATTGGATTTTTATTTGTTGGTTTTGTCTCTATTGTGTAAATCAGGCCATAGATGACTTAGAACATGAGAATTGATAGGTTTATGCCGTAGGTTTCACCCAAATGCGATTTTGATCGCGTATGTCATATATCGCATGAGACGTGTTTGAGGGTTTGCCCATAGGAGAATAATTAGGTTTTGACATGTTAGAAACCCTTTAGTATGATATTTAGATGATGGGTAGGCTGCGTTTCGAATTTGGATGAGTTTGGTTCTTTTTTTGTAGAAGTTATGACGTTTCGAAGATAAGTTGTGAAATCTGGAAATTCGGGCTGTGCTGTGTTGATTACTGTTTTTACCTGGGTTAGAGTCCGAATCTCAATGTGGAAATTTCACAGTAAATTGTAGAAAATTGAATCTATTTTCAAACCCAACTGGTTTCACTGCGTTTGGAGTTTGTATGCAAGAGATATGATAATTTTAGTACATGTATGTCGGTAGTTTTCAGATTCAGTTTGGGGTAGTTTTTGTTAACTATTTATTTTCAAGATCTAGGTTATACACGATACCATGCCATGATACTTTGCCCAGTGTTTCCGCATGATGTTAGGAAGTTCCCAGATTTATGTGGTATTTTAAAGATAAGTTTTGAGTGATGTTTCATATCCTTTTCCATGATCTGCTTTTTCTGTAAACTGCGTGTTGTGCTATGTTGATTTCAGTTTTCACCCTATTTATATTTACTGTATGAAAATTTTACGTGAGATATGGAAGTTGGAGAATTTTGTCTACTTTCACCCAGTTTGGGCGGAACTGGATTTCGATGCGCTGTTTGCGAGATATGTTTGTTTTCGTACAGCAGTGTTGAGAAATTTCAGATTCATCAAAACCAGGTTTTGTGTTGCTTTTTATTTATGACGACTTAGTTATACTTCCTGAAAAATTATTAAAATTATTATTTTGAGCCTACATATTTAGGGGATTATCCCAGATTTTTCGTGGATTTATTTGATGAGTTTACATGCTGTTTTTATGTGTTGGAAGTCATTCCTCTGTTTTCTGGCTGTACATGAAATCTGTGTTGAAATGAGTTTTAAGCTGGGATGTTGTGAACTAGTAGAGGACTTTATTATACTTGTTAGAAGCATGTGGATGTCTAGTTTCCAGATCCTTTGACGGATCATAATTTACATGCCTGTAGCTCTTTGAATCACTGATTTAGTGTTGACTAGTCTTGCTGTCCTGATTATGAACCTAGTATATTTTGCTTGTATATGTGAATCTATATTACCCATGCACGCTGATTTGATATCCTGGACCTATACCTGATCCCATCATGCTTATTTGACACTATTTTGCCCGTAATCATGCTTTTTGGACATTAAAAATTAAAAGTAACTAAGTCGGGGTTAATGGGAAAGATCTAGTAGTGGATAATTCAGAAACGTGTACTCGGAAGGGGGCCCGTGTTTCCCACATTTGAAATTTGGTATATGATTTGGAATATTTGGAATTTGATATATGATTTGGATTACTGTTCCTGAGTACATTGCCCTGCATGGTCCCCTATAAAATCTAAAACGAAACTGTTGTGTTGTAGCAACTATGTGATATAATTTGGGGCACATGAAGTGCTACCTAGATAGTAATCACACAAGACTTGAACTTAATATATGAACATGATACTTGACATGATATATGCGTGCTTGAGTACATGATACATGAGATTTGGCACATGAGACTTGAATTACTTGAAACTTGATACGTGATACACGATTGCATGACACTTGACACTTGATGCATGTTTAAAGGATACCTGATTTATGTCGTGTCCCTTGATACTTTTACCATGCTAGTTTGTCTAGGTTGACATTATACATATACCATGTGCTAGTTAGTTTCCCCATTCCATGTGCTTGTATCCTACTCTATTTGTGACCAGGACTTGCCATTGATGGGTACTTGTGTTTTCTCTTTTCTCTTTCCTGCATTCGTTGTATTGCAGATTTTGGAGGACAGTTTCCTGAAGGTATTGGCAAGATGAGGGGCTAGAGGCTGAAATTTTGCTATTATTATCTCTTATAGTTGGTCGAACAAATATTGTATTTTGAGACTTGTAATTATTCTTGTAGTTGGGCATTATGACCCAGGAATATTATGTATTTCAGATCATGACTATTTGAGATTAATCTATTTTATTTAAAGTATTCTTGTTGGTATTTGGTTCATAAGTGCATGTGGTTGATCTTTTTTGGCTTCCAACTTTGATTATACTGTGATATGTTATAAAGATTTCTTGAACAGCTTATGGATGATGAAAATCATTCGCTGGGCTTTTGTTACGTACTCGTATTCCGTATTTTTGGGAAGCGGGGCGTGACTTGTATTCAACTGACGTGCCCACAGTATGTCTCGTTACAAGATTGCTGTTTTGGGAGCGCGGGGGAGAACTCAGGCCGTGGGAAGCATCCAAGCAAATGTTACTATCCAATTTTATTGTATATTCATGATGTATCAAGTTGTTGTAATTATTGTAATCCATGGACATTGTATTAACAATTAATGTTATAAAAGTTTTTAATTTTTTGTGATTTTGTTGTGTTGTGAATCATTTGAAGAAAGATCCTGGAGTGCGTCACGAGTTTCTATGTTAGGAATTCGGGACGCTACAGAAATTGGTATAAGAGATTACTTCAAATTGTAGTTTAACACCACAGGAGATTAGACTTGGATGCCCCAGTAGGGTCAGTTTGGTATAGATATTTGATGATCGTAATTCATATTGTTGTACTTTCAACTTATGTTTTATGGTTTTCTACACTAATTCCCTTATTTTTCTCTCGCAGGATGGTTAACGGTGACATTCCGGAGCAGAACTTGTGGTTCGAGATGGGAGAGTCATCGGATGAGGAGGAGCCAACGATGGAGGTCAAGGAGCCCGAGGTGGGAGTAGAGGTTGTGGGTGAGGAGCCCATGGCGATCGCTGACTTTGATGGTGGAGAGCTTTCAGATGCAGAGGATCTCCCAACAGCTGAGCAGCTTCCACCACCACCTCCCCTGTCGGACGCAATCCAGCATACCATGGATCGAGTCTTACAGGAGTTCGCTACCTACCATTTCAATCATGGAATGATGGAGGACGAACTCCACAGTTGTGAAGTTGAGCCGCAGGACCTCGTGGAGGTTGTGGGCAGAGTTGAGCAATTCAAGATCAAGGTCTTTCAAAAAATCAAGAAGTAGAAGGCCCGACACTGGAAAAGGATCGTGAGCCTCGAGGCGGGGTTGGAGTTGTTGTGGGCCTAGGTGGCCTAGCTTCAGGCCTAGCCTAGGCCATGCAGGAGGTGGCAGGCTCCATAGAATTTGTTATCTTTTATGATTTGTACTCATGTCTCGTAAAATGGTTATTTTGGGTGTTTTGTCTTTTTGAAAATTTTTGGTACCATTATGATGCTATGATGTGCAGGGGTGTAATGTTTTGATAAAACTAATAAGATTATTATGATGAATGAAAGAAACATGACATTTTAGTTGATATAAATCTTGATGTGTTTTATGTTGCTATCATAATATTAATCACCTTAGACACCCTATGTTAACAATCATTGCTCAGATGTTGAGGAGCACCCTAGTGGAAGGAGGACTGGAGAAGAAGGGGTTGGGGCCAACAATGCAGGCCTCAACATCGATACCGAGTTTGCGCGCATGTACCAGATGATGGCCACATTTATGGAGGCACAGCGTAATTTCGTGCCGCAACCCGTAGCTCCTGCAGGCAATGTAGGGAATGTTATCCCCGATCCATGAAAATGGTGGAGTCCTTTAAAAGGATGAAGCCGCCTATTTTTGAAGGGCGTAACTGTAACACCCCGAATTCAAAATAAGCCTGAATTCGAAGTTCCACATGATCTTTACACTTCACTTCATACAATTTTATAAGGAATTTAAAATTTTTATTACAACAGAGTCTTTTACACCAACACACAGCGGAATAAATAAAATACAACAATGATAAATGTACAATTGTAACAACTTCAGCATTTAAGTAATCATCAGCAACGAATTCATCTTTATATCTAGCTTCTTGTAAATTCTAAGTCCTGCATATAATACTATGGGCACGTCAGTTGCTTACAACCGACGAAATATTATACATGGCCATCCTCGCTATGCTGAAAAGTATAATGATTCTTAAATACTTTAACAAACACAAACTTGATCACAAACAAGGCTAAAGGGGGACTATCCTATTGATGTCGTGGGTGCTGTGCACTTAACAGTTATTTATATTAGATGACACTAATGCGCACTTGTTCGGATTCTATGCATCCAATACTACATAGGTCCAAGGGCAAGCCCTTAATCGTTCTTCATCTTGTAGGGTTGATTCCCTCGCCATGAGTTAAACTACGACGGTAACTACGGTAAGTATCCTAGGTGTTCTATAAGTTACGAGCCCATGTCTAGACATCCTAGAGAGAATCCCACGCATTGATATGATGCATCATGCAGGCATCCTATGGAAAATTTGCCTCCGCCATGGAACGATGGCACTATGTAGTCACCAAGCACCCCACAAGCGTCGCCGACGGTACGATATCCTGGAGGAGTATCCATGCTCTGACATGACGCATCATGTGGACATCCTGTGAACACTCTCACACCGTAGATTCAAGGTCCTCATACTTGTGTTTTTCTCTTACTTTCATCACATCTCCACTATAGTGTAGTCCTTACATTTTTAGTTTGTTTTAGAAGAAAATCATCACAATCTAGACCTAGCTTACCCTACCAGACTTAAACCAAACAAAAGAGACATTTTGCCCAACTGGCTACTTCTCAAGAGATGCTTAACCCACACTGGTTAGCTCTCAAATTCATTAATAAATACTGCCGGTCACTAGGGTCTCGCCTAGTCTCTAGATTCCAACAACTATCTCTTTCTAGAGATCAACAATAAGTCATTTTCAATCTCAAAATAACATTTCAATTTCTTTATTCATAAACTCTTTCTCAAAGAAAACATTTCTTTAATTACTCATAACATGAAGTTTCTCATTTCGACTTCTTTTATCAATTTAATCATTCATAACATTGTGTGTATTTCAAATAATCTTAACCAAGTGTTAAACCAAACTTTCATTTATCTTAATTTAAACAATAGTCACATTTTAATCGATAAAAATCGAGTTCTTCAACAAAATTTAATATAAAACACCCTTTCAATTCTCAAAAAATATATCCAAATATTACAGAAATAGTTTTTATAAAGTCTAAACAATTTTAGAGAATTAAATAGACTTTTTCCCAATTTTTCTTTCATTTAAAAACCCCAAAACACAAAAAAATCAAAAAGAGAAACAAAATGGCCAAGTTCGGAATCGAACCCAGGTCAAACACCCAAACTCGCCAGTGAACAGTAACCATCCCAAATCACACCCAAGGACCAGTTGGTCCAAAGCGAGCAATTGATATAAGTAGAACTCAATTTATAGTTAAAGATCCGGTTCGATGATTTGATTAAAAATCAAAATTCACTAAAATAGAGTCTCTATAAAGATTCAAACCAAGTCCAGTAGCTCCGCCTAGTTACAATAACGGACCCAAATTGCACCCGAAGACCAAATGGTCTTGAGTGATTAACTGATATGAGAATGGTTAAGTTTTTTTGTATATATCTTACTATTATTAATTTTCCTTTATTCAACTCGATCTTTCAATCAATTTGTACTTATACAAAAACTTAATATTTTTCCAGAATGTATTTCTATCCAAATAATACATAATAGTGTATATATTTAAAATCACAAAATTTATTTCCGAAAATTTACGAACTCATATTATTAATTTACGAATAGAAAATTGTCTTTCATCAAAACTTCTCCATAAAATTCTTTATACTCATAAAATAAAATTATGAGACTATTTTTCTACTATAATCATATTGTAAAACCATTTTCATACATGTTACAATAATTTGACTATAATAAAAATTATTTTACCATGCATCAATTCTCATCCCAATAATTTACCAAATGATATTTTCTTTTCCTCTTCTATTTTAACATGGTCTAGCCATTTATAATATCAATTCAACACATCAAGACACAATTAAATTGAGATCATGCAATCTACTTTTATCATACCAAACAAAATTTAGCAATTAAATTCTACATTAACTAGCATGCAATTTTACTCCTAAATTAGAAATAATTTTAGAACCAACCACCCAAGAAAATGTGATATACTCAATTGAACTCCTAGAAATAAACTCCAAGAGAACTCCAATTTGTCTTCTCGAATTTCGTGCACAAGACAAAGACTCCAAACACCATTTTGGCATCAAACAATGATGGCACTCCTTCTCTTTTCGGCAAGCAACAGTAAGAGAACCAACTCAAAACCTATATAACTACACACACACACACACACACACACACACACACACACACACACACACACACACACACACACACACACATATATATATATATATATATATATAAAATTTGAAAGGGGAAGTATAGGTATATATATGTATATATATGTATTAGGTGTAGTAGGTGGAGAAAGCAATAAGGTGTGCTGGATGGGATCTTCAGATTTGACAGAGAGCAAAGAAGGAGGAAGTGTGAAGGGTATAAGTGCATATATATATATAGACACACACACACACACACACACACACACACACACACACACACACACCCATTTGTGGTGAGTAGGTGAAGAAGCAAAATAAAAGGATTTGTTGATGGACTGGTTTTCGGCAGAGCACAAGAAAGTGAAAGAGAGAGGGGTTTCGGATGTGATAGAGAAGGGAATAGGGAAATGATGGAGAATGGTAGGGGTAGTGGTATTTTTATAGAATGGTAGAGTAGTTAAAGTAACTACTCTCCACTAGTGTACCTGCTAGACCACTCTCTAATTCAAAATTTTGTACTTTTCCTCCTTGCAAAAGAACTGCCGGCCTAGCATTTCATCCCAAACACGTGCACGCGCATCACACTTGCACACACTTCATTCATACACACACATATATATTTAATTTAAAATATTTGTTTATAATATATAGGAAATGTTTAAATAAAATTAGTGTAGTTTAATTTTAAATTAGATTCATCATGCACAAAAAAAAAATTAAACATACACACACTTAAAATTTCATTTTGAAAAAGGATACGCCTAAATACGTGCACCGAAAACACGTACGTCGCCTGTAAAAATATCAAAATACGAAATCGACTTTATCAACGAAAAATATTTAAATATAATTGAAATACAACATGAAAAAAGTATTTATTAATTTTATATATTTCACGACGCAATCACTACGTACATAGAAAACACGTGAACCGCACGTACAAAAGTATTTTAATCAAAATAAGAGAAAAATGAACTTTCGTTTATAAAACGAATTCGAATACATAAAATAAGTAATTGAAATGCATAGAAAATATCACACGTTGCGGTGGAAAACACGTAATCGATACGTGCATCGATAACACGCATAAAACACGTAAAAATACATAGATTGAAATTTAATATTTGAGTTGACTCAAATAGGATTAAAAATAAATTTTGAGAATACGGAAATAAATAATCGGAACCCAACAATACATAGTGAAACACATTACGGATATTACCCGTAATGGTACAAAATACACGTGCATAACACATGAGGGAAAAAATTATTATTTCAAATTTTGCGGGGTGTTACACTCTCCCCACTTAGATTAGGTCTGTCCTCAGAACTCACTAAGGTAAAAGTGTATTTTGTACACACAAAAGAAAAATATCATTATTGTATAAAGAAAACTGCAAATATTAAGAAATAAATGTAGTATATAAATAAGCAATCTGGAAAAACAAGATAAATTATGTATAAGAAAACTATGAGTATCAAAGTTTTATAAGAACGGAACAAGAAAACTAGGAAAATAGCATAATGAAATAAATGTGACAAAAGATAGGATGAGAGAAATTTTCATACAAAAATAATATCAGGTAAAACATTAGATAAAAGGAAAATAAATTGAGTCACTAATTTGTGGAATAGTTCGGAAAACAATGCAATGAAGAGAAACATAGTTAATAGATAATTTATAAATAGGTTTAGTAATCAAATTTTATCAAAGTAATAAGCGGTAGAAAATCGCAAACTGAATTGGTATTATATGCCAAAAATTGAATTAGCAATTTAAAAGAAAACTATTGGATAACAGTTTGAAAAATAAACGAGAATGAAATTTAGTTAAAAGTATAAACAACAAAAAATAATTTTGTATACCAATAAAATATTTTGTAGGGTAACTATAATAATTATACACAATTTGAAAATTAAAGATATAGAAGGCATACATCGAAATACTTTCGAGTTGTCAAATAGAGCAAGAAAACCAACATGAAAAGTTATATACGTATTGGCATAAAATTTATAGGGTGGAACAAACAATATCATGATACAAAAATTACAAATGATTTGTAGGAGTAAAACAACATTATAGTTGTAAAAGTAATAACAAAACAATGCAAAACTAATTATATAGAAATAAATTATGAATCATAAACAAAAGTGTAATTAATAATATATATATATATATATATATATATATATATATATATATATATAGGGAAAAAGGGGTATGAGCAACTTGCTCATTTAGTAAATAAGCAATTGATGATGTGGCATACATGTAATTGGAAAAACCTTAAAAGGGTTAGTTGTCCAATGTATCACATGCATGCCACATAATCAATTGCTCATTTACTAAATGAGCAAGTTGCTCATATCCCTTTTATCCATATATATATATATATATATATATATATATATATATATATATATATATATATGTGAATATATTGTTAGGTGAGTAGTCACCAAATCTATGATAAGTTAATAGAAATATAAAATAAGATGAAGTGGAATGAAATACTAACTTATATAAAAATATAAAATAATAAGTAGAAGATGGCAAGATAGTTGAAATTAAATAGTAAATATACATGTAGGATAGATATAGAAATCAGTATAAATAATATAATGCTAGGTTGTAAAATATTATAGAATAAGGTTTGCCCGTTGACACGTGCCTACGGCACGTCTTCGAAATGGTGCACCTTGTTTGATCATATAAAATAGTTTTGAAGGTCCAGCAAATTAATTGAAGTAGCAAACATTTTATATGAGAAACATTTTGGGGTCCAGCAAAAAACATATTATATGATTTTTTTGATTTTTTGAATTATTTTTAAAGTTTTTAAATTTTAAATTTTTAATTTTTTTAAAATTTTGTAATTTTTTTTTTCTTAATTTTTTAAATAGAAGATGGAGGGAAAGAGAGAGAAAATAATTAAATAAATATAGGAGTTGTTTTGGGTGGGGGATTTGAATTTGAGTTTTGGGGAAAAACTTTTGGGGGGGGGGGGGAAATATATTTTGTAAAATTAGATCTGGGCCTTTGATTTTTGGAGGAATGAAGGAGAGCCACTTGATAGCTTTCTTTGTGTTTTATTATATAGAGAGTATATGCTAGTAAAAAAAACGTAATAGTGGTAAGTAAATATTATAGATAACAAAGTAGGGGTTATCAAGTAGAAAATCTCCTTCTGGTGTATGTTCGCCTCGTTTGTGTCAAACTGCAGACTTGCCCCATCGACCTCAAGTTGCAGAATTGAATCTACGACATCTGATTGCAATTTACCTTCTGTACATTCGGTTGTAGACTTTGCCTTCCCGACGTCCAGTTGCAGTTTGCCTCCATTGATGTCTAGTTGCAGATTTGCCCTCTTGACATTAGGTTGCACCAAAACAGGAGATGAAAAGATGTAATCTTCCATATACACTTGTATATTGGGTGTTTAATAAAGTATAGTGTTATGTTTTGAAATCAGTGATATAAAATAGAAGTAAAAGAAATTTTACACGACGAAATACCAAAATAGATGTATAGGATATATCAAATATAAATGGTACTAATTTGTAGCAATGAAAAAAAATGATTTAAAACATTAGGACGAAAATAGTGTAAAGCATATGCACGAGATAAAAATACAAATGAAAATGATAATTATGTAGTGTATGTATTATATTGAAGGAGCGTAAAACTACAAAATTTATGAGTAGCGATTAATAGTAAAAGTGAATATAACAAAACAAATTTGTGGATAATATGCAACAACAATAGTATCGAATGTAGACAGTAAAACAAAATGGTATGTCATATTTATATGAGTGGAATATTTCAATCTTGTTAAAAATATATTGAAATATATAAAATAACTAGCTTTGCCCGTGCCCACGTGCCTACGGCTCGTCTTCAGAACGATACAACATATGAAAAGTGTTGTAAACAGTAAATCAACAATTATGTAGCTGAAGTTTGAATAGTATGACAATAATTAGTTGTAAATAAAAGTCCATGTTTCCACTTGTATATGGTGAAAAATAATTATAAATTGGGAAATAAAAGTCCTGTTTCCATATACATATATATACTTGATTTTCCCGTCGGCACGGCTTCTGAACGATACAACATGCGGAAAGCCTTGTAAACAGTAAATCAACAATTATATAGCTCAAGTTTGAATAGTACGGCAATAGTTAGTTGTAAATAAATGTCCATGTTTTCATTAGTATATGTTGAAAAATAATTATAAATTAGGGTACAAAAGTCCATGTTTCCATATATATATATATATATATATATATATATATATATATATATATATAATTAATTAAATAAATAAAGGAGTTGTTTTGGGGGGATTTGAATTTGAGTTTTGGGGGGAAACTTTTGAGCGGAAATGTGTTTTGTGAGGTTAGATCTGGACCTTTGAATTTGGTGGGATTGAAGGGGAGCCACTTGATAGCTTTCTTTGCGTTTATATATATATATATATATATATATATATATATATATCTACTTTGGTGAGCACTCCGTGAGCACTCACGAACTAGACACCCTATGAAAAATCCGAACCGCTCATATCGTTCTATATGCCTTAGATAGCCTAACAATAAAAAATCAAGTAATTTGAAGTTCATTTGCCCATGATTTACATCATCACAAAATTGTATGGCTGAAAATTCTAACAGCTTGATGGATGGACAAATGAACTTCAAATTACTTGATTTTTTATTGTTAGGCTATCTAAGGCATATAGAACAATATGAGCGGTTCGGATTTTTCATAAGGTCTCTAGTTTGTGAGTGCTCACGGAGTGCTCACCAAAAGTAGTGTGCAACCGAAGGGGACTCTATATATATATATAGATATATATATATATATATATATATATAGAGAGAGAGAGAGAGAGAAAGAGAAATAATTTAATAAATAAATGAGTTGTTTTGCGGGGGGAGACTTTTGGAGGGAAAATGTGTTTTGTGAGGTTAGATCTGTGCCTTTGATTTTGGGGGGATTGAAGGAGAGCCACTTGATAGCTTTTTTTGTGTTTTTTTATATAGATATAAGATAATGAAAAATATAGTATCACAAAATAAAATGAAATAAAATGAATGTACATAAGCAAATTCATAAGCAAAATTCAAAATATAATAGAAATAATAAATGAAGAAAATAATAGTTGCAGTATGAATTTAATAAGTGGTAATAAAATACGTAAAGTAATAGCAACGTAAATGGATAAACATAAAGTGACATCAAACACGACGGACAAAATTTTAAGACTGAAAGACAGATAAAACAAATTCAAAAAGATCAAGACGAAGGAAGATAGAGAGAATAATACATATTCAATTGATTTAATAATATAAGAAAATATTTATTTAAAAAATATTGAATGTTGAAAAGTACCATGATGAAAATTTACGAAGAAAAATTTGAGAAGAAAGTGTGTCTACGTGTAATGTATCATGAATAACGGTTCAAATCAACCACGCTTCCGCTGCGCCACTCTAATACCAAGGGAAAACATGCTCGCATACAATCTCATATCAGTGTATACGAGAAGAGTATCATGAATGAAGGTCAATAACTATTTCATTCACGACTCCAGCAATCCAAAAGGGAAAGGGAAGAGCAAACGTCAGTGTATAGAGCAACACAAATGTAAATTACTTACATTTAAATCTGTTTAAACTGAACTCACACTTCTAATGTCCACCTTAATGTGTCGTCCTTTTAAATTTGTACTACTTTTGGAGCGTAGCTCTAATACCACTCTGTAACACCCCGAATTCCAAATAGACCTGAATTCGAAGTTCCACATGATCTTTAC
This sequence comes from Hemerocallis citrina, assembly GCA_017893485.1. Taxonomy (NCBI): domain Eukaryota; kingdom Viridiplantae; phylum Streptophyta; class Magnoliopsida; order Asparagales; family Asphodelaceae; genus Hemerocallis; species Hemerocallis citrina. The sequence continues at coordinate 75,427,211 of CM030359.1, forward strand.
ACTTCACTTCATACAATTTTACAATGAATTTAAAACTTTTATTACAACAGAGTCTTTTACATTAACACGCAGCGTAATAAATAAAATACAACAATAATAAATGTACAATTGTAACAACTTTAGCATTTAAGTAATCATCAGCAACGAATTCATCTTTATATCTTCTTGTAAATTCCAAGTCCTGCATATAAAACTGTGGGCACGTCAGTTGCTTACAACCAACGAAATATTACACATGACCATCCTTGCTATACCGAAAAGTATAACGATTCTTAAATACTTTAACAAACACAATCTTGATCACAAACAAGGCTAAAGGGGAACTATTCTATTGATGTCGTGGGTGCTGTGCACTTAATCCTTAATGCAGTCATTTATATTAGATGACACTTGTTGGATCCTGTAGGCGAGACAACAAACACTAGAAGGGGGGGGGGGGTGAATAGTGTTAATAAAAAAAAAACTGCAGAAATTTTCTTCGGTGTAGTCGACTTGGTTGTGAACCAGTCGACTGATATGACCAAATTAAAGCAAAAACAATAACTCTGTGCAGTCGACTTATAGATGAGACAGGCGACTGAAGACACAATGAAAAAACAACTTATACGAGACTGACCAGTCGACTGATAGATCAAGGAGTCGACTGTCCAGACAAGTTTTACTGAACTTAATAAAACAAAAGTAAATGCACGATCAAGACAACCAATCACAGAGTACACAAGATATATCCTGGTTCGGTCCTCCCGCCCTACATCCAGTCCCCAAGCAACCCACTTGAGATTTCCACTATTCTTGAAAAAAAGTTTACAAGAATACCCTACGGCGTTAAGACAACAACCTTGTCTACCCCGTAGTCCTTTCTCTCAACCAGAGAAAGCAGACCCACTCTACTACCAAGAGTGAAACAAACCGACTCTACAACCTAGAGTCTAAAACACTCTCCAACTGAGAGCAAAAGAAACAAGAAAAACTTTACAGTCAACCTATAGCCTTGTTGGTGTATTGTGTTGTTGCACGTGGCTAAAACAAGGTCGACTTCTATACCCAGTCCAGAACGAAATCGTTGTTATACTGGACTGAGTGTAGAGAACCACAGATTTTGAACTTGAAAGCTTTTTCTCACTTTTCACTTAAAATTTCTCAAAGAATGCTCGGATCTTTTGAAAAGTTGTTGTAAAATCTTTTCAGTGAGATCTTGAACTCTATTTATAGAGTTTGATCTCCTGGACGTTGGGAGACAGTTATTCCAACTGTCAACCAACGGATCTTATAGCTTTTGATTTTGAAAAATCAATTTTGAAAACAGAAAACGGTCAAAAGCACTCGAACAGTCGACTGGGTTGCCATATGAGTCGACTGGTCAGAGTTTGAATAAATTTAAACAGTTTTGTACTTGTCAGTCGACTGCCAGAGGTATCAGTCGACTGGTACTCAACAGTTAAATTATATCAAACTGTTTTGACTCTTTTGTTGTTTTTTAAAAACACACATTTATGAAAATAGTGAGTGTATGTGTGTGTGACAAGGCTTTACAACCAGACTAAGACTCAACAAAAGTAAAAATACAATGTTTTACAAGACACAACAATTTGACACATTTGAGCTTGAAGTCTTGAGTCTTGAGTCTTGATTTGAGTCTTGAGTCTTTGAGCGAAGCTTTGGCCATTGTCTCTTATTTGGAGCTTTTTGTGCTTGATCATTTGTTCAGCTGTATTATAGTAGGTCCTTTGTGTATAGCACCTGTAAGTTTAGCATTGATACATGTGCAGTGTGTTGTGATCATCAAAATCAAGAATCAACAACACTAATGCGCACTTATTCGGTTTCTATGCATTCCATATTACATAAGTCCAAGAGCAAGCCCTTAATCATTCTTCATCTTGTAGGGTTGATTCCCTCACCTTGAGTTAAACTACTACGGTAACTACGGTAAGTATCCTAGGTGTTCTATGAGATAGGAGCCCTTGTCCAGACAAGCTAGAAAGAATCCCATGCACTGACATGATGCATCATACAGGCATCCTATGGATAATTCGCCTCCGTCATGGAACGATGACATTACGTAGTCACCAAGCACCCCACAAGAGTCGCCGACGGTACGATATCTTGGAGAAGTATCCATGTCCTGACATGACGCATCATGTGGACATCCTGTGAACATTCTCACATCATAGATTCGAGACCCTCATACTTATGTTTTTCTCTTACTTTCATCACATCTCCACTATAGTGTAGTCCTTACATTTTTAGTTTGTTTTAGAAGAAAATCATCACAACCTAAAGCTAGCTTACCCTACCGGACTTAAACCAAACAATAGAGATATTCAGCCCAATTGGCTACTTCTCAAGAGCTGCTCAACCCACACTGGTTAGTTATCAAATTCATTAATAAATACTGCCGGTCACTAGGGTCTCGCATAATCTCTAGATTCCATCAACTATCTTTTTCTAGATAAAAATATTAAGTCATTTTCAATCTCAAAATAACATTTCAATTTCTTTATTCATAAACTCTTTCTCAAAGAAAACATTTCTTTAAATACACATAACATGAAGTATCTCATTTCGACTTCTTTTATCAATTTAATCATTCATAACATTGTGTGTACTACAAATAATCTTAATCAAGTGTTAATAATCATAAAATTATGAAGAATCTAAGTGCATTTCAAATTTTCATTTCTCTTAATTTAAACAATAATCACATTTTAATCGATAAAAATCGAGTTCTTCAACTATATTTAATGTAAAATACCCTTTCAATTCTCATAAAATATATCCAAATATTGCAGAAATAATTTTTATACAGTCTAAATAATTTTAGAGAATTAAATAGAATTTTTCTTTCACTTAAAAACCCCAAAACACAAAAAAATAAATAGAAAAGAGAAACAAAATGGCCTAGGTCACAATCGAACCCGGGTCAAACACCCAAACCCGCCTTTGAACAATAACCATCCCAAATCACACCAAAGGACCAGTTGGTCCAAAGTGGCCAATTGATATAAGTAGAACTCAATTTATAGTTAAAGATTCGGTTCGGTGATTTGATTAAAAATCAAAATTCACCAAAACAGAGTCTCTATCAAGACTCGAACCAAGTCTAGTAGCTCCGCCTAGCTACAATAACGAACCCAAATCGCACCCAAAGACCAAATTGTCTTGAGTGACTAACTGATATGAGAATGGTTAAGTACTTTTTGTACATATCTTACTGTAATTAATTTACCTTTAATAAACGCGATCTTTCAATCAATTTGTACTTATACAAAAACTTAATATTTTTCCAGACTGTATTTCTATCCAAATAATACAGTATAGTGCGCATATTTAAACTCACAAAATTATTTCCGACAATATAACAAAAACTTAATCTTGCATTACGAACTCATATTATTTCTCTACTATTTCTCTACCAGAATCCCATGAGACTATTTCTCTACTATAATCGTATTATAAAACCATTTTCATACATGTTACAATAATTTGACTATAATAAGAAATATTTTACCATGCAGCAATTCTCATTCCAATAATTTACCAAATGATATTTTCTTTTTCCTCTCTTATTTTAACAAGGGTCTAGCCGTTTAAAATATCAATTCAACACATTATGACGCAATTAAAATGAGATCATGTAATCTACTTTACCATACCAATCAAAATTTAACAATTAAATTCTACATTAACTAGCATGCAATTTTACTCCTAAATTAGAAAGAATTTTAGAACCACCCACCCAAGAAAATGTCATGTACTCAATTGAACTCCTAGAAATAAATTCCAAGAGAACTTCAATTTGTCTCCTCGAATTCCGTGCACAAGACAAAGACTCCAAACACCATTTCGGCATCAAACAGTGAACGCACTCCTTCTCTTTTCGGTAATCAACAGCAAGAGCACCAACTCAAAACCTATATATATATATATATATATATATATATATATATATATATATATATATATATATATATATATATATATAATTTGAATGGGGAAGTATAGGTATGTATATGTATATATATGTATTAGGTGTGAGTAGGTGGAGAAAGCAACAGCGATTGTTGGATGGGATCTTCGGATTTGACAGGGAGCAAAGAAGGAGGAAGTGTGAAGGGTATAAGTGTGAGTAGGTGGAGAAAGCAACAGCGATTGTTGGATGGGATCTTCAGATTTGACAGAGAGCAAAGAAGGAGGAACTGTGAAGGGTATAAGTGCATATATATATATATATATAAGGATTTGTTGATGGTCTGGTTTTTGGCAGAGCACAGGAAAGTGAAAGAGAAAGGTGTATCAGATGTGATAGAGGAGGGAATAGGGAGAGATGATGGAGAAAGGTACGGGTGGGGGTATTTTTATAGAATTGTAGAGTAGTTAAAAAAACTTCTCTCCACTAGTGTGCCCACTAGACCACTCTCTAATTCAAAATTTTGTACTTTCCCTCCATTCTAAAGAACAGCCGACCTAGCATTTCATCCCAAACACGTGCACGTGCATCGCACTGGCACACACTTCATTTATACACACACATATGTATTTAACTTAAAATATAGGTTTATAATATATAGAAAATGTTTAAATAAAATTAGTATAGTTTAATTATAAATTAGATTCATCATGCACAAAATAAAATAAATATACACATACTTAAAATTTCATTTTGAAAAAGGATACGCCTAAATACGTGCACCGAAAACACATACATCGCCCGTAAAAATATCAAAATACGTAATCGACTTTATCAACGGAAAAATATTTAAATATAATCGAAATACAACATAAAATAAATATTTATTAATTTTATATATTCCACGACGTAATCATTACGTACATAGAAAACATGTGCAACACACGTACAAATATATTTTAATCAAAATAGGAGAAAAATGAACTTCCGTTTATAAAAACGAATTCGAACACATAAAATAAATAATTAAAATGCATAGAAAATATCACACATAGCTGTGGAAAAGATGTAATCGATACCTGCATCGATAACACACATACAACACGTAAAAATAAATAGATTGAAATTTAATATTTGAGTTGACTCAAATAGGATTAAAAATAAATTTTGAGAATACGGGAAATGCATAAATAATTGGAATCCAACAATACATAGTGAAACACATTACAGATATTACCTGTAATGGTACAAAATAGACGTGCGTAACACATGGGGGGCAAAATTGTTATTTCCAATTTTGATGTGTGTTACAGTAACTCCTCGATTTCCTATACTGGGAAACCGTGACATAAGCCAGAATTTTTTCCTTCAATTAGCCACAATACACAGAAAAACAGAAAAATTTAAAACTTTTTATTCAACACAAATGTATTACATGTCGGAATGTTATAAAACTGCAATACATTACATCAGTGTTACAATAAAGCCTTACAAGCCCAAGTGTTACAAACTTCCAATAAATTTATATTAGAGTACAACAAATAATTAATAACACTTGGTACTTCACTTGGATGCTTCTCAACAATAAACATATAACAATAAGAACAATAATCAACACAGTGCTTCACTTGAACGCTCCACTTGTCTAGAGTCCTCCAGAACCCTGAACCTGTAGTTTTGTAATCCATTCCCTATTTGAGTGGGGATGTCAGTACATATACTGACACTTAAGGGCTGATGACTAGCAGTGAATCTCAATATGAAACAAACATAATTTAAGCATGGTAAAATGTACATATGTAGTTTAAGTGTTCGTGGGTGTTGTGACTTAGAATCTAATGCAATGTCAACTAAGGCTAGGATGCACTTATTCTAATGCAAGGAAGACTCTGGACAGTATGCAGCCCATAAATGCATACGCCCAAATCAAGCTGTTTCTTCATATATAGGGATTTGAACCTGCGTCATGAATTCTACTCTTGTATTCAACCTTTTCCTGAAGATACATCGTGACTGATGAGGTTGCTTTGAAATGGTCTAATCCCGCCATTCGCAGTAGTGGTCTCTGTTTGCCACTATTGCCTGTTGTACCAGACCTTATTCAAAAATCAGACTAACACCCAGAGTTAACAACAACACAGGTTAGCTCGAAGCATCCGGGAGTCCATCCCCTAGTTCTGTCAGGAAAACTTCTCGTTCTTATCATGACACTTCAGAAAGTAACATATGAGATACGGATCCCATGGTCTCAACTCGTGAGAAGGCATAGACCGTATCCCTTTGACAGGAAGGGTACAACCAATAACACCACCTAGTGCTGGCCTACATGACAGGTCAGATCATAAGGTATCACCCCTAATACCAACTCTTTCCCTTCGGCGAAGTAATAGATAAAAAGGTTATGTAACAATAGTCACTAGTTACTACCCTAACGATGTCGCTAACCTTAAACAATCCCAGGAATGACAACAGTACTAACACAACATGCTACGTCTTAAGTTAACTTCGCAAGATAACTTTGCTAGGTGCTCAACCTAGACTTACCAGAGCCCCTAAGGATCCTGTTCACAGCCCATCGATCCAAGACTCCGGTAATACGAATTTATTCGCATGCTATTACTCTGAACTTGGATTCCGTCTATGCTCCCGGCCCATGATCAACCTACACCGGTTAAGATCTGACGGTACACGAAGAGTGACTCGTCCATAATCCCTGAGGAGTAAAATATATACACTTCTTGATGATCAATGGCCCCTAAGGCAATGATATCACCCTAGACGAGCACAGCAAACTGCTTACTAGCTAATAAGCTTTATATGAGTAAACAAAACTCATACGAGCCAAATGAGCTACACATGAACAAAAAAACTACATACGAGTCAGGTGAGTTACGTACAAGATGGACCAATACTATTACATGACTTATGAGCACAAGGAATACTTATTACTTACAGTCAAGTACATGATTCAAACTACTGACAATTCATGATAACTCTACTTAACAAGAACTAGAATTTTGTGTATAAGCTTACTAACATGAACTAACATGCATGTTAAGATTACTAATTTAACATACAAGATGAACATTTAAAACATAATCTCTTAACCATTTATAATTCTAGATGAAGAATACACACATGATTTGTCTAAGTAGTTTTATGAAACAACAACACTATAATGAGTTCTTTTGTATGCATCAACTAGAACCACCACTTAATGACTTGATCTGTTACACATAGAAGCAACCATAAGAGTATTCTAACAACCTAAAAGCAATTAAATGTACTCACTAGTAAAACTTGATCTTGTATAAACATAGAAGCAATATAAAAGTCTTCTAAGAACCAAGAAGCAAAATAACATGCTACTAGCAAAAACTTGATCTTTTATACATAGAAGCAACATAAAAGTCTTCTAACAACCTAGAAGCAAAATAACATACTACTAGTAAAAACTTGATCTTTTATACATAGAAGCAACATAAAAAGCCTTCTAACAACCTACAAGCAATTAAACGTGCTACGCTTATTGGAATTAAAAAAAAATGGGACTTTTTAGAAATGTGAGAACATCTACTATAACTCTCTAGTTGACAACCTTCTCAGGTTCAGTCAAAAAGAGGTAGAAAAACTTCGAATACTCTAAACAGTAAGCTTCAGCCAAAAGGCCCGCTGCTGTCGACTTGTAAGAGTCATAAATTATGCTACACTTATCTGAATTCAACAAAATTGGTCTTTTTGGAAAGGTAGGAACATCTACTACAACTTTCTTGTTGACAACTTTCTCAAGTTCAGTCAACAAGAGGTCGAAAACTCTTAATCTTTTCTAATAGAAACTCAACCAGAGAATGTTGCTGCAGTAATTTTGTAAAGATCATAAACAATGCTATTCTTATTGGAATCTAACAAAATTGGTCTTTTTGGAAACCTATAACCATCCACTACAACTCTCTAGTTGACCACTTTTTCAAATTTCGTATATAACTCATGTTTCCTGATCTCAAACACATGCCAAAATTATCCAAAAATAGTTGTTTTGTTGAAAACTTGTAAAGCTCATAGCTCCTGCTACACTTATCGAAATTCAACAAAATTAGATTTTTTAGAAAGGTGGGAACATATACTACAACTCTATAGTTAACAACTTTTTCAAATTCCATATAAAACTCAAATTTTCCTATCTCAAACACATGTCAAAATCAACAAAAACAGCAGTTTTGCTGAAAACTTGTAAAGCTCATAGCTTATGCTACGCTTATCAGAATTTAACTAAATTGGACATTTTTGTAAGGTGAAAACATCTACAACTCTCTAGTTAACAAAATTTTCAAATTCCGTATAGAACTTAAGTTTTCCAATCTCGAACACATGTCAAAATATAAAAAAAACAGTAGTTTTGTTGAAAATTTGTAAAGCTCATAGCTCATGCTACGCTTATCGGAATTAAATAAAATTGGATTTTTTAGAAAGGTGGGAACATCTACTACAACTCTCTAGTTAACAGCTTTTTCAAATTCCATATAGAACTCAAGTTTCTCTATCTTTAACACATGTCAAGATCAACCAACAACAGCAGTTTTGCTGAAACTTGTAAAGCTCATAGCTTATGCTGCGCTTATCATAATTCAACAAAATTGGTATTTTTAGAAAGGTGAGAACATCTAATACAACTCTCTAGTTAACGACTTTTTCAATTTCCGTATAGAACTCAAATTTTCCGACATCAAACCCATGTCAAGATTAACCCAAGACAGCAGTTTTTTTTATGCTTGCTGTTTTGGGGAAACAATTTGTTTAGCCTAGTAAATTAACCAGAAAAATCTACAAAAATTAGAGCTTGGTAAGAACAAGTATGAGAACCTCTCATATTAATTTGGAGTCAAAATATCAGCTTTAGCACAAGTAATTAATTTTAACCATTAAAACAACATACAACTTGTTAAAGGTTGAATCTTTTGGTGTTCTTGTTAAGTTCTACCATTCAATCTTGAATGAAACACTCCTAAGTCCACACTACTCATATGCACATGAAGTTTAGTCCATGTTCTTGAATTTATTAACAATAATAATAATAACAACAACAATTAAAACAAAAAGTTGAGAAACCTCTACCCAAACTTGTAGGAAAGACTAGCTTGCTCCTTCTCCTCCTTGTTCTTGCTTATCTTTAAGAACAACCCCAAACAAAGCATCCCATTTTTTTCTTTTTGATTTGAGCTCTCTTTCTTTTCTTTCTTCTCATTTTTTTTTCTAAATTTGAAACAAGTAAAAGAAGAAGAAGAAAATATAAGAGAAGAAGAGAGGGGGTGAGATGAAAATGAGAACAAAAATGAAAAGTGGGGCTTTGCCTTTTGGTTTTGGCCGGCCTAATATAGGAGTGGGAGAGAGAGTGAGGGTGAGCTTGTGGGTGAGAAGAAACCATGTGTCTCACTCTTTGTGGTTTAATTAATTTGATGTTTTGTTTGCAAAATACATTACAATCAACACCCATATCATTTCTAACCCTCCATTTGATCATGATTGATCCAAATAATAGGTATTTTTCCCAAAATCACATACCACATGATTTCATACAAACGTACAAAATTGATACAATACATATACATATATACATCTATATATACAGATAATTTTTTATTCATCAGACTCAACAATCTATACAAAAAAATAATTTAATTCTGAGAATAAAAATAAAAATAATTCTATTATCAGCTCGGAAGATTTCAGTACCAATTTGATACAATACAGATGTATACAGAGTAGTATATATATATATATAATATTTGTTAATTAAACCGAGTAATATCTCCCAAAAAATATTTCAATTCTGAAAATAAAAATAAATATATAATAAAATAATAATTTTTTAATGTCAGACCGGGATATCACAGATATTTTCTCAAAAACGCATATTACATGATCTTGTACAGTGCACAAAACCGATACAATATATATATATACACTTACTTGTATATATATATATATATATATATATATATATATATATATATATATATAGATAACTTTTTATTAGTAAACTAGGAAATTTCCATAAGAAATATTTTAATTTTAAAAATAATAATAATAATACAAATATGATATCCGGCCGGGATATTATAAGGCATAACCCACTGCCGCAGACTACTGGATACGCCACATCGAGACCGTTTTCGAGGTATTGGAGTCCCCAGAAGGGAGCAAGGTGAAGCTAGCGACAATACTCTTGGAGATAGACGTAGGCGTATGGTGGCAGTCCGTCAGGAGCGGACTGGGTGAAGGACCGATCACATGGGAGGATTTTCTGGAGGAATTCAGGCAGCACTACTTTCTCCTCGACGTCCAGGAGGAGAAGGCGATGGAGTTCATCAACCTATGGCAAGGAATCATGACTGTTCGGGAATATAAGACCGAAGTTCACACAGCTGTCTCGCCATGCTCTTAAAATGGTCCAGGATGAGGTCAAAAAGGCTAAGAGGTTCGAACAGGGATTGAGGCCGGCACTGAGGACGAGGACAGTGCCATTATGTATCTAGAGGTTTGATAAACTGGTGAAGAGGGCCGCGGTGACCGAACATGACATGAACCAGAACCAGCCGCCACAGGGTAAGTCAGGAAGTTGGAATAAGGGGAAGCGGCCGATGCTAGCAACCAACTTCGGAAGCATGAACCCAGTCAAAAGTTTTAGAAGATGTAACCCTTGTTTTCGCAAATACGTATTTTCTGTGTATTTTCGGTATTTCAAATTTTGTAAATTCATTTTCTGCTGTCAAATTATTTTTGTTAAAATGTATGGCTGGATCTTCTATTAAAGTCTATTTTTAGTCAATGATTTTATTTGTAACTATTTTTCAAAGAATTTATATTATAATACAAATCATATTATTGTTGTTATTATTATTCTTATCATTTTTATTATTATTATCATTATTATTATTATTTTGAAGTACAAACCAAGTATATTATTTGTATGTGACTATCCTAATTGTTTGTGAAAAATATTAATCTAATTGTAATCTTTAAATTAATTTTATTGAACCCTGTAAAATATTGTTTTGCAACCTATGAGAAATTGTGAAATTTGTATTTTATAAATCCTATTTATTTTTTCCTATTGGATTTTAAAACCCAATCCTATCTCTTATTGGATAATTTGCTTTAAACCCAATACCCATTTACCCATAACCCGTTAACCCTCTATTACCCTATATATATCACCCTACATATATTGTTTACCTTAACCCTAAGCCCTGTTTATTCAGCCGCCTCCTAACCCTATGTGTAACACCCTACATTTTCAAATCTTATTTATATTTGGAGTTGTTTGGTTTTACGTGTTGTGCACGTGCAAATTTATGCATGCATTTTTCTCTAAAAATATTTCATAAACTAGTAATCCCCATTTATTTCTCTTTTTAGAAAGCCCAATTTAATCATAAACCTAATTTGTCTGCTTGTAGCCCAGATTAGTTAATTAATTAACTAAATTACTAGAGCCTAGAGTCTCTTGGCCCATTAGTGAGCCCATGTAATTTAATTCTTCTTTATTTTAGCCTAACTTGTAATGTAGACTCAAATAATAGACAATTAATTAAACTAACATGTACAACTTATAAGTGGTGACACTTGGATAGCACGTGCATGCACTAGAGTGTGCAAAGCACACCCTTGAGTGAGGCCGGATTGTGCATGAGTGGAGAGGGAGAATGGGAGTAGTGGTGAGGTGGTTATCTCATTCATGAGTGGTTATGGGAACTCCTAAACTAATCCTAGCCCTTAATCCCTAACTATTTGATCTAATCCTAGCCATTCAATCCACACAAAAATTTGTATAAATACCCCCCCCCCCCTTACATTAGTATACTCACACGTAATCTATATCAAAAGAGAAAGATAAAGAAATACAATTAGAGAGTAAAAGATTGAGAGTTTAGTGAGTTCAAAAGATTGAGAGTTGTGTATGTGTGTTCTTCATTCCCATTGGTGGCCGGTGTTTTTTCAAGGAGCAAGGGAGGCTCGGGTTGCTTCAAGGCTAGGAGGAGACGACTTGTGGTGGCTCAAACTAGGAGGAGAAGACCTCTTTTGATCAATCTAAGAGTTCTTAGAAGTTCATTTCGTTTTCTCTCCAATAAGGTGAGCAATTTTCTCTAACTTCTAAGTAGTATCATGCTAGGTTGTGTGCTAATCATGCTAGAATAAATAGGTGAAAATATTGCTCTTTGATAATACCATGATTAAGGTGAAAATAGAACATATGTGAAATTGCATGAAATGAAGAAGTGAAATTGATTGAATGATATGTTTGTTGTTGTGATATTTGGATATTCATCTAGCACGCTAAATTAGAATAAATGTTCTCCATGTCGAAATATTTGTGTTTATGGAAAAAGTGCAACTTTGAGAAATGTGTTTGTGGAAAATGCTAATTGTGAGAATATCTACATTATTAAAATAAGATTGATTTGATATGAAATAATCCTAAAGTTGTATGTTAATTGTTGAGAGAAATGAACATCTTATTATTTAGGCCAAATTCAAGAGGTCATCAATTTGTGTGTTAATAAAAAAAAAAAAAAAAAAACTCCTTAGTCTAATAAAGAATATCTACTTTATAATTGAAGGAACTCAAGAAAAATGTTCCTTGAAAAAAAGAAATTTGTTAATAGAACATTAAGTGATTTTTCATGTACAATTGTAGGAATAAAAAGATAGGTACTCTATATGAGAAATGAGAATTTAATGGATTTAAAACCCCCCAAATTACTGGTTATTTTGGATCAGGAAATTATTTAAATTTAATGAAGAACAAATTACATTTTTTGAAGAAATGAGTTTCTTTAACAAACTAGAATAGTTACAGTCTTGAACAAAACCAGTCGGAATTATTTCTCTACGGGTGAGTTACTCTGTCCATTCTGGTCAGTGGGTGCAAATTAAAAATGTCACTATAGTAGGAGGTCATGGGTTCAAATCTTGGCATACACTCTTTATTTTTGTTTTTGAAAATAACCCAATACCGAGACAATGAGTATAAGTGGATTAATACCCCTTTTGTGACGCGTGGGCGCTCTGTCCCCTTTGGTCAGCTGCCGTGCCACAATAACGTTACTATAGCGCATGCTGCTGCTGTTGGTGCGGGTTTGAAACCTAGCTTCAGCCATGTTTTTTTTTTTTGATTTTTTAAGAAAAATGAATATTTTTAAATGGTTCTTTTGTGAAATTTATTTATAAAAATTATATTAATTATCTAGAGATTAATTTGGACTGATCTAGAAAATTTCTATGGATTATAAGTGTGTTTTATGTGATAACTTAAACAATATGCATTCTCTTCTTTAGGGAAAATTATGGAAAATTGTTTTGAGAATTCATGGCTTAATGCAAATGTGAATAACTTGTTTAGGTTAACTAAATTAGATTTCTAGACTTGTGAATGCAAGAGAATGTTGAGATTAAATTTGTAATTTGAGAAATTGTAAAATGAAACTATATTGTCTCATTATTGTGAAAAGTAATACAAGAATTGAAATGAAGAAAATCAGGATGACTTATGAAATTATTGATGAGTGTGAATACTCAATTTATGAACATGATATGAGATTTTGAACTAGAGGGTAGCTAAGTCCTATTACTGGCAATTGAATGAGTTATAATTATTGAGATAAATTATTGAGATGAAAGACCAAGATGATGTGTCTAATTTATATACAAATATTTGTACTCATTTACCAATTAAAATTGCTTGTTTTCGTTGATATTGTCTATAATTCATCTTATTTCTGTACGATTTCAATTTATTAATTATTTTTGAAGAAATAATATTTTTGATGCAAAAAGTAAAGATTTGTGTAAAAAATCAACAAACAAAGTAAAAATAATGGATTTATTAATTTTTATTGTTTTGTTGAGTTAAAAGTGCGATAAATAATTTTAAAAGGATTTTAATAAGCTAATATGATTTTTAGTTAGTTTAATTATTTTTAAACTAATTAATTTATTTTATTTTTTAAATCCTAATTTCAGGTATTATTTTGTGTATGCAGCAGCACGTGGTTGGCAGAAAAGGTAAGGAAAGAAGAAAAGAGAAAGAAATAAAATTCAGGTCAAAGTAGGAAGAAAATAAATGAAAAGAATGGATCTTTCTGCAAAAATTGCAAACCCTAACTCCTCTCCCGTTTGCCTATAAATCTATACAAAGTTGGAGCACACAATGTGGAAGAGGTGACGGCTGCTAATAATAAAGAAAAAAAAAGGAAACGAAAAGTCAGATAGAGAGAGCTCTTCTCTGGGTTCAAGAAACAAAGGAGAGAGAGAGGAAGCAGCGATGCCTGCTGTCTTCTTCTTCTGACGTGACGCAGAGAGGGACCCACAGGACAAGACAGCGCCTGCTGTCTTCTGACTCGGCGCGTGGGACCCAGACGGAAGCGGGCGACGTGACAGCAGCTGTCTTCTTCTTCAGACGCGTGCAGGCACTGACGTGGCGGCCTCCGCAGCTGTCTCTGACCGGCGCGGTTTTCGAGGCTTCGACGAGGCAGTTTTTGGGTTCGGTTTTTGAGACAGAAGAGAGAGAAAGGAACTTAGTCTTGTTTGCATTAAATTTTGTATTTCTTCTTCTCCAATTTTTATTAGATGCAATCCCAAATAAATATGAACTAAATTTATTGTTCTAGAGGCTAAGATGTAGCCTAGTTTTGTAGAACACAAATTTTAATTCCTTATTTTATTTATTTTTTCCTAGTTGTGTTTTAATTTTTATTATTTATGCGTAAAAAATGGTGGATAGACATTTGTATGATCGTTTAAATCATGATGAGACCAAACTAGTGATTTGTGATTAATAAAAATTAAATGCCGTTATTGGAGGACGTGACCATTAAGAAATCCAAATTTTCAATTAATAATTTGATAGATAGGCAAATAATTAGTTGAGAATAATTTTTAGACTACGTGGATAGAGTGGTTAATATTTTTTGGATTTTGGTCTACAACTTGGAAAGATAATATCTTTATTCATAAGGAGTTATAATTTGTGTGTGTGATAAACGAGGTGAACCAAGAGCCCTAGAACTAATTTTACCCTTAACAAAGTACAAAAGCTTCATAGTCATCTCCCTCTTGTTTGGTCCCTAGTCACTAAACCGAGATAGTTCCAATCACTAGCTATTGAGGCTTCGAATCCCAAATTATGGACTCCTCGAGGAATCGCAATAAGAGGAGCAGAAAGCCTAATCGATCAGTATCAGAAGGGGCCGAAGTCCTTCATTCAGAGGGGATTCAAATATCTCTAAGACACTCACTTGTAAATTGATCACTCGGCAACTCTCTATTTGATAGTAGGATAAGATTATTTCGAATAAAATCATTGATTATGCTAAGTGGATGACCCATTTGTGGAGCGAAAAACACACTATACTGGATCTGCACGGACCTCCTGCTAATATCCATAAATGACTTGTTTTTGGTAATAGATGAACATTACTATATGTATATTCAGGTGGATGGTAGACATCGGTACTCCAGTGCATTTCTCCTTCTGATTCAGAAAAAATATGTTTTCAAACCCTATCTTTCAAATGAAAAGTGGACGTTCAGACACTCCCTCTTCACAAATTTAGTTAGTTTTAAGTAGATTAATTTAATTTAGTTGTTTTATCAATTATAAATTTCGATCTTCCAAATAGTGATTAATCTAGTAAATTCGGTACTCAATAAAATATCTAGTCCCTGTGGATTCGACACTTTATTCACTTACTATATTACTTGTTGCGATTTTGTACACTTGCAAATATTCACATCAAGTTTTTGGCGCCATTGCCGGGGACTAGTTATTCTTTTATTGATATTGAAAACTGCTAGATTATTGCTAGTTTGGATTTTTGTAATTATTTTTATTTTATTATTATTTTACATCTTTTATTTTCTTTTGACTAACTTTTACTTTTATTTATTTTTCTTATTTTACTTTTTTTTAGTTTTTCTATTTTTATCTTTTCGATACTTATATTGCAGGACATACATGCACATTATCATGGGGAACGATGAAAATAGGCCTTTGAGAGACTACGCTATGCCCTCAATTTATGAATCAAGCAAAAATAAGCCGGTTATTGAAGCTAACGATTTTGAGATTGAACCGGAGACTATTCTAATGATTCATCAGACTGTTCAATTTTGGGGACTACCACACGAAGATCCTTATGCTCACATTTCAAATTTTCTAGAAATTTGTGACATTTTCAAGTACAATGGAGTATCAAATGATGCAATTAGATTGAGACTCTTTTCTTTTTCACTACGAGATAAAGCGAAGGCTTGGCTACATTATCTACCACCCGGTAGTATTACTACTTGGGAGGGATTTGCACAAAAATTTCTAGCGAAGTATTTTTCTCCAGCAAAGACAGCAAAACTAAGGAATGATACTGTCACGTTTATGCAATTTGAGACTGAGTCTTTGTATGATGCATGGGAAAGGTTTAAAGAGTTATTGAAAAAGTGTCTTAATCATGAACTACCAAAATGGCTGCAAATGCAAACATTCTATAATGGTTTGGGAGTTACACATAGATCTATGGTTGATGCAGCAGCTAGTGGTGCACTGATGAGCAAAACTTACCAACCAGCCTATGATCTTTTAGAGGAGATGGCATCAAATAATTACCAGTGGTTTTCAGAGAGAACAATGCCAAGAAAAGTGGCTGAAATTTTTGAACATAATCATTTTTATACTTTAAATGCAAAAAATGATATTTTATGTAAACAAGTAGAAAATATGAATTTTAATGCTATTCAATCTAATATGATTTGTGATCTTTGTGCAGGAAATCATGCAAGTTCAGATTGTCAAGTAGGGAACCCTTTTGCTCCATCAAATGCCGAAAATAAAAATTTTGTGTCAAACTCTCAAATGCAAAACAATCATTATGCAAACACATACAATCAAGAATGGAGAAACACCCCCAATTATCCATGGAACTACAATCAAGGAGCAGTTGTATCACCTCAAAATTTTTCACAGCAAGAAAAGAAGCCGACACTTGAAGATACGTTTATGCACTACATGCAAAGGGCAGAACAATACATCCAAAAGACAGATTTGGAAATCCAAAATGTTACAAATTCAACTTCGGCTTCCATTCACAATCTTGAGGTACAAATTAATCAATTTTCAAATATTCTTAACGAAAAAACTGTAGGACATTACCACACAATGCAGTTGTCAATCCCAAGGAGCATGTCAAGGCTATAACATTAGGAAGCAGGAGGACAATTGAGCAACCACAAGAAGAAAATGGCGAACAAAATGTGGTTGAAAAGCAAAGTGAGATTGAACAAATTATGGAGGAACAAATTCAGCATGAGCAAGTAACTTTTGATGTTTTTAATTCCATAAATTTTCCTCCTGAAGAAAAGTCATCTATTCTAGTAAGTGAAACTAATTTAATTGTGGGCGAGAAACATAAGGATAAATTTGAAAATTCACTAATCGAAATATGTCCAACAAATTCAGCAATTTTTGAAACCGAAAAAAAAAATATTCTTGAACATGTCATGTATTTGGATGCTGCACCTTCTATTTATTCATTTTTGCAGCATAAATTGAAAGAGGTGGGGGAATCAAAGACATCATCATCACGAAGGAAACGCCTCAAATTGGAACTTGAACCTGATCCACATCTGAAGAAAAAAATTAGAAAGGATGTGTTAATGTTGTTGGATCTTGGCGTTACTTAACCATCTCACCCCCATGTCTGGCTGAAGACTTAAAACTTAGCGCTTCTTGGGAGGCAACCCATGTTTTCTTTTATTGCATTTAGATTTGATTTATCTTTTAGTTTATTTTATTTTAATTTTTGATTTTATCTTGTAGGATTGCATAAATTTTGAAAGTCGCCGAGCGGAGTTGTGTTGTACACCTTCATTGATGGCTGTTTTTGAGCAGTATGGAATCAGAATCTGGAAAAGTGATTCAAAGAAAAATTGTAGAAAATTGTCTTAGCTTTCCATCAAAAAAAAAATCAGCCCATTTGGACATCTATAGCTCTAGATATCGCCAAAATACTGAACGCCGCTCGTGCAGAAATTTTAAGACGAATCAGGAGAGAAATTCTGAACTTTTTGCATTATTTTTGTTTTTCTTTTTCTTTCCCATTGAGGACAATGTGATATTCAAGTTTGGGGGGAAGGTTTAGAAATTTATGATTTATTTTTTTTGAAAAGAAAAACAAAAGAGATTTCAATTAGGCTCACTGTTACACTTTTGAATTCTTTATTGTGAGAAGCATTGAACTAATTTTTTTTGGGATAAACAATTTCTTATAAAGCAAGAGTAAGCATACTTATTTACTTTAGGATTATTGAGTTTCAAAATTCCTTACAAAGTTGTGTGAGTCATGCTATTATACATTAAAGACAAATGTGATGCTTTTTCTTATCATTATTCCCTTTGATCTAGTCCTAAACAGAGTTTAAGTAAATAGAGTAATAATGAAAAAAAATTTATGAATAAAGTCAATCTACTCCAATGTTTTGAGTTGCTTAGTAACTAGGGGTATTCATCACCACTGTTTACTTTTACGTAAAACGGCAACTTGAAATATGAGTATGCAAAGCACTTTAAGTTTGTGACTAGTTGAGTAACCGGGTGAATTCTTCACAAATGTTTTGCATTCGCTTCAAAAGGCAAGTAACAACGTAGAGATGAGACTCCAAGAAAAAAAGAAAAAAATAAAATAAAATAACTCTAGTTTGCTACTTGGTTTGTAGTAGTGAGAAGGGATAATCATAGATTGAGTTGTTACAAACTACAATTACATTAATTGCATGACAAATACGATTGGGTTGAGAATTATGAATAAATAATTGCACTAGAGAAAGTGGGTATGCTTGTTTTTACTTTATTTGCTATTGTTTATAATTTTAATTGAAATTTTGATGCTTGCATGATGAGAATTCTTAGTGTGATGGGTTGAGCCTACTCTTGATTATTATTCCCTTGTTCATAATTCTACTTTTTGCTCGAGGACAAGCAAAATCTTAAGTTTGGCGGTATTTGATGTGTCTAATTTATATACGAATATTTGTACTCATTTACCAATTAAAATTGCTTGTTTTCGTTGATATTGTCTATAATTCATCTTATTTCTATACGATTTCAATTTATTAATTATTTTTGAAGAAATAATATTTTTGATGCAAAAAGTAAAGATTTGTGTAAGAAATCAACAAACAAAGTAAAAATAATGGATTTATTAATTTTTATTGTTTTGTTGAGTTAAAAGTGCAATAAATAATTTTAAAAGAATTTTAATAAGCTAATATGATTTTTAGTTAGTTTAATTAATTTTAAACTAATTAATTTATTTTATTTTTTAAATCCTAATTTCTGGTATTATTTTGTGTATCAGCAGCACGTGGTTGGCAGAAAAGGAAAGGAAAGATGAAAAGAGAAGGAAATAAAATTCAGGTCGAAGAAGGACGAAAATAAATGAAAAGAATGGATCTTTCTGCAAAAGTGCAAACCCTAACTCCTCTCTCGTTTGCCTATAAATCTATACAAAGTTGGAGCACACAATGTGGAAGAGGTGACGACTGCTAATAATAAAGAAAAAAAAAGAAAAGGAAACGAAAAGTTAGAGAGAGAGAGCTCTTCTCTGGGTTCAAGAAACAATGGAGAGTGAGGAAACAGCGATGCCTGCTGTCTTCTTCTTCTGACGTGATGCAGAGAGGAACCCACACGACAAGACAGCGCCTGCTGTCTTCTGACTCAGCGCGTCGGACCCAGACGGAAGCGAGCGACGTGACAGCAGCTGTCTTCTTCTTCTGACGCGTGCAGGCGCTGACGTGGTGGCCTCTGCAGCTGTCTCTGACCGGCGCGGTTTTCAAGGCTTCGACGAGGCAGTTTTTGGGTTCGGTTTTTGAGACAGAAGAGAGAGAAAGGAACTTAGTCTGGTTTGCATTAAATTTTGTATTCCTTTTTGTATTTATTCTTTTCCATTTTTTATTAGATGCAATCCTAAATAAATATGAACTAAATTTATTGTTCTAGAAGCTAAGATGTAGCCTAGTTTTGTAGAACACAAATTTTAATTCCTTATTTTATTTTATTTTTCCTGGTTGTGTTTTAATTTTTATTATTTATGCGTACAAAATGGTGGATAGACATTTGTATGATCTTTTAAATCATGATGAGACCGAACTAGTGATTTGTGATTAATAAAAATTAAATGTCGTTATTGGAGGACGTGACCGTTAAGAAATCCAAATTTTCAATTAATAATTTGATGGATAGGCAAATAATTAGTTGAGAATAATTTTTAGACTACGTGGATAAAGTGGTTAATATTTTTAGGATTTTGGTCTACAACTTGGGAAGATAATATCTTTATTCATAAGGAGTTATAATTTGTGTTTGTGATAAACGAGGTGAACCAAGAGCCCTAGAACTAATTTTACCCTTAACAAAGTACAAAAGCTTCATTGTTTCACAGCCCTCTTCCTCTTCACAAATTTAGCTAGTTTTAAGTAGATTAATTTAATTTAGTAGTTTTAAGTAGATTAATTTAATTTAGTTGTTTTATCAATTATAAATTTCGATCTTCGAAATAGTGATTAATCTAGTAAATTCGGTACTCAATAAAATATCTAGTCCCTGTGGGTTCGACACTCTATTCACTTACTATATTACTTGTTGCGATTTTGTACACTTGCAAATATTCACATCAGTCAAGTTGTTGATTAAGCCCGGTATAAGAGGAAAAAGCTAACTCTAGGATTTGATTTTATTCATGATTCAAATAAACTAAGGACTAGATACATAGTGGTGATGTGATGAAAGTGAGAGAAAAACACGAGTATGAGGGCCATCGAATTGGCGGTGTGAGAGTGATTCACAGACTGCCTGCTTGATGCGTCATGAAATATCGTGAGCACTACTTCGGAATTATCGTCCCGGTGGCGACGCTTGTGGGGTGTTTGGTGACTACGAGTGGTGCCATCATTCCATGGCAGAGGTTGAATTGTCCATAGTCTGCGTGCTTGATGCGTCATGTCAGTACGTGGGATTCCCCTCCAGACTACCTGGACATGGGCTCGTAGATCATAGGACATCTAGGATACTTACCGTAGTTACCATAGTAGTTTAAGTCATGGCGAGGGATTGAACCCTATAAGATGAAGTACGATTAAGGGCTTGCCCTCGGACCTATATAGTATGGGATACACAGAATCCGAATAAGTGCGCATTAGTGTCATATAACATAACAACTGCATTAAGGACTAAGTGCACAACACAACACGACATCTATAGGATAGTCCTCATAGTTTTGCTTGTGACAAGTGTGTGCTTTCTAAGTAGGAGAAAATTGATGTTTTATATCCTTATGTCAGTTGAATGAACTGACGAGCCCACAGTTTCTATGCAGGATAAAGAGATTGAAAAGATTAAGTATGTAAGCTGCTTAAAGAATGTTTCAAGTATTGTACTTTTTATTCATGAAATTATTGTAAATGACTTCTTCTGTTTAAATGTAATTCAAGTCGTAACTCTGATGTAATGAAAGTTTAAATTTCCTTGTAAAATTGTACGAAGAGAAGTGTAAAGATCCTGTGGAATTTTGAATTCAGTCTGTTTTGAAATTTGGGGTGTTACACTATGTATACCCATCTGCTAAACCCTACTCAGCCACTCATCCCTCTCTCTCTCTCTCTTCCTGTCTACCCAGACCCCCTGATCCCCGACCTCTGTTCTCGGCACCCCTCCTTCCCTTCTCCTCTCCCTGCCTCCCTGCGTCAACCACAGCAACAACAGTCACCGCTTGCGTTGCCTCCTCCCGACGCCAGCGAGCCACCAGACGCAGCGACCTCTCTTGTCTCATATTCTCCTCCTTGCGATGCAGTAGCCCGACGCCAGCAACAGCAGCCCCTCAGGGCTGCCCTCCGCCTACTCACACCGCTCTCGCGACCCCTAGTTGCGTCACCCTGCTCCAGCGCCGGTAGTGCCCTCCTGCCTCCTTCCCATCCTCTCCCTCAGCTATTCACTTTCGACACCAGCACTCCACGTGCACCGTCGCTCTAACTGCCGAGCACCCTCCTGAGTGCACCCCTGTGTTGCCTCCCCCCGTGCTGTGCCTCCCCGTGCGTGCCCTGCCTCCCGACGCTGCAGCAGTGCCGCCCTGCACTTGCCGACCAGTAGCGATGACAGCCCCCTCCCCTGTCTTGATCGATCACCATCAGGGGGGACCAGAGCTAAGCCATTGTTGTTCATGTAGGTTTTGATCACCTTGTATCCTGGCCATCCGATCTCTTCTTGATCGTCCCAATCATAATGATCATCAAGCTTCCTTTGATCACAGCCATTTGATCGATCGATCTTGATCATCATCATCTTCTTCATCATCAGGGAGATCTAGACCATTTGATCTGAACGTGATCATTGTCACCATCATCATCAGTATTGATCTGGCCGTCCGATCTGATCCGATCATCTTGATCTTGATCTCTTGGATCTAGCCGTTTGATTATGTTCGTGATCTTGTTCGTGTTTGTGTTCGTGCTCGGGAATCCGTTCCCGTTATTCTCGCTCTTTGCAACATTTCTGTCGTCGACTATAAGGCAAGTAACTTGTAATCTTTCTTTGTATAATACAAGTACTAAATACCGCAAGTAGTGTAGTTGTGTTCTAGAGACAATTTTTGTGCAAAACCACTGTTATGTATTGTCTCTATTGTGTTGACCAGACCGTAGTTATCTCATTACACACACGACATGAATTTAGACTTAGAGATAATCAATTCTTGTATACATGCATGTGTTCGTGATTATGAGGTGTTGTGTGATCATGTATGCATGATGTGTTCGATGTAGTATTACTCGTAGTAGACTTTTCAAACACCCTATACCATGTGGATTGGACATCTAGTAAACCATATTTCACGTTTTGTTTTGATTTGGATGAGTTTCATATGAACTAGTTGATTTTGTGCATGAAGGACATTTTCTATTTTGCCGGTTTCCCGTTTTGTTCAGTATATTAGACCATATTAAAATCAGTATATGAAAATTATTTATGAATATGAATTATAGAGAATTCTGTCTATTTTCCATATTTTCTGACAAATCTCAATTTCAATTTATGAGTTGCAAGTTATGGCTATTTTACTACAGATGTGTAGAAAATTTCCAGATCCTGTTTTGTATGAATTCTGTATGGTTATTTATTTTTCTACTGATGTTAAAGATAATATTTTGATCCAATATTTTCCTGGTTACAACTAGACTTGATTGGAATTAACCCCTAGTTTTTGTGGATTTAATTGATGACTTTTATAAACTATTTTATGCTTGCAAACAACTACTATACATGCAGAATTTTCATACTGTTTAGTAAAGAAACATAATTTCGACTTGATTCCATTTGCTGTCTATACTAAACTTTGTGAATATGAATTATACCCTACTGTATCTATTTTATCACCCTTTTGATGGATCTGGATTTCGATTTAGATTTTGTGAGATATTGCTGTTTTAGTACTGCTGTATTTATGATTCCAGATTTACAAAACTAATGTATCTTGCTGCTTTCTGATTTTATTTGACTATTATATCTACGTTTGAAAATTATGAAACTTTATTTCTGTTACTAAACATACTAGGGAATACCCCAGATTTTTTGTGGATTTAATTAGTAAGTTTTTATGTTGTTTTCCTGTTTATGAATACAACCTTCTGATTTCTGGCTGAACATGTTTTCTGGATTCAAATCTGTTTTGAGACTTGTTTTTTTGAAATACCATAAGATTTATATATATTTGCTGAATTCGGCTGGGATTCTTTTTCTAGATTTTCTTACGAATCCATATTTGCACATTTGTAGCAACGGGAATTCCAGATTTAGTGCAGTACTGTCTTGCTGTCCTGAACTAGAATTTTCATTGTTATATTCTTTTATGAGTTTTCTTTCACCTGTGCATGTTTATCTTTCAACCTGAAGCTGTTACCTGCTCATGCGACATTATTCTTGCCCTGTTTTGTGCACGTATATTCCTGTCTGATAATAATAACAAGTAATCAAGACGGGGTTAAGGGAGAGACCCTACTAGTGGACAATATAGATATGTCTTCTTAGAAGGGTGCTCGTGTTTCCCATTTTATATTTGATTCATGTTGATACATGAAACTGTTTATGCATGGACTTGTTGGTTCGTGTACCTATTACCTGTTGATGCATGGAACTGTTGGTTCGTGTACCTATTACCTGTTGAAGCATGAACCTGTTCCTGCTACCTGTTACATGATGCCTGAGTATACAGCCCTATAGAAACCCACCACTAGATCTAAACGTAACTTGTTTGAATGTAGCAACCTTGTGGTAAAAGTTTAGGACGCATGAAGTGCTACCTAGATAGTATAAATACAAGACTCGACATGACATAATACCTATTACATGATTACCTGTGCATGCTACCTGATACCTGATACATGATTACCTGTACATGCTACTTGACACATGTTACATGTTTACTTGCTTGCATGATATCAGTTACCTGTTACATGTTATATACATCTGGTATCACACCATATTACTTGATTCTATTCATGATTCATGCTAGTTGTTCTATTTTGTTGTCATGTCTATTCCATGCTATGTTGTTTATCCTTTTTCCTGTACTTGTGCCTGCACTACAAGCGACCCGTAACTTGCATTGACGGGTGTTTTGTTTTCTTTTTTCCCTCTTCCTGCAATTTATTAAATTGCAGATTTTGGAGAACAACTGCCAGATGGAGTTGGTGATCTGAGATTTTAGTTGCTAGAGTTCTTGCTATAATTTACTTTCCTGCTATTTTTGAATAAATGTATCTGTTACTTGGATTATTTGTTTGGGCAGTATGAACCAAGACTTTTTCGCTTTTTTAGATCTTGTTTATTTGAGATTATTAAATTTTGTTCCAAGTAAATTCCTGTTGGTATATTAATTCAGTTACACATGCGTGGTTGACTTCTCTTGCTTCCTACTCTGATTATTCCTGTGAAATATTATAAAGATCTTGATAGCTTATGGATGATGAAAATCATTAGCTGGGCTTAGTCACGTATCTGTATTCCGTATTTCCTTTTGGGAAGCGGGGCGTGACAGAAGATGAACAACCACGTAGGAGCAAGCAAGTCAGTGAAGTGTTTTGATTATGGGGAATTGGGGTACGTTAGGAACCAGTGCCCGAGTCACGTCACCTATTTCAATTGTAGGAAGGTTGGGCATTATAGATCAGACTGCCCCCAGCTGCAGGGAAGCAATACTAGATCTACCTCCACCCCCAAGACTAACAACAAGGGGAAGAAGCCACTCCGGTATGGGCGTGTCTTTGCACTCGCAGAAGAGGATGCCGAAGAAGATGAAGGAGTGATTGTGGGTATGGATGGAATGTAATTTTATTTTAATTTTGTATTTGGACTATGAAGAAATGAAGTTGATGGGAATGTAACTCTTTTTGAACAGGTTGTTTGGATATCAATGGAATTAAGGTTGATGTTTTGTTTGATAGTGGATCCTCTAATTATTTTGAGTCAAAGTCTTTTTCAAATAAGTTGAAATGCACCCAGGAAGCAACCCCTGAGTTAGCTTTAATGGTAGCTATGCCATCAGAAGCAACTCTCACTGCGGATGTATGTTATAAAGGCTGTAAACTCCATATTGGAGGAGAAACTTTCACTATAGACATGTTGGAATTGGGCTTTGTAGGAGCTAATGTGATCATAGGAATGGATTGGCCATCCAAGTACAAGGCAAACATTGACTGCAAGGGGAAGAAGGTAACCCTAGACATACCCTAGAAACTGGAAATTGTGTTTCAGGGGAAGAAGACAGATGGCAAGATTCTGGCAGCTATAGCCAGGAGTAAAGTGCCCAAGGAAGTTAAGGGAATACCCATTGTACGAGACTTTCCACTCATATTTTTAGAGGAGCTACCGGGACTACCCCTATAAAGAGATGTAGAGTTCAGCATCGTGATCCAGTCAGGTAGTGCACCAATATCGAAGATGCTGTATCGTATGGCACCGGTTATAACCCCCGCCCCAATATTCAGAAAATTTTATTTAATTATTTATTATTATTTATAGTACAACTGCCCACCACAGGCTTCTCTCAAAAGGTGGTTCACCAATTAGGTGACTCTTGATCATAGGCAATTATATCTATTAATTATTAATCTTGTTAAACTCCCGATATGAGATCAAATCAACTAACATCTCCTGTTGTTCTCTCTCTTGTGTCACGTACAAGGCAGAGCCTCCCTTGGGCGGGCCCCCACTGCCACGTGACACCACAACAGAGCAGTGCCTGCAGTATCTCACCTACACACGGGGCCCCTCACTTGCCTACCACCTCAGCACGTGGCAGCAGCTGCTGCTGTTGCAACACTCTCTCTGGGACCCACACGGCACCAACATCCCAAACAACCCTCCCATAATAACTTTATATGGCAAGCCTCCTCTTTATTTTATATATATATATATATATATATATATATATATATATATATATATATATATAAATTATGGAGTGTTACATACACCCCCCTTTAGAAATCAGCGTCCTCGCTGAGTACGGGACATGCAACTTAGTGCAGGATCTTCTTCTAGCCGATGTGGAGCGGGAGTACCCTAATTCAGCTAATTCCGGTCCAACGTACTGACCACAGCTCCCTCTAGGCATACATCTCACCGATGTGGATGGAGTACCCTAACTCAGCTAGGCCAGCCCACTGACCACAGCTCCCTCTCGGGCATACATCGCACCCACTCTTTTCCCAAACTCGGTTTTGAAAGTCAGCTCTGATACCATTTGTAACGCCCCACCCCAATACTCAGACGATTTCTCCCTAATCTCGGACAATTTATTTATTATTTATTATTTATTATTTATAGTACAACTGCCCACCACAGGCTGCCTCTTAAAAGGTGATTTACAAATTAGGTGACTCTTGATCATAGGCAATTATATTTATTAATTATTAATCTTGTTAAACTCCCGATATGAACAAATCTCATCCAAAACCGTTGTCTTTCTCGCACTGACGTCAGGTCACTCTCCTCAGGCGGGCCCCACGCCCACATCATCACACACCCAAGACAGCACCTGCTGCCTCAGGCTCCTGGGCCCCCCACCTGCCACGCCCACGTGGCAAGCACAACAGCAACATCTGCTGTTGTTTTCCTTCCGTAGGCCTCACTTCGTTAGCTAACCTCCATACAACACCCCCCATAGCGATTTCTACTGGGCAAAATCTCAATTCTCTTATATATATATATATATATATATATATATATATATATATATATATATATATAGGAAAAAATGGGTATGAGCAACTTGCTCATTTAGTAAATAAGAAATTGATGATGTAGCATGCATGTGATTGAAAAATCCTTAAAAGGGTTAGTTGTCCAATGTATCACATGCATGCCACATAATCACTTGCTCATTTACTAAATGAGCAAGTTGCACATATCCCGTTTACCCATATATATATATATATATATATATATATATATATATATATATATATATATATATATATATATATCTTGAAATTATGGGGTGTTACATGGTGGGGTTGTAAGGGATGTTGATGCCGTGTGGGGCCTAGAGACAGTGCTGCAATAGCCGCAGCTGCTACCACGTGCTGAGGTGGCAGGCAAGTCGGGGCCCCCATGTGCAGGCGAGAGACAGTAGGCGTTGCTCTGTTGTGGTGTCAACGTGGCAGTGGGGGGCCCGCCTGATGGAGGCTCTGCCTTCTGCGTGACATAAGAAAGAGAACAGCGGAAGATGTGGGTTGGTTTGATCCCATATCGGGAGTTTAACAAGATTAATAATTAATAAATATAATTGCCTATGATCAAGAGTCACCTAATTGGTTAACCACCTTTTGAGATGCAGACTGTGGTGGGCAGTTGTACTATAAATAATAATAATTAATTAATTAAAATTCTCTGAGTATTGGGGCGGGGCATTACAAATGGTATCAGAGCCGACTTTTCGACACCAAGTGTAACACCCCGATTTCCATACACTGGGAAACTGTGACTGAAGCCAGAATCTTTTCCTTCAATTAGCCACAATACACAGAAAAATAGGAAAATTGAAAACTTATTATTCAACACAAATGTATTACAAGTCTGAATGTTATAAAACTGTAATACATTACATCAGTGTTATAATAATGCCATACAAGCCCAAGTGTTACAAACTTTCAATAAAAATTACATCAGAGTACAATGAATAATACATAATACTTGGTACTTTCACTTGGATGCTTCTCAACAATAAATAAATTACAATATATATTACAGTTGAAATAAATCGACACTTGCTTCTTTTGCATTGAGTCCTCCTGAATCTTGTACCTGTAGCTTTGCAATCCAGTACCTGCAATCCAGTACCAATTGAAGTGGGGATGTCAGTATATATACTGACGCTTTAAGGCTGATGACTAGCAGCGATTCTCAACTTTAAACAAACAGATTGATGAAAAGAGAAACATGTATATATAATTGATGTGTCAGTATATGCTATGACTTAGACTCTAATGCAAGATTAACTAATGCAAGGATGCTCTTATTCTAATGCAAGCGAGACTCTGGAACAATATGCAGCCCATACTACATACGCCCCAAATCAAGCTGTTTCTTCATATATGGGGATTTGAACCCACGTCATGAATTCTAATTTTGTACCCATCCTGTTCCTGACACAATACTACATGATTGATGAGGTTGCAGGTACGGTCTAGTTCTACTACTGCAATACAATAGTGGTGTCCCCATTTTCCACTATTGCCCGGCGAACCAGACCTCGCTCAAAAGCCAACACGAACCTTGAGATACTAGACAACCTTCTTGTGTGCCCTCAACTCGTCATGAGAAGGCATAGAACGTGACGGAATCATAGCATCTATTTCCCTAGGAAAACCTCCCGTTCTTATCATGGCAGTCCAGGAATTAACAATCGAGATACAGATCCCGTGCTCCCAACTCGTCACGAAAAAGCACCTGCCCGTATCCCTTTGACAAGGGAATACATTCCAATAACACCACCTAGTGTCGGCCTATAGGAGAAGTCGGATTATAAGGTATCACCCCTAACACTAACTCTCACCCTTTTGGCAATTCATAAATAAAAATGGTTAAGTAACAGTTACTATCCTAACGATGTCACTAACCCTAACCAATCGAATGGGGCCGTACAAGCTACAAGGTGCTTTCAACCTAGAGTCGTACTCTCAACTTGCCATGAGACGGCACCAAAAGTTTCAAACAAGCGAGACATGTCACTGTGCTTCTAAGTTATCATGAAAAAGCACCATACGTGTCCCTCTTCAAGAGGGTGTAACAATTGTTGACACAATCTACCAAGACTCAACCTAGACTTTACAAGATCTCCATGGATCCACTCAACGCCAATCTATTTAAGATAATTTCTCCATGCGAGCCCAATGAGTTACGCATGAACAAACAACTACATACGAGCTAGGTGAGCTACGTATGAGACAAACCAAGACGTATTACATGACTTATGAGCACAAGGAATACTTGTTACCCATAACCAAGTGCATGATTCAAAGTACAAACAATTCACGACAACTCTAGTTAACATGAACTAGAATTTCGTGTATAAGCTTACTAACAAAAATTTGATCTTTTATAATTATAAGCAACAGAAGAATCTTCTAATAGTATAATATAAATATACTACCAATAAAAACCCGAAAGCGACATAAAAAGTCTTCTAACACCCTAGAAGCAAACAGTGCTACGCTCAACAGAATTCGACAAAATTACTTTTTGGAAATGTGGGAACATCTCCTACAACTCTCTAGTTTATCACTTTTTCAGATTCCGTAAGGAATTCCACATTCCAGCCCCTCGAACAGACGAACAAGTTAACCAAACTGCAGAATTTCAAGAAAAAGCTGAAACTACTAAAGCTTGTAACTTTTACTCTACTTGTCAGAATTTAACCAAATTATACTTTCTGGAAAGGTGGGAACATATACTAAAACTCTCCAGTTCATGACTTTTTCTGAATCCTTATGGAATTCAAACCACCATCCCTTGAACACACGCAAAAATTAACCAACAACAGATTTCTTAACAAAAAGATGAAACTTTGAAAGCTTGTAACTTTTGATCTACTTGTCGGAATTTAACCAAATTATACTTTCTGAAAAGGTGGGAACATATAATACAACTCTCTAGTTGATGAATTTTTAGGATTCCTTATGGAATTCAATCCACCGTCCCTTGAACACACACAAAAATTAACCAACAGCAGCTTTCTTAACAAAAAGCTGAAACTTTGAAAACATGTAACTTTTGCTCTACTTATCGGAATTTAACCAAATTATACTTTCGACAAAGGTGGGAACATATACTAAAACTCTCTAGTTGATGACTTTTTCAGATTCCTTATGTAATTCAATCCACCGTGCCTTGAACACACGCAAAGACAACAAAAGACAGCCAAAAGCTACAGCAAAGCGAAAACTTGCAACGGTCGTAACTCCTACTCTGCTTATTGGAATCGAACCAAATAGGGCATTTTGGAAAGGTGAGAGACTCTACTACAACTCTCTAGTCGAACACTTTTTCAGATTCAATCAATAAGAGGTCCAAAAACTTCGAACAATCGAAACGGCGAGCTTTTAGCCAAAAGGCCAGCCGCTGAGATTTTGTAAAGCTCATAACTTTTGCCCCGCTTATTGGAATCTAACCAAATAGGGCATTTTGAAAAGTTGAGAGACTCTACTATAGCTCTCTAGTTGAATACTTTTTCAGATTCAATCAATAAGAGGTGCAAAAACTTCGAACAATCCAAACAGTGAGCTTTTAGTCAAAAGGCTAGCTGCTGAGATTTTATAAAGCTCATAACTTTTGCACCGCTTATTGGAATCTAACCAAATAGGAAATTTTGTAAAGGTGAGAGAATCTACTATAACTCTATAGTTGGACACTTTTTTAGATTCAATCAATAAGAGGTGCAAAAACTTCGAATAATGCAAAAAGCGAGCTTTCGGCCAAAAGGCCAGCTGCTGTGATTTTGTAAAGGTCATAAATTTTGCTCCGCTTATCGGAATCTAACCAAATAGGACATTTTGGAAAGGTGGGAGACTCTACTACAACTCTCTAGTTGGACACTTTTTCAGATTCAAGCAATAAGAGGTGCAAAAATATCGAACAATGCAAACAGCGAGCATTTGGCCAAAAGGCCAGCTGTTGTGATTTTGTAAAGGTAATAAACTTTTCTCTGCTTATCGGAATCTAACCAAATAGGACATTTTGGGAAGGTGGGAACATGTACTACAACTCTCTAGTTGAACAATTTCCCAAATTCAGTAAGTAAGAGGGTACAAAACATCAAGCAATCAAAACAGTGAGCTTTCAGCCAAAAGTTGTCTGCTCTATTTTTGAACGGTCATAACTTTTGCTCAGCGTATCGGACTCTAACTAAATAGGGTATTTTTGGAAAGGTGATAATGTCTACTAAAACTTCCTAGTTGACCACTTTTCCAAATTTCGTAAGGAACTCCTAATTACAGCCCCTTGAACACACATTGACGTTAAACCAAAACAACGGTTTGCTGTTTTTGCTTGAAAACTCGTTTTTTTGGGGGAAACGTCTATTTCACCCATCAAATTAACTCGGAAAAATCTACAAAAATTTGAGCATGGTAACAAAGCATATGAGAACCTCTCGAATCAATTAATTCTAACCCTACAACTACAACGATTGAATCTTTATCGCTTTATTTGTGTTCTACCACTTCAAACATTATATTTAAACCCTTTCAATCTATACTACTCGTATGCACATGAAATTAGTCCAAGATTTTCACATAATCAAGCAAATAAAACACAAAACAATAATAATGAGTTGAGAACCCCCCACCCAAATCGATTGGAAGAACTTGCTAGTTTCCTTCTCCTCCTTGCTCCTTGTTCTTGATACTCTTCCAGAACAACCCCAAGAGATGAAACCCATGAAACCCTAACTCCTCTTTTGATTTTGATCTCTCTTTTCTTTTAATTTTTTTTCAATTTTTTCCAAAATAAAACTAGTAAAAGAACTATAAGAGAAGAAGAGAATGAGATGGAGGAAACACCAAATGAAAAGAGCTCTTGCTCTTGGTAAAGGGTGGCCGGCCAATGGGGTATGGGGGAGGGAGGGGGGGGGGGGGGGGGGGGTTTATAGGATGAGAGGAAGGGATTTGTGGTTGAGTGCAAGTGTCATTCCATTTCATGGTTAAAACAATTGATGTTCAATTTGCAAATAAATATTGCAATCAAACCCTACTCATCCCTAACACATTATTTTGATCATGATTGATCAAGAACAAAAGATAATATCCAAAAATCACATACTACATGACTTCGTACTAACGTACGAAATCGATACAATTCAAATGCGTACATATATCTGTATATACAGATAATTTTTATTAGTTAAAACGAATCAATCTGCACAAAAATAATTTAATTCCGAGAAATAAAAATGAAATAGTTTTATGACCGGCTCGGAAGATTTCAGTACCAATTTTGTACAATACAGATGTATACAGACTGGTATATATACATAGATAATTTTTATTAACAAAACCGGGTAATATCCACAACAAATATTTCAGTTCTAAAAATAAAAATAAAATAATAATTTTTAATATCTGTCCGGGATTTTCCACATTTTCTCAAAAATACATTTTTCAAGATTTTGTACAAGTGCACAAAACTAATACAATATATATATATATACACACACACACACACACTTACTAGTATATATATCCAGATAACATTTTATTAGAAAAACCAAGTAATTTCCATAAAAATATTTAATTGAAAAAAATAATAATTTATACAATATAATATCCGACCGGGATATTTACACCGAGTGTGGACAAAAGAGTGGGACACTCTATATAGTCGGGTGGAT
Source organism: Hemerocallis citrina (assembly GCA_017893485.1). Taxonomy (NCBI): domain Eukaryota; kingdom Viridiplantae; phylum Streptophyta; class Magnoliopsida; order Asparagales; family Asphodelaceae; genus Hemerocallis; species Hemerocallis citrina. The sequence goes on from CM030359.1 coordinate 75,460,103, forward strand.
GTATTTCGAGACTATAGTTACTATCGGGCGGATGTATTCCGGGACTATAGTTGCAGTCGACGAGATGTACTCCCGCTCCACATCGGCTAGAAAGGAGATCCTGCACTAGGTTGCATGCCCCGTACTCAGCGGATGCTGATTTCTAAAGGGGGGTGTATGTAACACCCCGTAATTTCAATATATATATATATATATATATATATATATATATAAGAGAATTGAAATGTTTCCGCATAGAAATCACTATGGGGGGTGTTGTATGGAGGTTGGCTGCCAAAGTGGGGCCCATGGAAGGAAAATAGCAGTATGCTGCTACTGTGCCTGCCATGTGGGCATGGCAGGTGGGGGGGTCCAGAAGCTTGAGGCAGCATGCGCTGTCTTGGGTGTGTGTCGATGTGGGCGTGGGGCCGGCCCGAGGGGTGTGGCCTGACATCAGTGCGAGAAAGGCAGCGGTTATGAATTAGATTTGTTCCATATCGGGAGTTTAACAAGATTAATAATTAATAAATATAATTGCCTATGGTCAGGAGTCACCTAATTGGTTAACCACCTTTTGATTGGCAGCTTGTTGTGGGCAGTTGTACTATAAATAATAAATAAATAAATAAATAAATAAATTGTCTGAGTATTGGAGCGGGGTGTTACACTAGTGGAACATAATGAAGTCAAGAAGCGATAGAAGAATAGTTGCAGAAGGGACTCATCAGGCCTAGCGCCTCACCATGGGGAGCACCGGTACTACTGGTCAAGAAGAAGGATGGGTCATCAAGGATGTGTGAAACACCCCTAAAAATTTAAAAATTTCGACTGAGTTTCCTTTAAATATTAGCCCTTTTACAGAGATTTCTTATGAAATTCTGTAAACAATTACAAATATCAATGTACCTGTAATATATATGAATCCTCCCCTGGCCAAGTCATTCAACATCACACATGCAACAATATATACGGCTCTGGGGGCATAATTCTTCATAACAAACATGATACAAATTAAAAACCAAAAATTCTTTTGAAAACATATATGAGTTTTAAAAAAACTTTAGAAAAACATTTCAAAAACTAACCACAGAACCCAGTACTCCACAACGAGGTGAGTACGGGCTTCCAGACTTGATCACAGCACTATATATATATATCATTATACCTTACAGTTATACACATAATCTCGGGTAATACAAAATATTACATCATACTATTTCCATTTCCACCTATAAGACATACATAAATATATAACCCATTCTATTACGAGCAAAATAAAACTAACAAAATCACAACATCTATCTCACCTCACTACTATCAAACCTGCAGGAGAGTTCGGGTCGTCCACCCTCAGGGAGGAACTCCCCTAACCCCCAGAAAACAACAGAGGTTAGCCATGTCTGGTGTGAGTATAATTTACTAGTTTAGCAAATAAATTAAACTATATAAAGAACAATGAAAGGACTTATGAATATCATGATAATTAAGTGAACTTGAAATTTGAATACAACATCATAAAAGTGACTTTGCATTAAAGTACTCTTTTGAATCTTCAACCCATCAACATATCCATATCCACTCACTCTATATTCACCTTAATTCTCCTCTCTAACATCACAGTCACTCAATCTCATAGTATCTCTTCACATGTATTTATTTTATTGCATATCATCACATTCGATCGTTTTCATCGCACCTTGTTCACATGCATTAAATCTCGTAATATCACATTCATTCATATCTTATAACACATATCTTAACATCTCGCATACCTTAACTTTCATTCTCAATATGTATATTACAATTTATCTTCTTTCCATTATAATTTTATCATACAGATTATTTTAATGCTCATTCTCATTTTATCACATACTTTGCTTTACAATTCATTCCCACCTCATCATGTTATTTAAGTTCTTATTCTTATTGATAATATGTCTTACTTTCATTTTCATCTATATCTCATATTACAATTTACTTTAACTTTCATTCTTATCAAATTATACTCCAGACCCCAAAGCCGATAGCTTGGGTAATAAGCACCGCACCCAAAGTAGAACTTGGGTAATATAACATCACATATCAAGCCCATAGCTTGGAATATCACATTACTCTATTTTCATTTTCATCTTACCATTTACCTTACTCTTCATTTCTATCTTGCAACACAACTATCATTTCAACAACCCGCCTATTCACCCTAGGAGTTATGCCAAGAAAGGTAGTTCACACCATTTCCAGGGAAATAGTAGGTGAGTAGTTCCTCGACACAATTCCAATATACATCAAACTCATATCACATCATATCTTACTTTAATAACCGTTCTCATCACCTAATACCACTTACTTTTGTTGTTCATCACATAATGCATTTTACTTCATATTTCACATTCACATTACATATTACTTTACATTTCATTCATATAATATTATATCATACATACACATTTTCTTTACCTCTCATACTCATTTCTATACCGCAATTTCTTCAAGTTATTCATATTAATTTTACATATATAATTCCTTCACTATTATACTCAAATACGCAATACCATATTAATTCACATAGATAATTCCTCTATTTTTCACATTTAATCACATAATTCAAATATTTCTCTTCTCCATAAATACTCTCATATCCCCACTTATTTATTTTTTGTATATAATCACATAATACAATTTCCTCACTTTTCATACTTATTTAACCACATACTTCATTTACCATTATTTTTCATTTACATACTCATGACTCATATTCCTTCATACTTATCTTCATTCATAAACATTTTCATTTACTCTTCTTATGCATTTCAACTCATATACTTGCTTTACTTTCTCATTTCCACTTCACATAGGATACTTTCTTTTCTTTCTCATTCTCATATCACATTTCACATCAAATGCTTTCTCTACTTTCTCATTCACATTCACATCATATGCTTTCTCTACTTTCTCATTCACATTTCACATCATATGCTTTCTCTACTTTCTCATTCACATTTCACATCATATGCTTTCTAACTTTCTCACTTTCCTTTTCATTTCAAAATTATTCATTTTATTAATTTTTCGACCAGTGAGCCACAGTATCCCAATATACTGAAAGCCAATAGCCCAATAAACACGCAGACCTCTACCCCCCCCCCCCCCCACCGGGGTCTTACGCGTCCGAGGCAATGTTTTCCTCCCAGCCTATGCCAGCGAGGGAAATACCGCACCCCAAGTAGAACTTGGGTACTTACTCCCAGCCGAAGCCAGTGAGGGAAACACCGCACCCCAAACATAGTTTGGGTATTTCCTCATGGCAAAACCAACGAGGAAAAAGAAAACACCGCACCCCAGTGAAGCTGGGTACTTCCTCGTGGCAAAGTCAACGATGGAAAGAAAACACCGCATCCCTAGTTTCACTAGGGTACTTTCTCGCGACATCTGTCATCGAGGGAATATCACCGCACCCCAGTTGAGCTGGGTAATAATCGGGCTTCAAGCTGATAATTTAGGTGATAAAAATAACGCACCCCAAACATAGTTTGGGTAATAAAGAGCGCACCCCAAGCCGGTCCCTGGGTGTTAGGAGGCCTAGCCACAACCCCCAAGATTTCTGTAGGTACTGGTCAACAAAATTTAACTGTTATTATCATTTTTAGTTCATCTTTTCATCTCATATTATCACCACATAGCATCTCATCTTTCATTTCATTAACTTGTCACATATTTTACGTTAACCATGCTATTTATCTTCTCATTATACCTTATATATGCATACACCGTATTTCATTTATAAGATTGCTACATCATATTATTACATATCATGAATGCACGATATTATATATATTTCATCTCAATACCCTATATCATTTTACCATCTAATCTCCTTTATATCTCCGTGCATATATATATATATATATAGGGAGCCCTTCAGTTGAGAACTAATTTTGGTGAGAACTCTGTGAGAACTCACGGAGTAGACCCCCATAAAAAATCCGAACCGACCATCTTGTTCTACACACTTTAGATAGCATAACATAAAGAAATCAAGTAATTTGAAATTCATTTTCCCATCCATCAAATGGAGTAGAATTTTCAGCCATACAATTTTGCGATGATGTACATCATGGGCAAATGAACTTCAAATTACTTAATTTTTTTATGTTATGCTATCTAAGGTGTGTAGAGCGAGATGGCCGGTTCGGATTTTTCATGGGGGGTCTACTCCGTGAGTTCTCACGGAGTTCTCACCAAATTAGTTCTCAACCGAAGGGCTCCCTATATATATATATTCTTTATATCTCCATATATAAATTATCTCCTTTATAATTTCTCCCGATAATAAAATTTCTCATTTATAACATGAATTTCTCTGTTATAATATACTCCTTATAACATAAAAGTTTATAACTCCATTAATTTAATAAGCACATACACGCCATTAATATCATTCATATGCATACACAACTCCACAAATATAGTTTTGTCAATAGATTTAAATATCTCCCGAACATATTTATGTCTCTCGTATTATATTCATGTCTCTCGTAATATCTTCATATACCCCATTTATCAAGTAGAATACACAACATTATAAACATAGTTTCCCAGTGCAGCCCCTCCCCCCTCTATGTTCCTCTGCCTTGCCGCTAGTTTCACCGTGCCGCCTCTGCATTGCCAGTCGGCTAGCGGCAACACAGCACGCTTCCCGCCTATGTGTGCTCCTCGTCAACAGCATGCTAGCCAACCCCTCGCCATGTGCTATTCCTTTCATGACGCCAATCGCGACGCTCCTCTTTGCCTGCCTCCAGCCGTCCACCGTCCGTTGTCCCCACCGTAGAAGCCAAGCCAGTGCACCCATTGGCTTTTATTGTTGTGTGGATTTTGATCTTGTTGATTATGATTCGTCGATCATCGTGATCATCTTGATCATCATGGTCATGTTCCCTTGGTTTTGATTCTGGCCGTCCATTGGATCTTGATCATCCTGCTTGATTAGTTGTGGGCCGTCGATCTCCTCTTGATCATCCGATTAGATCCTAGCCGTCTGATTCCCTCTTGATCATCACGATCACGATGATCATCAATTTCCTTTGATCACAGTCGTTCGATCGATCGATCTTGATCTTCATCATTATCTTCATCATCAGAGAAATCTGACCTTCTGATCTGATCCGGTCATCTTGATCTTGATCTTCAATCTCAACCATCCGATTATGTTCGTGATTGGTTGATGTGTTCGTTCGATCCGTTCATTGTGTTCATGCCCGGGAATTCGTTCCCGTTATTCTTGCTTGGTGTCGTTCTCGTCGTCGGTTAAGGCAAGTAACTTGTATTAAATTCCTTTTCATATACAAGTACTAAATACCGCTTGTAGTGTAGTTGGGTTCTAGAGACAATTTATGTGTGAATCCCCTTATTGATATTGTCTCTATAGTGTTAATTTGACTATAGTTGCCTCACGACATACATGACATGATATAACCTAGGATTGACCATATCTTGTTGCATATATGCGTGTTGTTCATATGATATCTTGTGCTCGTTCGTGTTATTCGTAGTAGACTTATTGTGGAATTGTAAAATACCCTATAAAATGTTGCTTGGACATCTAGTATACTCTATATCATGTTTGGTTTTGTTTTGGACTAGTTCAATGTGAACTAGTGGATTTTGTGCACATGAGATATTTTCAGTTTTGCCGGTTTTCTCGTTTTGATCAGTACTTTAGACCCTATTATGGTCAGTATTTGAAAATATTTTGTGAACATGATTTGTAGAGAATTCTACATATTTTCCAACCCTTTTGACGGATCTCATTTTCGTTTTACGGTTTGTGAGTTATATCTATTTTACTACAGTGGTGTCGAAAGATTCCAGATGGTGTTTTCTATGAATTCTGAAGAGTAATATATTCTTATTATGGTGTTAAAATTATTATTTTCATCTGAAATATTGCACAGTACTTTTAGACTTGATTGGGGTTTACCCAGAATTTTGGTGAATTTATTTGACCAGTTTTACAAACCATTTCATGCTTGCAAATAAAGATTTTACATGCAGAATTTTACTACTGTTTAGTAAAGAACTTGATTTTCGCTCTATTTCTACTTGCTGTTTCCAAAATATTTGTCAATATAAAAGTTAGCCTATTGATTCTATTTTATTACCATTTTGGAAGATTTGGATTTCGATTTATAGTTCGTGAGATATTGCTGTTTTCGTACTGTAGTGTTTACAATTCCAGATTTACAAAACTGTCGTGCCTTGTTGTTTTTTGATTTTACTTGACTACTCTTATTTTATTGAAAAATTATGAAACTTCATTTTCTGTTACTATACATATAGGGGAATACCCCAGATTTTTTGTGGATTTATTTAATGAGTTTTCATGCTGTTTTCCTGACTTTGAATACGATCTTATGATTTCTGGCTGAACATGTTTTCTGGTTTAAATTCAGTTTTGAGTTATGTTTTTGTGAAATACTATATGACTTATATATGTTTTCTGGATTCGGCCGGGAGTCTATTTTCTAGAATTTTTGACGGATTCAGATTTTGATGTTTGTAACAACTGGAATCTCAGTTTTACTGCAGTATGGTCTTGCTGTCCTGAACTAGAAATTTGGTTATTTTATCCTTTTATCTGTTATCTTGCACCCGTATATATTTATCTTACAACTTGAACTTGTTATATGATCATTCCATATTATTCTTGACCTGTTTGTAACACATACATGCCTGTTTGATTAATAACAATAAAATAACCAAGCCGGGGTTAAGGGAAAGACCTTAGCAGTGGACAATATAGGTATGTGTACTCAAAAAGGAGCCCGTGTTTCCCATTACTTGCCGCCATGTTTCATGATTACATAATTCATGCTTGATACTACTGGTTGCCACGTGTTCACGATTACGTAACTCGTGCTTGATACTACTTGCTGCCACGTGTTCACGATTACGTGACTCGTGCTTGATATTACTTGCTACCACGTGTTCACGATTACGTGACTCGTGCTTGATACTAATTGTTGTCACGTGTTCACGATTACGTGACTCCTGCTTGATATTACTTGCTGCCACGTGTTCATGATTACGTGACTCGTACTTGATACTTGTTACTTGACTTGACGCCTGAGTACACGGCCCTATAGAAACCCACCACTAGGCCTAAACGAAACTTGTTTGAATGTAGCAACAATGTAGTATGGGCTGTATGAAATGCTTCCTAGATAGTAATAACTACAAGACTTGACACATGACACGTGAACATGATACTTGAACTTGACTACATGATACTTGATTACTGGATACTTGGTACTTTCTACTTGTACTTGATACTTGACACTTGATACTTGATTACTTGTACATGATACGTGATACTTGTTCACTTGATATTTGCTACATGATACTTAATACTTGATACTTGTTACTCGTTTACATGATACTTGTTTTACTTGACACTTGATACTTGATTACTTGTACATGATACCTAATACTTGTTCACTTGATACTTGCTACATGATACTTGATACTTGATACTTGTTACTCGTTTACATGATACTTGTTTCACTTGGCACATGATACATGCCACTTACACTTATTCATCTTGCCATGCTAGTTGTTATATTTTGTTATCATGCCTATTCCATGTTATTAGTTACCTTTTTCCATGTACTTGTATCTTGCACTACAAGCGGCCCGTAACTTTTATTGAAGGGAGTTTGTTTTCTTTTTCCTCTTCCTACAATTGTTAAATTGCAGATTTTGGAGATCAGCTGCCAGATGGAATAGGTGAGATGAGATAATAGATGCTGGAGTTTTGCTTTATTATTTCCTATTGCTTATCTTGAACAATTGTACTTGATTACTTGGATTATTTGTATTTGGGCAATGTGACCCAGGATATTTTGACTTATTCAGATCTAGATTATGCGAGATTAATATATTTTTTTCAAGTATTCTTGTTGGTATTTTTATGCATATGTGCATGCTTGGTTGATTCTTTTGCTTCCGATTCTGATTATTCTTGTGAAATATTGTAAAAATTCTTGAACAACTTACGGATGATGAAAATCATTCGCTGAGCTTAGTCACGTATCTGTATTCCATATTCTCTTTTGGCAAGCGGGGCGTGACAATAATACCCAACACCTCCCAATCTCCCTACTACAATATTTCTATTCAATAGAAATTAAAATCACTTAATTCTATACATGTCACACCCCGCTTCCCAAAATACAGGAATACGAGTACATAACGAAGGCCAAGTGAATGATGTAAACACCATCCATAAGTTGTACCAGTCTAACTCAACAATACGAATAACAATCATAACCACGCAAGAGAATATAATCACATAAACAAAGAACAACTTCAATATAAATGAAATGATTCAAAACATAATATCCAATATCTGGGATAAAATAAATTCCGGGTCATAAAAGTCCAAAACGAAGTACAATATCAATAACAATGTTCAAAGGGGAAAATAGTATAAAATAATTCAAGCAATCTATTCTTGGCCTTCATCTTCTAAAATCGTTGCTCACCAATTCCTTCTGGTATCACTACTTCGGTACCTATAAACTCGTGATCTAAAAAAAGAGCAAATAATGTCTTTAGAGAAAGTCATGGACAACTAGTAGAGAGAAAAACAGGGAACAATGTGTAGCATGGTATATCAAGAATAAATGACGGGATCAAAGTCAAGAACGAAATCAAGGATTGGCAATAATGTCAACGGTCTATGTTTAATTATGCAATAATTAATCATATCAATTCAAGATCAATATCGATGACAATAAACAGGGATTAAGCATGAAATGTCAAATGCGGGTTATTATTCATTTTATTAACATGTACTACTGCGTTCCATTCCACAGGTTCGGTGCATGCAAACAGTGAACGTTTTAGACTGATGGTAATCTCTACAGAACGTGTACTCGGTATCGATGACAATAATTTAACAATAAATAATTAACATTCAATAATTTGCAATCAATACTCCACCTTCCAAACAATCAATGTAACATTAAGGCCTTTAACGAGTACAGTCTCCGACTGTTCACTACCAAGTCGATCCATAATACACTGGCTTGTTAATATTTTATTACATCCAATGTGAGCATGCTAGAAGATGTCAAGGTTTTGTAATGCTAGGTGTGACTAATTCTACTGATTATAGACAAAGCAAGAAACATTTATATTAAATCAACCCAATTTATACAATCTGGACATCAGGACGTTACTGTACAAAAATAGATATTCCTGCTTCTACAGGAAGAAAAATCTGGACCCGTAAGAAGTTCTAAAAACTAGACTCTCTACTGGTTCCACTAAATATACACACGATAAATGAAAATCAAAGAAACTAGGTTCAAATACTTATTCTTTACAGATTTCATGTCCAGGCAGCACGTTATAGATTGTTTTCACATATATGTATCAGGTCTGAATACTCATCAAATAATTCCAAAAAAAATCAGGGTGGTTCCTACACATGTCTAGTCTCAGAAAAATTAATTTCATATTTTTATTTTACTGTTAAAATGTTCTATTTATTAATACATCAGAATGATACGCATGAAATTAGGAATATGGGAATCCAGACCCAGCAATACTAAAAGACTGATATCCAGCAGATTATAAACCGGAATTTCTCCGAATGTTCTGGAAAATAGACTCATGGGGATACAATTAATATTTACAAAGTTTATTCAAATTACTATAGAAACATGTTCGAAATTCTGATATAAAAATAAATAGACAGCAGGCAAAAAAATAATTTAACATGAATAGGCAATAATTTTATCACACAAGCATGCAATATTATGGAAATAATTTAACAAAATTTTTATTTGGTGATTAACATGCAATTCTAGGATTAATGATGTAATTTACAAAAGGCAATTAATTTATGGAAATAATATTCGATTAACATTCTAGTCATCAAACAATTCTATAACATAGATCTACTTGTTTTCATGTATAATGTGCATATGCATTGTGCAAAAGGGACTAGGGTTTGAGTCGAAGATATTGGCACGAAGTCGAGAATATCTTGGGTTAGCTCGTGCAAACCCTCAATATACTCAACGGAAGATGAACAGTATAATAATACGAAAATAATTGGGAACTACTTGTGAAGATCAAAAGAGTTCTTGAACAGGAAAAATAAACTAGTTCAAGAGAGACTTGCCTTTTAGACAGTTAATCTGAATACAATAGGATAACAGGATGAGAATCACGATGGCGACACGTGCAAGACACATACAACACCTGTACCCACAACAGCACGTGCACACTACATGTAGAGAAACACAGCAGCAACAAAGCAACTCCAATAATTCCCCAACACAACAGCAAACGGCAATTAAAGAATTGAACAACACACAACAAACAACAAACGACGATCCCTCCACTGCCCAACAACAAACAATCAAATCAAGCACAACAGCGGACAACGAAAAGAGATAGCAGCAAAGCGGTAGAACCGGGCTGGCTTCGACGGTGGGCGGCGCTAGCTGAGGCTAGGGCAAAAACTAGGGGCGAGGGATGGTGAGGAGCCGGGTGCAGCGAGGAGGAGTAGGTGGCGGCTCTCTTGTTTGGAAGAAAATAGAGGAGCTATGGGTTCGATTGGCGGTGGATGAAGGTTGACGACGAGGATGACGACAAGGGCAGGGACTGGGATGCTGATGGTTTCAATAGAGTTGAGGAGGGGATGGCGGTGATGGTGAGGTGGTTGCGGAGATGAGAGGAGGCAGCGATGGTCGTTGCATTTTGGTGCCAAAATAGGGGAGCAGGAGAACGGCTGCAATGGAGGACGGTGGCGGTGGTTGACGAGGTTGAGGGGTAGGTGGCTCGACGGGGAAGGAGAAGGCGAGTGGGAAGGTCGGAGAGTTATGGCGAAGGATGTGGAGGCGATGGAAGGTGGTGGCTGGCTAGCGACGATGAGGTGGTGGTTTCGATGGTGAGGAGGATGGCTCGAGTGGCGGGTTGGAGGTGATGACAGGCCAATGAGGATGAGGGGGACGAGGCGAGGAGGTAGATGAGGCGATGAGGGAAAGAGAATACGAGGGCGAGGCCTGTTGGGTTTTGGCGACAGAAGAAGAAGGCGGAGGAAGAAAAACGGGATGATGGGGGTTGCACAGGAGATCGGGGTTAGGGTTTAATAGTGAAGGGGGGGGGTTGTGTGTAATGGCGACTGAGGGTTTAGAATGGTGATTAGGGTGAGGGGGAATAATTAGTATAAATAGAGTATTAGGATGGGGTTCAGTTATAATCCAATAGGAGATGGGTTATAGGGTTGCGGATTTGGATCCAAAGAGGAGAAGACTATAGGGTTTTTGGGTTCAATAAGAACGGTGATTGGGTTTAAATAAATAGGATAAACAATTAGGATGATAATAGATTAAATTAGCATACTCAATACACAAAATATTCAAATAAGTTGTACCACATGATTTTATAGGGTTCAATAGAAAATATTATTAATTGAAGGAATACAATTAGATTAAGATTTAACTGTTCACAATAATAAGAATAGTCATATATAAATGATATACTTGGTTTGTACTTTAAAATAATAATAATAATAATAATAGATGGATTAAAATTTGCGGGCTTTCACAATAACAAAAGATGGATTTTTGATATACAATCAAAAGAAATAACAACAACAACAACAACAATAATAATAATAATAATAATAATAATAATAAGATTGTATAAGATAGGAATTGTGGTTTAACAAATTCATTAAAATAATCTAAATCGTAATAATACATTTGATTTGGGCTCAAATATAAATAATCGATCAATTAGGATTACAAAACAAAGTTAAAATACACCACTATTCGAAAATAAATATAATTTTCAATTAGAAGATACTTTAATATAAAATCCAAACCGACTTTAACACATAATGAATTTATAAAAAATTTAAATATAGAAAATATTCAGGAAATATGTATTTGCGGGAACGGGGGTTGTAATATAAATAAAATAAAATAGGGTATACCTTCCCTTTTTTTCCTCCAAATTGAAGCCACCATGAGGAAGAGAACCTTTCAATTAGCATGCCCCTAATTTTAATCGAAATTTTATGGAGAAAAACCCCTGGATTTGGGCTTGGAAATGGGGGTCGGCTTCTGTTGGGCACGATCGAAACTAGGAAAGGAGAAGAGGAGAAGAAAGATGGAGGATGGGGGGGGGGTTAAAAATAATAATAATATATATAATAATTTATAAAGGTATTTTAACATACCAGCCCCTAATCTTCAAAATATTACAAATAATTCCTAAACTCTACACTTTAATAATACTAATAATATAAAATACACTAAATTATCTCATAATAATCCTCCAAAATTATAAAATAAAAATAAACAATATTTCTTCACAAAAATTCGACTCATAACTCCAATATATCAATAATACTGATCCAACACAAATATGAACACCAATATCAATGTTTAAAAATAAAATAAAATATACCTAAAATAATTCTCACCACTCCACTGGTATGAAAACGAGTATTTTGGGTATTTCAAAAAAAATTGAGGTGTTACAATGTGCATCGATTACTGGGAATTGAACAAAGTCACAATCCGAAACAAGTATCCAATTTCCAGGATCGATGATTTGTTTGACCAGCTACAAGGAGTAGCAGTGTTCTCAAAGATCGACCTACGATCGGGTTACCATCAGGTCCGTGTCAAGGAGGAAGATGTACCGAAGACACCCTTCAGGACGCGGCATGGACATTATGAGTTCTTGGTGATGTCATTTGAAGTAACTAATGCTTCAGCAATCTTCATGGATTTGATGAATCGGGTCCTACGGCTATTCATCAACTTGTTCGTGGTGGTTTTCATGAACAACATTCTGATGTACTCCAAGATGGAAGAGGATCATGCGAGGCACCAGCAGCAGTTTTGGGCAAACTTTAGGAGCATGAGCTATATTCCAAGTTATCTAAGTATGAATTCTGGAAGTCGGAAGTAGATTTTCTTAGCCATATCCTTTCTAAGGAGGGAGTGGCCACTGACCCACAAAAGATCGAGGCAGTGAAGGATTGACCTCAACCAAAGACGGTGAACAAGATTATGAGCATTTTGGACATGACCGGGTACTATAGGAAGTTCATCCAAGATTATGCCAAGATTGCACTACCACTCACAGCCCTGACCAAGAAGGACAAGAAAAATGAATGGACCGAGAAGTGTGAAGGGAGCTTCCAGGAGTTGATGAACCGACTGATATCAGCACCAATTTTGGTTTTACCTCAACTAGATAAGGGATATGAGATCTACAGCAATGCTTCATACTTGGGGTTTGGCTGTGTGTTGATGCAAGAAGGAAGGGTGATCACCACTGGTTCGAGACAAATCCGACCCCACGAGAAGAATTATCCAACTCATGAATTAGAGTTAGCCGCTATAATCTTTTTTTTGAAGAAATGGCGGCATTACATCTACGGGACGAAGGTGGAGTTGTATATGGATCACAAGAGCTTAAAGTATGTACATCAGTAGAAGGACATAAATTTGTGGTAGAGGCGATGGTTGGAAGTGTTGGAAGATATCAAGCCGGGAATTTTGTACCATCCGGGAAAATACAATGTGGTGGCAGACGGACTCAGTAGGAAGAGGAGTGTTGCTAGGTTGATTGCAACCTGGAAAAAGCCGGAGGAAGAGATAAGAAGGGCCGGTATCGAAGTGATTTCTCAAGGATTGGGCGCTATGTTAACTCATTAGAGCTCCAACCAAGTCTGAAGGACCGGGTGAAGAAGGGTATGATGCGAAGATCCAGGCACTCAAGGAGCAAGTGAATGAAGGAAAACTTCCTAAGTTCAATATTAAAGAGGGAGTATTATGGGTTGGAGATCAATTGTGTTTGCCGAAGGTGGAGGATCTAAGGGAGGAAATCATGAAGGAAGCACACACCACTTTGCTAACAGTTCATCTGGGGAGCATGAAGATGTATCAAGATATGAAGTAGTTCTATAGGTGGGCTGGAATGAAGCAAAATATAGCAGAGTTCGTGGCCAGATGTCTCACTTGTCAGAGGGTAAAGGCAGAAAATCAGAAGCCCAGATGATTACTAAAGTCATTGCCCATTCCAGAATGGAAGTGGGAGAACATCAGTATGGATTTCATCACGGGGTTACCAAGGAGTTCCAGAGGGAATGATTTCATTTTGGTTGTCGTGGACCGACTAACGAAATCATCACATTTTCTGCCGGTAAGGACAACCTGGTTTATGGAGAAGTTGGTGGTGGTCTACATTGAGAAAATTGTGACGCTACATGGTGTACCAGTGTCTATAGTTTCCGACAGAGACGCAAGATTCACCTCACGGTTTTGGAAGAGTCTACAGGCAGCACTTGGGATAAGGATAGATTTTAGTACAACTTTTCACCCAGAGACCGATGGACAAACAGAAAGAGTGGACAAGACTTTGGAGGATATGCTTCGGGCATTCATCTTAGACTTCGTAGGGAGCTGGGAGAAGCATCTAGAAATGGTTGAATTTTCTTACAACAATAGCTATCAGGCTAGTATCGGGGTGGCTCTATTCAAAGCACTGTACGGGAGGAAGTGTAGGACACCCATATGCTGGTATGAAGTGGACAAGATACAGATGTTCGGACCGGAGATTGTATAGCAGACCTCGGAAAAGATTGAGTTGATCAGAAAGAGGCTACAGATCACGCAGAGCAGACAGAAGAGCTATGCCGACACATACCGTAGCAAGCTAGAATTTGAGGAAGGAGACTCAGTGTTTTTAAAAGTCTCGCCGACCAAAGGCGTAGTCAGATTTGGAAGGAGTGGCAAGCTGTCCCCGAGGTACATTGGACCCTATAGAATCTTGAAAAGGATCGGTAAGTCAGCCGACAGGTTGGAACTACCCGCTGAGTTAGCCCAGGTGCATAATGTTCTCCATGTCTCTATGCTGAGGAAGTACATGCCAGACCTGAGTCATCAACTGCCCAAGATTCCAGAAGACCTGCAAGTGGATCTCTCCCACAAGAAACGACCAGTAAAGATAATAAACCTTCAAGAGAAAGTGTTGCGGAGCAAGATCATTCCTATGGTCAAGGTTCTTTGGATGAATCAATTTGTTGAAGAAGCAACTTGAGAGTCGAAGAGCAGGATCAGGAGGCCCACCCCGAGTTATTTATGTAATTTACATTCTTTCCTCCCTACTAAGCGTAGTTCTGGGGACAAAACTATTCTAAGGAAGAAGTGATGTAACTGTAACGCCCCGATTTCCATACACTGGAAAACCGTGACATAAGCCAAAATCTTTTCTTCAATTAGCCACAATACACAGAAAAATAGGAAAATTTAAAACTTTTTATTCAACACAAATGTATTACAAGTCCGAATATTACAAAATTGCAATACATTATAACAATGTTACACTAATACCTTTACAATCCCCAGTGTTACAACTTTCAACAAATTCCATCAGAGTATAATGAATAAAGAACAACACTTGGTATTTCACTTGGATGCTTTCCAACAATAAATAAATTACAACAATTTGCAAATAGTAATCAACATAAATATAACATATATTACAGCGAAAACTTAAAATGAAATCGACTCCTTGCTCTCTTGCCTTGAGTCCTCCTGAAACCTGTACCTGTACTTCTACTATCCAGTACCTATACTTCTTAAATTTAGTACCTGTACTTCTGCAATCCAGTACCTGTAATCTTGCAATCTAGTACCTATAGAAGTAGGGACGTCAGTACATATACTAACACATTAAGGCTGATAACTAGCAGCGGATCTCAACTATAGCAAACAAATTGATGAAAAGAGAAACGTGTATATATAGTTGATGTGTCAGTGTATGCTATGACTTAGACTCTAATGCAAGACTTATCAATGCAAGGATGCTCTTATTCTAATACAAGCAAGACTCTGGCACAGTATGCAGCCCATACTACATACGCCCCATATCAAGTCGTTTCTTCATATATAGGGATTTGAACCCGCGCCATGAATTCTACTTTTGTACTTAACTTGTTTCTGAAGATACGACAAGACTGATGAGGTTGCTCTGAAACGATCTAATCCCGCCATTCGCAGTCTACTTTTGGTGTCTCCGTTTACCACTACTACCCGGCGTACCGGACCTCACTCAAATATCTGATGAATCTTTTACAGTTAATGCTGGTTACCAGGTTAGCCCGAAGCATCCACTGCCGCCCCCTAGCCAGACCATAGTCTATGGCTTCTCGCCCTTAGATACAAGAGAAGACGGAGTTCCGGGGGGTTCATCCCCCGCTAGCTCCGACAGGAATCGCTCTCGCTTCTCAAGGCACTTTAGAAATTAACAGACGAGATACGGATCCCGTGCTCCCAACTCGTGAGAAGGCACAGACCATATCCCTTTGACAAGAAGGGTACAACCCAATAACACCGCCTAGTATCGGCCTACAGGACAGGTCGGATCATAAGGAATCACCCTTAACACCAACTCTTTCCCTTTGGCGAATAAATGATAATAAGTAAAGGTTAAGTAGTAATGGCCATAAGTTACTACCCTAATGATGTCACTAACCCTGAACAATCCTAGGGAAGACAAAAATATAAACACAACATGCTAGGTCTTAAGTTAGACTTTGCAAGACAACTCTACTAGGCTGCTCAACCTAAACGTACCATGATCCCTAAGGATCTGGTTCACGGCTTATCGATCCAAGGCTTCGGCAATACGAACGTATTCGCATGCTACTACCCTGAACATGGATTTCGTCAACTCTCCGGTCTGCGATCAACCAACTCAGTTAAGATCTGACGCTACCCAAGGAGTGACTCGTCCACAGTCCCTTAGGAGTAAGGTAAACACACGTCTTGATGGTCGATAGCCCTAGGGCAAAGATATCACCCTAGATGAGCACAAAAATTGTGTATTATCTAAGAAGCTACATACGAGTAACCAAAAATACATACGAGCTAAACAAGCTACGTATGGGACCAACAACTATATACAAGCCAAACGAGCTGCGTATGAGACAACAACATACATACGAGCCAAATAAACTACATATGAGACAAACAGCTACAAACGGGCCAGGCGAGCTGCGTATAAGACAACAACATACATACGAGCCAAATAAGTTATGTATGAGATCATAGCTACATACGGGCCAGTCGAGCCGCTTATGAGCGAAACCACACATAAAAACAACCATACAGGTTTTCAACCTAGAAGCAACCAAACGTTCTTACTAGCAAAACTTGATCTTCTATAATTAGAAGCAACAGAAGAATCTACAAACAATCGAAAATAGGCATTTTACCAATGAGAAGCCCAAAAAGCGACATAAAAGCCTTCCGACAGCCTAGAAGCAACCAGTGCTATACTTATCGGATTTTAACAGCAATATATTTTTTAGAAATATAAGAATATCTACCACAACTCTCTAGTGAAATACTATTTCAGATTCTGTAAGGAATCCAAAATCCGGTCCATCGAACACACACAAACAGTTTACCTAAACTGCAGATTTTCAACAAAAGCTGAAACTTTGCAAACTGGTAACTTTTGCTCTACTCGTCGAAATCAAACGAAACTGGACAATTTGAAAAGGTGGGAACATCTACAAAAACTTCCTAGTTGACCACTCTCTCAGATTCCAGAAGGAATTCCAAATTCCTAACTTCGAACAAATGCAAACCTTTTACCAAACTACAAATTTTCAATAAAAAGTTAAAACTTTTGTAGATTATAACTTTTGCTCTACTTATCGGAATCTAACGAAACTGGACAATTTGAAAAGGTGGGAAAATCTACTAAAAGTTTCCAGTTGTCGAATTTCTCAGATTCCATAAGGAACTCCAACCTCCTACCCGTCGAACACATGGAAAAGCTAATAAAACAGCAGACTTGACAAAAATGGCTGAAACTTGAAAGAGTATAATTTTTGTTCCACTTATCGGAATTTAACCCAAGAGGTCAATTCGGAAAGATGGGAACATCTACTACAACTCTCTAATTGGTCGGCTCCTCAGATTCAGCGAGCAAGACTCTCAAAAACAACAAGGAATCAAGACAATAACAATTTCAACCCGCCAAATACATAGTCAAGCTGAAAACATTCAAAGCCCATAACTTCTACTTTGCTTGTCGGAATTTAACCCGAGAGGTCAATTCGGAAAGGGGAGAGTCTCTACTACAACTTCCTAGTTGGCCCAAACTTTAGATTCTACAGGTAAGACACTCTAAAACACCAAAGAAGTCAAACAGCAAGCACACTCAGCTCAAAGTTGGCTACTGCATCTTCAAAATACCATAACTCCTACTTCGCTTATCGGAATTTAACCCGAGAGATCAATTCAAAAAGGGGAGAGCCTCTACTACAACTTCCTAGTTGGTCCGAACCTCAGATTCTACAGGTAAGATACTCTAAAACACCAAAGAAGTCAAACAGCAAGCACACTCAGCCCAAAGGTGGCTCCTGCATCTTCCAAATACCATAACTCCTACTTCACTTATCGGAATTTAATCTGAGATGTCAATTCGGAAAGGGGAGAGTCTCTACTACATCTCCCTAGTTGGTCCGAACCTCATATTCAACAAGTAAGATACTCTAAAACACCAAAGAAGTCAAACAGCAAGCACACTCAGCTCAAAGCTGGCTGCTGCTTCTTCCAAATACCATAACTCCTACTCCGCTGATCGGAATTTAACCCGAGAGGTCAATTAGGAAAGGGGAGTCTCTACTACAACTTCCTAGTTGGCCCGAACCTCAGATTCAATAGGTAAGATACTCTAAAACACCAAAGAAGTCAAACAACAAGCACACTCAGCTCAAAGCTGGCTTCTGCATCTTCCAAATACCATAACTCCTACTCCGCTTATCGGAATTTAACTCGAGAGGCCAATTCGGAAAGGGGAGTCTCTACTACAACTCCTTAGTTGGTCTGAACCTCAGATTCAACAAGTAAGACACTCTAAAATACCAATGAAGTCAAACAGCAAGCACACTCAGCTCAAAGCTGGCTGCTGCTTCTTCCAAATACCATAACTCCCGAGAAGTCAATTCGGAAAGGGAAAAGTCTCCACTACAACTCCCTAGTTGGTCCGAACCTCGGATTCAACAAGTTAAACCCTCAAAAACTACAAGGAAGTGAAATAGCAAGCATTCAGTCAGACAGTTATTTACTGTATTTTGCAAAGACCATAACTCCTATTCCGCTTATCGAAATTTAACCTGAGAGGTCAATTCGGAAAGGGGAATATATCTACTACAACTCTCTAGTTGGTCCGAAGCTCAGATTCATCCAGTAAGCGGCTCAAAAATGACAACCAAACAGAACATTGAGCTTCTCTGCCGAACTTGCTGTCCTGATTTGCAACGGCCATAACTTTTGCATCTCTTATCGGAATTTAACCCGAGAGTCCAATTCGGATAGGGGAGAACATCTAATACAACTTCCTTGTTGTTCTCCTCCTCAAATTCCGAGAGGAACCTCATGTCTTATCCCCTTGAACATACTTTGACGCTAACCATAAAACAGTGAGTTCTCTGTTTTTGGCGAAACTCTCGCTATTTTGTGAAAACGGCTCGTTTCACCCATAAAAATTACTCCGAAAAATCCACAAAAATTCTAGCATGATAAAAACACATAAAATAACCCCTAAAATCAATTTCGGGTCAAACTTCTACTTTTAACACATATAAACAAAATCAATCCCACAACCATAAAAATTGTTTCTTTATGCTTGATTTTAGTGTTCTACCACTTCTAACTTTGCATTCTCTTTACTCTAGCCCCTATGCACATAAAACTACATCCATACAACATCATACAACAATAACAAAACCCTAAATTAGCTAAAACAACCATGAGATGAGAAACCCCCACCTCATACTTGGTTGGAAGGACTTGCTCTTTTCCTCCTCCTTTCTCCTTGTTCTTGATCTCAAGAACTCCACCATGAAAATGAACCCATGAAAATCCTCTTTTCTTTGGATTGATCCCTCTTTCTTTTCTCTCTTTCTCAACCTCTTTCTAAAAACAAAAGCCAAGTAGAAGTGAAGTTGAATAAGGGATTGAGTGAGATGAGATTGGGATTGAGAAGGGGATGAAAACACAAGGGTTTCTAACCCTAGAAGGCAAATGGCCCGGCCAAAATGGAAAGGGGGGGAGAAGGGGGTGTTTTGTAAGTGAAGTGAAGGTGTTTAGTGGTGGAAAATGAGTCCAAGTGTCATATACACTTGTGGCTCAAAACAAATGATGATTTATTTGCAAATAACCCTTACAATCAAGCCCTAATCCAATCCAAACCCTCCATCTCACCATGATGGATCAAAAATAAAATATAATTTTCCATATCACAAACTACACGATTTGTTCAAACGCTCGATACAGTTCGATTTCGTACAAATATCTGATTATACAAATATTTTTCGTTCATGAAAATGAATAAATCAGTACAAAATTAATTTAATTCTGAGAAATCAAATAAAATAATTTTATTACCGGCTCGGAAGATTCCAGTATCAATTTGGTACAAAACAGATATATACAAACTAGTATCTGTATATATATAATGTTTATTAACAAAACCCGGGTGATGTCCACCAAAAATATTTCATTTCTGAGAATAAAAATAAAAATAATAATTTTTAATATTTTTCGGGTATTTTCTAGATATTTTCTCAAAAATGCATTTTTCAAGATTTTGTACTAGTGTACAAAACTGATACAATACCTGTATATACTTACTAGTATATATATCGAGATAACTTTTTATTTGAAAAACCAAGTAATTCCCAATTAAAATATTTTAATTTAAAAACAATAATTATATAAATATAATATCTGTTCGGGATATTACAGTAACAACCCCAATTTATATATATATATATATATATATATATATATATATATGTTAAAGCACAAAAACTATATAAACTATATATTTTATTTTTGAGTGAAACTAGCAATGAAACTATTCTTGAAACATATGTATATATTTACTTTTTGAGTTGGGCTTGAAAATCCCAATGAATTGTGAACCAAAAAAAAAATTTGAATTGGCCCATATGCACGGCCGGCCAAGAGCTTTGGAGGGAAATTTGAAAGAGCATCTAGGGTTTTTTTGAATGAAGCAGGATTCCACTTGAGTGTTTGTGGAACCCCATGAGTTTTGTACACTCTCACACTCCACTCTGACATCCCCACTCACCCAATCATGGTGCCGAATCCCGGCCTCCCATGACCCCCTCATCATGAAGACTCTCTTCATCCCCTCCTCATTTGCCTATCTCCCATTTCTCATTTCCACTCCAATTCAAATCATTTTCTCTATTCTAAACCACTTTAAAACCCACTCCTACACTCTTATCTACTAAATTGGAAGTTCAAGGAACTAAGGAAGAAGAACCAAGGAGCGAAAGTGCAAGGAGCTCGGAGCAAGAAGGGCAAAGGGCAAAGGTCAAAGCTAGGAGCTTGGAGATTTCAATTTTCATCAAAATACTAAGGTGGGTGTTTCTAAATCTCTTGATATGTTCATAAATTGTTTGTGGAGTGTTTCTTGAATGCCTAGAATGATCTGTGTGACTATGACATTTGATAAAAATCGTTTGGATTCAAGTTTATGCCAGTAAACATAATAACAGATCTGGAAATGCTGACTCTAAAAATATTAGTTAGTCTGGAATCATAACTCAAAAAATTTTGTGAATTCCTACATGAAATTTTTATTGCATCATCTCGTATGGGTTGGAACACTCTAACCAATTTCATAATTTTTTAAATTTGTTTGAAATTTTAAATAATTATGAACTTGACTGCTGGCTGCGTAGTAAACAGATTCGTCCTGTGTACTATTTTGATTTTCAAAGATTAATAACTCTCTGACCACTTGATAACTATGGCTGAAATTTTTGTATTTGTTGGTAGCATGTGTAGATCCTAAATAAAAAAAATTCATTGAATTTGGACATCATTTGCTGTGCCAAAAGAATTCGTGAAGACTGACTAGTTAACTCGTAAAACAGAGCATGCCATGTTACTAGCTTGAACATAAGCTTACTTCAAATTGTCATACTTGAAAAATACAAGTTAGAATCACTTGAAATTTGGATATGTTATAATCCATGTGTTAGGAGCTAGATTATGGAATTTCATGAATTTTTGACACAACGTACTATTTTTAATTGATTTTATCTCAAGACAGTGATAAGGTGATGTTCTGTTCTGAAAATTTGTATGCATGTTAAAGAATGACCTATTTGACCACTTAAACAGCACAATCTGAAGAAACTTAAAACTAGGAAGTTATAGTAGACACGTAGAGCTTTCTGTAATATCTAAGAACTTAAGATTTCAAGCTATACACGATTTATGATGATTTTTACAAGATACAGCAGATGCATGCAGTTCCTATAAGTTACTGTTTTGATGCCATGTTTATGAACATGCTTTAGAGCACATAGTTTGAGTTTGGAATTGCAGTTTATGACTAAGAAAGCATGTTATGGATATGGCAAAGGAATATGGTTTCATTCTACTATGTCTTATAATGTGTGTAGCTCATATGTGATAATAGGATCACAATCTAGACATACATGTTCACTATTTTGGAGTTGATGTTGTGTTATGCGATTATGTGTTGATGTGAATCATTTTGGAATGAGATTCATGCCCAATTGGTGCTTGAGTTTGTTTTCATCATTGAGTAGAAGCATAGGGAGCACCCGATCGCATTTCTTCAACGAAATGGGACCAGGATCGACTTCGTTTTGGCATGAATGCAAATAGCATGCTTGCTGTTTGGAAATGAACTTGTTAATTTAAGAGCTTTCTAGCACCCCATTTAGCGTATTATTTGTGTATGATTCATCCCTAGGGTAGTGTACCTTGTTGGACTACGTTGATTTAGTTTTGAGACTCTAGGTTTAAGTCATATTGGTATATCTAGACGGGTAGAAAAGGAACCCGTGTCACATCGACCGCATTGGAGGAGACGACTCGTGCGCCGACGTGCATGCCGTTCATGGAAGGATTCCGTCGTTGTGTTTTGATGCTACCACTTGTTAAGGACCGTGGAGCATGAGGATAGCAGGAACGACATATTTGTTCAGGCCGAGGTTGCAATCTAACTCTAAGCGTTGATGGCGGTTGCGGCGATCGATCGAGTCAGTTCGTCGTTGGTTTGGGCCAAGTATCAGCCAAGGGGGTCAACTCTTGGGCCGGATTTGAGGTCTAGTTGAGTTCTATTGTGGGATGGGTAAGTCCTAATAATGAGAAAGGTAATTAACTAGAAAGAGTTTACAAGTAGAACTTAACTAGTTGTTTATCATAAAAAAGTTATTTGCTAAGTTAGGGATTGAAACTACTTGATAGATCGCCTAACTAAAGGAATTGGTTAAAAGATGAAATAGACCTAGACTCGCCTAATAATTCATGTATCTAATGAGATAATGAAAGAGGATTAGGGATTGGTCAGAGTCTTGGATTTTAGATAAACAGATGACAAGATAAAAAGCTAATAATCATATAATTAACCTTATCCTTACTCTTAAGAGTGGGTTGGCTCTAGCACTTCGGTTTGTAGTGTGTAGGTTTAGATCGATTCGTCGTTGAATGTAAGAACAGGCACTAGTGGGTGTTGTGTTCACCTATCAGGGGGACGCATGGTGTCTTCACTCCTGGCCGAATCCTAGGTTCGTTTAATGTGGACAGGGGACCTCGAGTTGCCTTGTAAGAGAGCTCTATGGGGGCTCTACTATCCTCAGCATGGGTGCCTTTATGTATGTAACAACGTTTGAAGAGGTTTAAAGTTCTGGGCTAGTATAAGGACGAGGGTAGCGGAGATGGGAAAACCCTAATATCCATCAGGTCCTATGTTGATCAATGCAGACAGGGAGCTTAGAGACTATCCTGTGAGGGAACTCTATAGGGGCTCTAAATTAATGTCCTCGGCGATGAGACCTAGTGTCTGTACATCAGCTTTTGGTGAGGTCCAGAAGGCGGAATTACCGCATCTCTATTTATTTGGGCAGCGACGGGAGTGAACCAGACGACTACAATTCTGGGCGTAGTGGGTAAACCGAGAGGTAATGGACACCACTACTACGGCAGCGACGGGGGTGAACTAGACGACTGCAGCCTCATCACCACTAGAGTATCAGAGTCAGGAGAGAGCACAAGAGTAGGATGCATAGTGGGGGACCAAACTCCATCAACTGAAGAACTTCGTCTGGCTGGGGAATGTGTAGTATGAGATGCATATATCTCCAATCAAGCATGCATTAGCTTTAGGAGCATGTGTGCATAGTGTGTGCATTTGATTAGGCCATGGCATACACTGTCACTTGGTTGACATCAATTTTCCTTTTGCATCAAATTTTGGTTGGTGAGGTTTGGAATCGCTATATTATGGCATAACGAGGATCGCTGTATATAGCATTGCGTCAGTTGTATTGAACTGACGTGTCCACAGTTTGTCTAGTTACAGAATTGCTGTTTTGGGAGCATGGGGGAGAACTCAGGCCATGGGAAGCATCCAAGCAAAAGTTACTGTCTAATTTTATTGTATATTCATGATGTATCAAGTTGTTGTAATTGTTGTAATCACTGGACATTGTATTAACATTTAATGTAATAAATTTTTTTAATTTCCTGTGATTTTGTTGTGTTGTGACTCATTTGAAGAAAGATCTTGGAGTGCGTCACGAGTTCCTATGTTAGGAATTCGGGGCGCTACAATGACTAAGGCCAAGCAAATGATGTAAACACATCATTCATAAGCTGTAATAATCAACTCAACAACATGAATATAATCACAACCATGCAGGCAAAATATAATCACATAAACAAGAATAACATAAGTGATTCATGTAGTAGGCACAAAATAACCAACATCTAGAATAAATAAACTTCGGGTCAAAAACATCCGGAATACAATGTATGCAGTGATAGCAATCGAAACGGATAAACATAATATAAGATAAATAATACAGGCTAGAATTTCATCTCCATTTTCTAGAATACTTGGTATCTAATTTCTTCTGGCAATTCTTCTCCTGCACTTGTAAGCTCATCAACTAGAGGTGGGGCGAAAATTGTCTGTTAGAGCAACTTAAGTACAACAAGTAGTAACAAGCAGTGAATAATTAAACAGGGCATAACAAGGAACAAGAAACATGAACCAAAAAATCACATGATCAAGTATGGGAAAAGTAACAAGTGTAACATGTAAGCGAAAAACAGGAAAAACATGTAAACAGGGATCATGTAACTTATAAACAAGAATCATGCATGTGCTCAGTGATAATCTTAAGTCTATCAATATTTTACCAATCCTATTTAATGCACGCAATCATGTGTCCCATACCATAGGTTTCGGTGCATACAATCAAGAGAACCTTTAGACTCTAATGGTGAATTCTATAGGGTTATGTACATGGGTCTTCTCATGACTATAATAAGTGATCGGTAAACATGAACGGCAACATGACTGGTAAACTTGATCGGTAAACATGTAACTTGGAAAACATGGTCCTCTTCCGAGTACACTCTCCTATATTTTCCATTACTAGGTCTTTTTCTTTATTACCCCGGCTTATTATACTTTACTATAAGTATACAGGAACAGCAAACATGATCGGTAAATATGAATAGTAACATGGTCGGTAAACATGGACATGCAATCAATAGGAACGGTATCAGAATAGGATCAAGGATGTATCAAGGGCTACGCAATACATTGTATATATTTCAATTTATTAAATGCGAGAAATAGACCTATGCATATTTAAATACATAGACATACAATTTCTGGACCGTAGTACACTACTGTACTAAAACTCACTTTCCCATTGCTACAAGAAAGAAAATTCAGTTCCGTCAAGAGTTCCAGAAACTAGACTCCCAGACGGTTCCAACGCATATTCAGACGATATATTATAACTACAATAGCTTGGTGTATAATTTCATTCGTTACTGATTTCATGTTCAGGCAGCATGTTAGGGTCAAATTCTTATGTATAAAAGTTGATTGTATATTTGTTTAAAAATCTTATAAAAATTCGAAAGTCACCCCTAACCATGTCTAGTGACGTCCAAGTGAATTTCAAGTCTTTATTCTTGTCACACCTCACTTTTCAAAAATACGGAATACGAGTACATGATATTAGCCCAGTGAATAACTAACGTCACCCATAAGGTGTTTATCCGATCAACTCAACAATATAATCAATATAGAATAATTGTACATGCAATAATAATAATCTTATGAACAATAATACTTGAAATGAAGCAATATTTAATATTCAAGTACAATAATCCAACGTCTGAAAACAATAATAAAAATCCGGGACATAAGCCCACAATACAATGAAATAACAATAGTTTAATAATTAAGTCTTCATGACAAAACAATTATTTATAAAGTGGCGATGCTATCAATTCCTTCACCAATGTTGTTCTCCCAATCCATCAGGCAATTCTCCATCAACACCTGTAAACACTTCATCTAAAAAGAGGAGAAAAATTATCCTTAGAACAATTCGTGGACAACAAGTAGAGAAAGCAAGGAACAATGGAATAACGGTATAACAATGAATTCAATGCATCAATAGGAATCAATAACATGGCACGATAGCAGTAATCAATTTCAATAGTAATCGATGCAATTGGTATAAACAATGATTCAATATTCGGTAACAATATCAATGGTCAATAACAATAACACTTAGCCAATATTCGATATCAATAGGAACAATGAGGAACAATATGCAGTGTCGATATCGTGTCGATTCTTAAGTTTATTAATCATTTTAATCCTAACTAATGTAGCACTTTATGCGTCCCATTTATTTACCACATGGTTGCTATATGCAAACAAGTTGCGTTTAGACTTAGTGGTGGATTTTATAGTTCGTGTACTCGGCATGATAACAATAATGATGTTCCATCCATAACGATAATTTGTCCATAAGAAGCTACAGGATCACAAGATCACAAGATCACAAGATCACAAGAACACAAGATCACAAGATAACGGTATAGGGAACCACGAGCCCCTTACCCAAGTATAGTCCTTATATTAACCACTACTAGAGTCAACCCTTAAACCCTGGCTTGTTAATTATTTTATCAATGCAACAATACAATAGGCAATTAGAAGACATGAGATGAACGATGGTAACAATAGGGAAATAATAGGATGATAACTTGAATTGGACAATTAGAATGATGACAATAGAGTATTAGAATCATGCAATGCAACATACACACTTTAATTCATGCAATAGTACGATATAGGAATAATTAATCTATTAAAAATCTGGATTATAAAATTCTGGACAGCAAGAGTAGTCTATACAAAAATACAGTTTCTCGCTATTTTAGAACTCGAAAACTGAATCCATCAAAAATTCTAGAAACTAGACTTCCGCACGGTTCCAATGCATATTTAAAGTTCAAAATTTGACAAAATTAGCTAGGTTAATCACATTGTTCTTTACAAATTATAGGTTCTGGTAGAATTTCGACATCATGCTATTATAATTATAGAATCAGTAAAAACTCAATAACAAATTCATTAAAAATATTTTCTAAACTCCTAAATATATTAAGTAACAATCTGGAAACTATCAGAGCAAAATTTTAACATATGATTAGCCTTTTAACAGTTTAAACATCAAATTATACAAGAATCAAAAAAAATCTGGAATTAAAAACACAGCTTTAGTAAAACGGACATAACTTTTGCTATAAAACTCAGAATTCAAAAATTTAAGATGTTCTGAAAACTAGAAAGATAAGGCTACAACTCTTATTAAGAAAGTTATTCATTTTAAGATTATTTACTGGTTTAAAAATTGCAGTCAACATACAGTCAGCAAGCAATATATAGGTTTTTTGTATTTTTCATGAAATAAATTAATTTAAACACGATGGGTTTGGATTCTATAGTCAATAAATTATATAATCAGCATGAGAGGTATAAGAACATGGTAAATAAGATTAAGAATACATACATACACTAATTTATCATCAATCAACCATCAATCGCTCAAACAACATACAACCTAGCAACTGTCTCCACAATAATTAATCGTGTTATGAGATGCATGAAAATTTCCTATCATCAATACTATATGATGTATGCAAGATTCAATATTTTTGGAGTCAAAGTTGCACGATGTCAAGAATATTGGAGTTTGCTCGTGTAAACCCTCAATACAGCCAACGAAGATAATCAATAGGACAGTGACTTTCCTTATAAATGATGAAAACGAATACCAAGAATAACGGAACAAGAATCCCGGGAGACGAACCACGAACATGAAGCACAGAACACGTACGAACTACATGTAATAATAAGCCCAAGCAATAACAGCAAGAGTTGAAGCAACAACAGCAAGGAGGAGATCAGCAACAACAGCAAGAGGAGCAAGGCCGGCGGGGGTCTGGGCGGTGCTCTGGGTGGCTCGACGACGCGCGGGGGGTGGCACGACCAGAAAGCGTCGGAGGGTGGCGCTGCCGTTCGTCGATCAGAAATAGGGGACAAGGCAGAGGGGATCGACTGGGGTAGAGGGAGGGGTTGCGGCGGCCTGGTCGAAGGAAGAGGACAAGGCGGAGGGGGGTTTTGATTGGGCGACAGAATTGATGGGGAAAGGAGTGATCGCCGGAGGTGGGTGCCGGAGAAGATGAAGTACAGCGATGGGTTGTTTTGGGCGGGAGATGAGGAGTTGGAGACAGAGAAACAGGGAGGAGAGAGAAAGGGGGGAGAGAAAAGAGATTAAGTGGCTACAATTATCAATTTTGTGTTTTTAGGGTTTGTACTAGGGTTGTATTTATAGAATACAAGTAGATTATTGGGTTTAGTGGGTTAGGATCCAATACTAGTAGGTTTGGGTTAAGAACAAACTGCAATTGGGTTTTAGGGTTCAATAAGAGATGGGTTTGAAGACAATAGGATACAATTAAAATAACCACAATCCAATAAAACAAAACCCATAAGATATATTTAGCCCAACAAAAGATAAAATAGTTCATGAATGAAAATCTAAATCCAATTAGATAAATAAATAATTCAAATGAAAAGAATATCAATTGGCTTGAAAGTAAATTGGAATTCGCCAAGGAAATTAGATCAAGTATAAAATAATTCGATAAATGTACTTTAATTAAATAATCGAGGAATAAAAATTAATAATTTGATCATAATAAAATAAAATTATATAACAAAATAATATTCAGGTTTAACAATTTATTAAAATAATCCAATAATAATAATAAATTTTTTTTCAGGCTTAAATATAAATATCCGATCTATAAGATGTGGAAAGTAAGATTAAAACACACCGTTATTCGAAATGAATAAATTTTGGATTAAAAAATACTTTAATAAAAATTCGAAATTAATTTAGCAAATAAATTTATAAAAAATCAAATTGTAGAAAATACACGAAAAATACTAATTGTCGGGAATGGGGGTTACAATTCTAATTTTAACACGATATTTTAATTAGTTAATCCTGCCGATGTGCTACTAAACAGTAATCTGGAAATTAGATAACTTGCTATCTGCAAATCAAAACTTATATTTGTCAAATGTTCTAGAAAAAAGATTCTGAGGGCTACAAATATCGTTTACAAAGTGCTAACTAATTATAACTTCAACTGGGTCAAAAACTCAACACAACATGCAATAAACATCAGGTCAGCAAGTTGATTATTATTAATTAGCAACAAACGAGATGCACAAGCATATAACTTTATGGCGATAATTAACATGAAATTATACTCAACATTAGGGTGGAATTCTACTATTAACAAGACAAACCATTATTTGATATTGATATTGATCATTGATTATTGTTACCGAATATTGAATCATTGTTTATAGCCATTGTATCGACTATCATGATATTGATTATTGTTATTGTCCAATGTTATTGATTCCTATTGATCTATTGATTCATTGTTTTGTTTTTTTTTTAGGAAAAGGTGGAATAAGGCCACCCTGTTTCATTAATAAGAAGTTAATAAAACAACCCCGTCATACCGGGGGAAAACAGCAATACAGAACAAAAGTACAATGCGGAAAACAGCGATAAACAACGAAAGTACAATGCGGAAAGAAATGCAAGAAAACAAACATACACCCCCAATAAGCCCTGGGGGGTGGGACAAATTACACAACACATCAGTCCTCTCCATCACACAGAAGGCGCAACCAAGAAGACACCCGCTGACATAAGCATTGTCGTAACTGGTGAAGCCAGTCCCTCAGTCCAATGTCGGGCCTATCTCCACCTCCTCATCATCAAACTCCTCTACCTGGAATGCTCTGGCTATCCTCCCTCTCGCCCCTGTTGCCGCAGCTGCAGCCCAAAAAGAGATAAGATGCATGATGTGAGACAGGTTACCAGAAATACTATTACATTTTGCACGAAAATAAAAGTTGTTTCTGTCAAGCCATAACACCCATGTTGTTGCTGCAATAGCGATGTACCACGCCTCCTTCATTTCATGGCAAATTGTTGCAAATTTGGGGCCAATCCACAAATCCTCATATACGTGGGGGTAGTCGCCTGTCCCTAAGGCTCGGAGTACCTCAACCATAGTTGCCTTACTCCTGGGGCAATGGATGAAAAGGTGATTAAGATATTCCACCTGTGCGTCGCAAAAACCACAGTTGGTCGCCACCTGTGGTTGTCTTTTGGCAAGATTTTGCCTCGTCAGGAGAGCATTATTGAGCACTAGCCATAAGAACACTCTAACTTTTAGAGGCGTTTTTGCCTTCCACAACACTTGCGCCCAGCTTGGTCTGCAGCCTCGAAAGTGGATTCGATGATACAGAGACCTCACCGTGAAGGCTCCCTTGGTCTCCAGTCCCCATCGCTTCTGGTCTGGGCCTTGAGTGCACCTTGTGCCTGATCGTGAAATGTGTGCTTGCATGTCAAGTAATTGTTGTTGTAAAAATGGGGTAAGCGTTCCTCAGAATGCTGGCTTCCAGCGTCCCCTTTTCCATCCTTCGGCAACGGACAGATTCGGTCGAATCGACCTTTCGTACAATTCTGGGAATGCTTCCTTCAGTGTATGGGTGCCACACCACCTATCCCACCAGAATCTGGTGGACCGGCCATTGCCGATAGTAGACGAGACCGCCGAATTGAAGGGACCGCTGGCCTTGGCAATTCCTTTCCAGAGTCGCGAAACTTTTGCCCCGACTCGGAAACCTAGGTTTCGAGTGCCTTTACCCCTGAGATAAGGTTGGATGAATTCCTGCCAGCCTTCACCACTGTTGTGGAATACCTTCAACCACCACTTTCCCAGCAGGGCAAGGTTCATATCTCTGAGGTCGATGATGCCTAACCCTCCATGCTTCTTCTTCATGCAAGCTATACTCCATTTGATGAGGTGGTACCCTCCTTTATCCGATTCAGCCCCCTTCCAAAGGAATCGTTTACGAATTCGGTCAATCCTTTGAATCACCCACCTTGGGAGTTCAAAAAAAGACATGTAGTAGATAGGCAGGTTAGACAACACAGAATTGATGAGAACCACTCTGCCCCCGATAGACAGTGATTTACCTTTCCAACCCGACAGTCTGCCCTCCACCCTGTCGATGATAGGCAACCAGTCTGCCTTAGATAATTTCCCTGGTCTGAGCGGTAGCCCCAGGTATTTGATAGGGAAGCCACTCGTCGTGCAATTCAAGATAGAAGCGAGTTCCCCTGCTTCCGCATCGGATAGGGAAATTGGGGTCAGCGCGCTCTTGTTGAAATTAATTCTAAGGCCTGACCAGACCTCAAAACAGTACAGGGTCCCTTTAAAGCAGGCCGTTTCTCGTCTAGACCCATTACCAAAGAGAAGAGTATCATCTGCGTACTGCAAGATCGTACACCCTTTACCGGTCGCGGAACCAGCCACTGGCTTGATCCAACCTTTTTCCTGGCAATTCTCCAGCATAACCCTCAAGACATATGCTATGATAGTGAACAGTAATGGCGATAGCGGATCCCCTTGTCTGAGGCCCTTCCTGCAAGGGAAAGGCTGCCCCGACCTACCATTTACTGAGATGGCCGTTTTGCCAGTCTGCAAGCACTGCCTGACCCAGCAAATCCATTTATTCCCGAAGCCCCTACCCCTAAGCGCTTCTAGCAAGCACTCCCAATCGACCGAGTCATAGGCTTTCTCAAAGTCCAGTTTGAGCAGGAAACTCTTCGAGTTGGTTGTATGGCAGCGGTGGATAACCTGTTCTGCCGTTGCCACACAGTCTAGGATATTTCTGCATTTAATAAAGCCGGATTGAGATTTGTTAATGAGGTTGTCCATTAGATTCCCCAGACGGATGGCTAGGATTTTTGTGATAATCTTCGTCGAACAATTAATCAGACTGATAGGTCTAAAATCTCCCACTTTCGATGCCTCTTCCCCTTTGGGAATTAGGACAACCTCCGCAAAATTGAACATGCCCAGTCTGAGCTTATTGTTAAAAAAGTCATCCAGTACTGCCATATAGTCCCCTTTAATTTCTTCCCAGAAAATTTGGAAGAACATCATTGGGAAGCCATCTGGCCCTGGCGATTTATCAGCCCCCATTTGATTGATGGCCTTTTTAACTTCCTCCTCCGAGAACGGGCACTCTAGGTCTGCAAGCGAGGGCTTAGGCTCGTTCTGATAAGATTGCCAGAAGTCATTCCGAAGTGGGACCCGGAAGTCATTCTTCTTCCCCAGTAGGTCTTTGTAGTGACCTTGAAAGGCTGAGCAAATCAGATGTTCCTCCTGAACAATTCCAGAGCTTGTTTCTAAGGATAAGATAAGATTAGACCTACGCCTTGCGCTTGCAACCCGGTGGAAGAAGGCTGTGTTTGCGTCTCCCTCTTTAAGCCACAAAATTGTAGATCTTTGCTACCATTTAATCTCTTCCATTTTATAGAGATTGCCAATATTCTCACGGAGTTCCAGGAGTCTATTTCTTTCCTCCTGTGACAGGTCTCTCGACTCCTCCACTCTTTCCAGCTCGTCAATTTCTTCCAGCATGGAGCCTTTAGCGCGCCAGACGGCCGAGAACCTAGACCGGTTCCATTTACGAAGCCGCTTTCAATCTGCGAATTTTTTCACACCACCGGCCCGCATCATCTGTGCTAGACACTGGAAGCGCCCAGTTTTCCATCACCAAGTGGTGAAACCCCTGAATCTCCAGCCAGGCCTTCTCAAATCGGAACTTCTTAAATCTTTTGTGTCCCTGAATCCCAATGTCAAGTAAGATAGGAGTGTGATCTGACGTTGGTCTAGGGATTGATCTAGCAGTTGCCAGGGAGAATTTAGATTCCCAATCCATAGAAATGAGGATCCTGTCCAATTTTGCCATAATCGGGGTAGCCTGCATGTTCGACCACGTGAATAGTCTATCATTAATGGGGATGTCTATCAATTCCAGGTCCGTTAACACCCTATTGAACTCTGCTCTATGCCTATCGCTGGAGCCTCTACCCTTGTGCTCAAACGCAAATCGGGTAATATTGAAGTCCCCCCCGACAATCCACGGCCCCGTCCAACGGAGACGTAAGTTGTTCAACTCTTGCCAAAAGGCCTCACGCTCTGAAGCCTCGTTCGGCCCATAGACAACTGTGATAATCTGCACATACTTATCTGCCTTAATTTCTAGTCGAGTAGTAAGGGAGAACACACCCTTATAGACCTCTAAACAAGTAAGTAGGGCAGAGTTAAAGCCAATGGCAATTCCCCCAGAGGCTCCCACGGATGGGCGAAAAACCCACTCCGTGATTCTATTCCCTCCTGCTCTCTTGAGCTTGGACCCATGACAAAGTTTGGTCTCCTGCAGACCAACTACGTCCGCTTTGGACTTCGAGATAACATCTCTAACCATATCTCTTTTCCCTTTATCCCCCAGCCCCCGGACATTCCAGAAAAGTGTATTCATTGGGGAACCACTTCCTGTGAATCGGTAAGTGGGGAGCTCGGGCGTGAATCGCCTTCGGAAATTGTACTCCCCCTAGTGTTTGACCCTAGTTCCGACATACCACTAGCTTTAGCCCTATCAGATTCCCAACCCCGCATTTTGTTAAGGAGAAAGGTGTTGCGTTCTTTATCGTACACCTCCAAACCACAGGTCGTAGCTAATATAAAAACTTCAGAATCTGACATGAAATTTAAAATATTAGCAAGGAAAGTTTTTGTACCTCCATTGACGTGCTTAGCCGCTTTGGCTGCCGTAGCTCTCTCCAGAAAGTCATCCAAGGACTCTGCATGAGCCCTCTTTGGTGAGCGGAGAACTCTGAACCCTACTGTCCTCTGGGACGACCCTGCGCTTCCTCTGGGAGTAGACTCAGGTAGAGTGGAGAGTACCATCTCAGGAGAAATCTCTCTCTGAGTGTTGGGAATGAACTCGAGCTCCTCTGACTCCTCATCCGAGAACGAGAATTCTTCATCTAAGTTGAGCCGTCCTTCAAGATCCTCCTCACTATCTGTGAATTGTGCCACCCTCTGAGGGCTAGGTCCTCTCACAGCGGACTCCTCATTGAGCCCGTAGATTGGAGCTTCCTTAATAGCCGAGTTGTCCCCCGATGTGGACCCCATCGTGGGCCCACTCCCAAAATGGCATAGTTTCTCACTGACCAAAGTACTAGTTTTGCCAGACTCGAAATTAATAACAGTCTCTTTGGACCCCACAGTGGGCCCATTAGACTCTATAAAAGGCCCACAAGAAGACCCCTGAAACCCACCCTTAGGTGCTGCCTCCTTAACGATACACCCACGGTGTAATGTAACGTTCCCATCGAGAAGCGCGATATCTGTCTCATCGATGCAGACAGCATCTCCAGCTGGCAGCTCTCCATTTGCTGTGGGGGCGGCAGCTAGCGTGGATTCTAAAGCATTTACTGCTATCGATACTTTGGGAAGCGCCTTGTTACCAAATGCAGCCTCTATCACTGATTCTTCATCTTCTAGATCAGAGCAGTTCTTCCCCTTTTCACCATACCCACTGCCAAAATTACCCAAATCGTCTCCTTCAAAAAGCGTCTCCCTCCCACCAACTCCTACAGAGCTCTGAGCGAACACTAACGTGCTCTCTAACCTGGGTATTTGCATGGCAGGGTTCGCCATTTTACCCCGTGGCAGCTCTGCGCCCTATCGCCCCTGCTCCTCAGATGCCTCTTTTTCTTTTTCTGGCGCATACCAGAGCTTTTCGACCCACTCCTTGGTCGACAGCTTTCCTCCTTCTACCACCTTCCCCATCGTTGTCGCCTTGCAACCGGTTGTCTTCTTCTGCATGTTACTGAGGAGAGGAGTAGAGCCATTTTTGGGGTCTTTCTCTGACTTCCCTCCTGTCCACTTGCAGAATCCACCGAAATAGCTTTGACGAGCGGTGCCACCGTTCGATCCAACGAGTTGAGGGTCCCACTGGGCTTTTGACCATTGGGTTGAGCGGGACGGCCCCTTCGCTCTTGCACTTTGTACGGTGGCTCTGGATCTGGCAGTTGGCAACTTCCCTGACCTCTCGCCGCCATTAGAATTTCCCGATGAGCTCGCTCCACTTCGTGAGATCCATCAATAGTAAGGCAATCTGAAGGCGAAACAACTTGCTTGAAGGTTCGGTGATCTGTAAGGGCTAGACTCTTGTGAGCGGTGCCGGCCTCCTGTGCGCTTGTTGAAACCACCCTCCTCTCTAGCACAAACCTCACCAGATACGATTCATCAAAAGAACACACTTTGGCGAAGCGTGGCATCGCCGCAATGTCTGGACTTCTGATCAGTACCTTGGCGGAGACCAACTCCGACCTTCTCACTGTCTTCTCGTCCACTTCTTCAATACTCCCAAATTCGGCAACCATTTCTTGTAGTGCTTCCCTCTTCCAAAAATGCATTGGTACGTTATAGATCCATACCCAAAACAGGTCGCCCTGTGGGAGCTCAGCTCCGAAAGTTGGTGACCAGGCGATGAACTCAACTTTGAAGTGGCCAAAATCAATCGTCCCCATGCTTACTGTCGCTGCGACCTTCTCCGGTGAGGGAAACGCAACCAGGAACTTCATATGGCAAAGTTTCTTGGCCACCCAATCTCTTTCGTCCCCCATTGGCCATTTCTTACTGAGAGCTTGCGTGAGGCGCACCTCCGAAGGTCTGCCGGATTGCACCTTCGCGATCGCACACCATCGTCTTAACCAGCTTTCTTCCTGTTTAACTAGTTCCAAACTCTTCGCCAAGCGAATGACTGTAGGATGGTCAGGGGATTTCCCACGATCAACTGGCCTTTCCTCGTCACTTTTGGAACACACCATGTTGGTGCACACATATGATAAATGGCCCCACATTAAACACTTGAGGCAACGAGCCTCCTTCGTGCACTCACTTCTGAGGTGGCCGAGGTCTCCACAGTTAAAGCACGGAACAGGCTTCTTCTTACCTTTTCTCATCTTCTTCGGGTGCTGAATTTGGGACTCATGTTGGTAAGTTGCCATGGACTCAACTCTGTTCCTGTTCTTATTACCCCTAACACTCTCCCACTGACCTCCGCACTCCTCATTTTCGGGGAGCCCCTCCTCCATGGTCCCATCAACCAGCTTGACGTTGGACTTGGCAGCAGGGCCCTCCGGATTTGTTGAAATCTCGGAATGGATGGTGGGTAGTATTGGGGACGTGGGGGGGGGACGTAGAGTTGAGATTTGAAACTTGGAGGGTTTTTTTATGAACATATTTTGTTGCTGAGTCTTTAGCGTAGTCTTTTGTATGATGAAGGTTATCAGGTTGAAGCTGAAGATGGTGTTGTGGCTGAGCAGGGGAAATCTTCTCCTCTGGCCTTAAGCCAGTCCTGGGGTGAGCTATGGGTTTTGACTGTTGAGGTTGTAGCCCCACTGGCTTGGGGTAATTGTTGTTGGCATATCGATGTAGCTTGTGCTGCTGTTTGTGTGATGCTGTGTCTAGTTCTCCCTGATCATGCCCCTCGCTTGGAGGGGGTTGATGCTTACGCGGTGGGGAACTCTTCCGCCTAACATGGCCTGGAGGAGGACCCCATCGCTGGGCCCTCCCTCCAAAAGACTCCTCTTGCTGTCTAGGTGAGGCGAAGCGATGATGATCGTGCATCCTCCCATGATGACGTTGTTGTGCACGTAGATGTGCACGCGTCGGTGAGCGATCACGTCTGAGCTCCAGCCCTCTCCTATCACCAAGAAACGATGACGTTTGTCGGCGGTCTTTCAGGTGAGGCGCCAGCGTACTTACTCCATGCAGCAGCTCCGCATTCTGCGGTAGCAGAGGGCTAGGTGGTTTAGAAGTTTTGTTTTCTGTTGGTGTAGTCGCCCCCTCGGGAGGGTTGAGTGTGGGAGCCGCCGGTGAGTGTCGGACCCCTTCATTGGGCCCGCACCCACTGAGCTCAAGCACCGATAACCAAGAAGACGCCATAACATCTAAAGAGAGGACAGGAAGAAGAAGGAGGCTGGTTGGGAAGTAAGAGGAGGGGGAGAAGGGCTAAGTGGCAGGCCGGAGAAGGTTACTAGGGCGGAGGGAAGGGTGGGGAGAGGGGTATTGATTCATTGTTATACCATTATTCCATTGTTCCTTGCTTTCTCTACTTTCTATCCATGACTAAGGAAAATTTTTCTTCTCTTTTTGAATGAAGTGTTCACAGGTAATGAAGGAGAATTGCCTGTTGGAATTAGAGAGCAAACATTCTAAAGAACTACTGCATTATGATTGAATATTATTTTTAATGAACTTATTGTATTGAGATTTGTTACTATTGTGTTTGGGATTCATTATTGTATTGGGCTTATGTGTGGATTTTGTTATTGTTTCCAGATGTTGGATTATTATTGTATTTGGATATTTTATATTGTTTCATTCTAAGTATTATTATTCATGAGATTATTATTATTGCCTGCGCAATTGTTCTGTATTGATTATATTGTTGAGTTGATCGGATAAACAACTTATGAGTGACATTAGTCATTCGCTAGGCCAATGTCATGTACTCGTATTCCATATTTTTGGGAAGCTATGCGTGACAAAATCTATGCGCTTTCACAAATTAGTAAACAATCAAAGAAAGAATAATAGTAATATTAATAATAAGATCATATAACAAAATAGGATTGTATTACAATATTAAAATTATTTGAAAATAACTACAAATACAATTACTGATTCGAAATGGACTTTAATTGAAGATCCAAAATAAATTTAAAATCAAAACAAATTTAAGAAAACAGATGGTTTTTTTTATAAAGAATCAAAACACAGAAACTTCGTATAGTCGGGAACGGGGTTACATTATTACTTACTTTTATATAATTTTTTTACTTATTTTTATATATAATTAAGGCCCCATCCGACTAAGCCCAAAACCAAAGTTGAAGTCATGGACTTGGCCGGACAACTATGAAGAGATTAGGAGAGATTTGATTTAATTTATGGTGGATTAAGAAGTACATAATCTTGTTATGGTATATTTTAATTAAATCATTATTTTGGAGGACTTAAATGAAATAAACCAACCCCTAACCCTAGAAGGAGGCCAGCCAATATATAAGGTGGAGGGGGAGGCTCTCTCTCTATCTTATCATATTTTGGTGGCTATCATTCTTGGAGCAATTTTGGAGGAGAAGAACTTTCTTGGATTTTTCAAAGATTTCAAATTTAAGGTGGGTGTTCTTCTACTCTCTTGTAATGTTTTAATTTGTTGTTCTATTAATCAAATCGAAAGCATGCTAGGGCTATCATATGGACATATAAAATTTTAATTAGCATGTTGTTCTTGGTTGAATATGCGATAATTGATGTATGCATGATGATTGACTATGATGTTTAAATATTTTCATGAATAAGAACCCTAATTGAGACGTTATTATCATGTATTGATTATTTATTGATGTTAGAGATTGGTGATGCATGGAAGAACTTGTTTTGATTTAAAAAAATAGTGGTATGATCATGGATTTTAT
The DNA here is from genome assembly GCA_017893485.1 of Hemerocallis citrina. Classification (NCBI taxonomy): domain Eukaryota; kingdom Viridiplantae; phylum Streptophyta; class Magnoliopsida; order Asparagales; family Asphodelaceae; genus Hemerocallis; species Hemerocallis citrina. The sequence continues at coordinate 75,499,032 of CM030359.1, forward strand.
AATAGATGATGGGTATTTGTTATGATAATTTTTAGACTATTGTATGCACACAAACTCATTGCTTGATTGATTAAAAGTTGCAATTTTTATAAGAGGACTTGCTATGTTAATTAGAATTAATTTCTAGTTTTAAATTCTAGGGTTTATGATGTATGCATTAATCACTACAACACACGCTGGATTTACCGGCGTTTTTTTTAATTTACACCGGCGTTTAAAAACACACTGGATTTTGGTATACATACAGCATCCTTAGTTGACAGTTAACCCATTTTGGTAAAAAAATCATGCTAAGATGACAATCAGATGCATGAATTCAGCTTCTTTAACAGTAAAAGAAAATGAAAATTTCCAGTATCTAAGCATATATGTTTGTCTATTAATTCTTCATCCCAACTAAATCATTGATGTTTGTGGCTCCAAAAAAACCTGCACAAGGTTTGTTCAGCCCAATTCTTGTACAGATTTGGAGGATTTTGGTATACATACAGCATCCTTAGTTGACAGTTAACCCATTTTGGTAAAAAAATCATGCTAAAATGACAATAAGAATATGGCTCATATCAAGTGTAGTTTTAAGGAACTGTCATCGTGGAAGGAAACCAAATATAGAAGCCAGAAAGAGGAATGGTAGAGAATGAGGATATACCAGGCTAACATAGCGGCATTTTCCTCATCTCTCTCTCATCCCTGCTTTCTCTTCAGCAAACGCACATAAAGAGACATCAGCAAGAACAGCAACAGCGACAAGAACAACAATAATAATAAATTATTATGAACGAGATGTCTCTATATGGGTTTCCAGATCTCCACTCCAACTCGTCTCTTTCTAATCACAGCCCAATTAAGAACACTTGTTGACAGTCACTAAACAATCCAATCACAGCCTAATAAAAATTTGTGATCCTGGATCTAAAAACTTCAGAATTCCCAAAATCTGTACAAGAGTTGGTCAAAACAAACCTTGTGCAGGTTTCTTTTGGAGCCAGAAACATCAATGATTTAGTTGGGATGGAATTACCCAAACCATGCTATGTTCATCAAAAACAGTAGCTTCAACAAGAATCAACAAGAAGCTAGCCTAGCCGAAAATCAACAAGAAGAACCAACAAGAAGCTAGCTTAGCCGATAATCAACAAGAAAACCAACAAGAACCAATGCTAGTTTATTAATTTACGATCATGCTCGAATTTTGCTAAAGTTTCAGCCGATAATCAACAAGAACCCAGAAGAAACAACAAGCCTCTTGAACCATCATGCTAAAGTTTCAGTTGATGAAAATAAAATCAACGAAGCTAGCTATCACAAACATAAACATCACAGAATCAATCACACCATTACCACCCAAAATTGAGTATCAAACCATTACCACCCAAAATTGAGTATCAAACCATTACCACCCAAAATTGAGTATCACAAACGAAGCTAGCTATCCCTAAATCGAGATCTCCCCTAAATTGAGTATCAAACCATTACCACCCAAAATTCCCACAAACATAAACATCACAGAATCAATCGCACCATTACCATCACAAAATCGTACCATTACAATCAAACCATTACCATCACAAAATCAAGAAGTAGAGAGAGAGAGAAAGAGAGAGAGAGCGAGAGAGAGAGTACTTGCGATGAGAGAGAAATGACTGAGCGGGGGTCGAGGAAGGGAAGGAGGCCCAATGGCGACGTCGACGGAGGAGTTGTTGAGGAAGGGAAGGAGGCCCAATAGCGACGGCGCGGGGAAACTTAGGGTTTGGTAAAAAAAAAACGAAATGTGCTAAGGGTTTCGCGGCAGGATTGGGGAATTAATCCCTGTATATTCAGCGGCATTTTTATTAATAAATGCCGGTGAATGTGAGAGGATTTGTGGAGTATATTTTTGCTTTCTATTCACCGACGTGTTTTTATAAAAACGCCGGTGAATATTATAATTCATCGGCATTTTTTAGAGGCCGTCGGTGTATAACTATATATTTTTGCAACCCTATCCTGGTCTTATCCTACCCCGGCGCGATTGGTAAAATACCGGGGAAAATACGTCGGTAAATCCAGCGTGTGTTGTAGTGGATGTAAAGTAAAGAGGGTTTTAACATGGGTTTTGGGTTGAATAGTAAGGGTGTTCTGTTTGAACAGGGGAAGTAAGGTTTCAGTTTTTATTATAGTGAATTCCAGTAGCGATTAGCAATGTGGTTGGTTGGATTTCTTGGCTAGCACATGTGGGTTAGAGCACTGGGTTAGTGGATTCATTGTGGGTTTGAACGCGAAGGGGGGCTCATGTGGCTTTTGTTTATTTTTATTTTTATTTTGAATGAATTAAATTCCTTGGCCGCTGTTTCCTTCTTTCTTTGTTGTGACCCGTGTTCCCGCAAATACATATTCCTTAGTATTTTCTGTATTTTTATTATTTATAAATTCATTTTGTTTTAAATTCATTTTGGACCTTCTATCAAAGACTTTTCTAATCAACCATTATATTTATTTCGAATGATGATATATTTTAACTTTATTTTCTATTCCTAATCGATCGACTATTTATATTTTAGCCAAAATCAAATATATTATTACTATTTGGATTTTAATAAAATGTTAAACTCAAACCCTATTGTGATTATCATTTTTGTAATTATTTCTTGATTGTTTATCAAAATTCATATGTTGTTATTTAATTAATTTTTGGAAGCCTAGAGATCTCGATCCATCTATTATTATTATTTATTATTTTAAAGTCCAAACAAAGTATATTATTAATATATGATTATTCTAATTATTTCTGAAAAGTTAAATCTTAATCCAATTGTATTCTTCCAATTAATTTTATTTTTGTTGTACCGTAAAATTTTTGAACAACCTATTTAAATTTCATATGTTGAATACTCTAATTTATCTAATATATTTCTACTTATTTTCCTATTGATTTTAAACCCAAAACCCTATAATTTTCCCTATTGAATCCAAACCCTTCAACCCATCCCCTTAGTGGATCTAAACCCATTAACCCGCTACCCAATAACCCATCCTAATACCCTATATATAATCTTGTTTACCCCTAACCCTAATCCTGTTTAACCCTAATCCCCCTATAACAGTAGCTGCCTACACCCCTAACCCCCGATCCCCTTCTTCTTCCTCCTTCCTACTTGCTTCGAAACCCACTTCTGCGCACCCTCAACATCTTCGTCTTCGTCAGCCCTCCTCATCCCCGAGCTCCTCCATCCCCTTTCGCTATTGTCTTCTTCCTGAGCACCGCCATGTTCCCCCCTATCGCCGGCATCCCTCCACCACCAGCAAGACCACCGCCAGCTCCTCCATCTTCTATGGCTGTTGTTGACTCTTGCACGTGTGATGCACGTGCCATTTGGATTAATCTTGCTGTTGTTTTGCTTTACTATGCACGTGTATGCACGTCTTTGCACGTGCTACCGTGCATGCAGGTGCCATTGCCGTTACCGTTGCCTATTGTTGCTGCTCTTGCCGTGCCGTTGTTGCTGGATTGGACGTGATGCACGTGTTGCATGTGTCGCACGTTGGTGGTGTACGTGCATTGCACGTGTATTTTTGCCATCGGGACGCTCATTCCGTTATTCTCTCATTATTATCAGAATCATCGTCGTCTACCAGGCAAGTACCTTATAAGTTTTATTGTTCCGTACAAGTATTTATTTGACCTCCCGCAATTAGTAATTTTGCTTGATTATCGTTTTTGAAACTCGTCAATGTTCATGAAAAATATCTCTACAAATTTCAATTGATTGAACCGTCGATTTGTTTATGCCTTGAAATCCTTCCAAGATTAAATCACACAATATGTATGTTCAATCGAATCAAGCTAATTGCCTCTGCCGTTCGATGCCCATGAATTAGATAATAGATATCAAATTGTATATTTCTGCACTGCTGTCTGTTCTGACTCGTAATCAGATTTTGATCCAGTTACATTTTGAATCACTTAGAACTTTCAAATAAGAGTTGTAGCCACCTGAGTCTAGTTTCCAGAACATCCGACGAATCTGAAATTCGATCTGTGATGTGCGAGATATCTCATTTTTAATGTCGCTAACTTTAGATTTCCAGATTTCTTATTTACGACGTACTGACATGTTTATTAATTTTAAAAGTCATATTAATAGTGTAATTATGCAATGATAAATTCCAGTATGTTGCTTAACATGATTAACAACCTGATTATAAATTTTATGGAATTTTTAAATTAATTTACAGTTAATTTTTATATACATGAATTTGACCACAACCATGCTGCCTGAACATAAAATCAGTAAAGATTATAATTTGACACCAAGTTTTTTTATTTTTAATGTATCGTGTGTATATGTGCTGGAACCGGCAGAGAGTCTAGTTTCTAGAACTTCTGACAGATCCAGATTTGCTTTTCTGTAGCAACAGAAATTCCAATTTTGGTGTAGCAACGTCCTGCTGTCTAGAATTAGAATTCTTATTGTTTCAATATTTATAACTCTGTTTATGGCACCGAACATGTTTTTTGCCAAGTTTGAACTTGGTTTCTATCACTGTCATGTTTACCTGTCCCTGATTTTGCACATTATGTATGCTTTGGTGAAAAGAATAAGTATCAATCCGGGGTTTAAGAGAAAGACCTAGTAGTGGACTATATAGGAGATTGTACTCAGAAGGTGGCCCGTATTTCCTGTGATGATGATAAAAGATTACAAGTTATATGGAACTAAGTGCCACATCAGGGGTTGACGGGGGTTACCTCTAGTGCCCATCACATGATTACATGATTTTCCGTCTATATGATATGAGTTACAGGTATATGGAACTAAGTGCCACGTAGAACTAAGTGTCACGTCAGGAGTTGACGGGGGTTACCTCTAGTGCCCATTGCTTGACTACATGCTCATGTTCCTGCAAGCCCTAAGTACTTGACCCTGTATAAGACACCGCTAGAGTCTACGCGTTAACATGCTTGTATGCACCCGACCTGTGGTATGGGACGCAAGATCGCGTGCATTAGCTAGGATTGATTAAATGAATAGACTTAAGTTGACACTGAGCACTTACATATTCCTGTTATATGTTACATGTCCGGTTACAAGTATATGATTCATGTTCTCAAGTTACATGTTTATAAGTTAAAAGATCTTTGTTTACACAACATGCTTCCAATTACATGATTCTTTGTTCCAGATTAGTCATATTTGATACTTGATCAGTTCTTGTTTTCTTCTTGGTATGTATATTTTGTTCCGTTATCATGTTTGTTCCGTATTTGAATTACCATTTCTTATTGCTTTCCCAGTTATATCTTATTCTCGTTCCTATTTTGCTTGTACTACTTGCGACCTTTAGCTAGCTCTAATGGGTACTTCATCCATCTTTCTTTTGAGTTATGTTATACAGGTACAGACGATGGGTTACTAAGAGAACTCATCGACTGTTTGTGCATTGCATATTATCAGGCTATTTGGTAAGTTCTTGTATTTCAGATATTCGTTATTGTATTAATTTCTTATTCCTGTGATTATTATGGTATTGTTGGGTTTACTGGCATTGTATAGCTTATGGATGACATGAGTTGGCATACTTATATCATTCGTTGGGCCTCAGTTATGCGCCTGTGTTCTCGTATTATGGGAAGAGGGGTGTGACACTTTTTTCTTTTCTTTCCTTTGGATACAATGAGGAAAGCACCAAGATGTACAAGGACATCAAGCAGCATTTATAGTGGTCAGGTCTGAAGCATGATGTGGCTGAGTTCGTGGCGAGGTGCGAGATTTGTTAGCAAGTGTAAGCCGAGAATCAGAAGCCCAGAGGTTTGTTGCAACCTTACCTATTCTGGAGTGGAAGTGGGATAACATCAACATGGATTTCATCACGGGTTTGCCCAAGGGTTCGAAGGGTCATAATGCGATTTGGGTCATAATTGATCGACTAACCAAATCGGCTCACTTTTTGGCAATGAAACTCACTTCATCTATGGATAAGTTACCGAGTTGTATGTTGGGGAGATCGTCAGGCTTCATGGTCTTCCGTTGACCATTGTGTCTGATCAAGATGCGTGGTTTACTTTGCATTTCTGGAGTAGTATTCAGACAGCTTTGGGTACTAAGATTGATTTCAGCACCGCCTTCCATCCTCAAACTGATGGGCAAACTGAGAGGGTCAATCGAATTCTTGAGGATATGCTTCGGTGTTGTGTTCTAGAGTTTGGAGGTAGTTGGGAGAGGCATCTAGCTCTGGTAGAGTTTTCCTACAACAATAATTTTCAGACTAGTATCGGAATGGCATCATATGAAGCTCTGTATGGCAGGAAGTGCAGAACGCCTGCATGCTGGTTTGAAGTGGGGGAGCAGCAGATGTTTGGGCCCGATATCGTGCAGCAGACCTCAGAAAAGATCAATTTGATTATGAAGAGGTTAGTGGATGCTCAGAGTAGGCAGAAGAGTTATTCTGACAATTGGAGGAGAGTCCTTGAGTTCGAGGAAGGTGACCTTGTTTTCCTAAAGGTGTCTCCTAGTAAAGGTGTGATTCGTTTTGGCAGAGGTGGGAAATTAGCCCCAAGGTACATAGGCCCTTATAAGATATTGAAGAGGATTAGGAAGACTGCTTACCGGTTAGAGCTACCGGAAGAGTTGTCTCAGGTGCACAATGTCTTCAATTTGTCTATGTTGAGAGGTTACATTCCAGATCCAAGTCACTATTTGCCCGAAGTGCCGGAGGGTTTGCGGTTAGATTTGAGCTACATTGAGCGGATGGTTGAGATTGTGGATCGTCGGGAGAATGTCTTTAGGAACAAGATGATACCGATGGTCAAAGTAGTCTGGAGAAACCAGTTGGTTGAAGATGCTACTTGTGAATCCGACGAGAGGATGCTGAAGGATCATCCCGAGCTCTTTGTTTGATTGTATTGTTTTTCTTTCATCTTTATGTTTTGGTAATCACTATTTAAGAGTAGTTCCGAGGACGAAACTATTCTAAGGAGGTAGTGTTGTAACATCCTGAATTTTCATATAATTAAATATAATTTTTTCATTTGATTTCACGTGTTTCGCACGTGCAAATTAATGTGTACATTTGACCTTAAAATTATATTTTTGTTTATGTCATGAACAAACATTTTCATTCAATTTTAAAAAGCCTATTATTATTTACTATAGATCCTAGGCCTAATGACTTAATTCTAACCCACCCAAAATAAATTAAATTAATTAATCAAAAGCCCATAGATTTTAGCCCACCTAATTAGCCCACTAATTAATTCTATTATTAATCAAAATAACTTGTATGGTAGACTTGTCATGTAACCAATTAGTGTGATCAATAAATGAACAAACTTAACTAGGTGTGCATATGGGGGCACGTGCAATGAGAAGAAGACTAGGTCGGCCATTCATGGGGAAATGGAGAGAGTGGAGAGTTGGTTGCTTGCTAGTGGGTGGTTCTTCTAACTTCCAAGTGCATCTTAGCCCTTCATCCGAACACCTCTCAACCCTTTTATTTGTTCATGAGTTGTGTATAAATAGCCCCATTGTCTTTTTCATCCCATGCACCTTGTATTTTTAAAAGAGAAAGAGAGAAAGTTGAATGAGAAAAAGATTGAGTGTGTGAGAAAGAGAAGTGTTTGTGTGAGGAAAAGATTGAGTTGTGTGTGTTCTTCATTGGAGGCCAGCATAGCAAGGAAGAGAGGCTCGGATTTTGTACAACTAAGGAGGAGATGGCTAGGATCAAGGAGAAGGGAAGGCAATCGTGCTTTCAAGGAGTGTTCTTTAAGAATTTCCATTTGTTCTTCAAAGAGGTGGGCAATTTCTCAACTTCTAATATAAATATCATGTTAGTAGGCTAAGTTTATGAATATGAAAGAATAAATAGCAAAATTTGCCTTGTGATTGCTTAAAGAGGCTAGTAAGGAAAAAGTGAAAATTTTGATTGTCAATATGAGAAAATTAGTAAAATAGATTGAGATTAGTGAATTAAAATTTGTCATGATGCCTTATTAATATAATTCATGATAGAATATATATTTTAATGAACCATGCTAGTAAGAAAATTGTGCTTGTGAATGGGTTGTGTAAAGTAGTGTGTAGAATGTAAAATAACATCCATGAATTGTTGAATCAATTGAATAGTATAGAAAGTTGCAATAGATGTCAAATTGTATTTACATTATATGAAATAGTTCTATATCCATTCTATGGTCGAAATATGTGCATTTGGAATTTTAAGAGAAGAATTTCTCTCATGTAAAGGATAAAATTGATGTAAGAGAATTAATTATGTTAAGAATGAAAATTGTACAAATACTATGGGGAACAATTAGCTAAAAGATTTATCAAGAAAAGGAACTCCAATGTCAACAAATACATTAATTTTTCATTTCTCAAAAGAAATAAAAGGAAAAGTTTCTATTATGTTGTTGAAAATAAGAATTTCGTAAATTTAAATAAATATACTATATTGTATTTTGAGAGAACACATTCTGGAAAAGATTTAGATTTTGAATAAGTAAAAATTAATTGAGAAATCGAATTTATTAAAGGAGTTAGATACAGATTAGTAGAATAAAACAAATTTAACTCGGGGTTATAACAGAAAATGGATTCGGCATACTGGTTTACGGTGTGGGTCTATAGCATTGTGAACAGTGCTAGAAGTCCCGGGTTTGAGTCTTGGAAGGCTCTTTTTTTATTAAAATTTGATTTTTACCCAAGTCACTAAAGATCAGTATATGGGACTTTCAAGTTCATCTTATATTGCTAGCCACTGTTGGGCTTTCTGGTCTTCGAGTGCTCTTTGGGTCTGTTACTATAGCAGGGGTGGGGTCGTGGGTTCGAATCCTGACGCTTGGCTTTTAAATGGATTTTGATTTTTTTTGTATTCTTGAGTTTTAAAAAGTATAAAAAATTTGGAAAAAAAAATCTAATATTCTCCTAAAATTATTTAGACTTTATAAAAAATATTTCTACAATATTTTGACATATATTAGTGAGGTTTGGAAGTGATTTTTGCGATGAAGAACTTGATAATTTTTCATAAAATATGACTTCTGTTTAATTAAAGAAAGGGAAAATATTTGAATGTAAAATTTTTTGTGTAGAGATCAAATATTGAGATTTTCGACATGGAAGATTGGAGTAAGTCAATAAATGAAATTTAGTGTTTTAATATATGCAAGTGTGCATGGAAAATGAAATTAAAAGATCACGATGAAATATGGAAATTTGTGACTATAAACACTCAATTCTTGGTGAACATGAAAATAGGTTACAATCTAGAGTATAGCTAAGTCTTTACACCGGCGTGAATGAAATTTTCAAGGTAAATGTTGTAGAAAAAAGCCAAGATTGGGTCGTTGTTATTAATTGATGTTTAAGACCGGTGTAGAGGTAATGCTAACTCTATGATGTTAATTTATTAATGATTCAAATATCTAAGGACAACACTATGGTGAAGATGTGATGAAAGTAAGGAAAAAATACAAGTATGAGGGCCTCGGATTCATGGTGTGAGAGTTTTCGCAGGCTATCTACATGATGCGTCATGTCATGACGTGATTTCATCTTCGGAATTATCGAGATCGTGACTACACTTGTAGGGTGCTTGGTGACTACATACTGCCATTATCCCATGACAGAGGCGAACTGTCCATAGGTTGTCTACATGATGCATCATGTTATGACGTGGGATTCCCCTCCAGGCTGTCTGGACATGGGCTCATAATTCAAAAAACATCTAGGAACTTACCATTGTTACTGTAGTAATTAAACTCATAACGAGGGATTCAACCCTACAAGATGAAGCACGGTTAAGGGCTTGCCCTCGGATCTATGTAGAATGGGATGCATAGGTTCGAACAAGTGTGCATTAGTGTCATGAAATATAAATATCTGCATTAAGACTAAGTGCACTAGCACACACGACATCAATAAGATAGTCCCCCCTTAGCTTTGTTTGTGATCAAGTGTGTGCTTTCCAAGTAAGAGAAATTAATGTATTATATCATAGCGTTAGTTGTACGCAACTGACGTGCCCATGGTTTCTATGCATGATAAAACGAATAAAAGGACTAAAGAAGGAATGCTGCTTAAAGAAATGTTTCAATTGTTATTTCAATTGTGTATTGTGTTGTAAATTTTTTCGCTGCATTGATGTAATCATTGTTGTATAAAAATTTTAAATTCCTTGTAAAATTGTACGAAGTTAAGAGTAAAGATCCTGTGGAACTTCGAATTCAGGCTTATTTGGAATTCGGGGTGTTACATGCGGCATAGAAGCAAACTCCGAGAAGATTCAGGCCATAATCGATATGGCCCCTCCAAAAAATGTAAAGAAAGTTCAATGGCTTACGGGACGACTGGCGGCCATCTACCGCTTTCTCTCCGAACTCTGGGGAGAAGTCGCTCCCTTTTTTTAAGGCCATACGAGGGGCGAAAGGCTTCGAATGGGGGGACTCTCAGCAGTATGCGTTTGACCAACTGAAAACTTACCTTGCCAACCCTCGACTTCTAAGCAAGCCTGAGCTGGATGAACCCCTCTTCCCCTACTTTTCGGCCTCGGAACACGCGCTCAGCGCCATGTTGGTCCGAGAGGAGGATGGGGTTCAGAGCCTCTCTACTAAGTCAGCAAAGTCTTACTCTTGGCCGAGACCCGTTAAGCAAAGATGGAAAAGGTCGCCTACGCCCTGGTCATGGCCGCACGGAAGCTCTGTCCATACTTTCAAGCCCACTTGATCCAGGTTCAAACTGACCAGCCCCTCAAGGCAGTCCTCCACAAGCCAGAGAATTCTGGCCGCTTAATCAAGTGGTCGATCGAGCTGAGCCAGTATGACATCAGCTACCAACCCAGGACGGCTATTAGAGGGCAGGCCCTTGCCGAATTCATCATGGAGTGCACAATTTTTGAGCCTTCTGAACTTCAGGAAGGGGAGCCAGATTGGGAGGTTTATGTTGACAGCTCATCTTGCGAGGTTGGAAGCGGCGCGCGCGTCATACTCAGAGGCCCCGACGACTTTGTTCTCCAATATTCCCTACACCTAAACTTTGCTGCTTCCAACAACAAGGCGGAATACGAGGCGATGATTTCAAGGCTCACATTGGCACATAAGGCGGGAGCAAGGCAAATCAGAGACTTCAGCGACTCCCAGCTTGTGGTCATCCAGATCACCGGGGAGTATGAGGCTCGTGAAACTCAGATGGTCTAGCAACTCTTAACTGCCTTTGACGTGGCCTCGGTAGAACGGATCCCGAGAGAGCAGAACGCTCAAGCAGATTCTTTGTCCAAGCTCGCCTTATCGTCTTTCGAAGGCCTCAACTGCACCGTCTTAATTGAAGTCCTTCTAAAGCCTAGCATCGGCATCCCTGAGGTTCTTTGCCTTGCTCTTGAGGCTCAAACGGACATTTGGATGGCTCCCTTCCAAAAGTTTCTGACGGAGGGCGAACTTCCTGAGGATCGGGCCGTGGTAAGGAGGACCATAATCCGTTCATAGAGATTCACTATGATAGATGGGACACTCTTCAAACGCTCGTACATAAGGGCGGATGGAAGACCTTATCTCCGCTGTTTGGGCCCCGATGAGGCCAAATACATGCTGAAGGAACTACACGAGGGGATCAGTGGATGCCACATGAGGAGCAAGTCGCTCACTAGAAAATCCCTAAACCACGGCTATTACTGGCCGACCATGTTGCAAGATGCCCAGGACCACATCAAAAGGTGTGTCCCTTCCCAGAGATTCTCCTGGTGAAACGACTTCCGCAAGCCAACCTCAAGTTGCTGGCTAGTCCGACCCCCTTTGCAATGTGGGGGATGGACTTGGTCGGTCCCTTCCGAAAACCACGGGCCAAAGACGATTCCTGGTGGTAGCTATCGACTATTTCACCAAGTGGATCGAGGCGGAACCGCTGGCCACAATCACGAAGCATCAAACTCAACAATTTTTCTAGAAGCACATCATCTGTCGGTTCGGAATCCCACAGGTGCTTGTCACCGATAACGGAACCTAATTCGCATGCAAAAACTTTCGAAAATTCTGCGAAGGATCTAGCAGCGCTTCTTGTCGATATCTCACCCCTAATAAAACGGCTAGGCAGAAAATGCTAATCGCCAAATCCTTAACGGGATCAAGAAGCGGTTTGATAATTCTCTCAAAGGACTGTGGGTCGATGAGCTACCGAGCGTTCTTTGGCAGCAATGAACAACCCAGAGAATCCCAACGGGCGAATCACCATTCAACCTAACCTACGGAACCGAGGCAGTCATCCCCTTGGAAATTGGGCTCCCCTCACCCAAGATCATGGGCTTCAATGAGGAAACAAACTCAACCGACCTCAGAGCAAATTTTAATCTGATCAACGAGTTCAGAGAAAAGTCTGCCATCAGAAGAATCATATACCAACAATGGATCAATAAATTCTACAACAAAAAGGTCCGTCCCACCAACATCAAGCTAGGTGACCTCGTGCTCAGGAAACTAGCTATATCCGACCCCAACAAGAAGAGAAAGCTGGACCCCAACTAGGAGGGCCCATATAAGGTCTCCGAAGTGGTACGCCCCGGCACGTACCGACTCAAAAACCTGGGGGGCAGGGTAGTGAAGAGGAACTGGAACACGGAGCACCTCATCAAGTTCCTCAGGGAGAGGTCTAGACTTCTTCTGTAACCAGACTAGACATCTTGTGTAACCGATCTTTTGTAATCAGCAGTACGTGCCGCCCTTTTTGTGTAAACATAAAATAGTAGAAAAAATGAAGTGTAATCTTATTTCCTTCCATTTTTTGTTCAAATTTATGTGTATTCTCACAAGCTAAGGGCGCTCGATGCTTGGCATTGACCTCAAGCAAGGCACTAGCTTTCTCACAAGCTTGGACGCTCGACGCTCACCACGAACCTCAAGCAAAGCACTAACTTTCTCACAAGCTAGTGGTGCTCGATGGTCGGCAGTGACCTCGAGTAAGGCACTAGCTTTCTCACAAGCTAGTGGTGCTTGATGCTCAACATTGACTTCGAGCAAGGCACTAGCTTTCTCACAAGCTGGTGGTGCTCGATGCTCGGCAGTGACCTTAAGCAAGGCACCAGCTTTCGCACAAGCTGGTGGTGCTTGATGCTTGGTAGTGACCTCGAGCAAGGCACTAGCTTTCTCATAAGCTGGTGGTGCTCGACACTCGGCAGTGACTTCGAGCAAGGCACTAAATTTATCAACCCTCGGCTCGGTTCCTGATCCAAATGGGGCTTCTCAGCCCCATGTCCTAGCTACTCGGCAGGGACTACGAGCGACGAATGGGAGATTTCTCAATCTCCAAAGTCCTCAACCCTCGGCTCTGTTCCCGAGCCAAATGGGGCTCATAAGCCTCTCGTCCCCGCCACTCGGTGGGGACCACAAGCGACAAACGGAAGATTTCTCAATCTCCCAAGTCTTCAACCCTTGGCTCGGCTCCCGGGCCAAAAGGGGCTTCTCAGCCCCATGACCTCGCTACTCGGTGGGGACTACTTGTGACAGTTAGAAAATTTTTCAATCCCTCGTCCTCTCCCAAGCCCTTGACGCTCGTTCTCAAAAACAAGTTAAGGCAAATCGAAAAGATTATTTTTATTATAACGCCTCAGGAGGCCACAGTACAATAAGGTTTATTACAACCGTAATGTCCTCAACCAAAGTATTTCTCATGGGCCCTTTAGGCTCACACAGACCAACTTGAGCCCCGCCAAGCATGTTTGCTCCCCGACGGGCTCGTCTGGCCCCGTCGGCATCACCGAGGGAGACACTCTAGCAACGGAACTCTGGGCGTCCCCCGGCCTCGCCATTTCTATGCAAAGGGTCGGGGATGGACCCTTGATGGAGGGTCGACCTCCCCCGAGAGAATGGAGCTGAGATCTGCCTATACCCAGCATGATCCTCATCCTCTGAATCTCTAGCTCCTTCTCCACCACTACCTCGCAAAGGAAGGACTCAGAGGTCGGCCGTCTGGTGGAGGCATCGGACATCGACCATGCCGTCTCGGCCCTCCCCCAGTCACGGTAGGCGATAGCCTTCTTTAGCCGTGCCGCCTCCAAGCTCAGCTCCTTAGACTTATTCATGAAGTAGGTAATGGAAGCTTCCCGATCACTGGCCTATTTGCAATAGCGGATCAAGACAGACTCCTTGGAATCAAGCCTATCCCGAAGGCGCTTGACCTCGACTGAACTGAGGTCGGCTCCGAGGGTCTCGTCCATCTGAGACAAAAAATAGGAAACAAGAGTTCACTCTAAGCTTTCAAAACAACAACTCATATAATTCGGCCAAAAATTTATATTCATTATCCCAAAAAGTTGTTACAAAAAGCGGTGGCCAGTCCGCACTTGGAAAATACAAAAGGAAGTTAGGAAGAAATCAGCACCTCGTCGTCGGCCACCCCCTGAACATCGGCGCCCACCGCTCCTCCCGCCTCCTTTTCAAGGGTCGGCCCTAACTCCACCTCCTCGCCTTTTGCCCCAGGCATCTTCAGATGGTCGGGCAACTTCCAGCCGTAGTGAAGTTCATCAACATTGGCCTCGGGGTAAAGAAACAAGTAGTACTCCTTCACCCGATCATAAGCCTTGTCCTGGGCTACGATCACCTCGTCCATGGCTACGGCCTCCACCTCCTGGTACTTTGCAGCCGCCGCCACCCTAACCTCCGCCACGACGTGAAGCTGCTCATTCGCTTGAGTTGCAAAGTCAGCTTGAAGGGCCTGTCCGCACCCCTTGGATGCCTCTAGATCCACCTTCAGATCCTTCATCTCACGCTCTATCGCTGAGTGTTCCTCACCTCCCTCTTGAGATCCTTTTCGTAGCACCTCTTCAACTGAGCCCCGGCCATAGATGCCTGTGAAAGAGGAGCCAAGAGTTGTTATTTTCAAAAACTAAAGCAATATCACTAAGTATATAGCTAACGGAAAAGCGGGACCTTACCATCACGTGGGCTTGAGCCCACCTCATATAGCACGTCTCGCTGGTCTCGGTTGCCAAGATAGCCTAGTCGCGTGGTGTGGCGAGGCAGTCCACCACCTCGACCGATACTGCCCCCTCGGCCAGAGTGTCGGCCGCCTTCACCGACCAGTCAGGGTCCGATGGCCTGAGCCCCTCCTTACCCATAATCTCCTGAGCGTCGGGGCAAATTGGGGGGACCCCGCCCTTCAGAGCCTCAGTAACCCTTCGGCTACTAGCGCTCGGTTCCTCCACCCGTGCCCCTCAGACAGAGAGGGTCTTCACCTTCTTGGGAGTTCGTTTCGAGGGACCTTCGGAGCCCCCCTGAGCGGACCCCGTCTTCTGCTTAGGCTGCTCGGCCGCTTTCTTCTTGTCCAGGTCCTTCAGAGCCCTTCGTGCCTCAATTTTGGCCTTGTCCATCACTGTAGAGGAAAGAGAAAACTGTTAACACGAAGACAGAAAGTTAAATAAAAAAGAAACAAAACGTACAATGGTCAACGGGGCTCAGTCCGATCCGAGCCAAGTGCAACTCGGTCACATTGGGTCAGCCGATGTTGTGGCCCCCTACGATCCGATCGACATCAGCCCACTCCGCTTCCGTCAACTCTCTCTGCTTCGGGTTAGTGGTTCAGCTTGTAAAAATTCCAAGCAGTAGGAATTTCCCAGGCACTGGGCTTCGAACGACGAAATATTTCCCCTTCCACCCTTTTATGGAGTCTGGATGCCCGTGCACCCCCTTCTTTGTCTGGGCGAGGAGATATATAATATATGCCCCTCTTGCTCTCCCGACAAGCTCACCCCTAGAATGACCCAGATGTACTTCAACTTCCAGGGCACTCCCCTCTCCTCATAGAGCGACATAAAGTAAATCAACTGCTTCCAAGAGTTGGGACCATACTTCATCAGGCAGAGGGCCCTTCACCTCAGCACGTTCTTGATAAATGGGTGCAACGGCAGACTTAGACCCGAGACGAAAGCATCCTCTGGAAAAATATAGTAGCCAGGTGCCAACTCAATGGTCGGATGGAGGCCAGGGCTGGGATTGATTTGCTCATACTCCCGCCCTATGAAGTAATTAGCCCTTATCACGGGCAGGCGGTCGGCCATCAAAACACACTGAACTTTGTCCATTTGGATCTAGTTTGGACCTAGCGAAGAAATTTCCACCGTGAACCAAACCAAATCTTCAACATCATCAAGGTACATCCTGATATATCGGGGCTGTTTGAAGTACGGGACGTCGAGCCCATGCTTAGGCTCAAACTCGTCTGGCATCTCTGGACTGTCTGGGAGATGCCATTTCCTCCTTCTCCTTCGGACATGAGGAGCCCTCGGAGGAGACGGTGTTGCCAAAGGCAGAAGAATGGGGCCAACTTCCGTAACATCGTCCCCATAACCCCCGTCAAGGGCACTCTCGGCTCCCTCTTCCACCACACCTTCCTCAACTTCCTTAACCGCTACCTCTGCCTCACCCTCAAAATTACTGGACTCCACCACAAACGGCTTGCAGCTTCAGAGCGGCGCTATGTCGTAGACTTTGTCATTTAGATCCCATTACGTGGAGACTGAGAGACGATACTCCTCATCCCGACCAAAGGCACTCGCTTCAGAACCGGACTGAGAGCGCGACATACCAAAAACGATACTAAACTGGGTTTCATTAACAGAATGGTCACCGGAAAGGTCGTCGCCGGCAGCAAGAGAAAGAAGCTCCAAGAGTTAGAGAGAGAAAAAAAAAGTTGAAAAATGAGAAGGGGGTGGGAGATTTATAGAGAAGCTGGAGATGCCTCAAAATCCTCAAAAGTATCCCAAACCGTCCAATCCTGATCACCGAATTGTAACGGTTGATAAGATTTAGATGCCTCGATTCTCCCCTCTTTGACGTCAGAGTCACACTTGTAAAGCACTAGATTTCTCACAAGCTGGAGGTGCTCGGGGCTCGGCATGTACTTCGAGCACTGCGCTACCTTTCTCACAAGCTGATGGTGCTCGATGCTCGGCATGTATTTTCTTACAAGCTGAAGGCACTCGACGCTCAGCATTGACCTCGAGCAAAGCCCTAGCTTTCTGACAAGCTGTAGGGGCTCGATGCTCGACATTGACCTCGAGAAAAGTCCTTAGCTTTCTCACAAGCTGGTGGGCTCAGCGCTCGGCATTGACCTCGAGCAAAGCCCTAGATTTCTCACAAGCTGTACGGGCTCGACGCTCGGCATGGACCTCGAGCAAAGCCCTAGCTTTCTCACAAGTTGGGGGGCTCAGCGCTCGGCGTTAACCTCGAGCAAAGCCCTAGCTTTCTTACAAGTTGTAGAGGCTCAATGCTCGGTATTGACCTCCAGCAAAGCCCTAGCTTTCTCACAAGATAGGGGCTCGGCGCTCGGCGTTGACACGGGCAAAGCCCTAGCTTTTTCACACGCTATAGGTGCTCGATACTCGGCATGTACTTCGAGCAATGCACTAGCTTCTCACAAGCTATAGGTGCTCGATGCTTGGAATGTACTTCGAGCAATGCACTAGCCACTCACAAGATGTAGGTGCTCGATGCTCGGCATATACTTCGAGCAACGCACTAGCTTCTCACAAACTGTAGGTGCTCGACACTCGGCATGTACCTCGAACAAAGCCCTACCTTTCTCTCAAGCTGAAGGGGCTCGACGCTTGATGCTCGGCATAGACTTCGAGCAAAGGCCTGGCTTTCTATCATAAAGCTGTAGTTGCTCGACGCTCGATGCTCGACGATCGACGCTCGACGCTCGACGCTCGACGCTCGACATTGACTTTGAGCAAAGGCATAGCTTCTATTGCAAAGCTGTAGGGGTTCGACGCTCGATGCTCGACATGGACTTCGAGCAAAGGCCAGAGTTTCTCTCATAAAGCTGCAGTAGCTCGACGCTCGATGCTGGCTCGACGCTCAACGCTCGGCACTTGGCATGGACTTCGAGCAAAGGCCTAGCTTCTCTTGCAAAGCTGAAGGTGCTCGATGCTTGACGCTCGACGCTCGGAGGTCGGCGGTCTGACTCCATAAAGGTCGGCCTCGACGCTCAGTTTTTTTTTGCTCTCCAAGGGATTCTCCATCCTACCACCGTATCCACTCCCTCTCGTGAACGGCCTCGCCCATCGCTCTATGCCTCGACTCTACAGATGCTCGGCTCGGCGCCAACCCTAATTACTTCTCAGGACTCAATAGTCCATCTTCGCCAAATACACCCTTTCGCTCTTCCCACAAAGACAAACTTCTCCTCAACGGCTGGTTTACACAGTCCTCTAGGAGTGGGGGCTTATAATATGGTATAAATGACGTGGCCCCATCAGGGCCATCAGATCTCCTCAGATTTTGCTCCTCCATGATCATCAAGTCAAACAGGTCCAACAGGGTTCAGCCAGTTCAAGCCGACTGGCTAACGGGTTCGACCCAGCCCATCAAGGACAAAGACCTGTTAGCCCCTACCTATAAATACCAGACACCCTCCTTCCTTCTCAAGGTAATAAACTTTTTTCCATCTGAACCCTAGCTACTGTTGCTATTCCAGTGACTAACTAGATCGTCGGAGGGCCTGTCGCTGGGATCTCTTCCGGTTTTCTAGGCATTGTTCAGGTATGAAGATCCGAGCCGAGCCGCTAAGATCTGAGCCGAGCCACGAAGATCCGAGCCGAGCACCCAGCCTCTACCTCTCTCCTGCTACTTTCGAGCCGAACGTACAGCCCAAGGATCAGATCAATGCTTGTGTCGTCCCTTCCGCTTCACAAATTACAAGGACTCACACCTGTTGCCCCCATACCCAAAAACAAGCAGCATCAAAAGTTTATATTTTGAATGAAACTACTAAAGATCTAACCTTTAATCGTCGTCGTAAAAAGTTGTTAGAGCTCCAGAGATTGGATCTGGATCGTTGATTAAACACCTTGATCTGAATCTGATAATTGCTGACGCAGCCAATAGACCTGCAAAAAGCCTGAAACTGGCGACAGGCCCTTAGACACTCAACTCAGAACCAGAGAGAGTAAAAGAGTTTGAGAGATAAATTTCTAATTACCTTCTGACTGAGGAGTGGAAGAGTATTTGTAGGCGTGAGAGACAGTTAGGAGATTGATATGAATCCATTATCTCCTATTGATTCTCTCCCTTAGGAGATAGACTCACTTGTTTAGGGATAAGAGATTTGACTTACAGCCCTCATGGGCTGGGTGTCTCCCGTAGTGGTCCCAGTTACTTTTAATGGGATGAAAATTTGCCCATGTCTTGTTACTGAGCCTATAAAAGGCCCGAACCTGTTAAAGAGACTCGTTATGATTAATCTGATTGTAGAACCTTCAGGATCTGTGTTAGAATTATACAATCCTGGTTTGCTGTGATTTTTTCCATTATCAATTTGGAAAAGATATCATGGTGGGAATTGGTAGGGAAATTATTGTATTTGTATTAACATATGCATCTATAGCAAATCAAATGCACATCAGATTAAGTACACAAGATGATTAATTCGAGATATGTTTCTTCCTATTGGATGGGTTTGGCTTCGTCAACAACTTCCAAGTTAACTATGGCAGCACACTCTCTACTTTGGTACAAGTTATAATATTGACATTTTACCCGTTAGGAGGAGGCTTGTTGAACCCCTGGCTGCCATCTACCCGTGGTGATCCCTAGCGCGGAATTCAATAAGGGTTTATTTGACTTCCTAGACCTTAGATGTAATGCAAAACTAGTGCAAATGTGTTGTGTGGAGGTGCGGCACATGCCCAGTGGCCAGTGGAATCACATGCAAGAATAGAGAGAGAGAAACAAATCAGGAAAGCAATAAAATGAGCACATAATATTCAGTATTAAGAATATTCTTTTTCAGCATGTATTTTCGAAAACCGTGCTTTGGAATTTGTGTCCTAATGTTCAGTATTAATATACTAGGTTTGCCCATAGGCACGTACATCTTCGGAACGATGCAACATATGAAAAGTCCTATAAACAGTAAAATAAATGCAATCTTGTTTTGACTAACAAGTCACATAGGTATCAACATTTATATGCAATATCACCAGGCAAGAAACTCCACGATAAGTTACAAAAAACAATTAGAATGTCATAAAATAATCACATAGGTATCTCTAAAATTTTTTTTTAATCATACGGATAAAGTCATTAAGGTTCCAGCCAACACATCTATACAGAATTAATAACAAATATAATTAAAACATAGAATATAGTTATAGATACAAAAAAAGGGCTACATGCCGATAGAACTAACAATCGAGACAACAATATTAGCCCCAACTCCTCAAATAAAGTAGATAAAGTAATTCACACAAAACACATGAGCCCAATCATCAGGCAATCCACCAGTAAAGTATTGTCCAACCCATCAAGGAGGTAAAAATATTTGACGATTAACTCAGGTGTTCTCTGTGTATTTTACTATTAGATATAAATATACTTTTTGTGATATACACTATAATAATATTCATGTATAATACTTGATACATTTACATTCCAGTCTTTCGGATGCATGAATCTGAAACTTCCGTATTTATTAATACTCCATATATATATTACTCCATATACTCCTTTATTAATACTCCATATATATATATATATATATATATATATATATATTCTATTTATACTCCTTTATTATACGATTACTTTATTTTACTCATTTTCAGTGCAACGAACCACCTTGTACAACACATGGATATCTGTGCCTCCTCCCGTACACTTCAATCCCGTAAACCCACCATTTCACCCAAGGTGTCTTACATCTATCATTTGTGGGCTGGATTGAAGGTACGGTTGCGCGCATGTCCAACCAAGACTAAAGCCCTAGGGTTTCTGCTAGTTAAAACAAGTACAATACACGGATTGCTGCCACATTTGAAATCTAGTTAAAACAAGTATAATACGCGGATTGCTGCCACATATGTCTTACGCATCCAAGGATACGTCTTCCTCCTGGCCCTATATCAGCGAGGGAAACCCCTCCCAGGTCCATCCAGGGGAAACTGCTCTCATTTAAGGTGTATCCAAAGGTATCTGCTCTCCCAGGTCGATCGTGGGGAATCTGCTCTCATCCCAAATGAAATTTAGGGTATCTATAACTCCTGTCCCCGGGTATAACCCGGGCCTGTGGGGTCTAATCCAAACCCCTGGGAGATTGTACGGCACTGCAATATTAAATTTTCTCATTTATATCTCCGTATATATATATATATATATATATATATATATATATATATATATATATATATATATATCCTTCCTCTCGGCTCTATACAAGCAAGGGTAACCCCTCCCAGGTCCATCCCGGGTATATCTGTAACTTCTTTATAATATAATTTCACCTTGTAACGTAAATGTAACTAACTCCATTAATTTTATAAGCATATACACGTCGTCCATATCATACATATGAATGCATAACTGCTTAAATATACACACCTTTATGTAACAACCCGATCCTAACTCATAAAATTTTATTTATTTATTAGTACAACTGCCACCACAGAATGCCTCCCAGAAGGTGGTTAACCAATTAGATGACTCTTGATCATAGGCTACATTATTTATTATTAATTAGTCTTGCTAGTCCTCCGATGTGGGATCAATTTAATCCCCACACCCGATCCTCTCGTGCGTGCTGACATCACCAGGCCCCTCCGTCAAGTGGGCCCCTCTCCACGTCACAGCACACATAGGCAGCAGCACTGCCCCTTCCTCCTTCTTGGGCCCTACACGCCTGGTACCCCTACGGCACCCACGTGACAGCCAGAGCCAAGCCCATCATCTCAATCTCATTTCATTATTACGTCTTTACCATTCATCTTTTATTACAATAATGCCATTAACCTTATTATATACATATACTAGGTTTGCCCGTTGACACGTGCCTACGACACGTCTTCGGAACGGTGCACCTTATTTGATCGTATAAAATAGTTTTGGAGGTCGAGCAAATTAATTGAAGTAGCAAACATATTATATGAGAAACTTTTTGGGTCCAGCAAAAAACATATTATATTATTTTTTTTGACTTTTTTGAACTATTTTTAAAGCTTTTAAATTTTTAATTTTTTTAGTTTTTAAATTTTTTATTTTTTAAAAATTTTTTAAAAAAATTATTTTCTTAATTTTTTTAAATAGAAGAGGGAGAGAGAGAGAGAGAGAGAGAGAGAGAGAGAGAGAGAGAGAATTAAATAAATATAGGAGTTATTTTGGGTGGGGATTTGAATTTGCGTTTTGGAGGGAACTTTTGGTGGGAAAATATGTTTTGTGGGGTTAGATCTGAGCCTTTAATTTTTTAGAAAATTAAAGGAGAATCACTTGATAGCTTTCTTTGTGTTTTATTTTATATATATATATATATATATATATATGTAATACTATATTATATCTCTTGAAATTACCGGGTGTTACATATACCCACCCCTCCCCCTCCTCCCCCCCACCCCTCTCCTCTTTAGAAATCAGCATCATCGCTGAGTACGGGGCATGCAACCCTACTGCAAGATCTCCTTTTTAGCCGATGTGGAGTGTCGTACCCTGATTCAGCTAATTCTAGCGTACTGTCCCTGGCCAAACTGCTAGCGTACATACCTCAGCTTCCTCTCAGGCATACCCACTTTGACCCACACTCGGTGTCGAAAGTCGGCTCAGATACCTACTCTTTAGCTCCTCGAACTTCCAATAAATAGTTTTGAAATACTTGACACAAATTTCAGAATTAACCTCAATTGTAATCATAAACATAACATCCAAATATAGGAGAAATTTAAAACTTATATTACATCAACTCTTTTACAAAACACAATGGAATTTAAAGTCCTTGAATTACAATTTTTTTACAACACAGCGGTATTTAAAGGCACCATAAATACATTTTTTTCTTTACAATCATTCCCTTTACAAGATATGCATAAACATTAAACATTCTACCACATGCTCTCAATTCCATGCTAATGGTACCTACCTGTGATACAAGAGGCTAGAGATATCCCTAACCTCCAAACTACAGGGGTCAGCCATAACGGTGTGAGTGATATTCAAAGAAAATACAAACTTAAATGGAAGCATAAAGAATAAAATCAGAAGTCAATAAGTGAAACATACTAACAAAGTAATAACAGATGAAACATGAAATAATAATAGATGAAGCATAAATCACCAAGTGAAACTAAGTTAAGTGTCAAGTGTAAAAAAACAGAAAACAAGCATGCATAATACAAGTCAATAAACACAAATGCTTATGATGATTTCTAATGTATACTTGTCAGATTCTATGCATCTCACTCTACATAGGCCCGGTGCATGCCCTTATCGTTGTCCATTTTATAGGGTTCAATCCCATGTTATGCAACTAATTCTATTATAGTAATTACATTAAGATATAGATTATTCTGTGAGTATTTAGCTCATGCCCCGATAATTCCGGAGGTCAATCTCTATCCACAGATAATTCCAGAGTCTATTTCACTCACACCTAGGAATCTTCGAGAATACCCCACACTGCAAGCAATGGTCCCTCATCACACGAATATCCCATGAGCATCACCTTGATCCCGATAATTTCGGAGATCAATCCCACACCGCAGGTAATTTCGGAGACTATTTCACTCCAACCTCGATAATTCCAGAGATTCTCACACCGCGGATCATATGAGGCCCCCCTACCCATGTTTGCTCTCATTTCATCACAACTCCAAATAGTGCATGTCCTTAGATTTATTATTATTAGTTAAGAATCACAATCTCCCTAGAGTTGGCGTACCCTACCGGAGTTAACTTTTATAAAATCAACAACAAAAGTCCCAATGGCCAAAATTCCACAAAATCTCATTTGCCGGTATGTTAGGATCCCACCCAACCTTTAGGGTCTTATAACTCCACATATCATCAACAATCTTTCGAGGGTCCACAACATAACCCCAATCAGAACTCGACTTGGTTTAATTATACAAACTACCCTTCATTAATCACATTCCTTTTAATCAACCAACAATTCCATGAGAACTCGTTTAGATGTATGGAAGCACATTTCATCTATAAAAATATATATTTTTACAAAATCTAAAAATTATACTATTTAGTTACTCAAAACAGTGCACTCTAAAATCAATATTAAATTCTGGAAAATTTCACTTAAATCCAGCATATATCAAGGAATCCACCATAAAAATATGGGCTCAAATAAATTAATTTAAAAGGGTTATTCAATAAATTCTGAAAACTATCTTTCATTGAAAAATTTGAAAGTTACATGACTTCGTTCCTCAAAATAGTACATTCTATAGTCGATATTAAATTCTGGAAAAATAAAACTAAATTAAGCATATTACGAGGAATTCACCATAAAAATATGGACTCAAATAAATTAGATTAAAGGGTTCATATTCAATAAATTCTGAAAACTAAGCGTTATTTTAAAAATATGAAACTACGACAGTACAGTGGTAGAAATTGCATATTTTACAATCTATGTGTCAGATTGAGGATTTGTCAGATGTTCTGAAAACTAGACACAGTGAGCTACAATTTCTATTTAATAAGTTTTAGGTAATATCATTAGAAACTATGTTGAAATCTCGTTCCAATCTGGAATAGACAACAGTCCAGACCATACTATGGTTTAAAATTCTCATCCAAACTCGATCCAACTACTCATATATATTTGTTTAAACCCATATATAGATGCTTATATATGTATACTAGAGACCCCCTAACATAGCATACAAGCCACACACACAAAACCACTCAAAAACAACTAAAAAAAAATCCAACCCGAAAGTAGCCGAAAACAAAAAAGATACAACAGCCTCGGGTGAACAGTAACCAGGGGTTACTGTTCAACCCAACTTATCTTTATCATCTACAATTAAATTTATAGATCCCAAGTTAGATTTTCCATCCATCATCAATATTTAACATTCAAAATTAATAAAACATGATCATCTCTCATAAAAATTTCATCTTTACTTCGTGTAAACATCTGGAAATTCATTCATCATGATGATATAAGTAAGAGACGAGAAGTATCACTCACCTCAAAGAAGATCAACTCGAAGAACAATAATAATAATAAAGAAAAACCTTCTCCTTGCAAAAGTCTAAGATTCAAGCTTTAAACTCCAAGAAAATAATGAGAAAATATGCTTTGAGTTCACATAGGGATAGGCAGCTACAGCTGGGATTAGCCTTCAAGGGTTTCACAAAGTTTAGAAAATTAACCCCCAAGAAAATTATTTATTTACATATATAGATCCCTTCCAATTATTAGTTAATCAGATTAATTTAAAATAAAATAAAATTAATCACTTCACAAATTTTTATCTGGCCGACCAACACATCCAGCCTGAAATTTCAAAATCTGGAGTTTTTACTCCAAGTGGCGATTTTGCATAAAAGTCATTCTCTTTGTAATATTTGCGAACAAGCCATAAAATATTCGTAAGAATCCATAAAAAATAGAATTATTATCTACGAATAAATTTTCTGACTTTTACTCTGCAGGAAGAATATTTTCAATAAAGCCTCAAACAATCTCAAAATTGCAAAATTATATATTTATTCAATTAAATCAATAAAAATCAATCAAATATGGATATAATCTAATTCCTTAGAACCTTCTACTAAATAGCCGGCCCTAAAAGCAGCCGAACAATTTTTAAGTTCAATTTTCACCCATAAATGACTTTTTACAAAAAAAACTCATTTCTATCAAAAATTTACAAAAGTAGTTTTCTTTATTCAGAAAAATCCCAAAAATTAAAATATACCCAATAACAAATAATAGAATTTTTTCATCAACTCATAATACTTCAAAAATATTTGCACATATTTTGCACGTATGAAAATGTCAATTTTACGAAAATTCAAAAATAATTAAATAAGTTGATTTAAAAATTATTTATTATTTCAAAATATTATATCAAAAATTATGGGGCGTTACATCACTCCCCCTTAGAATAGTTCTGTCCTCAGAACTATCCCCAGTAAGAGGAACACAAAAATTACAAAACTTACACAACGGTTTTAGAAAATTATTCTATCTTTATTTTCTAATTACATTGGGTTGCTAACTATAAAAAATAACATATAATAAGAACAGTAAAATAAATATGAAAACCGACAGAGCAACAAGTAAAAGCAAAAATTCATAAAGCATAAAACTAATCCCAAGAAGATATATAAAATTGTATGAAAAAAATATAAACTATGCAATATGTTGTCGAAAGTAACTAGATAGTCAATTAATGCATATGAATTTTTTTTTATAGCATAATTAACATAACCAACATAAATTAGTCAATAATATTTTAAAGCACACAAAGGAATCAAAAGCTTCCTTAAAACATGAATATACTATAAACACAATGCACTATGAACTTAAGAATTAATGAAAATAAACAAACGTACGTAACACGAAACTTAGACAGGAATAGGAGTAAAAGAAAACTTTCTAAAATAACAAATAACAATAAGTTTAGTCAGTAAAACAAAACATTAAGCACTCAAATGGTCATTAAGAACATTTGTATAAAACCATAAAATGCAAAAATAGATATATGAACAGATCAACAAAAAAAAATAAAAAAAATGATCGCTGATCAGATAACATCGTACAAAATAATTATAGTAAGAATATAATAAGGCCAATCATACAAAATAAGAAGCAAAAGAAAGAGTTGAGAACATGAATAATGGCTAAAGTAAATAATAATAAAAGTAACACAAAGAATACAAACTTAAAGATGATATATATATATATATATATATATATATATATATAGGACTGGGAAGATAGTCAATCAAAGACACGTCGAAATACCAACAAATCTATAATTTAAAAATTTTTAGTAGTTGTAGTAGTGAAACAAGTATAATAATAGTAAATGAAATAATAATATAATATTTGAATAATGTATAATATTAATTATATAAAAATGAAAATAATACATAACTATGAATAATAAAAATTATATTATGTAAGTAGTAAACAAATATATGATAGGCCAAGAAAATGAAATAGTATGAGAATATGAAAACACTAACATATGTAAAGATAAAGTATACATATACATATACAAAATGATAATACTAAGATAGAAGAAATAGTTAATAGTAAACCTCAATAATATAGGGTGAAAATAAAATAAAATAATGCATATAAGACAGATGTGAAAACAAGTATAAATAACAAGGTAATTAAATTTGTATATATAAGCGTAACTGTATTATGAATAACAAAGTTGAAATAGCTTGGGCTAAGTTTTAAAATCATATAAAATGGTATGAACAGTACAAAAGAATAGGATAGTGATAAGTAATATGTATATATATATATATATATATATATATAACTAAAAGTGGGGTTATTAGAGTAGAAAACTTCTTTGTTGTGGGTTCGCCTCATTAATGTCTAGCTGTAGACTTGCCTTCTTGACATCACGATGTAGATTGCCTCAACGACGTCAAGTAGCAGATTGCCGTCAAGATTTTCTGTTGCAGTTTTTGCCTCCCCGACATCCATTGGCAAGTTCGCTTCCATCTGCATATTTGCCTTCTCGGCATTTGGTTCAAACAAAACGGTGAATGGAATGATATAATCTTCTATATGTACTGGGATATTGGATGTTTAATTTAAGTACGATGTTACATTTTGAAATTTGTGGTATAAAAATAGAAGCAAAAGTAGAAAATGTAGTAGAAAGTCACACGATGGAATATTAAAATAGATGTATAGATTATAGATATCAAACATAAATATTAGGAATTACTAGTAGTAAAAATTATTTATAAAGTAAGGAGAAAGACAGAATGAAATACATGCATAAACTTAAATCTAATTGCGAATCAGAGATAATTATGTAGCATAAATAACCATGTCATAAAAAATACAGTAAATAATAGAAAGTGTATGTAGTAAGAAAATAACAAGGAGGGTAAAAATCATAATATTAAGGTAAAATGCAACTATAGTATATTATAGTAGTAAAAGTATAAAAATAGTAATTCAATTAATAAGTAGCTATAAATGGTGAAAGTAAATATAATAAAGGTTGTAAACAATAAGCAATAATAAAGGTATTAAATATAAGGTGCAAAAAGAAAATTAATAATAAAATAAAAATTTCAATTTGTAGAGGTATATCATATCTGTATGAGTAAAAGTACAACAATCAAGTTTAAAAACACCGAAAAAAATAAGACAATGCAAAAATAATGGAAAATACAACATCAAAAAATCAAAGTATATATGTAAATGAATGTGAATTAAAATGTAATAGAAATAATAATAAATGAAATTAATAATTCTATAAGTAGGAATTGAAACCAATATAATGCGTATCAGTAAAAGCAAAATAAATGAGTAAATATAAAAGTACATAAAAATATGAAGGACAAAATCTTAAGAGAAAATAAAAATATAAAATATAAAAGAGAATGGAAAAGTTATTCTACGTACGAAAACATAATATATTCAAAGCAATAATCGAAAGAAAACAAAATATAAGTAAATATTGTTAATTATAATGTAATTATTATAGTATCCTTCACTCAAAAGTGACAAACAAAAATAAAAAAATAACGTCATTAAAAATTATAACTGCAATAGAAAAAGAAAAACTCTATTCACCACATTCCAAACTTCAATAATAAAACTTATTTCTATAAAACACAAAACTTATAGAACAAATAGGGTAGAATTAGCAAACATACTTTATAATTGAAATTAGATTTGTACAAAAATGGATAAGTCAATAACTAATAAAATTATCCCAATTTAGCGTCAATAATAATAAAAATAGTTAAGAGGTAATTATAACAGCAAAAAAAATTAAATCATTCATTTTCTATTTATCCAAAAATAATCAACCCACTTACGATAAAGAAATTTTTAGTCGAATCTATACATGCAAATAATTCAAATTTCATTACAAGCATTCATGATCAAAACAACATTCTCACATATCTAATGTCCACCATAATAACTGACACTCACACATCTAATGTCCATCTAGGTACTCACATTTCTAATGTCCACCCTAGGTACTCAAACTTCTAATGTCCTTCCTAATTTTGTTTTCCTATTCCATGTTTAGTATTACTAATTGAAGTTTGCTCTGTTACCATTTGTAACACCCCGGCCACAACTCAGACAATTTTATTTATTTATTAGTATAACTGCCCACCACAGGCTGCCTCTCAAAAGGTGGTTAAATAATTAGGTGACTCTTTATCATAGGTAATATTATTTATTATTAATTAATCTTGCCAGTCCTCCGATGTGGGATCAACTTAATCCCCCACACCCAATCCTCCCGTGCGTGCTGACGTCACCAGGCCCCTCCCTTGAGTGGGCCCCTCTCCACGTCACAGCACACACAGGCAGCAGCAGAGGCCCTTCCTCCTTCCTGGACCCACATGCTTGGCACCCCCACGTCACCCACGTGACAGCCAGAGCCAAGCCCACCATCTCAATCTCATTTCATTATTACGTCTTTGCCATTCATCTTTTATTACCATAATGCCGTTAACCATATATTATATATATACTAGATTTGCCCTTGGGCACGTGCCTACGACACGTCTTCAGAAAGATACAGCATATGAAAAGTTTTATAAAAAGTAAATCAACAATTATGTAGCTCAAGTTTGAATAGTATGACAATAATTAGTTGTAAATAAAAGTCCATGTTTGCATTAGTATACGTTGAAAAATAATTATAAATTGGGGTATAAAAGTCCTTGTTTCCATTAGTATATATTGAAAAATAATTATAAATTGGGGTATAAAAATCCATATTTCCATTAGTATATGTTGAAAAATAATTATAAATTGCGATATAGAAGTCCATGTTTCCATAAGTATATATATATGAGTATATATATAGTCCATGTTTCCATAAGTATATATATATATATATATATATATAATTATATATATAGTCCATGTTTCCATTAGTAATTAGTGTATATATATATATATATATATATATATATATATATATATATATATATATATATGGAGAGAGAGAGAGAGAGAGAGAGATAAATAATTAAATAAATGAATGAGTTGTTTTGGGGGAAAACTTTTGGAGGGAAAAATGTGTTTTGTGAGGATAGATCTGGGCCTTCGATTTTGGGGGAGATTGAATGAGAGCCACTTCATAGCTTTCTTTGTGTTTTATTAAATAGATAATACTATATTATATCTCTTGAAATTACGGGGTGTTACACTTTAAGATCATGCATATAATACACAACTCTCACCACAAGTGTATATAACTATATTTATATCACATATGTATTAGCATAACTTTAGCCATATAGTATCGTCAATGCATACATACATATATATATATTTCTCCCATAATATCTTCTTATATCCCCTTTATCAAATAAAATACACAACTTTATAAATATAACGTTGTCAATATATTTATATATCTCCCGTAACTCATATATATATTAATTCCTTACTCCCCATAATTAACTCCGTATCATACTTATTAGTTTATATACTCGATGCTGTTAATGCATCACACAGAAAGTCATAATATAAAATTTTACATAGCACTCCATATACATAAAATATAAGAAATCATACTCACCTGACCAACCGGCAAGAAGATACTCCTTGCATGCCCGGTTGCCAATCAAACTTCATTTTTTGGCACCTATTACGAAAATTATCAAACTCATAAGCCATTTACTCAATACACATTATATATCCCCCGAATACACATCAAACATATTCACACATCATATACAACCTACATAAGCATGTCAAGTCAACAATTCTCTAGTTAACTGTAATACCCCAGATTTTTAAATAATTCTTTTAAGATTAATAAATAAATTAAAATGATTTTTGGTGATTTAATAAATATTTTTCTGAAATTTACCGTTTACACGTGCAAAACACGTGCAAATATTTTCTTGGAAAGTTCTAAAGTCAAGAATTATTGGGGGGAAACCCATTAATTATTATTAGATATTACTTGTGAATTTTCTGGATTTTTCTAATAATTATTTGACCTATTTGCAAATATTACAAAAAGATAGACTTTTGTGCAAAATTTCTGCTTGGAGTAAAAACTCCAGATTTTTCAACTTTTGGGCTGGACATGATGCCTAGTCAACTCAGAGGTAAAGTGTTTAATTTTTTTTTTAATAAATTTGGTTTATTTCGCAAGTTTTGATAAAGAAGGGTCTTTTTTACAAAATTACCACTTTGAGGGTCAAAAGTGCAATTTCGGTTTTTCTGGGATACCAAAACAGTGCCGGCTGACTATAGAGGGATTAATCTTGTTTTTAAATCTCAATTAAGTTGGTTTTATTTAACTTCCAAGTATAAGGATTTATATATGTAAAGATATATTTAAAATAGGTATTTTGCAAATCTATTCGCAAACCCTAAAACCCTATTTTCCGACCTATTTAAAAGTGGGGTGCAGCCGTCTCTTTGCTGCACAACACAAAGGGATTTCGTATTATTCTTTTCTTGGAGTTTTAAAGCAAGGATCTTGTTTTTCTTGCGAAAGGAAGGATTTTTTTATTCTCTTTATTTTTCTTTGGTTGATTCTTCATTAAGATGAGTGACATATGTTTGATTTTCTAAAGTTCTAAGCATGTTGTGTGTGATAATTTATCTATTAGAAAACATGTTAGTCGATGGTATGAATATATAATGAATTTTGATGAGTAGATGTATTAAAAATTGAATATTTTCATGAAACTATACTACTGATAATTAAAACACTAATTTGATGACTTGAGAATTGTCAAGAACCTGATAGAAATCTTGGGTGTGTTGTTTTGCATTATAATTTTGCTGATTGCTTGCATAAGATGAGTTGTATGTTGATTATTGCATAAAAATGAATAAAACTTAACCTTATTGTGTATATAAGCATAGACTATGTTCATGATATTTTGATGAATGAAACTCGATTGTTTGCATGTTATATTTGCACATAACCATGGATAAATTAATCTAACTAGTTGTAGATGTGTATGAGAAGTAGTAGATGGTTTATTGGATCAAGAGAAATCAAGTTTTGATGTTAAGAAGGGGGGTGAGTTTCGGGTCTGATTGAGTGCAGGCCGAAAATTGGTTTAGTGATTTTGGTGAAGTTTTCAAATTGGATTTTTGATTAGTTTGGATACTGAGATTAGATTAATCAATATGCCACTGATATAAGATGTTTCTTGATGTTTTTGACTGATGTATACACACCCACAATTACATATATACATATAAACCTATGTTTATGTTTTGAAGACTACCGAAATTGATTTGATGATTTTTTTATCAAGTTTTGATTGAGATCTGATTTGTTTTAGTGATGATATTGATTCCAAACATTATACTACTACTAAGTGATGAATTTAGATGTTTAAACTGATGCTTAATTACCCTATGCATATATATATACTACTTTGCTGATTTTGAAGAGATTTTGTGAAAAATCACTCTTTTGAGATCTTGAGATGTTTTGATGCATTTTAATAACTCCTATATGTTATACAAGATATGTTTAATCATATCAGGAAGTTTAATTTTGATTTTACAAAGTTTTATCATTGTATCAATTTAAAACATGCACAGGTTTTCAAACTGCAACCTGCTATAGTTGATAGTCGACTGAACTAAAGTCAACAGTTGACTGGTCAGTTACTGGATTTTGGACTTTGTTTGAAATAACAGTCGACTACTTCGTCTTTGAACTGAAGTCGACAGTCGATTGTCGGTTTTCTTGAGTTTTGGATTTTCAGGACAATCAACTGACCATGTTCAATAGTCGACTGTCACTGTCCTGGCTGATGAATTATTGAATTTCGAGTTTTCGCAGGACAGTCGACTGGCCATTCACAACAGTCGACTGTCACTATCCTTGCTGATTATTTTTCTTGAGTTTTCGAATTTTTGCAGGACAGTCGACTGGCAATTTGAGACAGTCGACTGTCATTGCTCTGGCTGATGGATTTCTTAAATTTTCTGATATTTTCTTTAAACGGTTATTTCTTCGATATTATGGATTATTAGTATACTGTTTTAGATGATGTTTTGCTACAGATTACATTATTTTATAAAGAGTTGTATTTTGTTTATAATAGTCTTCTAGCTTGTACTTCTATAACCTCATATAGTAAAATATATATTTTTTCTTTAAGGTAATTGATGTTTTGTGATATCCTATGACATAAAAATATAATTTTTCTGTTATTTAATGGATTTAATATTTTATTTAAATTCTGAAATTTTATGAGCAAATTAAATGAAATTGGATTTTTTTTTGATTTAAGAAGTTTCCTTTATATAGATGTTTTGATGATGGAATTATGAGTTTTATTGAAAGATTTGGTATTGATGGGTGAGTTGTGAATCTCTAAGAGCTGAGTGGGAGTCCTGTGAATCGGTAGATGAGATTTGTCTGGATTTTGACCAGTTGAGGTCATTGGGGTTGTTTTGTGGAATTATGTCCGGCAAGATACACTAACTCTAGGGAGGAGAGATCTTTGTGTTTTAATAATAACCAACTTAAGGATAGGCACTAGTGGAGATGTAATAGAACTTGGGAAACGTAAGTATATGCTCTTGGTTTAGGTCCAATGGATGCGTTCCAGGACTTGTGTGTTGTTCTGTTTCCAGAGGACATTTGTATGTTCGCGTGTTGAGGGTCGGCGAGCCTATTCACGGTATATACCTGGTGTATCTGCACATTGAGGGCTTTGCAAACCTATTCGTGGGGTACATGGTAGGGAGGTGATTCTCTGATTTTTAAACTATTCTTACATGATGCTTGTGCGTCGAGGGTTGTGATGCCTATTCGCAAAGTATTGTGGATCTTGTTCCCATCATAGTAGTAGGATTAGTTGCACAATGAGGGACCTAACCTTTTAAAGTGGATAACATTAAGGGCTTACACCGGACCTATGTAGTATGAAATGCATAGAATTCGACAAGTATGCATTAGATAGTCATCATATAGCATCTGTGTTTTCTTTACTTGGTTTTATGCTTGTTGTTTTCTGTTTTTCCTATACTCAACACTTAGTCTAGTCTCACTTAATGTTTTCATGTTTATTTATTGTTATTTATTATCTCATTTATTCTGGCTGTTAATATATGTTGTTTATGACTCTATGCATTATGTTTTATTTATGTTGCATTTCTTTTGATGTCACTCACACCATTATGGCTGACCCCTGTAGTTTTGGGGGTTAGGGTTATCTCTAGCCTCATGTTTTACAAGTAGGTGTGTATAGCATTGGGATATGGATGCATGTGGTAGAAGGATAATGTGGCTTATGTAAATTGTAAAAGATCTGTTGTAAAAGAAAAGATTGTAATTCAAAGTGTTTGTTTTTCCACTGTGTTTTGTAAAGATTAATGTAATAAAAGTTTGAAAAAAAAATTATTTGTGTTTTGGCTATGTTTACTATTACAATTGAGGTTGATGCTGGGAATTGTGCCACGTATTTCTGAGATATCATATTGAAAATTCGGGGCGCTACATTTATAACCAAATCCCAATTTTACCCCTCGATCGGAGGAGCTCTAATCAACATTTTATGTTTTAAGGGTAAAAGACCCCGAATTAACTTCTATATCCCAAAATTAACTCATATGAGCATCTCGGGAATAAGGTCTAATGTTTATACATATTTTCCCATAATTATCCTATTTTTAAACCAATAAACTTTATTTTCATTTCCCGATACCGAGAAAATTCTTACAATTGTCAAATAATTATTAAAATTTATCATAAATACTTCTAAATTATCACTTAGTAGTGTACATCACCAAAAATAATTATTAACATACAATAGATACAATTCTCCTTACCCTCCTAAAACTGATACTCTAGATTTAATGAAATTTCTATATTATCACCATTAAAATTTAAGTCTTGCACCCTAAGCATGATACACATACTTTAAACATCATCCTCCTACGAATTTCATGAAAAGAAATAGAAAGCATACACTTCAATTCACAAAGATGCAATTTGTTATACCTTAACAAAGTTCTCCTTCCAAACCAATACCACCACGTTGAAGAGCACCTTGAAATCTCCTAGAATCCCCCAAAAATTAGAAGATTGAAGTGGATGAAAGCTTGGATTCAAAAACCCTAAGCTAAGGGAATAGTGAGTTTCGGCCGAAAAGAAAATGGGGAATGAAATGGCGATCTGAACGAAATGAAGGGGAAGGGGAAAAAGAAAAAAATGTGGAAAATTAATTATAAGCCCCCCTTTGACTTTTCATAACTTTTATGTCCTTATAGCTCTTCTTTTCAAACTAAAATCCAATAAAACCCACTACACCAAATAAATAAATAAATTAAAGAATATATACATAAAATAAAATTGCATATTTATGCATATGAAAAATAATAATAATATCTGATAAAAATAAAAGAATTACAAACGACTATTTAAAAATTATGAAATAGGAGGGTGTTACAGCAATGATCACATGAACATGTAATAACCATCCTACGATCTGAATACTAGTCTTATTCGATCCATTCTCATCCCTCGTATTCAGTTCTTTGATTCCATGTTTCCATCTGTCTCTTACAGTCGTTCTCACTGATTGATTCCTTAATTTGTATAAATTCATTCTTTTCGTACCCGTATTCTTTTGATTTCGGAGTTATCAATCCTTTTTATTTTCTCGATTCGTCGATCGGCATCGCTTGATCTTCTCCAACATGTCAGTGGCTTGGTTCATCACCACAAAATGAAGCGTTTTTGTTTGCTCTAAGATATGCAGGCAGAGTCCCAGGATCCCAGGAAAGTGTTCAGAATTCGAATCTCATTCTAGAGAGATGCAGTTTGGACGTGTCTAGGATATGGCAAGTCACGAGGCAAATTGATGGAGTTAATGAATGCTGGTGACGGAGTCTTCCCGATCAGAGTGGAGCAGCGAAGGCGTGGTTGGCCCATAACGCACAGGTCCCAGGATTATCATGTTGCTTCTCCTTCTTTGCATTGTCTACTCCCTTTTCATACATTCCATTCGTCATCATTCATCGATTCATTATTTGGTATCAGTCTTATCCATGCTCTTTCCTATTCTGGTGCTGTCACCACTCTGTTCCCTGCCTCTAATTCTCTGCTTCTTTATCTTTTAAGATCTGCTTTGGTTATATCCTATGTACCTCCTAAGCAAATTTCGAGGATGAACTTTTGTTGTAAGGTGGGTAGGATTGTAACCCTCGTTCCCCGTTTATACAGTATTTGCACTTATTTCCTTCTTTGTATTATTAAATTGTATTTTCTAGATAAATCTTCCTTTTCTCCTGGAGACAAATTGTTTTTATTTTGGATGTCCGATTAATTTGGTTTAACCCAGAGAATTTAATTCGTACTATTATATTATTACAATTTGATCATTCAATTATTTTGGCCCAAGCTCCTAATCCAACCAATGATTTATTTATTTATTTTATAATTCCAATATAAACAAACTCAGCCCATTTTTATTTTCTAATTCATTTTTTTTATTGAAGCACATAATTCATTTGTGAACCCAAAGCCCATTCTAATATAATCACAACTAATGATAGCCCACCTTATAATTGGTTATTTCTTTATTTTATTGTGAGTACACATTTAAATCATATCTCTAGCCAAAGCCCAGAAATCCCACCAAGACTAACCCTAACCCACTCCCTATACTAAATGCATACACCTCTTCACTAATTACCCATGATCTAATCTAACTACCCTGATAATCCTCCCCCTTAATCTTCTCCTTAACTGCTCCCATTACCCCCCATTATTATCTCTTAAATCCCATTATTAATTAATCCCCCTCAATCAATCCTCTCTCTCTCCCTGTTCACCATCTCCTTCTCCTGTTTATCTTTCCCGAAACCGAGCACCCATCCCGCTCGCCCTCGTGCACGTGCTCGACCACCACATTCGAGCTTCTCCACCTCTTCGCCATCGTCTTTCTCATCCAACGTCTCTCCCAAAATAATAATAATCACAGGAACAAGAATATAATGCAATAACCAATATCTGGGATACAAGAACTTACAGAATGCCGAGAATACACAATGCAATAGTAGAATGTCAAGTTCTTCAGTATCCCATCGTTGTACCTGCATAACATTAACTCAAAAGAAAGATGGATGGTATCTGTTAGAGCAATATAAGTTTTTGCAATAATTATTGAAGATAATGGGCAGGGCGTGACAGGGTTTTTAGTGGTATCAGAGCCAGGTTAGGCTAATCTGTTAGCCAGGTTGGGTTTAAGCCCTAACTGCTAAGACTCTAACCAAGTTCGAACATGATTAACTCAACAATATGCACACCACGTTGATCACATGAATATTTATAACCAACTTATGATCTGGATACTGACCTTACATGATTACATTGCAGACTATTGCTCATGAAGGGTATTCAACTTCTCCACCAATGGCTGGACAATCAGACAATGTCGCCATTCTCTAGGTGATGCGACGAATGATGGAGACATACAACAGGAACACAATGAATTGAAGAGAGCTAGTCTGGATAGGGTCCCGGATGCCGTAGAGTCCACTCGACTGAGCCTGTTTGCGTACCAGCTTCATACCCACGCTGCCATGCTCGATTTAGCTAGAATTCAGAGGCCGACCCAAAGAAGGAGGAATGCTGCTCATCAGGCGATACAGTGCCCTACTGAAGCATGGTCTACAGGTGGACCAATACGGAGGCCAGTTCAGACCCCCCATCGACGAATCTGAAGAAGAACCAGAAGTGCAATTGCTGCCACAAGACAGGTCACATACGTAAGGACTGCTGGAAAGCTAATGAGCTGTGTCTTGCATGCGGAGCAAGTGACCACAGGGTTCAGCACTGCCCAAAGAGAAAGAGTGGCACACCAACTGGACGACCAGCTTCCAGTGGTGGACAAGGTGGAGAGTGTAGTCAGTCTCATAACCAGATTGCTGAGGAAGAAGAGACCGCCGAAGGTACGATTGCAGGTATTTCACTGTTTTCTCATATTTCAGTTCTTACGTCATCTATTGCTTCCCATAGCTTGCTTCATCTTCATTTATTGATTCAATATTGAGTATTCTACTAGTTATTTCTTCCCTACCATATTTTCTTCAAAATCCGGTAATGCCACCCATTTCGTCCCCACCCCCCTCTAATTATCTTATTACTTATTTTCATTCGTCTCTTCCATTCATCTTCATCTGTGATTCCTTACTGGGTATGCAATCATTCTTCTCCTACAAATATCATATTTTATTTCCATGTTGCACACTCTTTTATTTTTGCTCATTTCGTCGATCGGCAATACTTGCTAATGGTAGGTTCACCCGATCAGAGTAGCGCAGCGGAAAGCGTGGTGGGCCCATAACCCATAGGTCCCATGATTATCATGTGGCTTCTCTTTCTTTGCATTGTTTGATTCCTTCCATTCCTTGCATTCATTCTCATCCATGGACTCATTAATTGGTTCAATTATTCCCTATCCATTATCTCTTCGATTCCATTTCTACTTACTCTTTCATCATCATCTTCTTCTTCTTCTTCTTCTTCTTCTTCTTCTTATATCGTTTATCTTCTCCCCATATAGCTCCATTTGTCATCATTCATTGAATCTTTATTCAAGTTCATTCTAGATCACTTCATTCCCATCCATGTTCGTTCTTATTCTGGTGTTGCCACCGTTCCATTTCTTTCCTACTAATTCACTATTTTGTTATCCCACAAGTTTTGCTTGGGAACTATCTTATGATACACTTGAATGAATTTCGTGGACGAAGTTTTTTGTAAGGTGGGTAGGATTGTAACCCCCATTCCTGATTGTACAGATTTTATATATACATATATATATATATATATATATATATATGTACATATATATATACACTAGGTATGCTCGTGGGACGAGCCTACGGCACGTATTCGGGATTGCATGTAAATTTACTTAGATTTATTTGATTGGGTAAACTGCATATAAATTTCTAAAAAAATTAAAACATTTTAACGAATAAGTGGGTGTAAACAAAAAAGGTGGGTGTAAACAAATACACCCACCTTTCTAATACAATCAACTACTCCATACAGGCCTCCTCTGAAATTATATTGCTTCCTAATAGTTTTCTAATACAACGTCTTTAAAATGTTTCATACGGCACGTTATCGCGACGTCTTAACTTTCTTTAAAATGTTTAGTAAATATTTCGACAGTATTATTTAAAATTTTACATGCATGATTGTAGTAAAAATTTCGATAGAATCTCTGATGAAATATTATTCCTTTGAGAGAAATTCCTTAACATCATAGACAGTGAAATTGAATCCTCCCTAGCCCAATCCAAGCAACATTACACAGTCATAATATATATTAGGCTCTGGGAAAAAAAAACTTCATATGACTAAAGATATAGTTCGGAATCATAATAGATTTTAGGAAATTTTCTGAAAATTTTGACAGAACCTCCCTTAAAATATTAGCCATTTTACAGCAATTCCTTACGAAATTCTGCTCACAATTAAAAATTTATCATCTCAGTAAAGAAATATAAATCCTCCCCAGGCCAATTCAAGCAACATCACATAGACATTATATATATAGGGCTCTGGGAAGAAAAAATCTTCATATGACTAAGATACAAAATAAAAACCAAGATATCGTTTGAAAACATAATAGATTTTAGAAAATTTAGTTAAAATTTTGACAGAACCTCCCCTAAAATATTAGCCCTTTCATAGAAATTCCTTGCAGAATTCTGCTAACAATTAAATATATGACATCACAGGCAATAAATATCAATCCTCCCCAGGCTCAACCGAGCAACATCACACATGCATCATATATATAAGGCTCTGGGGGGAAAAAATCAGAATATAATGCAAGATACGAAATAAAAAACAAAAATTCGTTTGAAAATGTAATAAATTTTTTGAAAAACCTTCGAAAAACCTTTAAAAAACCAAACACAGAACCCAATACTCTACAAAATTGCGGGTACGGGTATTAACATAACTATATTATATCATCATTATATACAGTTACTTACATCATCTCCCAAAATGCTAAATATTACAATTATTACAACTATTACATCCTCCACCATACTAAACACCAACCAACTAAATGAAAAAAAAAATTACATGGTTGTAGGAGAACACAATGGTTGAAGTCTTCAAAAATAGGACCAAACAGTGAGCCTAAAAAAACAGTTAGTGTTTTGAATCAAATAGTAAGAGTTTAAAATAAACAATTAGAACAATAGTAATAGTTTTGAAACCATTACCATTCAAACAGAACAATGGCTTTAACCAAACATGTTCCTCATCACCCTACAAAAAGTTAAACTGTCAATATGTACATGATACGTTTTGAGTGTGGACGACAATCTGGGAAAAAAAGAAGAAGCATTAAATTAGCAGCAATTAACGGTTAACATAGGGTGTAGTTGTAGTAAATATAAATTTACCTTATTGCAACCCTAATTCATCAATGTAGTTGCATTTATAAATTTGAGGTCCATTGTTGTGCAATCTCAGCTATCTA
Organism: Hemerocallis citrina; assembly: GCA_017893485.1. Taxonomy (NCBI): domain Eukaryota; kingdom Viridiplantae; phylum Streptophyta; class Magnoliopsida; order Asparagales; family Asphodelaceae; genus Hemerocallis; species Hemerocallis citrina. The sequence goes on from CM030359.1 coordinate 75,539,467, forward strand.
AATAAATAGATAAACTAGACACAATTTAAAACCTCGCAAGTATACGAATCGTTTATAGAAGCGTAGTGAAAAGCAAGGGTCGATCCCACAGAGATTGTAGTACTTAACTCACTAATCAATTAAACAAAAGAAAATGCAAATCAAAAAGTTTTGTTCTAAAAGTCTATTTGAAAGAAAATAAAAAGATTAAAATCTAAGTCAAGTAGAATCACAAATTGAGTCACAAATATCTATTAAAGTAGTTGGGCATGATTTCCACCTATGGTCAAGAATGTTGTTTCACCTTCTACACTACTCCAATCACTCATGTTTGTTCTTTTAATGGCATGGTATCTACTCCTTAAAGTTAATGTTTCCCTAGGCCAAGAATTAGGCATGGTATATACTCTAATTCGTTTCTTACCTTAAGTATTTAGCATGGTATCTACTAAGTTGCACTTGAAGAAAGCACAGGAACAATGGAAACGAACAAACACTCAAAGTTCTAGAAATTGGTATCAGATCTAGATCCTTCAAGTTGATTAAACCAAGAACCTAAATGATTCCTGTGTTACAAGTTATGAGCATAGGATATGGGTCATCTCTATACTCATATAACAGAGTCAGTTTTATAATATGCAAACTTGACAATATCAGGTTCTTCAGATCAGTCGACTTGCTGTCACTCTCAGTCGACTGCTCCTAAGAACTTTTCTATCAAATGTTACTTCATATTATAAATTGTTATCAATACAACCAGGCTTAATCAATAAGTGATGAAAGTAGTGTTATTAGAAGATTATAAACATTACATGACTACGGTTTCAATTAGCCCAACAATGAAATTAGTTGCACATAATACAACTTTTATTGATTAAAAATATATAATTCATGGCTCTAACAATTAAAACAAAAACTAGAGAGAAGAAGAAGTAACACTGATTGTTATGATATTCAGCCTTGAAGTCGACTTGAACTGCTTTTAAGTCGACTTGTTCTCCCTTGCAGTGCACTCGATCTCCTCTTTTGTTTGATTGTACTTGATCTTCCTTCGTTGATTCCTTCTCTTCTTTATCTCTTGATCTGATTGTCACTCCCAGAGATCCAGAGATTGAGAGATATATGATTTCCGAGATAGCTCCCTTCAACTTGTACATTCCAGTCTTTTTTATAGTCTCTTTTGCCCACATCTGCAGATCTCAAGCTCCTGCTTCTATCTCTTCACACGTAGGATATGATTTTAGTCGATCTTCATACTTGCCAAACCCAGGTTTTTATCTTTGTTTTGTTGGTGAAGTTGTTATTGTAGTCATCTCATATCTGTTCCTTGGATTTTGCAGCTCACTTTGATTTGGATTTGGATGAGGATGAATCTTCAACTATTCTTATCTTTTAACTCCGCTGAATGCCAGTCGGCTGGTTTTGGAATCACTCAACTATGTCGTGAATTCTGGAGATTCAAATTAGTCAGTCAAGTCGACTGTCTTTTAGGTAAGTCGACTGTATTGCGCAGCTTCGAAATCTCAACCTCCTCTGTTCAGTCGACTGTCGTTGAAAAACTAGTCGACTTGTGTTCTGTAGCTTCTTGCGTATCATCCTCACAGTCTGGGGTAAATCTTGAATCTGCTTCGTTTAGTTGCTTTTAGGCTGTTTTCTATGAAAAAGAGAAAAGAAGAGTAAATTACCACATATAGAGAATTTAAATGTCTAATTGTATTAAGATTATTGCTCCTAAATGTGGATATTATTGGGTTCATCAAATACCCCCAAACTTAGCTTTTGCTTGTCCTCAAGCAGAATAAAACTACAAGCATCACTTGAACATCTTGACCCTCCCAATATTTACCTCAGAGAACTTGCTACTGTTAGTATCAAGGTTAGAACAAGCATTAAGATAGGTCTAAACAAGTTTTAATTTAAATGTTAATCACTTATTCACAAGAATACTCAACTTGAATATCAATAATTAGGGTGGCCAATGCCTATGCAACATAATCATGATTAAGGTTAGCATGCTCAACTATTTTTCAACTCCAAAATCTCACCATGGCATACACTCCCAAAAAAAATATAGCTCTCATTAACATGGGAATTTCAAAATAGATATCGTGACAAATTTCATTACTTGGATGAAACCATATGCTTGATCTTGCTACTACATCTTCACACCATTGATTTTGCGCACTACTTGGATTAAAAGGTCTTATATAGGTTGTAATGCGGCCATGGGTGCGGGTTTAAACAATAATGGAAAAGGAATACAAAATTCTAAAGGATTAGAAGAGCAACTTGCATTGTTCTAAGAGATTAATTTTTTATTTTATTTTATTTTATTTATTTATTTATTTATTTATTTTTAGTTAGTATGAGGCCATATATCACAGGCCTATACTTTATTTCTACCAACACCTTTCACCCATCCACAACTTAGCAATTTACAACTTTTCATTTTTTTCTTATGACAAATCCTCCAACTTTACTTTATATTCCAACCCCTCACCTTGACATGCCACATCTCTTTTACAATTCTTGCTTTACTAACTCAATATATATAGGTAAGGTACCCTATTCATCTAGGCATGGTTAAGGATGATGTGTCTTACAAAAAGAAAGCTTTTATAGGCTTCAAAGGGGCAACTAGTGAATAATTGATGTTAGGTAGGCTATTTGTCTTTGGTGATAGATTCTTAGGTGCCTTAATCATTTCCAAGTTTTCAGGCAAAAATCAAAACAAGTTTCGAAAAGTAGCAAAAACAAGTTCTAGTTCACCTCAAGAATGCAGTCAACTGAGACTCTCTCAAAAAAATATATATATAAGGTTCAAAACTCACAATTTGTGTATTTAAGTTTACTCACAGTCAATCTTGCTGTTCTCTTTCAAAATTCGTCGAATTGACATGACCACATGAATAAAAGTTTCAAGTATGATCCATATGATAAGTTATTAACATTTTTAAAGATAAAGACCACACTTAATACTTGTTCTCCACTCTCTACCTATAGTAACTGAGCTCATGTTCTCATCATTGTTGTTAGAAGGACTTTTTTTTTTAGTTACATTGTCCTCAATGTTTGAAACAAAAACATTAAAATAGGCATGTGTCCCCATCTAGTTTGAAGAAACGAAATAAAAAGAAATGAATAAAGAAAAATAAAGAGAAAGTGTAAGTACTCCCCTGAAAATTGGGTTGCCTCCCAATAAGCGCTGTGTTTCTTGTCTTCAACTGGACTGGACGAGTTTATGCAATGTATTGAATGGTTCGTGGCTCAAAACTCATCCCAGTATAAGGTTTCCCCCTATGCCCATTCTCCTTGAACGTTTGATTGTTCTTTTTGCTATGAACCTCCAACGCTCCATGTGGGGAAACCTTTGTAACAACGTACGGACCGTACCATCTTGACATAAGCCTATCTGCAATGGTCCACCTTAATGCACCCTTGTGTTCTTGCAATACTCTCAACAACATCTCTTCTTCCTGCATCCTTAAGTTTGCAGCAACTGTCACAGGTAATGTCTGGTTTTTACCCAAATATGCATACTTCATTTGTTCTGGCCGCAGCATTAGTTCCACATCTAGTGTCCTGGTAAAAGAAGAAACAAAAGTATTATTAGACACAAGATTTTCAAACACAGGTGCAAACTTACCTGAACATGATTTTGGATTTTTAAGGTACTGTACTCTCTCTGCACTCCTCCAATCATCATATTCCCGTTCAACTTGAGATATTGTTAGATAATGTGTAATTGAGGCTTGTAATGGATCGACACTATGTACCTGAAATGTTTGGTCAACAGTCTCCTGAACCACATCAACATTATAATATTCATGATCATTGTGTGGTAATTTTGGTGCATCAAACATTTTAAACTCAATCTTTTCACCATTAATTTTCATACTTATAGTACCCTTTTTAACACAAATTTTCATATCAGCAGTACTCATAAAGGGTCTTCCTAAAATGATAGGTAAAGAAGATAGCATTGAAGATTCTTCCAGATCCAAAACGACAAAATCTGCGGGAAAAATGAAATCATTTACCTGAACCAATACATCTTCTAAAATACCTCTAGGTCTCTTGATACTGCGATCAGCCAACTGCAAGGTGATGGATGTTGGTTCGAGTTCCCCCAATCCTAGCTTTTCGTAAACAGAGTATGGCAGAAGATCGATGCTTGCCCCCAAATCTAACAGTGCCTTTTCAAAGAAGTGCTCACCAACCCTGCAAGGAATGGTAAAACTACCTGGGTCCTTCAACTTAGGAGGCAATTTCCTCAATAACACTGCACTCACTTCTTCTGTTAGAGCCACATCCTCCTGAACCTGAAAAGTTTTCTTGTGAGTACAACATTCTTTAAAAAATTTGGCATAAGAAGGAATTTGTTTAATAGCATCAAGTAGGGGAATATTGATTTTTACCTTCCTGAGAGTTTCAAAAATGTCAAATAAATGTTGTTCTTTCTTTTGCTTGACTAACCTTTGAGGGAAAGGTGGCAAAACTACCCATTCTTTTTCACTTACCTTGTTGGAACCCAAAAATTTTGATGGTTGTGTGTCTAATTCGTCTGCATTCGTTCCAACTCTGTTGTCGATTATCTTACCACTTCTCAGGGTTGTCACCGATTTGAGCTGTTCTTGTCCTCTAGGGTTTGGTATGGTTTGTGATGGGAGTTCTCCTGCCTTTCTTTCACTTATCTCCTTAGCAATTTGACCAATTTGAGTCTCCAATTTCTGAATGGCCTGCCCTTGTTGGTTACTTGTTTGCTGTTGCTGCTGGAGTAATTGAAGAACGGTGGATTCGAAATCCAACTTCTTCTGTTCTTGTACCGGCTGATCAAACCCATTCCCAATCTGGAATTGCTGCGCATGCCCTTGTGCGAATTGATTTCCTTGATGGTTTTGATTATTGCTCCATGAGAAATTTGGATGGTTTCGCCACCCTGGATTGTACGTATCCGAGAAGGGGTTGTTCTTTGGTGGAAACACTCATTGTCCTACATAGTTTGCATGCTGCTGATCTGTGAAAGAAAACATTGGACATGTATCAGTTGTATGATCAAAATGAGAACAAATTGCACAAATTTCTTTTGTTTGGTTTTTTACACCACCCAACGTTGAAATTGCATTAACCAGCATATCAATCTTTTTGTTCATAATTTCAATTTCAAATTGCATGCTATTATCTCTAGAAATTTTGTAAACTCCCTATTTTTTCAAAAGGCCCCTTCTTGTTGAGAATTGTTGTGAGTTCTCGCTGAGTTCTTCAAATAACTCGATGGCCTCCTCACCACTCTTCCTCATCAAGATTCCATTGCAAGCTAAATCTACAATTGCTTTGTTAGTGTCATTTAAACCCTCATAAAATGCTTGTACCTGATCATCCTTAGGTATGTTGTGCGTAGGACACTTGAGAAGTTTGTTCTTAAAGTCCTTCCATGCTTCGAAGAATAAATCGCCATCTTTTTGTTGGAAGAGTTGAATCTCCCTTTTTAGTTGTTTGGTTTTCTGGGCTGGAAAGAATTCTTTCAAGAACTTTGTTGCCAATTGCTCCCATGATTGAATTGATCTTGGTTCCAAAGAATTATACCATAATTTAGCATTAAGTTTTAAAGAAAATGAAAACAAGATTAACCTGATTTGTTCAGGGGTAAGCCCTTGGATGCTTTGTGTTCTGCAAAGATCAAAGAAATCTTGCAAATGGAGGTGCGGATCCTCGTCTATTCTACCACTGAAGTGGGGAACCATACTGAGTAATTAAGGTGATAGATGCATATTCCCTGTGACATTAGGTTGAAAAGCTATGCAAGAAGGTTGCTCAATATTCTTCGGAGTGAATTTGTCTTGCATTGGTACTCGATTTGGTACTTCCTCACCCATTGTCTTGAATCTGTCTGTGCAGAGTGTAACCTAAAAGAAAATATAATAAAAGAAAAGGAAAAAAAAAGAAAAAGATAAAAATTGATTTGCAAGTTAAAATACTAAACAATCCCCGGCAACGGCGCCAAAAACTTGTTCTGTAATCTCAGCTATCTAAATAAAAAGATAAACTCGACACAATTTAAAACCTCGCAAGTGTACGAATCGTTTATAGAAGCATAGTGAAAAGCAAGGATCGATCCCACAGAGATTGTAGTACTTAACTCACTAATCAATTAAACAAAAGAAAATGCAAATCAAAAAGTTTTGTTCTAAAAGTCTATTTGAAAGAAAATGAAAAGATTAAAATCTAAATCAAGTAGAATCACAAATTGAGTCACAAATATCTATTAAAGTAGTTGGGCATGATTTCCACCTATGGTCAAGAATGTTGTTTCACCTTCTACACTACTCCAATCACTCATGTTTGTTCCTTTAAGGGCATGGTATCTACTCCTTAAAGTTAATGTTTCCCTAGGCCAAGAATTAGGCATGGTATCTACTCTAATTCGTTTCTTTCCTTAAGTATTTAGCATGGTATCTACTAAGTTGCACTTGAAGAAAGCACAGGAACAATGGAAACGAACAAACACTCAAAGTTCTAGAAAATGGTATCAGATCTAGATCCTTCAAGTTGATTAAACCAAGAACCTAAATGATTCCTCTGTTACAAGTTATGAGCATAGGATATGGGTCATCTCTATACTCATATAACAGAGTCAGTTTTATAATCTGCAAACTTGACAATATCAGGTTCTTCAGATCAGTCGACTTACTGTCACTCTCAGTCGACTGCTCCTAAGAACTTTTCTATCAATTGTTGCTTCATATTATAAATTGTTATCAATACAACCAGGCTTAATCAATAAGTGATGAAAGTAGTGTTATTAGAAGATTATAAACATTACATGACTACGGTTTCAATTAGCCCAACAATGAAATTAATTGCACATAATACAACTTTTATTGATTAAAAATATAGAATTCATGGCTCTAACAATTAAAACAAAAACTAGACAGAAGAAGAAGTAACACTGATTGTTATGATATTCAGCCTTGAAGTCGACTTGAACTGCTTCTAAGTCGACTTGTTCTCCCTTGCAACGCACTTGATCTTTTCTTTTGTTTGATTGTACTTGATCTTCCTTCGTTGATTCCTTCTCTTCTTTATCTCTTGATCTGATTGTCACTCCCAGAGATCTAGAGATAGAAAGATATATGATTTCCGAGATAGCTCCCTTCAACTTGTACATTCCAGTCTTTTTTATAGTCTCTTTTGCCCACATCTGCAGATCTCAAGCTCCTGCTTCTATCTCTTCACACGTAGGATATGATTTTAGTCGATCTTCATACTTGCCAAACCCAGGTTTTTATCTTTGATTTGTTGGTGAAGTTGTTATTGTAGTCATCTCATATCTGTTCCTTGGATTTTGCAGCTCACTTTGATTTGGATTTGGATGAGGATGAATCTTCAACTATTCTTATCTTTTAACTCCGCTGAATGCCAGTCGGCTGGTTTTGGAATCACTCAACTGTGTCGTGAATTCTGGAGATTCAAATTAGTCAGTCAAGTCGACTGTCTTTTGGGTAAGTCGACTGTATTGCGCAGCTTCGGAATCTCAACCTCCTCTGTTCAGTCGACTGTCGTTGAAGAACCAGTCGACTTGTATTCTGTAGCTTCTTGTGTATCATCCTCATAGTCTGGAGTAAATCTTGAATCTGCTTCGTTTAGTTGCTTTTAGGCTGTTTCCTATGAAAAAGAGAAAAGAAGAGTAAATTACCACATATAGAGAATTTAAATGTGTAATTGTATTAAGATTGTTGCTCCTAAATGTGGATATTATTGGGTTCATCATCCATGTTAGCTGCTTCCCAGTTCTATTAAAGTTCAAAAGTAAAACAACAATGAAAATAAGTTTTAGTAAGGTAAATCTATCATATATAAATGGATTTTTTTATTTTGTCGTCTTATTTCATTAAAGAAAAAATAATAAGTTAATAGACGACCCTCCTTCTATTTTTTTCTTCTTATATATGGTGTCAATATTTCATTACTGATAAGTTAATTGACTTGAAGAGTTTGCTGGCTCATTATTGATTTAATGTTTGCCATCAAATAATAGAAATGGTGATACTTGTTTTTGCTAAAATAATTGTTTGTTATTGCAACTCCAATTGCTATATAGTTGAAAATTTAGCATCGTCTTGTAGAAAAATAAAGAGAGATTCAATATATATATACTTGTGTTTAAGATAACCATAGTTATATTTAATATCCATCTCTATGAAATAAGTAAAGAAGTTAATCTGTTACAGATTTAAACATATGAGTAGTGTAACTGTGAAGTGTGAATTGAAAAAAAGATGATCATACTAAAGGCTTGATAGTGTTACTGTGAAGTGTGAATTGATAAACAGATGATCACACTAAAGGCCTAATAAGATACTAATGTATATACTTTTCTTTTACGATCATTGTTATACATCATCTCCCAAAATAATAACTGTTAAGATCATTGTTGCCATGCATACTGAAATATATAGTTAATAAGATTATCTGTATACTTGAGAGGACACAACTTTATAAAATGTGGGCCAGGTCTAATTAGTGGGTTCAAACTAAACCACTAAAAAATTACAGCCCAAACTCACATCAACTATCATAAAACTCATACAGCTGACTAAATTAATTGTACCATTATCTCTATCTTTGCTCAACCCCATCGCTAAATCTCTGCCTTTCTCTCTCAGGCCTGCTTCACGTATCACTCTCTTCGTTATTGTAATTTCCTTTTAAACCTCCAACAACACCAGCCTATGGTTCTCTAATTTCCATGAAGCTCATCACCACTGAGCAACCTCTATCAGTCATCTCTCCACCTCTAATCAATAAGTTATCTTCAACCTTCATTAATCATCCTTTTCAGCTTTTCCTCTATCCCGGTCTCATAGCATCTAACAATGGCATCCACATGCCTTCACTGATCCTCACAATTGGTATGGTACAGAGGTGGCTCAGCCGACATCAATCAAAACTTCATTCAAGTTAGATTTAGAAGTTTAAAGACCACACTTAATACTTGTTCTCCACTCTCTACCTATAGTAACTGAGCTCATGTTCTCATCATTGTTGTTAGAAGGACTTTTTTTTTTAGTTACATTGTCCTCAATGTTTGAAACAAAAACATTAAAATAGGCATGTGTCCCCATCTAGTTTGAAGAAACGAAATAAAAAGAAATGAATAAAGAAAAATAAAGAGAAAGTGTAAGTACTCCCCTGAAAATTGGGTTGCCTCCCAATAAGCGCTGTGTTTCTTGTCTTCAACTGGACTGGACGAGTTTATGCAATGTATTGAATGGTTCGTGGCTCAAAACTCATCCCAGTATAAGGTTTCCCCCTATGCCCATTCTCCTTGAACGTTTGATTGTTCTTTTTGCTATGAACCTCCAACGCTCCATGTGGGGAAACCTTTGTAACAACGTACGGACCGTACCATCTTGACATAAGCCTATCTGCAATGGTCCACCTTAATGCACCCTTGTGTTCTTGCAATACTCTCAACAACATCTCTTCTTCCTGCATCCTTAAGTTTGCAGCAACTGTCACAGGTAATGTCTGGTTTTTACCCAAATATGCATACTTCATTTGTTCTGGCCGCAGCATTAGTTCCACATCTAGTGTCCTGGTAAAAGAAGAAACAAAAGTATTATTAGACACAAGATTTTCAAACACAGGTGCAAACTTACCTGAACATGATTTTGGATTTTTAAGGTACTGTACTCTCTCTGCACTCCTCCAATCATCATATTCCCGTTCAACTTGAGATATTGTTAGATAATGTGTAATTGAGGCTTGTAATGGATCGACACTATGTACCTGAAATGTTTGGTCAACAGTCTCCTGAACCACATCAACATTATAATATTCATGATCATTGTGTGGTAATTTTGGTGCATCAAACATTTTAAACTCAATCTTTTCACCATTAATTTTCATACTTATAGTACCCTTTTTAACACAAATTTTCATATCAGCAGTACTCATAAAGGGTCTTCCTAAAATGATAGGTAAAGAAGATAGCATTGAAGATTCTTCCAGATCCAAAACGACAAAATCTGCGGGAAAAATGAAATCATTTACCTGAACCAATACATCTTCTAAAATACCTCTAGGTCTCTTGATACTGCGATCAGCCAACTGCAAGGTGATGGATGTTGGTTCGAGTTCCCCCAATCCTAGCTTTTCGTAAACAGAGTATGGCAGAAGATCGATGCTTGCCCCCAAATCTAACAGTGCCTTTTCAAAGAAGTGCTCACCAACCCTGCAAGGAATGGTAAAACTACCTGGGTCCTTCAACTTAGGAGGCAATTTCCTCAATAACACTGCACTCACTTCTTCTGTTAGAGCCACATCCTCCTGAACCTGAAAAGTTTTCTTGTGAGTACAACATTCTTTAAAAAATTTGGCATAAGAAGGAATTTGTTTAATAGCATCAAGTAGGGGAATATTGATTTTTACCTTCCTGAGAGTTTCAAAAATGTCAAATAAATGTTGTTCTTTCTTTTGCTTGACTAACCTTTGAGGGAAAGGTGGCAAAACTACCCATTCTTTTTCACTTACCTTGTTGGAACCCAAAAATTTTGATGGTTGTGTGTCTAATTCGTCTGCATTCGTTCCAACTCTGTTGTCGATTATCTTACCACTTCTCAGGGTTGTCACCGATTTGAGCTGTTCTTGTCCTCTAGGGTTTGGTATGGTTTGTGATGGGAGTTCTCCTGCCTTTCTTTCACTTATCTCCTTAGCAATTTGACCAATTTGAGTCTCCAATTTCTGAATGGCCTGCCCTTGTTGGTTACTTGTTTGCTGTTGCTGCTGGAGTAATTGAAGAACGGTGGATTCGAAATCCAACTTCTTCTGTTCTTGTACCGGCTGATCAAACCCATTCCCAATCTGGAATTGCTGCGCATGCCCTTGTGCGAATTGATTTCCTTGATGGTTTTGATTATTGCTCCATGAGAAATTTGGATGGTTTCGCCACCCTGGATTGTACGTATCCGAGAAGGGGTTGTTCTTTGGTGGAAACACTCATTGTCCTACATAGTTTGCATGCTGCTGATCTGTGAAAGAAAACATTGGACATGTATCAGTTGTATGATCAAAATGAGAACAAATTGCACAAATTTCTTTTGTTTGGTTTTTTACACCACCCAACGTTGAAATTGCATTAACCAGCATATCAATCTTTTTGTTCATAATTTCAATTTCAAATTGCATGCTATTATCTCTAGAAATTTTGTAAACTCCCTATTTTTTCAAAAGGCCCCTTCTTGTTGAGAATTGTTGTGAGTTCTCGCTGAGTTCTTCAAATAACTCGATGGCCTCCTCACCACTCTTCCTCATCAAGATTCCATTGCAAGCTAAATCTACAATTGCTTTGTTAGTGTCATTTAAACCCTCATAAAATGCTTGTACCTGATCATCCTTAGGTATGTTGTGCGTAGGACACTTGAGAAGTTTGTTCTTAAAGTCCTTCCATGCTTCGAAGAATAAATCGCCATCTTTTTGTTGGAAGAGTTGAATCTCCCTTTTTAGTTGTTTGGTTTTCTGGGCTGGAAAGAATTCTTTCAAGAACTTTGTTGCCAATTGCTCCCATGATTGAATTGATCTTGGTTCCAAAGAATTATACCATAATTTAGCATTAAGTTTTAAAGAAAATGAAAACAAGATTAACCTGATTTGTTCAGGGGTAAGCCCTTGGATGCTTTGTGTTCTGCAAAGATCAAAGAAATCTTGCAAATGGAGGTGCGGATCCTCGTCTATTCTACCACTGAAGTGGGGAACCATACTGAGTAATTAAGGTGATAGATGCATATTCCCTGTGACATTAGGTTGAAAAGCTATGCAAGAAGGTTGCTCAATATTCTTCGGAGTGAATTTGTCTTGCATTGGTACTCGATTTGGTACTTCCTCACCCATTGTCTTGAATCTGTCTGTGCAGAGTGTAACCTAAAAGAAAATATAATAAAAGAAAAGGAAAAAAAAAGAAAAAGATAAAAATTGATTTGCAAGTTAAAATACTAAACAATCCCCGGCAACGGCGCCAAAAACTTGTTCTGTAATCTCAGCTATCTAAATAAAAAGATAAACTCGACACAATTTAAAACCTCGCAAGTGTACGAATCGTTTATAGAAGCATAGTGAAAAGCAAGGATCGATCCCACAGAGATTGTAGTACTTAACTCACTAATCAATTAAACAAAAGAAAATGCAAATCAAAAAGTTTTGTTCTAAAAGTCTATTTGAAAGAAAATGAAAAGATTAAAATCTAAATCAAGTAGAATCACAAATTGAGTCACAAATATCTATTAAAGTAGTTGGGCATGATTTCCACCTATGGTCAAGAATGTTGTTTCACCTTCTACACTACTCCAATCACTCATGTTTGTTCCTTTAAGGGCATGGTATCTACTCCTTAAAGTTAATGTTTCCCTAGGCCAAGAATTAGGCATGGTATCTACTCTAATTCGTTTCTTTCCTTAAGTATTTAGCATGGTATCTACTAAGTTGCACTTGAAGAAAGCACAGGAACAATGGAAACGAACAAACACTCAAAGTTCTAGAAAATGGTATCAGATCTAGATCCTTCAAGTTGATTAAACCAAGAACCTAAATGATTCCTCTGTTACAAGTTATGAGCATAGGATATGGGTCATCTCTATACTCATATAACAGAGTCAGTTTTATAATCTGCAAACTTGACAATATCAGGTTCTTCAGATCAGTCGACTTACTGTCACTCTCAGTCGACTGCTCCTAAGAACTTTTCTATCAATTGTTGCTTCATATTATAAATTGTTATCAATACAACCAGGCTTAATCAATAAGTGATGAAAGTAGTGTTATTAGAAGATTATAAACATTACATGACTACGGTTTCAATTAGCCCAACAATGAAATTAATTGCACATAATACAACTTTTATTGATTAAAAATATAGAATTCATGGCTCTAACAATTAAAACAAAAACTAGACAGAAGAAGAAGTAACACTGATTGTTATGATATTCAGCCTTGAAGTCGACTTGAACTGCTTCTAAGTCGACTTGTTCTCCCTTGCAACGCACTTGATCTTTTCTTTTGTTTGATTGTACTTGATCTTCCTTCGTTGATTCCTTCTCTTCTTTATCTCTTGATCTGATTGTCACTCCCAGAGATCTAGAGATAGAAAGATATATGATTTCCGAGATAGCTCCCTTCAACTTGTACATTCCAGTCTTTTTTATAGTCTCTTTTGCCCACATCTGCAGATCTCAAGCTCCTGCTTCTATCTCTTCACACGTAGGATATGATTTTAGTCGATCTTCATACTTGCCAAACCCAGGTTTTTATCTTTGATTTGTTGGTGAAGTTGTTATTGTAGTCATCTCATATCTGTTCCTTGGATTTTGCAGCTCACTTTGATTTGGATTTGGATGAGGATGAATCTTCAACTATTCTTATCTTTTAACTCCGCTGAATGCCAGTCGGCTGGTTTTGGAATCACTCAACTGTGTCGTGAATTCTGGAGATTCAAATTAGTCAGTCAAGTCGACTGTCTTTTGGGTAAGTCGACTGTATTGCGCAGCTTCGGAATCTCAACCTCCTCTGTTCAGTCGACTGTCGTTGAAGAACCAGTCGACTTGTATTCTGTAGCTTCTTGTGTATCATCCTCATAGTCTGGAGTAAATCTTGAATCTGCTTCGTTTAGTTGCTTTTAGGCTGTTTCCTATGAAAAAGAGAAAAGAAGAGTAAATTACCACATATAGAGAATTTAAATGTGTAATTGTATTAAGATTGTTGCTCCTAAATGTGGATATTATTGGGTTCATCATCCATGTTAGCTGCTTCCCAGTTCTATTAAAGTTCAAAAGTAAAACAACAATGAAAATAAGTTTTAGTAAGGTAAATCTATCATATATAAATGGATTTTTTTATTTTGTCGTCTTATTTCATTAAAGAAAAAATAATAAGTTAATAGACGACCCTCCTTCTATTTTTTTCTTCTTATATATGGTGTCAATATTTCATTACTGATAAGTTAATTGACTTGAAGAGTTTGCTGGCTCATTATTGATTTAATGTTTGCCATCAAATAATAGAAATGGTGATACTTGTTTTTGCTAAAATAATTGTTTGTTATTGCAACTCCAATTGCTATATAGTTGAAAATTTAGCATCGTCTTGTAGAAAAATAAAGAGAGATTCAATATATATATACTTGTGTTTAAGATAACCATAGTTATATTTAATATCCATCTCTATGAAATAAGTAAAGAAGTTAATCTGTTACAGATTTAAACATATGAGTAGTGTAACTGTGAAGTGTGAATTGAAAAAAAGATGATCATACTAAAGGCTTGATAGTGTAACTGTGAAGTGTGAATTGATAAACAGATGATCACACTAAAGGCCTAATAAGATACTAATGTATATACTTTTCTTTTACGATCATTGTTATACATCATCTCCCAAAATAATAACTGTTAAGATCATTGTTGCCATGCATACTGAAATATATAGTTAATAAGATTATCTGTATACTTGAGAGGACACAACTTTATAAAATGTGGGCCAGGTCTAATTAGTGGGTTCAAACTAAACCACTAAAAAATTACAGCCCAAACTCACATCAACTATCATAAAACTCATACAGCTGACTAAATTAATTGTACCATTATCTCTATCTTTGCTCAACCCCATCGCTAAATCTCTGCCTTTCTCTCTCAGGCCTGCTTCACGTATCACTCTCTTCGTTATTGTAATTTCCTTTTAAACCTCCAACAACACCAGCCTATGGTTCTCTAATTTCCATGAAGCTCATCACCACTGAGCAACCTCTATCAGTCATCTCTCCACCTCTAATCAATAAGTTATCTTCAACCTTCATTAATCATCCTTTTCAGCTTTTCCTCTATCCCGGTCTCATAGCATCTAACAATGGCATCCACATGCCTTCACTGATCCTCACAATTGGTATGGTACAGAGGTGGCTCAGCCGACATCAATCAAAACTTCATTCAAGTTAGATTTAGAAGTTTTTTTTGTTATCATCATTGTTGTTAAGGATGGTTAATTGGTTGAAGAAAGGTGAGTAACAATATTAGTAGCTTGACATTCATCCATCCTTAACTTTCTATTTTTAGTTCATCATACAGTGTATCTTTCTAGTTAAATTTGTCATTTAAATATGCTTCCAAATATTCTAGACTATCCCCCCCCTCCCCTATCATCCTCTTCCTCTTCCTCTCTCTCCTTAATTACTTCATCTTCTACTAAAAAATTGTATATACACAATATTTCAAATCTAAAATATAGGGTTGTGCTGTTTCAGATTTATCCCAGCTGCAGCGTTTGAAGCTTAATCTCCAGCTTCTCGCTTAACTACGCTTCTACTACTTTACATTACAATCTACAGTTTCGTCAAATTGGTGTGCATTTGAATTGTCCCCTTTTTTTGGATGTTTCCTTAATTTAGATTACAGAACAGACTCAGGTTATATTTTCTAGGTAGTGAACCAAAAGGTTTGATGGAAGAAAGAAATTATTGGTCTGCCCCATACCATATGAAGAAATTATTGTTACTATGCTAACAGCTTCATTATAATCTTCTTGTGCTTGCTATACTATCGTTCTGCAGAGGTGGTGGAAAAACAAAGAATATAATATCATCTAAAATGTAATTTAGACACTGTATACTTGAGAGGATGTGCTGAGAGTATGGTAGTGGTAGCTCATGCACAGTTTGGTAGATGCATTTTTTAATTCTATTTAGAGAAAATTTAATAGTTTGTGGATCATCCATAATACTATTTAATAGTTATAATAAATATTGGTGACTTGAGTTTATGGAGATCACCTAACTGAATTAAAAGTTTTATTCAAGTAAGGTTCATTAGTTAGAGTATGAAAATTTTTTATTGAAAGATAATCAAAGTCATAAAGTACCTGTATTTTCTGTTGAGAGTATGGTAGTGGTACCTCTATAAAAGAACTCCAGGATAAACAATGTTTGTTGTTGAGCTCAAACAATCTTCTGGTTGAAGTAGAAAAATACGATCAAAACTTGTACACCTAGAGAGTGCAACATAGAGTTGTTCGTGACTGAAAACTGGTGAGCGTAAATCTATCCCCACAATATCAACAGATTGGCCTTGTGCTTTATTTTTTGTTACAGCATACACTAATCGAACTGGAAATTGCCGTCTTGTCATTGCAAAAGGTAGATCCGAAGACGAAGGTTTAGGGGTTAGAGGTATTCTTGGAATGAAGACCAAATTTCCTGCTTTATCGCCAATTAAAATCATAGCCTCAATTACACGCGTCGACTGAGCACACAGAACTACAATTAACCGAGTGCCATTACACATACCATCCTTTGGTGCAACATTCCTCAACAATATGATTGGGCACCCCACTTTCAGCTCCAGTTTAAATGGTGGTAGCCTGGGAGGATCTAAAGAGATCAAAAACTCGTTAGGGTATCGATTGGTGATGTTTCGATCAACTCCATCCTCCCTAGACATTTTATCAGCAGCAAGAAATGTAAATTTTGGCCCCGGATGAAGATTTAATGCAGCAGCATTAATGAAATTGACATCATCATTTCTCGCTGATAGAATTGTCCGCTCTGTGAGATATTTGGGAGTGATAGTGCCGATAACGTTTAGTTGCGGGTAAACGGTAGATAAAAGTTCATCCAATGTGTGACACCTCCGAATTGTTGAAGGAAGTTGTACTGTCTCGTCGGGTTTGGAGCCAATCTATATAATAAAGAAGACTTATTTGTCAGTAAGAGTCAAAAGGAGAGATTTGTTTAGTTACTACAAAAAATATGTAAAAAGACAACCTCGTTTAGAAAATTGGCAAATGAAACAATTCTGATATCGGATGAATCTAGACGCATGTTCACGTTCAAAGTTAAGACTTGTACGGCATTCCAAAGTAAAGATTTTCTTAGCGATGCACCAACAATTTCCTCTCGAACCCCCTTCGGTACTACTGGTAGGATTTGTCGAAAATCCTCACCGAGCACTACAGTGATACTACCAAATGGATTTTTATTATCACGTATATCTTGAAGTGTACAGTCAATAGCTTCTACACAAAACCTATGCTGCATAGGGACCTCATCCCAAATGATTTGCTTTGCTTCTCTGAAAAAATCTGCCTGAGGTGATTTCTTAGTGAACCCACAAAAGGAATTATCCAACACATCAAGTGGGATGGAAAATGTTGATTGTGCAGTTCTACCTCCTACCAGTAACAATGATGCAATGCCAGAAGAAGCAACAGCTACAACAATGAAACCATCTCGATGGCATTTCGTTGCTAGTGTATTGTATAAAAAGGTTTTTCCAGTACCGGCCCCTCCGTTCAAGAAGAATGTAGTTCCCTTGCCGCCCATAACTGATGTAATTATTGCAGTATATGCAGATAATTGTGCATCATTAAGTGAATTATACTTGCTTGTATATTAGCTTGTAGGGCTTCAACTTGCAGTACTCTATGTTCCCAAATAAACTTGTTTCCAACAACCGTACTCCAATTTTGCATAGGATGGGGCATGGGTCGGAAGTTATCTAAGCTCTTGCCTGATTCTTGAAGCATTTGGTTTAAAAGATATAGACCATAATCTAGAACTTGGGCTTGGGTAGGATTGGGAATGAAAAATAATGTACGCAGTTTGTGTTCAAGATCATCACATATATGCACTGAGAATTGGTTCCATAAGGTAAGTGCTTCCAACAGAGAGCATTCCGTAAGAATGACACTAAATAACCTTCTAAGTTGGTAGCCGGTGCTCATAATTGCAGCTTCTTGGAGACATTGTACCCACTCGCCATCATCTTCCAACAGTCCTCTGGCAACACATGCTAATTTGAAAGTAGCATACTCAACATTGTCGACTGTACGTAAGCACTGAAATGATCGTGGTCCCTTCACAACTGTTAGTAGCAAACGCAAATAAAAGCGCTCACCCGAATTTGGAGTTGCAAAGTACATTCTGCCGATTGCGTACCCCTTCTTTCTCGGCGTCCACATCTTCGAAGACTTATTCCAAACAAAATGTTGCGGGAACTGTTGGTAGGTGAATGCGCGTGCAGCTAAATTTGATGAGCAACATGCAAAAAAACAGTTAGAGTTGTCATTTCTAGTTCGGCTCTAGATACGACGTCGTCAATCCTATCAGCCGAATTATAAACAACACGATGCATTCAAGGCAAATGCAGTGCCAAGCGTACAACCGCTGACACCTCTTCATGTAAAGAGTGTCCAAAAATTCGCCATGCAGCTTCTGGAGGGCTAATATACAGTGCGTCGAGATATTTCTTGATCTCATCTACTCCTCCCAACACAATTGTTGCGTGGTCGTTTCCTTTGAAAATATATTTGTGGATATATTTAACACATCTCACCCCAGCACAAACTTCAACATTAATATGACAATTAAACATTTTAGAAAGATAAGCATTATGGGGTACAACATCTCTATTATCAACCTGCTGCCCCCTCACAGTATAAAAATGTTTAGTATCACGATGACGATAGATTGGATAGCCATCTTGATCCATAGTTGTTGCCTCAGAGAACTCTCTAGGATACCTCTTTTGACATTTTTTATTTTCCATGCACGATGCTTGAGGATTTCGTCCACCACACGGGCCATGCACCATACAATTTTTGACAGTTTCAAAGAGTAGAGGATCCGCTATCGGATTTGGAAATTCAGCAGAAACTACTTCATCTACTTGTTGGCATGTACGAATTTTGTCTGGATTTGCAAGAAAGAAAAGAGCGTGCATATGAGGTAGCCCGCATTTTTGAAACTCAATGGTAAAGACATGCACAACTTTTTGACCAAATACTTTTGCTTTTTCTATCCCCTTTATCAAAGTATTTTTCTTCAACTCAAAAACACGAGAAACTAAATTAGGGCGATTAGTGGCTTTTTGATGTGGCAATATAGCTGCAATTAACCATCACGCGGTGGCCCAGTGGTTCGGATGGTGGGATTTGGAGTGTGCTCCTCCAAAGGTCATGGGTTCGAACCCTGAGGTAAACACTAACTGATGGCCAGTGGCCGTAAGCCATAGATGGGCCTGCGCATAAACCACGGCTGGGATTAGTCCTCACCAGAGAGGTGGGGGATACCCAGTTACAAATCAAAAAAAAAAAAAAATATAGCTGCAATTATTTCTGGCCATTTGGGATTTGCAGTCATGGTAAGGAAAATATCTGGGTATTGGTAGTGGCGCGTAATAGCCATTGAATCTTGAAAGATTTCAAACATATGTCTTGGACTACCAATGAATGAAGATGGCAAAATGATTCATTGTCCGACCTGAACAAGTCCTAACCCATCTGCAGCGATGTCGGTAAGACCTTGGTAAAGTTCAGCTCAAAGTTTTCCCTGATTCAGCTTATGATATGTCAGTCGATTCTGCTCAGTGGCTGCTCAAGAATCGACAATAAATTCTTGCAAAAGTTTTCCTGCTCTCAGAATAGTTGAATACTCTGTATTGCGTTGAAATAAACGATAACTATAGAATTGCATTTGAGTTAGTCTAGCAGTCGAAGGTCTTCCATTGATGACATCCCACTGTTTCAAATCTGGTTCCCATCCCAACTCACCATAAGGGAATAGCAAGACATAATGCAAGGGCAAATATGCTGGATGGCACTCGTTAATTTGCATTAACTCGTTGTTTCCCCTAAAATGCAGTATGATATCTCTCATACCACTAATTTCAGTTCCATCACCAGGTATAATTACTGCAATCTCATCAGTAGTTGGAAGATTATACCTACGCCGGTCAGTTGCTGAATTATAGTATAGAACCGCAGGTAAGCTATGATCCGAAGAACTTGTCTGGTTTAAAATTGTATAAGCTTGACGGAACTTATCTGCAAATTCATTGAACTCCAAACAATCCTGAATAATATTGAGAACATCATCTCTCAAATGAGGATTTCGCGATATACGAAAACCTAAAGCAGAAACTGGATCGTAAATGTAGAGTTGTGCATAAACAGCAGCTTGACCTGGCTGTGGTATTAATGACCTCGTTCGGTGGCGCAGCTCTCCATCTATGGTGAATGAGGTAGGCCCCCGACCATGGATGACCCTTTCATCCATTCTGACACCCAAACTCGTAAAAGCATTTGCTGCATTGTATTCTCGAGTATAAGTCCGAAATGAAGTCGATTGTACACTATCACCATCATATAAATCTTGAAGAGGTGGGAGTGGAGTAATGAGCAAAGGTAGTTTCACTTTTCCTTGTGAACAATATTTTCTGAAATAATTATTTCTGGCAGATGAGACCGATAATTTTTCATCATTCCAATGCAATGCTGAACAATAAGAGTATGTTACATTCATCATGCCGAGAAAGTGTCGTTCGGAATTGAACCTATTAGTTACGATGGCCATGTAAGTTAACAGTTGTATATATTTTAACCTATGGATAATATACATGGGTTAAAGGTAAAATAAAATTAACCTATTTGATTTGGACGTAGCAGTTCGATATTGTCTTTCACGTTGGGCCAATTGACGCGTGGTGCACCCTTCAAGTCTCGCTACTTGTGAATCAATCATATGGCTGAACATGGAGAACAACTGACTAAAGACATTCTGAAAAAGTTAAAATTAAAAAAGCAAACATTATTTACCTAACAGCGTCAGAAGTTTGAGAGGTTCTTTGCAGGCCAATATTTGGCAGTACTGAAGTAGTTTGTCCATCATACATATGTTTCTGTGGTACATTAGAAGGAACAGTTGTTCGAGGTAAACATTCGTCAGTTGCGTCTAATACTCGTATAGAGCACATTTCAAGTTTCTCCCGTTCTCGTCGTCTACGTTGGGCCAACGTACCTTTCGATATAACATGAACATTATGAGCCTAAATTTGTCAAAATGAATCGTTATAAATGACTGTTTAAGAGGAGAACCACTTACTTATTTGAGAATGTATTAATTTTCACAGTGTGAAGATAAATAAAAGAAGCAGTGTGAGGAAACATAAAGAAAAAGCATTGTAGATAAAGCAAGATAAAGAAGTAAGATAAGCATATACCGCACTGGACATTTCATTTTCTTTTCCCTTTCCCTTCCCAGAATAACTTGTTTCCTTTCTCTACATTGGGTGGTTAAAAAGTAGGAATTAATAAAAAATCAATAATGAGCAAAAGACCAACCAAGTAATAAGGGGTGAAGCTTACCTTGCGAAGAGATATTAGATTAAGCTCGCGTTCATCTCGAATGGTAACCTCGACATTTTTTTTGTCGAAGGAATTGCACCTGCAATAGAAAAATATCAATTTTGAATGTAAGTGGACAATTAATTAATGTGCTAAGAACACAATGAAAAGCTTAACTTACTGTTTTTTCCAAGTCAACATCAACCTGTAAGGTATTAAAGTAAACATTAAAATGAGTGGAACTTATTATTATATCAAGTGTTGTAGTTTTTTTTTTTTTTTTAAAAGAAGATACTTACATGGCCATATATAGTGATGTCATCCATTGCTGTTCTTTAATAGGAGCAATTGACCTGTATATAAAGGAGGGGAAAATATATTAACTAACCAATTGACGTTCTTTAATTGGAGCAATTGACGTTCTAATTATTTTAACAAATCAATCAAGAAAACGTATTAACTACTATTAATTACTATGATCTATCTTCTTTGATGATTATAAATTATTTTAAAAAACGTATTAACTACTATGAGATATGGTGTTTAGTCGGGTGATCAAGAAAGATGAACAGGATGTAGAATGACTAAGCACAGTTTTTTGGGAGAATCGGACTAAATCCCAAGATTCCATATCTGAAGATTGTAATGATTTTTTCTTTCAAATTGATTGTGTTTTGGGTTAAACATAGCAGTTTTGATGTGCTTGTGGTATAATAGAATTGCCTTCAATTTTTTTTTAAAAACTGATATTTTTTATTATTCCTCAATCAAGATTGAAACCTTTTTCATGGGTTTTGTTTATTTCCGTGTTTTGTGATTATGTTGAATTTTGGGGGGTTGAGATTTGGGCACTTTTTTATTTATTTATAAACTAACCATAGGTTGTATCAAGTTTGTTTCAAAATATACCCTAAAGTTGGTTGATTCAGTTTTCTCTTATGAATTGTTTTTCGAATCTGTTTGATGGAGTAACGGGTAGTATTAGAATTCTTATTTAGTAGATTCTCTGTTAGTTCTTATTCGCGAAGCTTCTTTATCCTCCCGTATTATTCTCTGTTATAATAAATTAATTATGTTAATATTAGTTGGTTTAAATTTCTTTTCTTGAAAGTATGCTAATTGTGATCATTTATCTTTTGCAGCTAATTAAATCTTTTCATGATAACTGTGTATATTGCTGGTAAATGGAGATGAATTTCAGTTGGTGCTTTCGGACCGCCCTAGTTGATTATCTTGTTTTCTATAGATGATATTAGTTGTAGTTGGCACTTGAAGGTTGGATTAGAAGCATGTCTATAATGTTCTTGGTGATGCCCAATCACTCATGCCATGAGAGTACAACTTTCCTCTCATCTGACTACGTCCATGATAGTAAAAGACACTGCATAGCTGGTGTGGATACAATGAAGCATTCTATGTAATAAACAAACCTAGAATAAACGCTATGCATTCTATGTTTGATCTTCATATTGTTTACTTAAATTAGGCAAAAATCGCCACTCATTCTAAACCCAACTCGCCACATCCACAGCTCTACTTGACGAAGCGATAGGTGCTGAAGTCATTGAAAATTTGGAACCATCCTCAGAAACACGATAAGCTTCCACACGTACAACACTAAGCCCATTGCCTACACCTACAACACTACAAACTCTACAGTGCAAACTCTTCGAAATCAACAACACTAAGCCCATTTTCAACACCTACAGAATTATCCAGCATTTCCAATATCGAAATCAACAAAATTCCCCTTAATCCCTCCCAAACCACCCACATTGACTTCCTTCAATACCCAAACATATGTGCTTTTAAAGATACCCAAATTTCTCAATACCCAAATCTCTCTCAATACCCAAATTAGTAATCTGTGAACACACAAATATCCAAATCTCTCTCAATACACAAACTTCCTTCAATACCCAATTCTTCTACTCTGTCAATACCCAAATTAGAATACCATTCCAATTAACTTTACGGGTGTTTTGCATTCACACAATACCACATAAACACTATATTTTGGTCATCCTGCTTCAATTTTATGGATAACAACCTCATCAATTCCCCAATCAAGTGAATGATCAAACATAAATAGTGAAAGGTATTTCTTAGTCATCGACATGAACCGTACATTTAATTAGTCATCGAAATGATCAAAATATTTGTATCTATTTCCAAGACCAATTCCCAACGAGCAAAAAAATTAGTCGAAAAGCTATCAATCTAAGGATCTAGCCCAACTCAAAACCTCTTTACCCACAACATCCAAGTAACATGGAAAAATCCCATACACAAATCACCACCAACAAACTTCCAAAAAATTTAGGACCTACATTTTAACCTTCCACACAACATCCAAAATTCATGATTCATTCTTGCCTTAAACAATTAAAACAAAGATTGTTATGACAACCATGGAAATATTACATAATTCCTTACTGTATACCATTAATTAACAACCATACAATTAATATTCTACCATTCACCATCACACCATCGCAACATACTATTCACAACCAATACTTCTACACCAAAATGCAAAAAATTACCCTCAACCTTTTTTTCTAACAAAAAAAGTACAAATAGCCCTCCACGGCAATTGCGAATATATATGATCACAAAATGCACTTCTACATCACTTCTTGATTGCCCATGGAAACTTAAGGTAATTTTTTGTTAGAAAAAAAAATTAACTTTGGGTAATTTTTCTTTTGTTGCATTATAGACATACCCTTTTCACCAAACATTCACAATTCAGAAAAACAGTATTTGAACACAAAATGCAGTTATACTTCAAATACTCCATCATCTAGTGAAACTTTGAGGTAGTTTTTCACTAAACAAAGGTTTGAGTGCATCTTCTTGAATTTATTTTTTTTTTAGTTGCAGTTTGCACATAGTTTGTGTAGCGCCCCGATTTCCAATACTGGGAAAACCGAGACACGAGCCAAGACCTTTTCTTCAATTAGTCACAATACACAGAAAACAGGAAAATTTAAAATTTTTTATTCAACACTCAATGTATTACAAGTCTGAATGTCATACAACTGCAATACATTACAATAGTGTTACAATAATACCTTTACAATCCCAAGTATTACAACCTTCAACAAATTACATCAGAGTACAAGGAATGAAGAACAAAACTTGGTAACTCTCACTTGAGTACTTCTCAACTAATAGATAATCAATACATATACTGCAGCGGAACTAAACATAACACTGACTCCTTGCTTTCCTTGACTTGAGTCCTCTTGAATCTCGTCCTGTACTTCTGCTATCCAGTACCTATTGAAGTGGGGACGTCAATATTCACTGATGCTTAAAGGCTGATATCAAAGCAGCGAATCTCCCAAACAACATACAAAACATGGCAATGGTGTTGGTGTAGTTTAAGTGTTCGTGAGTGCTATGACTTAGACTCTAATGCAATATTTAACTAGAACTAGGATGCTTCCTATTCTAATGTCAGCAAGTCTCCGAAAGCAACATGCAGCCCATACTACATGCGACCCCATCTCAAGCCATTTCACCATATATAGGGATTTGAACCCGCGTTATGAACTTCTAATTGTACACAACCTGTTCCTGACAATACTCCATGATTCTGTGAGGTTGCAGAAGGGGTCAAGTCCCCCTATGCAGTCTGCTTATGGTGTCTCCGTTTTCCACTACTACCTGGCATGCCGGACCTCACTCGATCCTAGTATATCGGGCATCGTTCCAAAATCAAACCATAGGGTCTCGCAAGCGCAGGGTAGCGCGAAGCCTACCCTGTGGCACCCTCTGGGGTCTCGCAAGCGCAGGACTGCCCAAATGCATCCTGTGGCACCCCAGCCACGGTATTTTAGGAATTAACAGAGCGAGATACGCAACCCATGTCCTCAACCTGTGAGACGGCACCGTGCGTATCCCTTTGACGGGAAGGTACAACCCAATAACACCACCTAAGGTTGGCCCCAAAGAAAGGTTTGGTCGTATGGTGCACCCTACTACCAACTCCCCTTCTTTCTAGCAAAAGGGTAAGTAATGATTTTATAAGTCACTACCCTAATGATGATACTACTCCTATACAATCTTGCATAATTTTCAACTTAGATTATCATGGTCCAACTCGTGGTCCCTCGATCCAAGACTCGAGTAACGAGATCACTCTCACTCATCCCTACCCCTAACTCGGATTCTACCAACACTCTCGGCCTACGGTCAACCTACATCGGTTAAGATCCGTCGATGCCCGAGGTGAGATCTATCCATTTCACTCTAAAGGGGTAGGATGTGGTCTTGATGGTCGATGACCCTTAGGGTACTTGAAGACCCTAAACCAGCTTTTATAAAGCTACAACTATTAGCACCTCTCGACCCTTATTGCTATGAATGAAGGGTGCTCATATGCTATGGTTCCATACTAACATTAACTACAACAAGGTAGTTGCTCCTACAATTTCAATATGGCTCTTTCTTATTACTTAACCTATGGCAATCCAATCATGGTATGCAATTGCAAGTATCAACCTACCACCGCTAAAACATGGTATATACGACATAACCATCAACTTATAACACTCTTGATTGTGAATGTGATTTAGCATGCACTTGTAGCGATCCCAAGCATGGATACATATATAACTAGTATGAACATACAACATTCCCAAGCATGCATATATATAACTAGTATGAACATACAACATTCCCAAGCATGCATATATACTTCTACATCATCCCTAAAATATGGTAAGTAATTTTTCATCAATCCTACAAGATTCTAAGCATATATATCATTCCTAGTATGATAGATATTTTTAGAATAAATCCTACAACATTTTAAGCATAAATATCCTTCCTTAATATGATAGATATTTTTTTGAATGAATCCTACAACATTCCAAGCATAAATATCCTTCCTAAACATGATTGGTATTTTTAGAATGAATCCCACAACATTCTAAGCATAAATAAATTAATCTAAACATGGTAGGAAATTATAGAATGAATCCTAAAACATTCTAAGCATAAATAAATTAATCTAAGCATGGTAGGAAATTTTAGAATGAATCCTACAATATTCTAAGCATAAATATCCTTCCTAAAACATGATAGGAATTTTAGAATGAATCCTACAACATTCTAAGCATAAATAAATTAATCTAAACATGGTAGGAATTTTAGAATGAATCCTACAACATTCTAAGCATAAATAAATTAATCTAAACATGGTAGGAAATTTTAGAATGAATCCTACAACATTCTAAGCATAAATAAATTAATCTAAACATGGTAGGAATTTTAGAATGAATCCTACAACATTCTAAGCATAAATAAATTAATCTAAACATGGTAGGAAATTTTAGAATGAACCCTACAACATTCTAAGCATAAATAAATTAATCTAAACATGGTAGAAATTTTAGAATGAATCCAACAACATTCTAAGCAAAAATAAATTAATCTAAACATGGTAGGAATTTTATAATGAATCCTACAACATTCTAAGCTTAAATAAATTAATCTAAATATGGTAGGAATTTTAGAATGAATCCTACAACATTCTAAGCATAAATATTCTTCCTAAACATGATAGGTATTTTTAGAATGAATCCTACAACATTCTAAGCATAAATATCCTTCCTAAAACATGATAGGAATTTTAGAATGAATCCTACAACATTCTAAGTATAAATAAATTAATCTAAACATGGTAGGAATTTTAGAATGAATCCTACAACATTCTAAGTATAAATTAATTAATCTAAACATGGTAGGAAATTTTAGAATGAATCCAACAACATTCTAAGCATAAATAAATTAATCTAAACATGGTAGGAATTTTAGAATGAATCCTACAACATTCTAAGCATAAATATATTAATCTGAACATGGTAGGAATTTTAGAATGAATCCTACAACATTCTAAGCATAAATAAATTAATCTAAACATGGTAGGAAATTTTAGAATGAATCCTACAATATTCTAACCATAAATAAATTAATCTAAACATGGTAGGAATTTTGGAATGAATCCTACAACATTCCTACAACATTCTAAGCATAAATAAATTAATCTAAACATGGTAGGAATTTTAGAATGAATCCTACAATATTCTAAGCATAAATATCCTTCCTAAAACATGATAGGAATTTTAGAATGAATCCTACAACATTCTAAGCATAAATAAATTAATCTAAACATGGTTGGAATTTTAGAATGAATCCTACAACATTCTAAGCATAAATAAATTAATCTAAACATGGTAGGAAATTTTAGAATGAATCCTACAACATTCTAAGCATAAATAATTTAATCTAAACATGGTAGGAATTTTAGAATGAATCCTACAACATTCTAATCATAAATAAATTAATCTAAACATGGTAGGAAATTTTAGAAAGAATCCTACAACATTCTAAGCATAAATAAATTAATCTAAACAAGGTAGAAATTTTAGAATGAATCCTACAACATTCTAAGCGTAAATAAATTAATCTAAACATGGTAGGAATTTTAGAATGAATCCTACAACATTCTAAGCATAAATAAATTAATCTAAACATGGTAGGAATTTTAGAATGAATCCTACAACATTCCAAGCATAAATAAATCTAAACATGGTAGTTACCTTAACATAAACACAACATCTATTTAATAATCATCTACTAAGATTTCCCATAACATAAATATCTACAACTATTTTATTTTAACATCTACTATTACTACTTGATTGGAACATACATATCTACTACTACCACCATGAGTTTCTGCTAAAATATAACATAAATATCTACAACTAAATTACTTACTAAAAATCTTTATTAGCATAGGTTTCTTATTATTACTAGTGGGCATAAAAGAGATCTTTTTTAATCCTTTTACAACTAGTGATTAGAAAACGATCTTTTTATTCATTCTACAACTAGTGATTAGATAGTTTCTTTTCCATTAATAACTACAATGGTTTCTTTCTTACTTAAGTTTATAAAAGAACTAAACAATAATAAAAATAAGTAAGAACCTTTCCATTTGGGTTCAACCAACATATGCCTTCTTCTTTTTTTTGTCCTAGTCAATGTGTGTCCAACAACCAAGATGGTTGTATACTTAGTCCATATGCCTTATGTATTAGTTCTCATTCAAGTCCTACAACCTTAAATGGTTGTATACCCAAGTTCATATGCCTTATGTCATTTTAGTCCAAGTAGTTAGTTCTTTTATGAGTCAAAAAATAGCTATTAACAACATTCAAAAATAAGAAACTCCTACAACCATACTACTTCAAACAACCACACCGAAAAGAAAAATAAACAAGGAGGGTAAGAAGAAGAAGAACATCAAAACACCATTCAAATAAACAAACAAACCTAGGAGAAAACCCCACCTTGTTTCACTTGTAGGAATAACTAGCTATGCTACTTCTCCTTCCTCCAAGCTTTTAGAACTCTTACTAAACCTACAGGAAAACTCTCAAGTTAGCATGGTGTTCTCTCTTTCTTTTCTTTTCTTTCTTTTGATCTTTCTAAAATGATACAAAGGTGGAGGAAGGGGGTATTTATAGGTGGAGAGAAGGGTGGATAGTGCAAATGTGCACATACAAAAGTGCACAAAGGCCCTCCCATGAAATGGGGGCCGGCCATACCCCTAGGGTGGTAGGGATGAGGTGGAGGTATGGTGAGGGTATGGTGTTATGTGGGGGAGGTATTATGTGAGGGTTTCTAGAAGGGTTTCCTTAACCTCTTCATGCACACTTAACCTAGGTTAACACTTATAAACCCTAACAATCTAATAGGCTTTGTCATAACAAAGACAAGTGTTGTCCAAAAATACACAACACGCAATTTATATAATGCACTAATCGACATACTACACGTATGTGCGCATATATGTCTGTATAACGAAAATCTTCGCATAATCCGCATAAAAATAATTTAATCTCGGAAATAATAATAAAATAAATTCTATTATTAGTTCGAAAGATCACGGTATCAATTTGATACAAGACAGATGTATACTGACTGATATCTGGGTACAGATAATGTCTATGAATAAACCGGGTGAAAATCACCAAAATATTCTAATTTTGGAATTAAAACAAAATAATAATAAATAATAATAAAATAATAATTTATATACGGTAATATCCATCCGGGATATTACAATACTCCCTCCTTAGAATAGTTCTGTCCTCAGAACTACGTTAAGTTAGGAAAACAGGCAAACACCCATACCCTAATAACTCGGGGAAAGAAAGCTTATGCTGCTTTCCGACTCCCAAGTGGCTCATTCACGAACTGGTTCTCCAAAGAACCCGACCTTTGCAATTCGGTAGCTACTCCCTCCTTAGAATAGGACGTGTCCTATGAACATCACTACCAACTTCCAGGATTCTCTCCTGTAATTTTGACGCTTCATGGGGTGTAATTAACCGAGCTGATTCTTGAGTCGCCTCCCGCACACACCTCAACTATTGGAAAAATAATTTAGATAGAAGATTATGACGAACCAAGTTTGAACAAAACAGTTGTCCGGATTTCATATATATATAAATCCGACGGGTTACAAAAAGTGTTACATCATATATAACTTCTTTCGTCCAAAATAAATTTCAAAAGATGCAACCTTTAGACTTAGTTGCAGTTCTATATGCACATATTGTTACTGGCTCCTTCAACTTGCTCTTAGTACGTGCGAATTCTCACCCTCGGTGAACAAGATCCTTTCCCTTAGCATTCATCTTTGGAGATGATCTGCCGTCATTTTTATGAAGTTGGGGACAGTTTGGCTTAATATGACCAATCTCCCCACAGTTGTAACATGTACCGGTTTCCGCCCGAGAGTTCTTCATCGGACATTGTTTCTTGAAATGACCTTGCTCCCTACATAGGAAACAACTTTTCGGGTTGGCGCCTCCAAGTTTGCCCTTTGTTTTCTGAGTCTTCTGCTTCTGACCTTGGTTCTCGAATCCTGATGCTGGTGTAGGCCTTTTTCCTTGTCGTTGTGGACAGACTGATTTCTCGTGCCCATCCTCCTCACAGAAATGGCATACTAAAACCTTGGCGGTCTTTAGAACTTGCTCCCACTCACGTCGTAGTTGTGCCAATCTGGCTTTGAAATATTCCCGCTCCTCCGCCATGCCTGCTAATGTAGCTATGCAAGCATCACCCAGTTGGTTAGCTTGACGATCTATCCTGGCTACGTACTTCATTAGCTTCCTCATTTCTCGATATATGCTGGCCGCCGCCGCCCTGCATTGATCCATACTTGGCCCTCGCGGTGGTGAAGGAGAGTTCATCTTGAGGTTAACTTGTAGTGAAATCTCCTTCGGCTCCTCGCTCGAGATCATCGGATCATCCCTTGAAATTGGCTCACTCTCTCCATCAATACATCCTCGGTTAGGATATCTGCGAATACCATCCTAAAATATACATACTGGATTTAGTCCAGATCTAGGAAAATCGTAAAACATAAAGTTGAAAGGAACAACAATATGAATTACAATTGCCTATAACTAACTAAGACCCGACTCCTAAAGGCATCCAAGTTTAATTTTCCTGCTGTGTTGGACTGTAAATTGAAGTTAGCTCGGATACCACTCTATAGCGCCCCGATTTTCAATACTGGGAAAACCGAGACACAAGCCAAGATCTTTTCTTCAATTAGTCACAAACACAGAAAAACAGGAAAATTTAAAACTTTTTATTCAACACTCAATGTATTACAAGTTTGAATGTCATACAACTGCAATACATTACAATAGTGTTACAATAATACCTTTACAATCCCAAGTATTACAACCTTCAACAAATTACATCAGAGTACAAGGAATGAAGAACAAAACTTGGTAACTCTCACTTGAGTACTTCTCAACTAATAGATAATCAATACATATACTGCAGCGGAACTAAACATAACACTGACTCCTTGCTTTCCTTGACTTGAGTCCTCTTGAATCTCGTCCTGTACTTCTGCTATCCAGTACCTATTGAAGTGGGGACGTCAGTATTCACTGATGCTTAAAGGCTGATATCAAAGCAGCGAATCTCCCAAACAACATACAAAACATGGCAATGGTGTTGGTGTAGTTTAAGTGTTCGTGAGTGCTATGACTTAGACTCTAATGCGATATTTAACTAGAACTAGGATGCTTCCTATTCTAATGTCAGCAAGTCTCCGAAAGCAACATGCAGCCCATACTACATGCGACCCCATCTCAAGCCGTTTCTCCATATATAGGGATTTGAACCCGCGTTATGAACTTCTAATTGTACACAACCTGTTCCTGACAATGCTCCATGACTCTGTGAGGTTGCAGAAGGGGTCAAGTCCCCCTATGCAGTATGCTTATGGTGTCTCCATTTTCCACTACTACCCGGCATGCCGGACATCACTCGATCCCAGTATATCGGGCATCGTTCCAAAATCAAACCATAGGGTCTCGCAAGAGCAGGGTAGCGCGAAGCCTACCTTGTGGCACCCTCTGGGGTCTCGCAAGCGCAGGACGGCCCAAATGCATCCTGTGGCACCCCAACCACGGTATTTCAGGAATTAATAGAGCGAGATACGCAACCCGTGTCCTCAACCTGTGAGACGGCACCGTGCGTATCCCTTTGACGGGAAGGTACAACCCAATAACACCACCTAAGGTTGGCCCCAAAGAAAGGTTTGGTCGTACGGTGCGCCCTACTACCAACTCCCCTTCTTTCTGGCAAAAGGGTAAGTAATGATTTTATAAGTCACTACCCTAATGATGTTACTACTCCTATACAATCTTGCATAATTTTCAACTTAGATTATCATGGTCCAACTCGTCGTCCCTCGATCCAAGACTCGAGTAACGAGATCACTCTCACTCATCCCTACCCCTAACTCGGATTCTACCAACACTCTCGGTCCACGGTCAACCTACATCGGTTAAGATCCGTCGATACCCGAGGTGAGATCTATCCATTTCACTCTAAAGGGGTACGATGTGGTCTTGATGGTCGATGACCCTTAGGGTACTTGAAGACCCTAAACCAGCTTTTTATCAAGCTACAACTATTAGCACCTCTCGACCCTTATTGCTATGAATGAAGGGTGCTCATATGCTATGGTTCCATACTAACATTAACTACAACAAGGTAGTTGCTCCTACAATTTCAACATGGCTCTTTCTTATTACTTAACCTATGGCAATCCAATCATGGTATGCAATTGCAAGCATCAACCTACCACCGCTAAAACATGGTATATACGACATAACCATCAACTTATAGCACTCTTGATTGTGAATGTGATTTAGCATGCACTTGTAGCGATCCCAAGTATGGATACATATATAACTAGTATGAACATACAACATTCCCAAGCATGCATATATATAACTAGTATGAACATACAACATTCCCAAGCATGCATATATACTTCTACATCATCCCTAAAATATGGTAAGTAATTTTTCATCAATCCTACAACATTCTAAGCATATATATCATTCCTAGTATGATAGATATTTTTAGAATAAATCCTACAACATTCTAAGCATAAATATCCTTCCTAAACATGATAGATATTTTTTTGAATGAATCTTGCAACATTCGAAGCATAAATATCCTTCCTAAACATGATAGGTATTTTTTGAATGAATCTTACAACATTCCAAGCATAAATATCCTTCCTAAACATGATAGGTATTTTTACAATGAATCCTACAACATTCTAAGCATAAATAAATTAATCTAAACATGGTAGGAAATTTTAGAATGAATCCTACAACATTCTAAGCATAAATAAATTAATCTAAGTATGGTAGGAAATTTTAGAATGATCCTACAACATTCTAAGCATAAATATCCTTCCTAAAACATGATAGGAATTTTAGAATGAATTCTACAACATTCTAAGCATAAATAAATTAATCTAAACATGGTAGGAATTTTAGAATGAATCCTACAACATTCTAAGCATAAATAAATTAATCCAAACATGGTAGGAAATTTTAGAATGAATCCTACAACATTTTAAGCATAAATAAATTAATCTAAATATGGTAGGAATTTTAGAATGAATCCTACAACATTCTAAGCATAAATAAATTAATCTTGATGGAACTGAGATGAATCCCAGGACTACGGATTGGTGTGCGTATCGATCGTTAAAGATAAACAGATTGCTTAATTGTGATCTAACCCTATACAGCGGAAACTAGGGTTCACAAAGTATACCTGCGGTGAGAAGAAGACGACAGCGACCCCAAGATCTTCTGCACGTATTCCTTCCTCGGGTTGGACGTCGTGTGGGCGACGATCTCCCAACCTTTCTCCCTTGGCTGACCTCTCTTTCTCTCCTTACGTGAATCACGAGATTTGAGAAAAAAATCTTATATTTCAGATTGTTCATTACGGCCAGAGAAAATAGAGGATATATATAAGGCTATGGCAGGGACCATGAGGAGAAATTAGGGTTAGGTCTCCTAACGGATCTGGGTATCCCGTGTTCAGCCCGAACACACAACCCAGGCCCATTAACAATAGCTCGGTCCACTAAGGTGCTATTGTTGCACTACCTTCCTAATCCCAAATTATATTTATGGGCTCCTTTTATTATATGCTCGTTCAACTCCCCATGTTAAGATATCGAATGTTCGTTGATCAAATTAAGTTACTGACAACTACATTGATCAACATCTTTTATCCTTAAGTAGTACCACTCAACTTTATTTGTCATGTCGGATATAATCCACCTGCAGGGTTTACATGACAATCCTTATGAGCTCCTTAAGGGGACATCATCAACCCGACGTATCGGGACATGGATTCCTTTTACAATCAACAGCCCATCATACATACAATGCTATTACCCAATTCATAGAGGTTGTTGATCCATAATGAATCTCACTCTTTTATGAGTCAAAGTAATGCACACTGCATATACATATCTGTTATTATATCTGGATTAAGAGCATAAGCATCCATAATAACAGAGGTATTTGTTCTCTTTTATAGTCAGTACAAAGAGAACAACCTCAAGTGGTCCTGTTCAATACACACAAAGTGTACTAGTGTAAACCTATAGTCAAGATAGACTAATATCAGAATACACTACAACCTTTCCAATGGATTGTCCAAGTCCGTCTAGGTTGTGAACTATTTATATATTCCATAGGAAACTGATAATATGATCTTCTGTGTGTCACCTCACACCATATTATCAACCTTATAGAATATCAGACACTTGCATTAATATTATAATAAACACAATATGCAAACATATGCCCATATGATTCTCATTCAAAAAAAAAATAAGGAAATAAAGTTAATACAAAAGTGATGCTTTCAGTATATAACCCTAACAATCTCCCACTTATACTCAAAGCATTGCTTTTTAGTATACTGTTACAAATCTCCCACTTATACTTAAAGCCATGCTGCTACGCATCTGACTCCCATTCCCTCAACATGACTATCAAAAGCCTTAGCTGGTAAGCTCTTAGTGAAGGGATCAGCTAGGTTGTCTACTGATGCTATCTTGATCACAGCAACTTTTTCTTTCTTTACGAAATCTCGTATCAGGTGGTACTTGCGCTCAATGTGTTTACTTGCCTTATGGGCTCGTGGTTCCTTCGAATTTGCAACTGCACCACTATTATCACAATAAAGTGTAATAGCCT
The DNA here is from genome assembly GCA_017893485.1 of Hemerocallis citrina. Classification (NCBI taxonomy): domain Eukaryota; kingdom Viridiplantae; phylum Streptophyta; class Magnoliopsida; order Asparagales; family Asphodelaceae; genus Hemerocallis; species Hemerocallis citrina. The sequence continues at coordinate 75,574,242 of CM030359.1, forward strand.
TAGGCAAATTAGGTACCACATCCAAGTCCAATAGGAAGTTTCTGAGCCAAACCGCTTCTTTGGCTGCCTCAGAGGCTGCCACATACTCGGCTTCCATGGTAGAATCAGCAATACATTTTTGCTTGATACTCCTCCATATAGTGGCTCCACCTCCCAAAGTAAATACATAACCTGAGGTTGATTTCCTGGAATCCCTATCTGACTGAAAATCTGAGTCTGTATACCCCAAGGCAACTAAACTATCTGCCTGGTAAACTAGCATGTAATCTTTAGTCCTTTTCAGGTACTTCAAAATATGCTTTACGGCAGTCCAGTGCTCTTGTCCTGGGTTAGACTGATATCTGCTAACCATGCCAACGGCAAAGCAGATATCTGGTCTCGTACATAGCATTGCATACATTAAGCTTCCTACTGCTGAAGCATAAGGAACTGCTTTCATGTTCTCTATCTCTTTAGGTGTCCTCGGACACTGCTCCTTTGATAGAGCAATTCCATGCCTAAAAGGTAAGAAACCTTTCTTAGAATTTTGCATGCTAAAACGAGTTAGTATAGTATCGATATAGGAAGCTTGAGACAAGCCCAACATCCTTTTCTTGCGATCTCGTAGAACTTTGATCCCAAGGATGTGACCTACTTCTCCCAAGTCCTTCATATCAAACTGTTTGGATAACCATACCCTTACGTTAGATAATACCTTCACATTGTTTCCAATGAGCAAGATGTCATCCACGTAAAGTACTAGGAATACCACTACGTTTCCGTCACACTTTTTGTACACACACGATTCATCTTGACATTGATCAAATCCATAGGATTTTATCACCTGATCAAAACATATGTTCCAAGATCTAGAAGCTTGCTTAAGTCCATAAATGGACTTCTTGAGCTTACAAATAAGATGCTCTTGGCCCTTTTCAATGAACCCGTCTGGTTGCTTCATATAGATGTCTTCCTCAAGACTTCCATTAAGGAAAGCTGTCTTGACATCCATTTGCCAAATCTCATAATCAAGATGAGCTGCAATAGATAAAAGAATCCGGATAGACTTAAGCATGGCTACTGGCGAAAAGGTTTCCTCATAATCGATACCCTCTCTTTGAGTAAAACCTTTTGCAACAAGCCGAGGTTTAAAGGTTTCAACCTTACCGTCTGATCCTCTTTTTCTCTTATAGACCCACTTGCATCCAATGGTTTTTACACCAATAGGTGGTTCTACAAGCTCCCAGACTTGATTAGAATCCATAGATTCTATTTCAGATATCATTGCTTTTTGCCAAGACTCTGCATCTTTATCTTGGAGTGCTTCATTGTAGGTACAGGGATCATAATCTTGTTCCTCAGGGACAAAGTCTGACGACTCTCCCAAGAACATATATCTATCAGGTTGTATCACAACCCTCCCACTACGACGAGGCACTATCGGTTGTGGTGCAACATTTGTGACACGTTGTGCAGTTACTGGTGGTACATCCTGTTGTACTGTTGGTACTGAAGTATTTGGTGTCTCACCTCTCAGTTCTTCTAGAACAGCTCTACTTATGGGTTTATGGTTCATCACATAGTCTTCCTCTAAGAATCGAGCATTGGTGCTAACAATGACCTTCTGATCCTTAGGACTATAAAATAAACCACCTTTCGTTCCTCTTGGATAGCCTACAAACAAGCGTACTTCTGTACGAGATTCCAACTTATCGGCTTTCCCATTCAGCACGTGTGCTGGACTACCCCAAATCTGAACATGTTTCAGACTAGGCTTACGCCCAGTCCACAGTTCTGTGGGAGTAATTGGTACTGACTTAGAAGGAACCAAGTTCAAAATATAAGCTGCAGTTTCTAAGGCATATCCCCAAAACGAATCTGGTAAATCTGAATAACTCATCATTGATCTAACCATCTCCATAAGAGTCCTATTCCTTCTTTCTGCTACACCATTCTGTTGGGGTGTTCCAGGTGCTGATAATTGGGATGTAATCCCAGCCTCTGACAAATAGTCCCTAAACTCTCCAAAGAGATACTCGCCACCACGATCTGAACGTAATGACTTGATACATTTTCCATGACGTTTCTCCGTCTCTGCCTTGTACTCTTTGAATTTCTCAAAGCACTCAGACTTACGGCGCATCAAATAAATGTATCCATACCTTGAATAATCGTCAGTAAATGTGACAAAATATTCAAAGCCACCTCTAGCCTGGAAAGTCATGGGCCCACACAAATCAGAATGAACCAATTCCAACACATCTTTGGCCCTATACCCCTTTGCCTTGAAAGGCCTATTGGTCATTTTACCTTCCAAGCAGGATTCACAGACTGGTAGTGCCTCCACTTCCAATGAACTCAAAGGTCCATCTTTAACCAGTCTTTGAATCCTTCTTAGGTTAACATGCCCCAATCGCAAGTGCCAAAGATATGTTTGGTTCATACAAGAAGGTTCTTTTCTCTTATTTATGTTAGAAGACATATTATTCATTTCCATAAGTTGCATTGTGGGCGAAATAGGATTAATGACATATAGATTATCAACCAATGCACCAGAACAGATAAAATGCTTATTTTTTCTAATAACAATATTGTCATTAAAATAAACTGAATATCCATCCTTAACTAACATAGAAACAGAAATTAAATTCCTTCTAAGTGAAGGTGCATAAAGACAATCTCTCAATGTCAAAGACTTATTTTTACCAAAAGATAAAATAACATCTCCTACTGCAACGGCCGCTACTCTTGTAGCATCACCCATAAACAAGCATATCTCTCCATCACTCAGCCGTCTGGTTTCCTGGAACCCCTGTAATGTATTGCAGACATGATTAGTGGCTCCTGTATCTACACACCAGGTGCCGGTAGATAGCACCGCTAAACATGTTTCAACAACTAGTAAATGAGATATACCTTCTTTGTTCTTTTGTTTGAGAAGTGGACAGTCAGTCTTCCAATGTCCTGACCCTTTGCACTTGAAACACTTGCCTTTCGGCTTTTTCACAGCGCCTTGAGGTCCCATGCGCTTCTTTGCTGAGTTTACCTGTTTCTGAACTTTCTTCTTCTTACCACCTTTCGGCTTAGAAGTAGAGACCTTTTCAGTCACATAAACATGGGCATTGTGCTTGAAGAGAGCTTCAGCATCCTGTAGTTCTTTTGCAAGTTCTGACAAAGTATACAACCTTTTGTTCATGTTGTAATTAAGGCAAAACGAGTCAAAACTTTTAGGCAGAGTCCCGAGAATGATATCGACCTGGGTTTCCCCATCGATTTCAGCACCAAGGATCTCCATCTCATTTAGATGACCCATCATCTTGAGAACATGATCCCTTACTGGTGTCCCCTCAGCCATAGATGCATTCATCAAACTCTTCATAGCAAATTGCCTAGCTGCTCTACTCTGATGTCCGAAGAGTTCCTTAAGGTTGTACATCATATCATAAGCTGTGGACATGGCTTGATGCTGATGCTGCAGTACATTTGACATAGATGCCAAAATGTAACACCGCGCCATCTCATCTGCCTTAATCCACTTCTTATAAGCCTCTTTGACCTCTTCATCAGAGTCAGCATCAGGCTTAGGTGGGCATACTTCATTGAGTACAAATTTGTACTCTTCAGCAGTTAAGACAATATCCAAGTTACGTTTCCAGTCAATATAATTAGGGCCAGTAAGTTTGTTTTCTTTAAGAATCACCATAAGTGGACTGAAAGAACCCATTTTTGAAATCCTGAGAATCACATAAAATAAAAATTATGTAGGGCATAACTTTTTGAATTAATTAAATATTGATTCCCTCAAAACAATAAAAAAAATAAAATTAATCTGTTGGTCTTGCTTTGGTCCTACAAATAATAGCAGTGACTCCGATGGGGAGGATACCATTATTTGTATCTAAGTGTATACCATTGCTTAATACTAAGTCCATTATCTTGTATTGAGTTCCTTCAGATGGAGAAGTGAACACATACTAGGTAACTTTCTATAATTATCCCTAAGGAAGTTTATACTGGTGATCCATAATTATACTCATCCGATATGGAGGAAAGCACTAAAGCCAACACGCAAGTATAATTATATCACCTACAAACCAGCAATGGAGACCGTGGGATTCATGTTAAAAGAATTCCCTCTCCCACTTAGTTATTTAACAATGAGGGTTTTTCTACTAGTTAATTTATGTCCATGTTGTCCATTATTAATGTGATCCTAGTTTTTCAAAAAAAAACATCACAAAATAATAAACATGCATAATCAGAACAAGCAATAATGGCAATAAATTTGAAAATAAATATCCAACTATTATGGCCATCCTTCCCGATTCTTCCCCGACTGTGCGAAGCCCAAATCTGACCCTGCGCGGAGCTTAATGGGGATTATGAGGACTAAATTTTTTTATTTTTTTTTTATTTTTTTTTTTTTCAGGTTTGGCTGCCCGATTTCTTCATCGAAACCATCTGTCGATCTCCGGACTGCCTGAAACAGTATCTCCTCCGGCGTCAGAAACAGCCACCACCGCCATCACGATCGATCAAAAAAAAAATAAAAAATAAAAAAAAATAAAATTACATCAATCCTATGCCTCCCGAAGGAGTTCATACATAATCTAGATTGAAAAATTAAAATTACATCAATCCTATGCCTCCCGAAGGAGTTCACACATAATCTAGATTGAAAAATTAAAATTATAAGCACGATCAACCCTCGTGATATTAATTACATCCACAAAACAACAATCACAGAAATAATTACATCCACAAAACAACAACACAAACAAAACATGCATTGGACCATAATAGTTGGATCTAAGATGCCTGCAAAACCGAGTTAGAACAGATCTACATCTACCGACTATCATGCAACACAAGTTTTATTGGACAACATGGATGTAACAATCAATACGCAGATCCAATACCGGCTCTGATACCAATTGATGGAACTGAGATGAATCCCAGGACTACGGATTGGTGTGCGTATCGATCGTTAAAGATAAACAGATTGCTTAATTGTGATCTAACCCTATACAGCGGAAACTAGGGTTCACAAAGTATACCTGCGGTGAGAAGAAGACGACAGCGACCCCAAGATCTTCTGCACGTATTCCTTCCTCGGGTTGGACGTCGTGTGGGCGACGATCTCCCAACCTTTCTCCCTTGGCTGACCTCTCTTTCTCTCCTTACGTGAATCACGAGATTTGAGAAAAAAATCTTATATTTCAGATTGTTCATTACGGCCAGAGAAAATAGAGGATATATATAAGGCTACGGCAGGGACCATGTGGAGAAATTAGGGTTAGGTCTCCTAACGGATCTGGGTATCCCGTGTTCAGCCCGAACACACAACCCAGGCCCATTAACAATAGCTCGGTCCACTAAGGAGCTATTGTTGCACTACCTTCCTAATCCCAAATTATATTTATGGGCTCCTTTTATTATATGCTCGTTCAACTCCCCATGTTAAGATATCGAATGTCCGTTGATCAAATTAAGTTACTGACAACTACATTGATCAACATCTTTTATCCTTAAGTAGTACCACTCAACTTTATTTGTCATGTCGGATATAATCCACCTGCAGGGTTTACATGACAATCCTTATGAGCTCCTTAAGGGGACATCATCAACCCGACGTATCGGGACATGGATTCCTTTTACAATCAACAGCCCATCATACATACAATGCTATTACCCAATTCATAGAGGTTGTTGATCCATAAAGAATCTCACTCTTTTATGAGTCAAAGTAATGCACACTGCATATACATGTCTGTTATTATATCTGGATTAAGAGCATAAGCATCCATAATAACAGAGGTATTTGTTCTCTTTTATAGTCAGTACAAAGAGAACAACCTCAAGTGGTCCTGTTCAATACACACAAAGTGTACTAGTGTAAACCTATAGTCAAGATAGACTAATATCAGAATACACTACAACCTTTCCAATGGATTGTCCAAGTCCGTCTAGGTTGTGAACTATTTATATATTCCATAGGAAACTGATAATATGATCTTCTGTGTGTCACCTCACACCATATTATCAACCATATAGAATATCAGACACTTGCATTAATATTATAATAAACACAATATGCAAACATATGCCCATATGATTCTCATTCAAAAAAAAAATAAGGAAATAAAGTTAATACAAAAGTGATGCTTTCAGTATATAACCCTAACAAATCTAAACATGGTAGGAAATTTTAGAATGAATCCTACAACATTCTAAGCATAAATAAATTAATCTAAACATGGTAGGAAATTTTAGAATGAATCCTACAACATTCTAAGCATAAATAAATTAATCTAAACATGGTAGGAATTTTAGAATGAATCCTACAACATTCTAAGCATAAATAAATTAATCTAAACATGGTAGGAATTTTAGAATGAATCCTACAATATTCTAAGCATAAATAAATTAATCTAAACATGTTAGGAATTTTAGAATGAATCCTACAACATTCTAAGCATAAACAAATTAATCTAAACATGGTAGGAATTTTAGAATGAATCCTACAACATTCTAAGCATAAATAAATTAATCTAAACATGGTAGGAATTTTAGAATGAATCCTACAACATTCTAAGCATAATTAAATTAATCTAAACATGGTAGGAAATTTTAGAATAAATCCTACAACATTCTAAGCATAAATAAATTAATCTAAACATGGTAGGAATTTAAGAATGAATCCTACAACATTCTAAGCATAAATAAATTAATCTAAACATGGTAGGAATTTTAGAATGATTCCTACAACATTCTAAGCATAAATAAATTAATCTAAACATGGTATGAATTTTAGAATGAATCCTACAACATTCTAAGCATAAATATCCTTCCTAAAACATGATAGAAATTTTAGAATGAATCCTACAACATTCTAAGCATAAATAAATTAATCTAAACATGGTAGGAATTTTAGAATGAATCCTACAACATTCTAAGCATAAATAAATTAATCTAAACATGGTAGGAAGTTTTAGAATGAATCCTACAACATTCTAAGCATATATAAATTAATCTAAATATGGTAGGAATTTTAGAATGAATCCTACAACATTCTAAGCATAAATAAATTAATATAAACATGGTAGGAAATTTTAGAATGAATCCTACAACATTCTAAGCATAAATAAATTAATCTAAACATGGTAGGAATTTTAGAATGAATCCTACAACATTCAAAGCATAAATAAATTAATCTAAACATGGTAGAAATTTTAGAATGAATCCTACAACATTCTAAGCATAAATAAATTAATCTAAACATGGTAGGAATTTTAGTATGAATCCTACAACATTCCAAGCATAAATAAATCTAAACATGGTATTTACCTTAACATAAACACAACATCTATTTAATAATCATCTACTAAGATTTCCCATAACATAAATATCTACAACTATTTTATTTTAACATCTACTATTTCTACTTTATTGGAATATACATATCTACTACTACCACCATGAGTTTCTACTAAAACATAACATAAATATCTACAACTAAATTACTTACTAAATATCTTTATTAGCATAGGTTTCTTATTATTACTAGTGGGCATAAAAGAGATCTTTTTTAATCCTTTTACAACTAGTGATTAGAAAAAGATCTTTTTATTCATTCTACAACTAGTGATTAGATAGTTTCTTTTCCATTAATAACTACAATGGTTTCTTTCTTACTTAAGTTTATAAAAGAACTAAACAATAATAAAAATAAGTAAGAACCTTTCCATTTGGGTTCAACCAACATATGCCTTCTTCTTTTTTTTGTCCAAGTCAATGTGTGTCCTACAACCAAGATGGTTGTATACTTAATCCATATGCCTTTTGTATTAGTTCTCATTCAAGTCCTACAACCTTAAATGGTTGTATGCACAAGTTCATATGCCTTATGTCATTTTAGTCCAAGTAGTTAGTTCTTTTATGAGTTAAACAATAACTATTAACAACATTCAAAAATAAGAAACTCCTACAACCATACTACTTCAAACAACCACACCAAAAAGAAAAATAAACAAGGAGGGTAAGAAGAAGAAGAACATCAAAACACCATTCAAATAAACAAACAAACAAACAAACAAACAAACCTAGGAGAAACCCCTACCTTGTTTCACTTGTAGGAATAACTAGCTATGCTACTTCTCCTTCCTCCTAGCTTTCAGAACTCTTACTAAACCTACAAGAAAACTCTCAAGTTAGCATGGTGTGCTCTCTTTCTTTTCCTTTCTTTCTTTTGATCTTTCTAAAATGAGACAAAGGTGGAGGAAGGGGGTATTTATAGGTGGAGAGAAGGGTGGATAGTGCAAATGTGCACATACAAAAGTGCACAATGGCTCTCCCATGAAATGGGGGCCGGCCATACCCCTAGGGTGGTAGGGATGAGGTGGAGGTATGGTGAGGGTATGGTGTTATGTGGGGGAGGTGTTATGTGAGGGTTTCTAGAAGGGTTTCCTTAACCTCTTCATGCACACTTAACCTAGGTTAACACTTATAAACCCAAACAATCTAATAGGCTTTGTCATAACAAAGACAAGTGTTGTCCAAAAATACACAACACGCAATTTATATAATGCACTAATCGACATACTACACGTATGTGCGCATATATGTCTGTATAACGAAAATCTTCGCATAATCCGCATAAAAATAATTTAATCTCGGAAATAATAATAAAATAAATTTTATTATTAGTTCGAAAGATCACGGTATCAATTTGATACAAGACGAATGTATACTGACTGATATCTGGGTACAGATAATGTCTATGAATAAACCGGGTGAAAATCACCAAAATATTCTAATTTTAGAATTAAAATAAAATAATAATAAAATAATAATTTATATACGGTAATATCCGTCCGGGATATTACAGTTTGAATAGTCATTCGCAAATTAAATATCACTTCACATTGTATAACTGACTTAATTCTCTTAATTAAAAAAAATCAACTAAACTAAAAATGATAAAAGCAAAGAAATCAAATAATCAAGAATTCACATTAATAAAAGCAAACCCTTTCCTCGGAAATAATCAAGAATTCAAATTAATCAAAACATCCTAATTCCGATACCAAATCAATTCCGATTCAAGAAAAAAAATTCTGCTGTGAGGTGAAATCAATACCCCAAGCCAAAAAATAGTTGTGAGGTGAAATCGATGGAGAGATTTTGTATACCTGAGAGATGAAATCAATGGTTGAGTGCGATGGCGACTGGACTGTGCGGAAGGCGACGGGACTGTGCGGAAGGCGACGAGAAGGCGACGGAAAATCAATGGTTGGTGGAGGAGCGAAGCTCGAACGGGGGAAGGCGACGGGACTGCGAAGTTGTCGAGGTCGGGGGCTGTCGATGGAGAGACGGCGCAGGGAAGGTGCGAACGACGACGTCTGAGGTAAAGGATGAGAGGGCGGAGGAGGGAGAGAGTGAGAGAGCGGGAGATCTGGAGGTGAGAGCGGAGATCGGGAGGATGAGGGGGTTAGGATCGGGAGGTGGGGGGGCACTGATGGATGAGAGCGGAAGGGAGGAGGAGGGAGAGAGTGAGAGAGCGGGGAGATTAGATAGAGAGAGGGACACAGTGAGAGAGAGTGTGGGCGAGAGAAAGAGAGAGAGAGAAGGGGTGTTTTTTATTTTTGAGGAAAAAGAGAGAGAGTGTGTGTGTGTTTTTGAATTTATGGAGTTTGAAATTTGGGCGGAAAAATATGTTTTGTGAGAGTAGATCTGGTCCATTGATTTTGGGATAGATTGAATGCGAGCCACTTGATAGCTTTCTTTGTGTTTTATTATATATATATATATATATATATATATATATATATATATATATATATATATATATATATATTGTTGTTCTCTTGAACCCAATTGCATCATCTCGATATTTGATTACATTGTTTGAATCCAAATCCTTATTCATTCTATAAAATTATTTGATTGATTATTTGATTTATTTGTAAACAGCCAAATCCTAGTCATCCTATGATTTTATTATTTGATTCTTCATCATTTGTCAAGCCCAACGAATATCATTGAATTTATTATTTTCGTTTAGGAAGCCTAAACCAAATATATTCTTATTATTTTGATTTATTAATCCAAGCACAATTTCTAGCCCATAACTCTTGCTCTATTATTTATTGATGCTTTAAATCATGAGTCCAGACCCAGCCCAATATTATTATTATTTTGTTTATTAATGTAAGCCCAGCTATTAAAACTCATGCCCACATTTGTGTACCCAAACCCGTTAACACATTAGTCCTACCCTACCCAAATTCAACTATCAGTATACAAATCACTCCATATCTCTCCACTACCCCCCTTAATCTTCTTAATTGCCCACTAATTACTCCCCATAATCCCCATTAACCCTATTATTATCTCTAATTAATCCCCCCTAACCCCCTCCTAATCTATCAGACCCCGTCTCTCTCTCTCTCCCTCCCTCTCTCTTCTTCTTCCTCTATTCCGAAACTTGATGCCAACTCCCCTCATTGCCAACACTCTCTTCCTACCTCGCCGCACACCGTTGACCACAACGCCTGCACCCCGAGCATCCCTCTCCATCGCCCTACCATCCACCACCATCGCCCCTCGTCTTCCCCTCTCCTCGTCGCTTAGTATCCACCCTCGACCTCGACATTGCTGTTGCCTACGAAACTCAAGCACCATGTCGACAACCACCTTAGCATCCCTCCACCATTGCCAAGCTCCCCCCCATCGACCTCCGTCTCCTACAACCTTCCTCCATTGCTGCACGCTCGTCGCTGGTACCTCGAGCAACCCACCATAGTCAGTAAACCCCAAGCGCCACCATCGCCTGCACCCCCATCCTTCTTCCTCCATGCCATTGCCATTGCTGCTCCTCCACATTCCTCCCTGCACCATCCCGCAGCCACCAACCAAAGCCTCGATTTTCTTATCATCACCACCACTACCTCCAATCGACGGCACAACCAGCAACCAATCACCCTCGCACCCCTTCTCGTCGTCGATGCCCTGTTCCACCACCGTCGACCCCTCTTGCAGCCCTATTGACACCCTCTGCCACCATTGCTACAACCTCGCATGCTCGCCCTACAGCTGTTGCTATCGTTCCTCCTCGATGCACCAATACCGCAGCAGTAGCCATGCCGTCGTCGCTCTTGCTGCCCTTACCGATCTTCACCATTACTTGAGCCCTCCCCCACTGCCCTCTATCGTAGCGGTCGTTCGCTGTGTTGCTCCTATCTCTGGCTGTTGTTGCCCATACTGTTGCTGCTGTCGTAGACCTTACTGTTGTTCTCGATGTTCGTTGCCGCTACCTCTTGCCGATGTTGCTGCGTGCTGCTGTCTCTCACAGTGTGTCGCTGCCTCCGTCTCTTGTTGTGCTTTGTCTTTGCCCTTTCGGTTGTTGTTGTTGCTTTCGCTGTGGTTGCTGCAGTTGCTTTTGCACATGCTATTTTTGTTATTTGCACATATTGTTTCGGTGGTTTGCACGTGTGTTGCCACTGTCGAAATAATCGTCACATAAGGCAAGTACCTTGTACATTTTATTGTTCTGTACAAGCATAATGTTGATCTCCCGCAATTATTAATTAGATCATCGCATTTGAAATCCGTTATTCTTGTAGTGTCCATGTTTCGTGATGTTCCCATATCTAGATTAGTCGTTATATTGAATCGTATCAATTCTTTTGCCTCCATGATTCGATGCCATCAAAAGATAGTAGTTTTCCATTGTCCCCACATTCATTGCACAAACACGAAATTGAAACTATATGTTTGCAAGTAAAAACAGTTGCAATTTGAATTGTCAAGTTGTTGTCTTGTTGTTACTGTAACTTGTAGCTAGATTTTCACCTAGCTACAGTTCAAATTAATTAGAGCTTTGTACACAAGAGTCGTAGCCACGTGAATCTAGTTTCTGGAACACTCGACGGATTCAAATACCGAGTTGAAGATAATGAATTATCATGTTTTTCGTACTGCTAGGTCTACACATTCTAGATTATTACTTATAGCAGATCGCCATGTTTCACAAATTAAAATGTCATGTTAATAGGTGAATAAAGACTTGAAATTGACTGGAATGTTACTAGACATGATTATGAATCAATTTATAATTTTTGTAAGATTTTGAAATGAATTTGAAGTTAATTTTTATATATAAGAAGTTGACCCCGATCTGCTGCCTAAACAGTAGATCCATGAAGAAATGACTGTTAGACCTAGTTTCTGTTATTAAAGTGTATCGTGGGAATATGCTTTGGGACCGAGATGTAGTATACTTTCTGGAACCTCTGACGGTAGTTGATTCACTTTTCGGTAGCAACGAAAAAGTGGACTTTTGTACAGAGACGTATTGCTGTCTAGAGTTGTAACTTCATGTCCTTGATTATACATATATTTATTTGTTGCATTTAATTAAATACACTTGCATATAATGCATTGCATAGCCTTGATACTTCTTGATCCTGTTCTGAAACTTGTTTCACCAGTTGCATTGTTCATGAATAATTTTTGCAAAAGTTTAACAAGCCAAGGTAATAAGGGAAAGAATCTAGTAGTGGACAACATAGGAAAGTGTACTCGGAATGGGGCACGTGTTTTCCGTAATAGTGACTCTATATATGTTTACATGATATGATATGATATAGTTACATGATATGACATGATTCATGGTTACATGATATGGCATTACATGATATGATATGATTCTTGTTGGTATCACTGGAAGTCCCGAGTACATGACCATATAAATCCACCATTAGAGTCTAAACGTTAATTTGTTTGTATGCACCCGAACCTGTGGTATGGGACGCATGATTATGTGTATTAGTTTGGATTTATAAAAGATTGCTAGACTTGAGATTAACACAACACATGCACGACTCATGATTCCGGTTACATGTTACCTATTACAAGATTACATGATTCCGATTTACAAGTTACATGATTCATATTTACAAGTTACATGTTGCATGTTTATAATTTACAAGATCCCTATTTACACGACATGTTTCCTGTTACATGATTCCATGTTCCTGATTGGTTATATTTTGAGACTTGTTCAGTTCTGGTTTTATTCTTGTTATGTATATTGTTTCTCGTTATCATATTTGTTCTATATTTGAATTTCCAGTTCTTATTGCTTTTCCTGTTATATCCACTTCTGGTTCATATTTGTTTATTACTACTTGTGGTCTGTGGCTTGCTCTAAATGTGTAGATTGCTGGTACTAAAGAGGGAATGACCGAAGGACTTGGTGAACAACCCCTCTAGAGAATGAAGTCAAATTTTTGCCTACATTAATAATCTTAGTTCATGCATCCCTTAGTTACAGTTGTTGTTATTGTATATACATTGTATTCTGGGCATTTTGACCGGAAGTTTATTTTCCAGATGTTGGTTAGTTTGTGAGATATTTCATGGATTATTCATATTTATGTGGTTATTCTTCCATGTGTGGTTGTGGTTACATTTTATATTGTTGAGATTATATTTGTACAGCTTATGGATGATGTGAGTTTAGAAACTAATATCATTTGCTGGGCCTCAGTTACGTGCCCGTGTTTTCATATAATAGGAAGCGGGGCGTGACGGGGTTTTTAGTGTTACTCCCATTTCTGATTGTGCTGAATTATATCCCTTTTCTCTCTTTGTGTTATTGTAATCCTTTTTTCAGTACAAATTTTCGTTACTTCTCATGAACCTAAGTTGTATTTTCCATTTCATCATAGTCCATACTCTTACTCTATTAATTGTTTTAAATCATAAGCCAAAACCCAGCCCAAAAATTTTAATATTTTTGTATATTAATATGTGCCCAACCATAGAACCCAAGCCTACAGTTGTATACCATACACCCATTAACCCGTTAGTCCTACTCTACCATAAATCCAAACATCAGTTTACAATTCCCCCCAGAACTCTCCACTAACTCCTTAATCTCCTCAACTGCCCATTAATTACTCCCCATATCCCCACTAACCCCTTTATTATATCCTCTAATCCCCTCTTTAATCACCGTATCAAACCTAACAAAAAGAAAAGAAACAAACCATCTCTCTCTCTCTCCTCTGCCACTCCGACCTCCCGTCATCTTCTTCCTTGCCCTCGCCTTCGCCCTCCTCGTCTCCATCCCCCCGTCGATCGCCCTCTCCTCCATCGAGCTCCTCCTTGCAACCCACTGCGAGCACCTCCGTCGAGCCACCCTGCGCCTACAGCCTCCTCCACCTCCGAAGCCTCAGCCACCCTAAGCACCTGCATCCCGCCGCCAGTCGTCGCACTCACCTGCTCTGAACACTACTGCGATCACCATCCTCGCTTGCAACTCAAGCACCCCGAGCAACCACCTTGACAGCTCTTTCCTTGGCCACCGACTACACCTCCAAGCCACCTGCACCCCCATCTCCATCATCTCTAACCCACAGCCACCATCTCGATGTTGTCGTCGCTATTTGTTTTCGTTGTCGTGTCTTGCACATGCTGCCTTGGGTTGTTTGCATGTGCTATCTTGTTTCCGTCATTCGCACGTGTTGCCGCTGTCACTCGTCTTGACGTTCGTACATCGTCACGAAATTCAAGTATTCCCTTGTACACTCTTCTTGTTCTCATACAAGTTTTGCCTTGAATCCCACATGTAGGTTCATTTATTCATCGTGACATAATCTCCCTCATTTTCCATATTGATGAAATCTTGACCCGTTAGTGTACATTCGATTCTTGTTAGTTCCGTACATGTAAAACAATCATGAACATCCTTGTGCATTACACAAAGACATGACAAGAAGCATAAGTAGATAGATACATGTTAAGATTGATTATTCTTGTCGTGTGGTAGTATAATGTTTAAATTTTATAATTGTTGCCGTAGTAATGGAAGTTCCCTATTGATAATCGTAGAAATACTCTTGAACCACTGGTTGTGAATGCTTGTTAATATTTCGTAGTAGTACATGCATTTTGTACATGCAAATTGTCATTAGTTAATTTACCATGTTGCTGCTCTACTGCCTAGTCTGTATTGTAGTGAACTTTTGATCCTGTTTCTGTTAGAATTACATCAACCTTTAGAAATGAAAGTCAGAGCCCGTTTAATATAGTTTCTGCAACATTCGACGGATCTGAATTTTGAGTTGTAGAAAGTAAGTTATCGCATTTTTCATACCGCCGGGTTTATAAATTCAGATTGTTAATTATGAGCATGATGACCCGTTAATTATAGCAGAATTTAAACTTGAAATTTATTTGAATTTTAATGGACATCATGATTGGGATCCTTAAAACAATTTTTATGCGATTTTGGATAGATTTCTAGACCCATTATATACACGTAAACTTGACCCTAAACTGCTATTAGAACACTAAACAAGTAAAGACCTGAACTTTTGACCCAGTTACATTTAGAACCACTTAGGAAATTCTGAATAAAAGTTGTAGCCCTCTTTATGAGGAATCCAGAACACTCGACAGATTCTAAATCCAACTTATAGAATGTAAAATATTTAGGTTTTACTACTGTACTGTCGAAATTTCTGATTTGTTGTTTATAATTACACTGTCATTTTAAATTAATTAGAATAGTAGGATAACTTATGAATTTAGACATGGGGATTTTAAGAATATTAATTAACAATCTCAAGTACTTAATTATATCTTTTGCAATAGTTGTAGTTAAGTTTTTAGATGAATTATCCATATAATAACTTGATGCTGAGTTGCTGCCTGCACAGTAAACTCATAAAGAACTAGATGGTAGACCATGTTTCTGTAGTTGAAATGTATAGTGTAGATATGCGTTGCAACTGACAGGGGTCTAGTTTCCAGAACCCCTGACAAAACCTGAATCATTTTCCTGCAGCAGCGGGAAAGTTCGGTTTTGTACAGCAACATCTTGCTATCCAGAATTATGGATTCTTGTTTTTGAATACATATATGCTTGTTCCTTGCATTTTCTGAACTAAATTATATTTCCCGCATTGCATAGACCTTGATACCCCCTTGATCATGTCCTGTTACCTGTTATCATGATCAAGTTCATGTTAGCTATTATAGAAGAATAACAAGCCGGGGTAATAAGGGTAAGACCTAGTAGTGGAAAATATAGGAGAGTGTACTCGGAAGGGAGCCCGTGTTTTCCGTGATGATGATACTTGATTACAAGTTTACGGAACTAAGTTTCATGTAGAATTAAGTGTCACGTCATGGGTTGATGGGGGTTACCTAGATCCTGCGGGGTTATCTCTAGAGCCCATTACATGATTACATAATTTTCTGTCTACATGATACATGTTTACGAGTTGTATGGAACTAAGTGCCACGTAGAACTAAGTGTTACGTCATGGGTTGATGGGGGTTACCTCTAGATCCGGTGGGGGTTACCTCTAGTGCCTATTGCTTGACTACATGCTCATGTTTCCTGCAAGACCTGAGTACATGACCTATAGAATTCGTTGCTAGAGTTTAAACGCTAACATGTCCGTATGCACCCGAATCTATGGTATGAGATAAAGGATTGCATGCATTAGTTAGACTCCAATCATGTTGGAGTTTAACTAAACAATATGCGCACCGCATTGATCATATGAACATGTAATAACCATCCTACGATCTCTTACTAGATCCAATTTGGTCCCTTCATATTCAGTTCTTTCATTTCTTGTTTTCATCCGTCCCCTGCATTCATCATCATTCATTTATTCCTTATTGGGTATAAATTCGTTCTTCTCGTACTCGTATTCTTTTGATTCTGGTATTATCAATCCTTTTTATTTCTACACGATTCGTCGATCGGCATCGCTTGATCTTCTGCGATATGTCAGACGCTTGGATCATCTCCACGACAGGAGGCGTTGTCATTCGCTACAAGGTGTGCAGGCAACCCCAGGAGTGTAACCCTCATTCCCGTAAATAAATATTTTCTGAATATTTTCTGTATTTCAATATTTATAAATTCAGTATTTGTTAAATTTGGCTTGGATTTTATATTAAAATATTTTCTTATCGACAGTTTATTTATTTTCGAATGTTAAATTTGACTTTATTTTCTATTTCCAATTGATCAACTATTATATTCTAGCCCAAACCAATGTAATATTACTATTTAGATTATTTTAATAAATTGCTAAAACCAAATCTTAGTTTATTATATAATTTTATTAATTATTATTATTGTTGTTGTTATTTTGTTGATTGTTTATTATTTATTCATTCTATTCATTTGTCGCATTTGTAGTTATTTTCGAATGACTTTCATATTGTAATATAATCTTATTTTGTATATGACAGTGCTACTGCTACTATTATTCTCATTATCTCATTATTATTACTATTGTTATTGTTATTGTTATTGTTATTGTTATTATTATTATTATTATTATTATTATTGTTGTTGTTGTTGTTGTTGTTACAGTTATTATTATTATTGATTTTGATTGTTCATGATTTAATGTATATGTATATATATGTATATTTTATAAAGCCTATTCTATTTAATTATCTCCCTATTGGATTTAAACCATATAGCCTATTATTATTTTTTTATTGGATCCAATCGGCAACCCAAACCCACTCCTAATTCCCTTTATATACTAATCCTATTCTAATCGTATCCTACACTAACCCTAGCCGCCTTTACCCTACCTCACTCCTGTTCACCCCTTCCCTTCTTCTTCTACCCCCATAACTCTGAAACCCACCTTCTCCCCTTCCTCGTCCTCCATCGAGCCGCTGCTCCTCCTTCTGCTCCCCACTGTCCCTTGTCGGCTCCCCTTTGCCGCAAACACCTCGACAACTTGAACACCATCCTCGCTCACTCTCGCAACCCATCCCGCTTTCGCCCCTGTTCCTCATCTCCAGCCTCACACCACCCTTGACTTCCTCAGTCGACCTCCTGTCCTTGCCCAGTGCCTCACCACCACTGAAGCTCAACCTCGCGACCCTTCCATGTTCATCACCTCGCGACCTCATGTCGCCTTGCCATCATCCTCGTCGCCCCGCACCGCACTCCGACTGCATCCCTGCCTTCGTCCTCATCCCGTCAACCCCCCATTACCGAAGTCCCCGAGCTCTGCCATTGCCAACCACCTCTCCTCCTCTGTTTCTCCCCGAACTACAGCACCCTGTGCTCCAGTCGATCGAAGCTTACCTTCCTCCTGTCCTCGACCAGCCATTGCCGTTGACTCCGCAACCACCCGTCGCCTGCACCTGCTCGCCGTTGCCGCTCCCCGGCACCCCGCAGCTATCACCAGCTCCTCTGTTGATCAACCCAATAGTGAGCTTCACTTGGATGTGGGCCGTTCGGTCACCATCATGATCGTGATCATCATCTTCTTCATCATCAAGCAATATCCAGCCGTTCAATCTTCCTTGATCTTGATCCTTATCACGATAAACAACAGATGAGATCTACGGATTCATCAATTGTGATCATCAGAATTCAGATTCATCGATCTTGATCATCGGGATCATTGCGATCTTCATCCAATCAAGGCAAGTAACTTGTATGAATTTTCTTGTTCCTCGTAAAAGCATAAATACTGTAAGTAGATCTAATTATAACTTGTTTTTTTCATATTCTTACTCGTTGATAATATTCATCATATCCATTTTGATTCGTTTCTATCATTTCCATATTCATAATAGATCATAAACACCAGTTGTGTATTTCTGCCCTGCCGTATGTTCTGACTTGTAGCCTGATTTGGACCCAGTTACACTTTGAATCTGTTAGAACTTTCTAAATATGAATCATAGCCCCAGATGTATAGTTTACAACCCTTTTGACGGAACTGAATTCCAATTATATTGTGTGAGTTATCGCTGTTTTACTGCTGCTGTGTCGTAGAATTTCAGATTCATAAATTTGCTGTGTCACCTCGTTTTCCAATTTAATTTGACTGTGTTATCTATAATATAATAACATGAAAATTAATATGCTAAGACTAGACATGTTAGGGAGTCTTCCCTAATTTTCCTTGATTTAATTATTGAGTTTTTAGACCAATTTCATGCATGTAAACCCAACTTTACAAATTTTGGTTGAACATGAATTCTGTGTAAAACGCTGTTTTGAACCCAATTGCTGTAGTTGTTATATGACTTGTGTACATGCGCTGGAACTGGTAGAGAGTCTAGTTTCTAGAACGTTTGGCGGATCCATATTTTCATTCATGTAGTAGAGGGAATTCTCGTTTTGGTGCAGCAACGTCTTGCTGTCCAGAATTGGGATTTTGCTATGTTTAAATATTTGCAAGTTGTTCCTTGCATTTTGTGACCCATAACATGTTCCTTGCATCCTATAAGCTCTTGATACATCTTTTGTCCTGTCTAGATTTTGTTCTTGTTATCTCTTGATCATGTTTATTTTGTAATAAAAAGTAACAAGCTGGTGTTAAGGGAAAGATCTAGTAGTGGACAATATAGAAAAGTGTACTCGGAAGGGGGCTCGTGTTTCCCATAATAGTGGCACCTGATTTGGCTACATGATATGATTTGGATTACATTTGGATTATTTGGATTACATGATATGATTTGGTTAATATGATTTGGATTACTTTATATGGTGCACCACTGCATGATACTTGAGTACACAGTCCTATAGAATCCACTACAAAATCTAAACGTAACTTGATTGTATGTAGCAACCATGTGGTAAATAAATGGGATGCATGAAGTTCTACATTAGATCGGGCTAAATTAAATAATAGACTTAAGTTGACACTAAGCACATGCATGATCCTGCATACCAGTTTCCTGATTTCATTACAAGTTACAAGATTTGGTTACATGATTTTGATTCACGAGTTTGCATGGACCCATTTCCATTACATGTTTGTCAGTTACAAGGTGTTGTCTTTCCGTTCATATGTTTATAGTTATTTGCATCACACTTGACTTCATTTTATTTCATGTTCCTTGATTCTTGTCATTGTTCCTTATTATATCTTGGTTTTTGTTCCTTATTATATTTCCATTCTTGTACCCTTTTTCTTATACTACTTGCGGCCGGTAACTTGCTCTAACAGGTACTCAATTTGTCTTTCTTTGAGTTATGTTGTACAGTTACAGACGATGGGTTATTAAGAGAACTCGTCGAACTGTTACTGCACAACATATTCTCTGGCTATTTGGTATGTCCTTGTATTTCATATACTGGTTATTTGCATTGTATTCCTGTTTATGTGATTATTAATATACTGTTGAGTTACCTAGTATTGCACAGCTTATGGATGATATGAGTTGGCATACTTATATCATTCGCTGGGCCTCAATTACATGTTTGTGTTCCCGTAGAATGGGAAGCGGGGCGTGACAGGGAGTTAATGAATGCTGATGACGGAGTCTTCCCGATCAGAGTGGCGCAGCAGAAGCGTGGTGGGCCCAAAACCCACAGGTCCCAGGATTATCATGTTGCTTCACCTTCCTTGCATTGTTTACTACCTTTTCATACATTCCATTCATCATCATTCATCGATTCATTATTTGGTATCAATCTTATCCATGTTCTTTCCTATTCCGGTGCTGTCACCACTACGTTCCCTCCCTCTAATTTCCTGCTTCCTTATCTTTTAAGCATTGCTTTGGTTATATCCTATGTAGCGCTTAAGCAAATTTCGATGACGAAATTTTGTTTTAAGGTGGGTAGGATTGTAACCCCCGTTCCTGATTGTACGGATTTTTACCTGCATTTATTTTCTCTTCTTTAATTCCTGCATTCCAACTATCTAGAATATATATATATTTATTGTTGTTCTCTTGAACACAATTGCATTCAATCGGTATTCGATTATTTTGTTTGAATCCAAATCCTAATTCATTTGATAAATTTTTTTGATTGATTATTTGATTTATTTGTAAATAGCTCAATCCTAGCCATCCTATGATTTGACTATTTGATTCATTGTTATTTATCAAACCCAAACTTCTAAACCAATCTATAATTTTGTCTATCTATTTATTCTGTAAACCCAACCCATTCTTATAATTATTATTTGATCAATTGATATTGTTTGTGCGTAGCACAACTCTTAACCCAAACCAACTTAGCCCATTCTTGTTTGCTAATCCATATTCATTTGTTTTATAGAAGCCCAACTATTTATGTCCAAACCCATATCCACATTTGTATACCCAAACCCATTAACCCATTAGTCCTACTCTACCCAAATTCAACTATCAGCATACAAATCTCCCCAGATCTCTCCACTACCCCCTTAATCTCTTAACTGCCCACTAATTACTCCCCATTAAGCCTTTAATCACCCTTTAATTAATCATCAGTTCTCTATCTCTCGAAATCGAGATCCAATAACTCGACGACCACCTCGTCATCCCTGCTACACTGTAGCCCTCCTCTCGCGACCTTGACAACCAACCACCGAGCATGTTGTGCAATCTAGATACCTAAATAAATAGATAAAACTAGACACAAATTATAAACCTCGCAAGTGCACGAATCGTTTATAGAAGCGTAGCAATAGCAAGGGTCGATCCCACAGAGATTGTAGACTTTAACTTACCAACCAATAAAAGAATAAGAATCATAAAGAGTTGTTCTAAGGTTGAAAAGAAATAAAAAGATTAAAACTAAATTAAGAAATGCTGAATCACAAATATTTATGAAGTAGTTGGGTTTAGATCTCCACCAATAGTCAATAATGCTAAGTACCTTCTGAACTTCTTCTTATTACTCATGTTTGTTCCCTTCAAGGGCATGGTATCTACTCCTTAAAGTACTGTTTCCCTAAGCCAAGAATTAGGTATGGTATCTACTCTAATTCGTTTCTTTCATTAAGTGTTTAGCATGGTATCTACTAAGTTGAACTTAAGGAAAACATAAGATCAGTGAAAATGAACAAACACTCAAGGTTCTAGAAATTGGTATCAGATCTTGATCCCTTAAGTTGATTGAACCAAGAACCCCAAAAGATTCCCTTGTTACAATTTACGGGCACGAGATACGGGTCATCTCAATATGCTCATATAACAGATTCAGATAGATGGTAATGCAAACTTGATATTCTCAAGTTCTGTATGTCAGTCGACTGGCTGTCACCTCAGTCGACTGCTCTCAGAACTTGAGAACAAGTTTGATTATCTTCAATCTATACCAATTCAATCAGATTCAATCAATAAGTAAATTAGAAGGATTCAGAAGAATATAGCACTACATTACTACGGCTTCAATCTACCCAACTTATGAAATTAGTTCAACATATTAATACTTTTATTAATCAACAAGTTCGAATACATGAGCAACATAAAAGAATTAGAAAGATAAGGAATAAACTGATGTAGTTCGGTCAGATGGGTCGGCTAGCTGTCACACAGTCGACCGGCCGTTCCTTTCCTTATGCTTGCTCTCCTCTCTTCTTCTTCGATGCTGATAAAGTGCTCTTGTTGATGACTCTGGAACTCTGTGATTTGGTGATTCAGGATGCGTCGAAGAGTTCCTCGAATAATGCTTCTTGGTTGGTATTTATAGAACACGGCTAGAGAATTAGGGTTTGCATTTTTCTTTTTATAGAAAAGTCCTTTTCTTTTATTTATTTCCTCCTTCGTTGCTCTGCGTATTATTTCTTTCTCTTTTCTTCTATTCTTCCTTTTCTCTTCTGATTTGGATTAGATTTGGACGCATCTTCAAATATCTTATCTTTTAACTCTGCCGCCTACCAGTCGACTTGTCAGCGAACCAGTCGACTGTGTCGAGACTTCTGAAGATTTTATAATTGATCATCCAAGTCGGCTGTTGACAATCAACTTCTCTGGGCAGTCGCCTGTTGTAATGGACCAGTCGACTGATGATCTGCAATTTCCTGTGTATCGTCCTGAATCTGCTTCGTTTCTCTGTTTTAGGTTGTTTCCTATGGAAAAGAGAAAATAAGAGTTAAATATCACATATAGAGCTTTAAAATGTCTAATTGCATTAAGATTTGACATGGCTAAAAACAGGGTTTAATCGGAACCGTCCAAATCAGATACGAATCTTGAAACCCAGGGGTAAAACGGTAATTTCCCCTACAAAAGGGTCCAAAATGGGTATTGGATCTTTTCCCCAAGGACCCAATAACCCGCGAATGGGTCCGCCAACAAAAGTGTGCGAGTCCTTAATCACTGCACACCCGACCCAACAAGATAGGATTAGGGTCCCTGATTAATTTTGATCAATGACCCTGATGTGCGTCTATCTCTTCACTGGGATTTGGGGATTAAATTCCTTATCTGATTACAGGGAATATACCCCATCAGATTACATTCCTAATCTGTTTACGGGGGGAATATTCCATATCAGATCACAAGGATTACATTCCTAAGCTGTTCCCTAAGACGCCTATAAATACCCCCCATCCATCTCCATTGAGAGGTAATCAATACTTTTCCAATTTACGCTCTTTCTTAATCATTTCTGATTACTGACTTGAGCGTCGGAGGGTGCGTCGCCGGGATCAACCCCGGTGTCTCGCACTTTTTGCAGGTTAACGGCAGGAACGATGATCGACGCCCGACGGAACAGGTACACAGGTTTTCTATTCAGTTTCCCTAAGAATCCACAAGTTCTATCTGTTTACCCCCACATCAGATTTAGCGATAACAGATTAGCGCCGTCTGTGGGAAACTAACGAATAGAAACCTCTCCTCTTCCCCGAAAACAGGTCTTCTCCAGCCATGCCGCCCCGCAAAGTTAGGTCAAGGGGGTCCAATCGAGTACCCAACCCTGACCAGCAAGAGGTCCTTCCTGATCCTGCTCAGCAACAAGGGCAGCTTCCCCCTACCACGGAAGAGCCGCTCCAACAGAACCTTCCCCCTCCTGATCCAAAGGGTCCTAACCCTCAGAAACAGCCTCTTCACCAAGAGAACCTCTCCATCCACAATGCCTCCACTGACTCTATGGCCTCCCATCATCCCCGAGCCTCTGGTCGCCACAATGCCGCCCCCAAACACCCGAAAGATGATGACTTCCGTCGTCATCTGGATGAAAAGCGGGCTCGGGAGGAAGCCTCCCGCCAGCAAGAGCGATCCCCTCGTCGCCGAGAGTACAGGATGTCCCCCATCCGAAGAGGGAGGAAGGACTCCCCCGATCATTACCGAAGGAGGCGCTCTCTCGCAGGTCGGCAACAGCCCAGGAACAATGACGCACCAATCACCCGTGCCGAGTTCCAGCAGTTCCAAGCGACCGTCCTGCAGGCCCTCAACCTCCGTCAGAATCCTATTGAGCCGAAGCTCCCATCCCCTCCTCCGGTCCGAAGCCCTCGCCAACGGTCCCCCTCTCCTCGACCCGCTCCTACCAACTCCAGGCGCACCCCAAGTCCTCGTCGTTCTCGAAGTTATCATCGCCGCAGCCCTCGCTCTCCCTCTTACGAAGACGAGTCTCGAGGCTCGGCAGATTACCATCGGAGAGATGACACCATGAACCGCCGCCTTCATGAAGTAGAAAGACGCCTGGGTCAAATACACCGAGAAGAGGAGCTTAGGGGAAGGACCCTACGTCCTAGCCGACCCCCTTTCTCCCGAACCATAGTGGATGCACCTATGCCGTTCGGCTTCAAGCCCCCCCAATTTGAGAACTATACCGGAGAGACTGATCCAGTTGACCACATTGAAAGTTTTAAAACTTTGATGCTCCTCCATCAAGCCTCCGATGCCCTCCTCTGCAAAACTTTCCCCGCAACTCTAAAAGGACCAGCTCGAGAATGGTACTCTCGTCTTGCCCCAGCCTCAATATTTTCCTTCGAGCAGTTTGAGACCTTGTTCATCACCCATTTTGTTAGTAGTCGAAGGGCTGAGAAGACCAGCATCTCCCTATTACACCTCCACCAGAAGAAGGGGGAGAAATTGAGAGACTACGTGAAAAGATTCACGGCCGAGGCCAGATCCATAGCATCCCTCGACCAGTCGGTCGCTACGGTAGCATTCCAATCCAATGTCCTCAATTCCAACCTTCGCTCCTCCCTCGCCAAGAAACCACCACATGACTTTTCTGACCTTCTCCTCCGCACTGAAAAGTACATCCGAGCTGAAGAGGCCGAGCAACAACCCAACTGGGAGGGGACTGCCTCCGGGTTTAAGAGGAAGGGAACGGAAGAAGAAGGAGCAAAGAAGCTCCAGAAGGATAATGCTGGCCAGCGCCAACCTCCCCCTCGATTTGAGAAGTTCACTCCCCTCACCACTAACATCTCCGCCATTTTCATGGAAGTCGAAAAAGAAGGGGTCTTGCCTCCAGCTCCAAAGATGAACACCCCCGCCAAAAGAAGAGATAAAGAGAAATGGTGCCGCCATCACCGGGACCATGGGCATGACAGCAACGACTGCCGTGCTCTGAGAAACGAGATCGAAGTCCTTATCCAGAGAGGGCAGCTGACGAAGTTTGTAAAAAAGGACCGAGCAGAACTTCCTCCCCAGCCTCGGGGGGCTAACAAGCGCCCGGAACGAGAAGAGACGCCAGACTTCGAGGAAGAGCGAGTCCTCCACCTCATCCATGGGGGTCCAATGGGGGGCTCCTCGAACTCCTCTCGGAAAGCTTTTATACGAGAAGTCAACTCGGTCCGAACCACCCCTCCTCCCAAAGGCCTCGGAGTGCCCGTCACCTTCTCTGACGAAGATCTTGAGGGTGTCCGCACCCCTCATTATGACGCACTCGTCATCAGTCTTCACATGGCCAATTTCAAAGTCGAAAGGATCTTAGTGGATAATGGTAGCTCAGTCAACATCCTATTCCTCGATGCTTTTAAGGGCCTGAAGCTCTCCCGAGACAGACTCAAGGCCGCCGTATACACGCTCCATGGGTTCACAGGCGTGCCGGTGACTATTGAAGGGGTGATTACCCTCGATGTCACAGCAGGCAAAACTCCTACTACCCACACGGAGTCAATGGATTTCATGGTCGTAGATGTCCCAGCAGCCTACAATGTCATTTTGGGTCGGCCCGGTCTAGCCGCCCTTGAAGCCGTCCCCTCTGCCTACCATCTCAAAATGAAGTTCCCCACTCGGGCCGGAGTAGGAGAAGTAAGGGGCAATCAGGAGCAGGCCCGGAAGTGTTATATGACCTCCACCCTCGGACGCTTCATGGACGCTTTCTCGGGTTACAATCAGATAAGGATGTTCCCCCCGGATATTCCGAAGACATCTTTTGTGACCGACCAAGGCCTCTATTGCTACAGAGTCATGCCGTTCGGCCTAAAGAATGCAGGGGCAACATACCAGCGCCTCGTCAACAAAGTGTACGTCGATGACATGCTTGTGAAAAGCATCCGAGGTGTTGATCATGTGACCGACCTCCAAGAAGCATTTGATGTTTTAAGAAAGCATAATATGAGACTCAACCCGAACAAGTGTGCGTTCGGCGTCTCATCAGGCAAGTTCCTCGGCTTCATGGTTAGCCAACGAGGAATAGAGGCAAATCCGGAGAAGATCAAGGCCATACTGGACATGGCCCCTCCTAGAAATGTCAAAGAAGTTCAGAGGCTGACTGGTCGCCTAGCCGCCATAGGGCGCTTTTTGTCGAAGTCCGGGGAGAAATGCCTCCTGTTCTTCAAAGCCCTCAGGGGGGCTAGAGGATTCGAGTGGGGACAGCAGCAACAAGACCCCTTCGACCAGCTTAAAGCCTACCTCGTCAATCCACCTCTTCTCAGCAAACCAATACCTGGCGAACCGCTCTACCTCTACTTGGCAGCTTCCGAACAGACACTTAGTGCGGTCTTAGTCAGAGAAGAAGAAAGGGCTCAGAAGCCCATTTACTATGTCAGCAAGGTGCTTCGGGACGCCGAGCTTCGGTACCCGAAGATTGAGAAAATGGCTTATGCCCTGGTAATGGCCGCGAGAAAGCTTCGACCCTACTTTCAGTCCCATTCGGTGGTCGTCCTTACCGACCAACCGCTGAAACAGGTCCTTCACAAACCCGAGACTTCCGGTCGCCTCATGAAGTGGTCGATCGAGCTGAGCCAACACGATATAACTTATCAGCCTCGGACCGTAATCAAGGCACAGGCACTGGCCGAATTCATAGTTGAGACTACAATCCCCGAATCTAGCCAAGCAGCAAAGGGACCCCCCATCTGGTCGGTCTACGTCGACGGGTCCTCTTGTAACGAGGGAAGCGGGGCAGGAGTCATCCTGGCAGGCCCAGATGACTTCATCCTCCAATACGCCCTCCGTATAAATTTCAAAGCCTCGAACAACGAGGCCGAATACGAAGCACTAATAGCCGGACTTCAAATGGCCCGGAATGCTGGGGCACAACGGCTACAAATCTTCAGCGACTCCCAGTTGGTCGTCAATCAGGTCCTCGGCGAGTATGAAGCCCGCGATGACAGAATGGCTAAATACCTAGCCAAAGTAAAGAGTCTCATGACATTATTCGAAGAGGCCATCATCC
Source organism: Hemerocallis citrina (assembly GCA_017893485.1). NCBI lineage: Eukaryota > Viridiplantae > Streptophyta > Magnoliopsida > Asparagales > Asphodelaceae > Hemerocallis > Hemerocallis citrina. The sequence continues at coordinate 75,601,588 of CM030359.1, forward strand.
AAAGGATCCCCGAGAAGAAAATGCCCAGGCCGACGCCTTATCCAAATTAGCCTCCTCTTCCCTTCAAGGTCTGGAGCAGACCGTATTGATAGAAGTCCTCCTGAAGCCAAGCATAGTGGACGAGTCGCCTGACTCCGTCGAAACATTGCCCGTCCACCTCGAAGACAACTGGATGAAACCCCTCCTCGAGTTCTTAAGGGACGGACTCCTCTCCAAAGATCCGAGGGAAGCAAGAAGGATCAGGACCCGAGCCGAGCGTTACACATTAATCGAAGGTATCCTATATAAACGCTCCTTCACCCAGGTGGACGGTCGCCCTTACCTAAAGTGTCTTTCCCCCGGGCAAGCCGACTATGCCCTGCAAGAGCTCCATGAGGGCATCGGCGGGGCCCATTCTGGCTCTAGAGCCCTGGCGCGCAAAGTGTTGAATTACGGGTATTACTGGCCCACTCTCCTACGGGACGCCGAACGACACGTTCGGCAATGCAGCTCCTGTCAAAAGTATTCCGACATCCGATGCCTCCCACAAACACCGCTCGCCTCCCTATCAAGTCCGATCCCCTTCGCTATGTGGGGGATGGATTTACTAGGGCCGTTTCCACCATCCCCCGGACAGCTAAAATTCCTGGTCGTTGCGGTCGACTACTTCTCTAAATGGATAGAAGCCGAGCCCCTGGCTACAATCACCGAGCATAGGGTCGTTCAATTCTTCTGGAAAAATGTGATTTGCCGGTTCGGTGTTCCCCGAGTCATAGTCACGGATAATGGGACACAATTTACTGGAGCCGCCTTCCGAGCTCTATGTGAAGACCTCTCCATACAACACCGATTCTCCTCCGTCTCCCATCCTCAGTCGAATGGCCAGGCCGAGAATGCCAACCGACAGATTCTTTCGGGCATCAAGAAGAGATTAGACAAGTGTTCCAAAGGACTGTGGGTCGATCAGCTGCCGAATGTGCTCTGGAATCACCGTACCACCAAGCAGACCCCAACAGGCGAGAGCCCATTTAATCTCACCTATGGGGCCGAGGCCATCATCCCCCTAGAAGTCGGGATACCCTCTCCTCGTCTGATAGCTTATGAAGAAGAGCAGAACGCTAGAGAGCTCAGAGCAAGCTTAGATCTGATAGATGAAATTAGAGAGAGAGCGGCCATACGCCAGCAAGCTTACCGAAGGAGGATCGAGCCAGCATACAACAAAAGGGTCCGCCCAACGGATCTCAAAGAAGGGGATCTCGTCCTCCGAAAATTGGCCATCTCGTTCCCTGGACAGAAAAGCAAACTGGCCCCGAATTAGGAGGGACCGTACAAAATCTCAAAAGTGATCTGCCCCGGCGCGTACAAGCTAGAAGATCTCGAAGGCAGAGAAATTCCCAGGACTTGGAATGCCGACCATCTTTTGAAATACCAAGAGAAGGCACCTACGCCTCTCTAAGTAACTCGAGATGTCGAACCATCCCCTTCCTTTTACTAGTAGTGACTTTTCTTTTTATTTCTTCATTGTAATAACGGCTAGCAACTTTAGAAGCAGCCGATCATTAGATATTAATAAATAAAGTTTTTCATGTTTTCACTACTATCACATCTCTCTACTTTTAACTCTTTAATCCAACAATGGTTCCGGAGTCCAACACTTGGCTCGATTTGCAAGTTCGCTCCTAAGCGAACAAGAAGTAGTTCGCCATTCGGAATTGCTCCCACAGCCGTTGAATGGTACGGAGTCCAACACTTGGTTCGATTCCACTTCGCAAGTTCGCTACTAAGCGAGCTAGAAGTGATTCGCCATTCGGAATTGCTCCTACGCCTCCTGAATTAACAATGGTTCCGGAATCCAACACTTGGCTCGATTCTACTTTGCAAGTTCGCTCCTAAGCGAACAAGAAGTAGTTCGCCATTCGGAATTGCTCCCACAGCCGTTGAATGGTACGGAGTCCAACACTTGGTTCGATTCCACTTCGCAAGTTCGCTACTAAGCGAGCTAGAAGTGATTCGCCATTCGGAATTGCTCCTACGCCTCCTGAATTAACAATAGTTCCGGAGTCCAACACTTGGCTCGATTCTACTTTGCAAGTTCGCTCCTAAGCAAACAAGAAGTAGTTCGCCATTCGGAATTGCTCCCACAGCCGTTGAATGGTACGGAGTCCAACACTTGGTTCGATTCCACTTCGCAAGTTCGCTACTAAGCGAGCTAGAAGTGATTCGCCATTCGGAACTGCTCCTACGCCCCCTGAATTAACAATAGTTCCGGAGTCCAACACTTGGCTCGATTCTACTTTGCAAGTTCGCTCCTAAGCGAACAAGAAGTAGTTCGCCATTCGAAATTGCTCCCACAGCCGTTGAATGGTACGGAGTCCAACACTTGGTTCGATTCCACTTCGCAAGTTCGCTACTAAGCGAACTAGAAGTGATTCGCCATTCGGAATTGCTCCTACGCCTCCTGAATTAACAATGGTTCCGGAGTCCAACACCTGGCTCGATTCCACTTTGCAAGTTCGCTCCTAAGCGAACAAGAAGTAGTTCGCCATTCGGAATTGCTCCCACAGCCGTTGAAAGGTTCGGACTCCAACGCTTGGTTGCCGAGCATTCTTGCCACCGACTGCATTACACGCTTGAGTTCAGCATTCAAGATCAATCGAAGAATCAACAAGTCACAAGCCTCGGCACTAGCTACCGAGCGTTCTCGACACCGACCGTATTACGGGCTTGAGTCCAAGGGGGTAACCACCGACCCCTGAGCTCCGACGGGGGGATCGACCAAAGGCTCGTCGTCGCCCCTCTCCTCCTCTTCTTCTTCTTCCCCCTCCGATTCGGGGTCGAAGCCTTCAACGTGCCCCGGGAACAGCCTCCAACCCGAGCAGTCCACGTTGGGGTAGGCCTCCGTCACCCAGGCGATAGCGTCGGCGAAGGCCTTGGCCATATTCTGCTTCACCGCCGCCGCTTTGGCCTCGGCCGCCTCCGCCAACTGCCTGGCCGCCTCCTCCTTCTGCTGAAGAAGTTGGCCCTCCAGCGTCGCGACCCTGTCCTCGAGGTAGGCAACCCTTGCCAACTTCGCCTCAAAATTCAATTCGAGCTTGTCGAGCTCGTTCCTTATCTGGGCCTTCTCTTTCCGAGCTTGGTCGTTCTCCTTCTTCATCTCCTTCTCCTGGGCCGCCAGCCTCTCGGTGAGGTGCCCGAAGTGGACGACGATCTACGATCAGAAGGCAAGGAATTCATAAAAATTATAACTTAAGAAGTTCGGCATAAAAAGGAGGGGAATAGATCCAACACTCACCGACACCGCCGAGCGCGCTATCTCGATAACGTCGTCTCCCTCCCGTCCGGCCTCCATGGCCGCCCGATCCTTCGGCGTGGCGAGGTGCTTGATGGCCTCCATGCTCGCCAAAGAATTGCCAAGGAACCCGTCGTGCTTCCGAACCTGCCAGTCCGGGACGTGGATCCTTTTGTGAGCCTCGGTCAGAAGCTCCTCGGCCGCCTTCGTCAGCGGCGGCGTCACCATAGTGAGGGCCACGGCGATGGGAAATTCACCGACCCTGGTCGACGACGAAGCGACACCGCCCTCAGGAACGGGGCTCTCCAGGATCTCTACCTCCTCAGCCACCTCGGTAACCACCCTCTTCCTCTTCTTCGGTGCCTTGTTGGCGAGGCCCACCCTCAGCGCCAACACTGCCTGATAATCCATAGACTCTGCACCATAAGACAAGTAGATTAGTTCGGAACAAGTCAGGAAAAATGAAGCGCAAGGGGTAACACAACAATGTTAAATAAAGGAAGCCGCGTACTGGGGTCGGCATGAACGAGCCCTCCCTTAAACAGGACGTCCTCGGTCAGATCCTTCCAGTCCAGCTTCGGCCGATCCAGGAGTACCCGTACAGCTTCCTCCTCTTCGGGCCGAAGTGTCGGCAGCGCCTTCACCTTCTTCGGCACACCCTCCACCCAACTAGCGGGAATGGGCCAGGCCTCCGGACTGCGCACCAGAAGGTACTTCTCGTGCCAGTACTTGATGGAATCAGGGCACACGACGAGCTTGCCTCCGTGCCTCGGAGTCAAGTAAAACCGGTACGCTGACCTGTTCTCCTGATGTGGCTAGTAGATGGTCCGAAGCACGTTCAGCTCCGACTGAATCCCAGCGGCTTGGCAGTGAAGTACGAAGTCGTTTATTACTCTCCACGCGTTCGGCATAAGTTGGATGGGGCTGACCCCGACCCACCTTAATACAGCAACCGCGAACGGATGGAGAGGCAGCCGAGCCCCGGCGATAAAGGCGTCGACCGGCCAGCAACACACGGTCACCGGCAACGGCGAGTTGGCCCTAATCTCGGGACCCGGCAGCATAAGCTCGTACTCCTCCGGGATCTAAAAGTAACCCCAGATCACTCCCAAGTCATCTTCGCTGAGGATCGACACCGTCTCGTCGGCCTCTGTCGTCTCCCTCGCCGCATTCTCCTCGAACGACCGGGCCCTCCCATACACAATGCGTTCGGCGTCCTCCTCCGGAAGTTCCCGAACCCTGTGAAGCCCAGTCAGCGGCCCCGGTAATCTGCCGAACTCCGGCATGCACTTCGGCTCCACCACGACAGAATCTTTGCCGAACACCTCCTTGCTTTTGTGAGGTCGGCTGGAGATCGGAGCTTCGGCGACTTCAAAGGAGGGCTCGGACGAAGAAGAGGAGATGGAGACAGACATGTTTAGAAATTAAAATATAAGTTACCTTGAACGGAGATGTCGTCGGAAAGTTCGCCGGAAAAAGGTCAGCGATCACCTGGAGCTCTAGTAATTTCAAGTGAAAACAACGGAGCGAAGAGTGGAAAAGTGAAAAATGAAGAGGGGGTGGGGGTTTTATATAGAGCCAGCGCGTCAATCGAGGCTAATGGGCTTTTACCACAGGCCCACCTCCACAAAACGACAAAAGGCGACCCCAACCGTCACCTTGTTTACCATGCCTGCCCAAACGGCTCATTAATGACAGTCACGTCAGCAGAAGCCCAGGGGACGCAGCATTAATGACAGTCACGTCAGCAGAAGCCCAGGGGACGCAGCATTAATGAACGTCACATCGGTCAGAAACCCAGGGGCCATCACATTCGTCAGAACCGTTTAATCTCAAGCCTCGACACCAACTGCCAAGCGCCCTTGACACTGACCGCATTACCGGCGTGGGTTCGGCAGATTCCCAAAACTTTTTTGAAGAGGACAAAAATTCTTTCAACTTCCTCTGCTTTGTCAAAATCAACAAGTCTGAAGCCTCGGTACTAGCTCCGAGCGTTCTTGCCACCGACCGTATTACGGGCTTGAGTTCGGCACCCGCTCCGAGCGTTCTTGCCACCGACCGTATCACGGGCTTGAGTTCGGCAGTAAAGATCTCCAAAAAATTTCCAATTCTGAAGCTTCGGCACCAGCTCCGAGCGTTCTTGCCACCGACCGTATCACGGGCTTGAGTTCGGCACCCGCTCCGAGCATTCTTGCCATCGACCGTATTACGGGCTTGAGTTCGGCAGTCAAGATCTCCAAAAAATTTCCAAGTCTGAAGCATCGGCACCAGCTCCGAGCGTTCTTACCACCGACCGTATTACGGGCTTAAGTTCGGTAGTCAAGATCTCCAAAAAAAATTTCCAAGTCTGAAGCCTCGGCACCAGCTCCGAGCGGTCTTGCCACCGACCGTATTACGGGCTTGAGTTCGGCACCCGCTCCGAGCGTTCTTACCACCGACCGTATTACGGGCTTGAGTTCGGCAGTCAAGATCTCCAAAAAATTTCCAAGTCTGAAGCCTCGGCACCAGCTTCGAGCGTTCTTGCCACCGACCGTATTACGGGCTTGAGTTCGGCACCCGCTCCGAGCGTTCTTGCCACCGACCGTATTACGGGTTTGAGTTCGGCAGTCAAGATCTCCAAAAAAAATTTTTTCCAAGTCTGAAGCCTCGGCACCAGCTCCGAGCGTTCTTGCCACCGACCGTATTACGGGCTTGAGTTCGGCACCCGCTCCGAGCGTTCTTGCCACCGACCGTATTACGGGCTTGAGTTCGGCAGTCAAGATCTCCAAAAAATTTCCAAGTCTGAAGCCTCGGCACCAGCTCCGAGCGGTCTTGCCACCGACCGTATTACGGGCTTGAGTTCGGCACCCGCTCCGAGCGTTCTTGCCACCGACCGTATTACGGGCTTGAGTTCGGCAGTCAAGATCTCTAAAAAATTTCCAAGTCTGAAGCCTCGGCACCAGCTCCGAGCGTTCTTGCCACCGACCGTATTACGGGCTTGAGTTCGGCACCCGCTCCGAGCGTTCTTGCCACCGACCGTATTATGGGCTTGAGTTCGGTAGTCAAGATCTCCAAAAAAAATTTCCAAGTCTGAAGCCTCGGCACCAGCTCCGAGCGTTCTTGCCACCGACCGTATTACGGGCTTGTGTTCGGCACCTGCTCCGAACGTTCTTGCCACCGACCGTATTACGGGCTTTAGTTCGGCAGTCAAGATCTCCAAAAAATTTCCAAGTCTGAAGCCTCGGCACCCGCTCCGAGCGTTCTTGCCACCGACCGTATTACGGGCTTGAGTTCGGTAGTCAAGATCTCCAAAAAAAAAAAAATTTCCAAGTCTGAAGCCTCGGCACCAGCTCCGAGCGTTCTTACCACCGACCGTATTACGGGCTTGAGTTCGGCACCCGTTCTTGCCACCGACCGTATTACGGGCTTGAGTTCGGCAGTTAAGATCTCCAAAAAATTTCCAAGTCTGAAGCCTCGGCACCAGCTCCGAGCGGTCTTGCCACCGACCGTATTACGGGCTTGAGTTCGGCACCCGCTCCGAGCATTCTTGACACCGACCGTATTACGGGCTTGAGTTCGGCAGTCAAGATCTCCAAAAAATTTCCAAGTCTGAAGCCTCGGCACCAGCTCCGAGCGTTCTTGCCACCGACCGTATTACGGGCTTGAGTTCGGCACCCGCTCCGAGCGTTCTTGCCACCGACCGTATTACAGGCTTGAGTTCGGCAGTCAAGATCTCCAAAAAATTTCCAAGTCTGAAGCCTCGGCACCAGCTCCGACCGTTCTTGCCACCGACCGTATTACGGGCTTGAGTTCGGCACCCGCTCCGAGCGTTCTTGCCACCGACCGTATTACGGGCTTGAGTTCGGCAGTCAAGATTTCCAAAAAATTTTCAAGTCTGAAGCCTCGGCACCAGCTCCGAGCGTTCTTGCCACCGACCGTATTACGGGCTTGAGTTCGGCACCCGCTCCGAGCGTTCTTCCCACCGACCGTATTACGTGCTTGAGTTCGGCAGTCAAGATCTCCAAAAAATTTCCAAGTCTGAAGCCTCGGCACCCGCTCCGAGCGTTCTTGTCACCGACCGTATTACGGGCTTGAGTTCGGCAGTCAAGATCTCCAAAAAATTTCCAAGTCTGAAGCCTCGGCACCCGCTCCGAGCGGTCTTGCCACCGACAGTATTACGGGCTTGAGTTTGGCACCCACTCCGAGCATTCTTGCCACCGACCGTATTATAGGCCTAAGGTCGACGTTGACCGCCATACGCCCTTGGTTCCGACCCCCTGTGCATGGTAAATCTGGCCTTCAGACTTCGGCGAGCCCCCTCTCCAGGCTCGCGACCACGCCAAGGTCCCTCTCCCCATCGGAAAGAATCACCGAACCGATCTCCGACCTCGGCATCCTGGTCGTCGAGCTCTGGGAAGGGTCGGAGTTGTGGCGACGGAAAACGCAACTCCCGACAGAGGGAAACGACAGAACTGTTCACTGAGAGATTACGAAGCCAAGAAGATATTCACCCAAGAACACCGCCCGATCATAAGGAATTACCACACTACCTCCCTTAAGATTCGCAAGCCCTTCATTTGAACTCCGATACAACTCCGCTAGCCATCAAAAACAGCTAAACTACTCCTCAAAGGCCGACCAAATTTAGCCTTTAGGAGTGGGGGGCTCGTGACATGGCTAAAAACAGGGTTTAATCGGAACCGTCCAAATCAGATACGAATCTTGAAACCCAGGGGTAAAACGGTAATTTCCCCTACAAAAGGGTCCAAAATGGGTATTGGATCTTTTCCCCAAGGACCCAATAACCCGCGAATGGGTCCGCCAACAAAAGGGTGCGAGTCCTTAATCACTGCACACCCGACCCAACAAGATAGGATTAGGGTTCCTGATTAATTTTGATCAACGGCCCTGATGTGCGTCTATCTCTTCACTGGGATTTGGGGATTAAATTCCTTATCTGATTACAGGGAATATACCCCATCAGATTACATTCCTAATCTGTTTACGGGGGGAATATTCCATATCAGATCACAAGGATTACATTCCTAAGTTGTTCCCTAAGACGCCTATAAATACCCCCCATCCATCTCCATTGAGAGGTAATCAATACTTTTCCAATTTACGCTCTTTCTTAATCATTTCTGATTACTGACTTGAGCGTTGGAGGGTGCGTCGCCGGGATCAACCCCGGTGTCTCGCACATTTTGCAGGTTAACGGCAGGAACGACGATCGATGCCCGACGGAACAGGTACACAGGTTTTCTATTCAGTTTCCCTAAGAATCCACAAGTTCTATCTGTTTACCCCCACACCAGATTTAGCAGGTAACAAGATTATTGCTCCTAAATGTGAATAATATTGTGTTCATCAAATACCCCCAAGCTTAGCTTTTGCTTGTCCTCAAGCAAAAAGTGAATTTATGCACAAGGGGAAAAATGATAGTACTCTCGACCAAGAATTCTTATTATGTGAGCATCAACATATTAAACTATAAACAATTTCAGATAAAGTAAAATTAAACATACCCACTTTCTCTAGTGCAATTGTTTAGTCATAATCCCCAAACCCAATCATATTTGTTATGCAATTAATTTTAATTATAGTATGTAACAACTCCATCTGTGATTATCCCTTTTCTCCACTACAAACCGAGTAGCAAACTAGAGTTTTTTTTTTCTTTTTTCTTTTTTTTTCTTTTTTTTTTTTGTTAAGTCTCTTCTCTAAAGTTGTCACTTGCCTTTTTACGCGAATGCAAAACATTTGTGATGAATCCACCCGGTTACTCAGCAAGTCACAAACTTTAAAGTGCTTTGCATACTCATATTTCAAGTTGCCGTTTGACGTAAAGGTAAACATTGGTGATGAATACCCCTAGTTACTAAGCACCCAAAACATTGGAGTAGATTGACTTTATTCAGATATATATATATATATATATATATATATATATATATATATATATATTTTATCACTCTATTTACTTAAACTCAATTTAGGACTAGATCTAAAGGGAATAATCACCAGAAAAAGTATCACATTTGTGTATTATGTATAATCGCATGACTCATATAATTTTGTAAGGCATTATGAAACTCAACAATCCTAAAGTAAATAAGTATCCTTACTATTACTTAATAATAAATTGTTTATCCTAAAAAAAATTTCAAAAGACTCCAAATATAACTAACTAATACCCCCAAACTTAGATGGAACATTGTCCTCAATGTTCGCGCAAAGCTTAAAATATAGGCATGTGTTACTATCTAGTAAGAATGAGAGATTAAAAAAATAAAAAGATGAATAATGAAAAGAAAATGAAAGGAAAGTGTAAATACTCCCCTGAAAATTGGGTTGCCTCCCAATAAGCGCTGTGTTTTCTGTCTTCAGCTAGACTTGATGAGGTCATGCAATGTATTGAATGGTTTGAAGATTCACATCTTCCTCTTGCGGTTCTATGCTCATCTCTATGTATGGCTTCGCTCTATGCCCATTCACCTTAAATGTTTGATTCTTCTCTTTGCTATGAACCTCCAATGCGCCATGTGGAAAGACTTTTGTAACAATGTAAGGCCCATACCATCTTGACATGAGCTTTCCTGGAAAAAGTCTCAATCTTGAGCTGTATATCAATACCTTCTGTCCTTCATGAAACTCCTTTCGTGCTAGCTGTTTGTCATGGTACAACTTGGTCTTTTCCTTGTACAACTTTGCATTTTCATATGCGTCGTGCCTCAACTCTTCAAGCTCATTTAGTTGCAATCTTCTTTTGTCACCTGCTTGTTTCATATCAAAATTGAACCTTTTAATGGCCCAATAAGCTTTGTGTTCCAACTCCACTGGTAGATGACAGGCTTTTCCAAAAACCAAACGGTATGGTGACATGCCGATGGGTGTTTTGTAAGCTGTTCTGTAGGCCCATAATGCATCATTCAAGCGCAGCGACCAATCCTTCCTCCTTGTGTTGACTGTCTTTTCCAAAATGCTCTTGATTTCTCTGTTGCTGATCTCCACCTGCCCACTAGTTTGAGGATGATATGGGGTGCCCACTCTATGTGTGATACCATATTTCTTCATCAAAGAAGCAAACGGAAAGTTATTGAAGTGGCTCCCTCCATCACTAATTATTGCTCGTGGTGTCCCAAACCTAGTGAAAATGTTCTCCTGCAGAAACTTGACAACAACTTTGTGATCATTAGTTTTTGAGGGGACAGCCTCGACCCATTTAGACACATAATCCACACCAACAAGTATATATAAATAACCAAATGAGTTAGGAAAGGGACCCATGAAGTCGATTCTCCAAACATCAAAAAGCTCGATTACTTGTATGTTGTGTAATGGCATTTGATTTCTAGACGAGATGTTGCCTGTCCTTTGGCATTTGTCACAAGTCCTGCAAAAAGAAAAAGCATCTTTGAATACTTTAGGCCAATAAAATCCAGATTGTAATACCTTGAGTGCTGTTCTTTTTGGTCCAAAATGTCCTCCACATGCGTATTGGTGGCAATGTTGTAGAATACTCATTTGTTCTTCTTCTGCCACACATCTTCTTATAATTTGCTCCGGGCAAAATTTGAACAAATAAGGATCATCCCAGTAGTAGTGCTTGCATATAGCCACCAGTCTCTTTCTTTCCTGACTTGTCATACCTGGAGGGAAAACATGAGCAGTGAGATAATTTACAATATCTGCAAACCATGGAAGATTTGAGCAGTGAGATACCAGTCAACTGGCCCTGTTACCAGTCGACTGTCCCGATGATATGTTTATTTCAAATAGATGTTCATCTGGGAAATTTTCATTAAGTGGGGGCACAATTCTCTCTTCCTCATGCAGTAGTCTGGACATGTGATCTGCAACAACGTTGTCGCTTCCTTTTTTATCTCTAATCTCAAGATCGAATTCTTGAAGCAACAACACCCATCTGATTAACCTAGGCTTAGCATCCTTTTTAGCAAACAAATATCTCAAAGCAGCATGGTCAGTGAAAACAATAACTTTAGAACCAATTAAATATGATCTAAACTTCTCTACAGCAAAAATAACAGCTAACATTTCTTTTTTAGTAGTAGAATAATTTAGCTGTGCATCGTTTAAAGTTCGAGAAGCATAGTAAATAACATGGGTTACCTTATTGATTCTTTGACCTAAAACAGCTCCTAAAGCATAATCACTTGCATCACACATGAGCTCAAAAGGATGGCTCCAATCTGGTGCCATGACAATAGGTGCAGAAATGAGAAGATTTTTCAATGTAATAAAAGCAGTTGTGCACTCTTCTGTCCATGCAAACTCAACATCCTTAGCTAACAAATCACAATGGGTTTTGGAGATTTTTGAGAAATCTTTTATAAATCTTCTATAGAACCCTGCATGTCCAAGAAAACTCCTAACACCCTTAACTGTAGTGGGAGGGGGTAGTTTTGATATTATATCGATTTTCGCTTTGTCTACCTCTATGCCTCTTTTGGATACCACATGTCCCAACACAATTCCTTGTTGTACCATGAAATGGCACTTTTCCCAATTCAGCACTAAATTGCATTCTTCACATCTCTTAAGCACAAGCTGCAGATGGTTAAGGCATTCATCAAAACAAGATCCAAAAACACTAAAATCATCCATAAATACCTCGATGAACCTTTCCACCATGTCTGAAAATATACTCATCATGCATCTTTGAAATGTTGCTGGTGCATTGCACAATCCAAAGGGCATCCTCTTGTATGCAAAAGTACCAAAAGGACATGTAAAGGTGGTTTTTTCTTGATCTTCTGGAGCAATAGCAATTTGATTATAGCCACTATAACCATCTAAAAAACAATAATGACTATATCCTGCTAATCTTTCTAACATTTGATCAATAAAAGGAAAAGGGAAGTGATCTTTCCTGGTTTCGTTATTCAATTTTCTGTAATCAATGCAAACCCTCCATCCTGTGGTGACTCTTGTAGGGATAAGCTCATTCTCTTCATTCTTCACCACTGTGACTCCACTTTTCTTAGGCACTACATGTATAGGACTTACCCATTTGCTATCTGAGATGGGGTAGATGATGCCAACATCTAGTAGCTTCAAAATCTCTGCTCTTACCACTTCCTTCATGTTTGGATTAAGCCTTCTCTGTGCCTCCCTGCTAGGTTTTGCATTGTTTTCCAGGAGTATTTTGTGCATGCATTTGGATGGACTTATTCCTTTGATATCTGCAATGGTCCATCCTATTGCATTCTTGTGTTCTCGTAGTACCCTCAGCAACTTCTCTTCTTCCTGTGCACTTATGTTTGCAGCAATTATCACTGGTAGCGTTTGGTTCTCACCCAAATATGCATACTTCAAATGGTCGGGCAACTGCTTATGCTCTATGTCTGGAAGTCTCGGTGCAGTCGACTGGTTCTTGGTTGTGGCCTGGTCAGTCGACTCATCATGTGTACCAGTCGACTTGTCCCTTCCACCAGTCGACTTGTCTGTAGAAACAAAAATATCATCAGTCACCAATTTTTCAAATACGGGTGCAAACGTACCTGAGCATGACTTTGGAGTTTCAAGGTAGTGTATTGTCTCTGCAATCCCCCAGTAATCGTACTCCTGTTCAACATTAAATAAAGTTAGAGATTGTGTAATCGTGGCTTGTAGTGGTTCAACGCTATGTACCTGAAATGTTTGATCAACAATCTCCTGAACCACATCAACATTATAGCATTCATGATCATCGTGTGGTAATTTTAGTGTATCAAACATTTTGAATTCGACTTTCTCTCCGTTTATCTTCATACTTATAGTACCCTTTTTAACACAAATTTTTATATCAGTTGTACTCATAAAGAGCCTTCCTAAAATGATTGGTAGAGACGATGGCATTGAAGATTCTTCCATATCCAGCACAACAAAATCAGTAGGCAAAATGAAATCGTTTACCTGAAGTAGGACATCTTCCGAAATACCTCTAGGTCTTTTGATACTGCGATCCGCCAACTGCAACGTGATGGATGTTGGTTGGAGTTCCCCCAATCCTAGCTTTTCATAAACGGTGTATGGGAGAAGATTGATGCTCGCTCCCACGTCCAATAATGCTTTTTCAAAGAAGTGCTCACCAATCCTGCAAGGGATGGTAAAACTACCTGGGTCTTTTAATTTGGGAGGTAATTTCCTTAATAAGACAACGCTCACTTCTTCTGTCAAAGCCACATCCTCCCTAACCTGAAATGTTCTTTTGTGAGTACAACATTCTTTCAAAAATTTAGCATAAGAAGGAATTTGTTTAATAGCATCAAGTAGGGGGATATTAATTTCTACCTTTCTGAGAGTTTCAAAGATGTCAAATAAATGTTGTTCTTTCTTTTGCTTGACTAACCTTTGAGGGAATGGTGGCACAACTGTTCTTTCTTTTTCACTTACCTTGTTTGAACCCAAAACTTTTGATGGTTGTGTTTCTGTTTCTTCGGTGTGTGCTCCCACCTTGTTGTCAATTGTCTTACCACTTCTGAGAGTTGTTACTGATTTGAGCTGTTCTTGGCCTCCAGGGTTTGGTATGGTTTGTGAAGGAAGTTCCCCTGCCTTTCGTTTGCTTAATTCTTTCGCAATTTGGCCAATCTGCGTTTCCAACTTCTGAATTGCTTGCCCTTGTTGGTTGGTTGTTTGATGTTGTTGTTGGAGCAATTGAAGAACGGTGGATTCAAAATCCAACTTCTTCTGTTCTTGAATTGGCCTATCAAACCCACTTCCCATTTGGAAGTTCCGTGCATGTCCTTGTGAAGATTGAGTGCCTTGATTATTCTGATTATTGCTCCAGGAGAAGTTTGGATGGTTCGTCCACCCTGGGTTGTATGTGTTCGAGAAGGGATTGTTCTTTTGTGGAAATGCTCATCGACCTACGTAGTTTGCATGCTCCTGATCTGTGAAAGAAGACATGGGACATGTATCAGTGGTATGATCTACATGAGAACAAATTGCACAAATTTTATTTGTTTGATTTTTAACTCCTCCCATCATCGACATTGCATTAACAAGCATATCAATTTTTTTATTCATGTTTACCATTTCTAATTGAATGTTATTACTATTAGAAATTTCGTAAACTCCCTGTTTTCTAGACGGGCCCCTCCTTGTTGAGAATTGTTGTGAGTTCTCGCTTAGTTCTTCAAATAGTTCTATGGCCTCCTCACCACTTTTCATCATCAAGATCCCGTTACAAGCTGAATTCACAATTGCCTTGTTAGTATCGTTTAAACCTTCATAAAAAGCTTGTACGTGGTCATCTTTAGGCATATTGTGCGTAGGGCATTTGAGAAGTTTGTTCTTGAAATCTTTCCATGCTTCGAAGAATAAATCTCCATCTTTTTGTTGGAAGAGTTGAATCTCCCTTTTCAGTTGCTTGGTCTTCTGAGCTGGAAAGAATTCTTTCAAAAATTTCGTGGCCAATTGCTCCCCTGAATTAATTGATCCTGGTTCCAAAGAATTATACCATAGTTTAGCGTTAAGTTTTAAGGAAAAAGGAAACAAGATTAACCTGATTTGTTCAGGGGTGAGCCCTTGGATGCTTTGTGTCCTGCAAAGATCGAAAAAGTCTTGTAGATGGAGATGAGGCTCTTCATCTGGTTTGCCACTAAAGTGGGGAACCATACTAAGTAACTGAGGAGATAGATGCATGTTCCCTGTGACATTAGGTTGATACGCAATGCAGGAAGGTTGCTCGATATTCTTAGGTGTGAACTTGTCCTGCATTGGCACTCGAATTGGCATTTCCTCACCCATTATTGCTCGTGAATTGAGTCTCTGTGCAGTCGACTGGTTGGTCGCAGTCAGTCGACCTAATCTGTGCAAAGTGCGTTCTGTTTCTGCGTCAATTGGTAGTAGCTCTGGACGAAGTGATCTCCTTCCGTGCATCCACCAAAATTCTGTAACCTAAAAGAAAAATATTTATTAAGAAAAGAAAATAAAAGAAAAGAATTACTGATTTGTAAGTTAAAATGCTAACAATCCCCGGCAACGGCGCCAAAAACTTGTTGTGCAATCTAGATACCTAAATAAATAGATAAAACTAGACACAAATTATAAACCTCGCAAGTGCACGAATCGTTTACAGAAGCGTAGCAATAGCAAGGGTCGATCCCACAGAGATTGTAGACTTTAACTTACCAACCAATAAAAAGAATAAGAATCATAAAGAGTTGTTCTAAGGTTGAAAAGAAATAAAAAGATTAAAACTAAATTAAGAAATGCTGAATCACAAATATTTATGAAGTAGTTGGGTTTAGATCTCCACCAATAGTCAATAATGCTAAGTACCTTCTGAACTTTTTCTTATTACTCATGTTTGTTCCCTTCAAGGGCATGGTATCTACTCCTTAAAGTACTGTTTCCCTAAGCCAAGAATTAGACATGGTATCTACTCTAATTCGTTTCTTTCATTAAGTGTTTAGCATGCACTTAGCAAGAGGTCGGGAGGCGACATACAGAGCTCGACTGTTGATGGATTCGAGAAGAACCCAGAGGAAGAAGAGGATGATGAGGCTGAACAGGAGGGAGGCCAAGGCGATGGCAGCGAGCAGATAGGTTGCAGACGAGGACAGAGATGATGCAGGGGATGCCGGCATTGCTCTGCTTCGACGGAAGAACATAGGCTGCGCGGTGAGGAGTTGGGTAGCGACGGGTGGTCGCGACGGCAGGGCTGAGGAACGAAGACGATGAGGGAAAGGCGGGACGAGGATGTGAGGAACGGGGGCAAGACTGGAGGTGGGGGTTAACGGGGTAAATGAGACGGGAGGTGAAGAGGTTGACGAAGGAAGATGAATAGGAGATGCGGGGTTGGCGGCTGAAGGGGGTTAGCACAGTATTAGGGTAGGATAGGGTTAGCTAGGGTTAGGTGATAGGGTATTTGTATATAGGGTAATGGGTTTGGGTTGTTAGGTAGATGATCCAGTAGGAGAATGGGTAATGGGTTTTGTGTTGTAAATCAATTAGTAAGTTTAAATCCAATAGGGAAAAAATAATAAGCATTTTTATAAAACATACATATACATATACATTAAGTCAAATAATGAATAGATATAAAATAGAGTATGTTCGGGTTAAAATAAAATGATAATTATAATAATATTATCATTAAAAATAATGATACTGTAAATAACAAAACTAACAAAAATAATATTGATAATAGTAATAATAGTAATAATAATAATAATAACAATAATACTAATAATATGAATATCAAAATAGGATTTGAGATAAACAAGTTTATTAAAATCCAAATAATAATAAAATAAAATATAAATAATCGATCACTTAGAAATAGAAAAATAAAGTTAGAATATACTATTATTCGAAATAAATATAATTTTCGGTTCGAAAATATTGTAATAGAGGGTCTAAATAGAATTAAAACAAATATAAATTTATAAATAATCAAAATATAGAAATATTCAGAAAATATGTATTTTCGGGAACAGGGGTTACACAGAAGATCTGGAACATAGACTCTCGATAGAATCCAGCAAATATATATAAGTGATATGGTATTTCACAAAAACAGGGCTTAAAACAGAATCGTATCCAGAAAACATTTTTAGCCAGAAATCAGGTGTTTATATTCATAAATAGGAAAACAACATACGAACTTATTGATTAAATCCTAGAAAAATCTGGGGTATTCCCTAGTATGTTTAGTATCTGAAAATAATAATTCATAATTTTCAAACATAGATAGTATACTCAATTAAAATTAGAAAACAGCAAGATACAACAGTTTTGTAAATCTGAAATCATAAACACAGCAGTACTGAAACAGCAACAGATTACACACTACATAACTAAATCCAGATCCGTCAAAAGGGTGATAAAGTAAATATAGTAGGCTACAATTCATATTCACAAAGTTTTTATAAATAGCAAATAGAATTAAGTCGAAATTAAGGTTTTTTACTGAACAGCATGAAAATTCTGCAAGTATAGTAGTTGTTTGCAACTATAGAATAATTTATAAATCGAAACTGAGATTTGTCAGAAAATCTGGAAAGTATACAGAATTCTCTATAATTCATATTCACAAATAACTTTCATATACTGACCTTAATAGGGTCTAAAATAATGAATAAAAACGGCGTAACAAGAAAGACAGAATTATTCTATATGCATAAAATCAACTAGCACATATGTAACACATCCAAATCATAACAACATGATATAGGGTGTTTAACAGATCAACAATAGGATATACTACTAGTAACACGTCAAGCATGCAAGATTCTCACATCGTATTTCAGTTCACAACCAACATACAGATATGCAACAGGGATTAACTAGATCCAAGTTAAGTTTCATGTCTTGTGCGGACAAATCAACACATGGAGACAAGATGTAACAGGGATTTTGCACAAGAATTGTATCTAGAACAAACCTACACAACAGGCAGTATATAGTACTTGTAACAGAAATTATACACGTTACTTGCCTTATAGCCGACAACGAAAACGGAGCAAGAACAAGAATAACGGGAATGGATTCCCGGGCAACAAACTTAACGAACGAGTCACGAACCAATCACGAACACATGATCACGAACACAAAGCACGGATCTCGATGATCTAGATGGTAATCAAGATGAAGATCAAGCGAATCCAACGACCGAGTGCAAATATAGAATATATAAGAATTAGAAGAGTACCATTGGAGTAAATATACCATGATTTACAATTTGAAAAATGGTAACAAAAGTGGATCAAATGTTTAACTGACAAGTAGAAGTCGAACGAGACGATCGAGACGATCAAAGGACGAGATCAAGGATCAAAATCAAAGATTAAGATCAAGTGTGATCGGACGGTCCAGATCGCCCTGATGGCGATGATGATGATCAAGATGATTGACAATCAGACGGCTGAGATCAAGAGATCCAGATTGGACGGCCATGATTCAAAGATGACGTATCCAAACACGAACAAATAACGGGATGAGAATCCCGAGAAACAAAGCACGAACATGGACACATGCAAGCACGTGCGAGATACGTGCACGAGGAAATGGCAACACAGCAAACACGAGATCCCACAACAAAACAGCAAACACAAAAAGAAATCCTAACTCTCCTCTTTTCTCCAAACAGCACACAGCCAGCACCAACAGTTGATCCCAATCACGATGGAATCAGACGGCCGAGATTCAACTCAAACTATCCCCCTAGCATACAACAGCAAAGGCAGGAGGCTCTGAATGGTGACTATGAGCGGTGGGCTGCAGGCGACATGTTGACGGTGAGCGGTGGCGCACTGCGGCGAGAGGACAACAGCGGACAGGCGGTGCGACGGAGGGACGGCGGCCAGGGGACTGATGCTGTGTCGACAGGGGGGAGGCATGACAGGGTGGAGGGGGCCGACCAGGCGGGTCGTCGTACTCCAAGAAGGGCACAAGTTGTCAGGGAGGGCATGGAGCAGCGCGACGGGAGGTCGTGAAGGGGGAGCTGCGACCGGGGCTGTCGTGGTGGCTGTTGGCCGGGGCTTCGCTGCTGCTATCGACGTTGAGACGGAGAGACATGGAGTATAGAGGAGAGGTTAGAAGGAGACAGCACAGGGGCGCCCTACAGAGGTTGCTGCCGAGGTGGGGTCGTGACTGACTAAGGTAGCGAGCATAGAGGAGAGGTCAGAAGGAGATAGCGCAGGGGCGCTCTACAGAGGTCACTGCCGAGGTGGGGTCGTGACTGGCTGAGGTGGGGTCGTGACTGACTAAGGTGGCTTCACTGCTGCTATCGACGTCGAGACGGGGAGACATGGAGCATAGAAGAGAGGTCAGAAGAATACAGCACAAGGGCGCTCTACAGAGGTCGCTGCCGAGGTGGGGTCGTGACTGACTGAGGTGGCGAGCGGGGCAGGGTTGCGGGATGTTAGGCTGTTGAGGAGGTGGCGGGTTCGGTGATGGCGACTACTGAGGTGGACGAGGACGACGCGAAGGGGTGAGAAGGAGCTGATGGTCAGCGTCGGGGTCGCAGGGGTGGAACACAAGGGAGTGTGATGAGCGAGAGGTGGAGGGTGAAGTATTAGGCGGCTATGGTTTAGATGATAGGGTAACAGGATATATGCATATAGTACATTTATATATAGGTATTAGGGTTAACAGGGGGGAGGGGGGGGGGGTTAACAGGTATTGGATAATGGGTTTTAAATCCAAAAAGAACATAACATGGTTTCAGGTCTTGAGTATGTGGGCTAATGGGTTTTTAATGAAGATCCATCAAGATATAGGGTTAAGAATCCAAAAGGAATTGAATGAGATATTGAATTTAACAATTAAATAGGCCATGGAATAAAATAATTGGAGCTAAACAAAAATAAATTGGGGACAATAAATTGGGACAGAAAAATTAAATCAAATCAAGGAAATGTTCAAGGCCACAAAATAGGTTCAAAGTCAAAGAAGATAGATTGATAATGAGAACAGAGATCAAATACATGGTTCAGTAGAAACTAAAGAGTACAAAATGAATAAATACACGGAAAAAGAAAAATACATCCAAATTATGGAAAATGGATAACAGGAGTTACAAATCCTACCCACCTTACAACAAAATTTCGTCCTCGAAATTTGCTTAGGCAGTACATAGGACAAGGCAAAAACAAACTTATGAAAGGGTAAAAAAACAGAGAATTAAAGGGAAAGGAACAAAGCAGTGGCAATACCGGAAAAAGAAGGAAGTGGATAACAATGATGTCAAATGAAATGCATGAAAGAATATAAATAGTATCAATAAGAAGGAGCAGCACAAGATAACAAAGCAAGATAGGGAGTAGGTAGAACGGGAATCAAAGAGAGAACGGATAGGGAAGAATTGAATCAAATAATGAATTGGTTCATGATGGCAAGATGGAATGCAAGAAAGAAGTAACTGGTATAAAAAATGAAGAAGAAACAACACAAGACCTGCACGATAACAGGCAAAGAGATGAAGAAATAGATAGAGCTGGAATCGAAGAAAGGATGGACAAGGAAGAGTTAGACCAGCCAATGAGTCAACGGAAGAAGACGAATACAAGAAATGGAAAGAAGCAAACAATGCAGAGAATAAGTAACAACAAGATAATCTGGGGACCTGTAGGTTATGGGCCCACACGCTTCCGCTGCGCCACTCTAATCGGGAAGACTCTGCATGCACATCTTGGATCAAAGGATGACACTTCTTCTCCCGTGATGATCCAAGCTGCTAACATATCGTTGAAGATCCAGCAATGCCGACTGACAGACTAGGCAGAAAATAAAAAGAATGGATGGCACCAAAAGTTAAAAAAATATGGGTACGAAAATAAATTAATTCATACCCAAGAATAAATAAATCAATGAAGACGACAGAAAAAGACGGAAGAATCAATGAATCAAGGGAT
Organism: Hemerocallis citrina; assembly: GCA_017893485.1. Taxonomy (NCBI): domain Eukaryota; kingdom Viridiplantae; phylum Streptophyta; class Magnoliopsida; order Asparagales; family Asphodelaceae; genus Hemerocallis; species Hemerocallis citrina. The sequence goes on from CM030359.1 coordinate 75,622,198, forward strand.
GGAATAAAAAGGGATCAAATGAACTGAACAAGACAAGTATCCGATCAAAATAACTATAATTCATTCATGTATGCATGGTCTGTGTACTTGTTGAGCAAATCCGAAATCGAGCCAAGCTTGTCTAACATATCAGTCAAACTAATTTATTAGCCAAACCTGGGCTCGGATACCACTAAAATCCCTGTCACGCCCCGCTTTCCAAAAAGGAGATACGGAATACGAATACGTAACTAAGTCCTGCAAATGATTTTCATCATCCATAAGCTGTTAGGATCTTTACAACAAGCACAAGGATACACAAGAGAGATACAAGGAGAATAGTCAACCACGCATGCATAACTGAATCAATATATTCAACAAGATTACTTGAAACAAGAAACAAGAATACTGAATTTCAAATAATCATGTCTGGAACAAAACACATGTTTTGGACACAAAGCCCAATACAAAACAATCCATGAAACAAAGTACAATTATTCAAGATAAGCAACAAGAAATAAATTGATATAGCAAAAATCTCCAGCCAACTAGAATCTTAGATCAACTACTCCAACGGGCAGCAGATCACCATAATCTGCAATTTAACAAATTGCAGGAAAAAAGAAAAGAGAAACAGAATGCCTGTCAATGCAAGTTATGGGCCTCTTGTATTGCAGACAACATGTACAGGAAAGATAAACAAGAATAGAGTAACAGCGGAAGAAAGTATATCGTGAAAATGATGTAACAACAAAATAGAGGACTAACTCAAATCAAGAACAGAAAGAACTAGCATGGAAAAATGAACGGATGCAAGTGGCATGTAACAAGTGTCAAGTAAACAAGTATCATGTAAACGAGTAACAGGTAACATGTGTCAAAAATCAAGTATCAGGTACAAGTAGCAAGTAGCAAGTAGCAAGTGTCAAGTGATCATGTTGTTTCAAGTCTTGCATCTAGTCCTATCTAGGTAGCACTTCATGCGTCCCATGTTTTTATCACATGGTTGCTACTTACATGCAAATTTCGTTTAGGCCTAGTGGTGGGTTTCTATCGGGCCGTGTACTCAGGGGTCAAGTCAAGTAACAAGTAACTAGCACGAATCACGTAATCGTGAACTCGTGATATCAAGTAGTAGTAACAAACATGAATCATGTAGTCATGAAACGTGGTAGCATATAATAATAACAAGCATGAATCATGTAATCATGAAACATAACAACAAGTAATGGGTAACACGGGCCTCCTTCTGAGTACACATACCTATGTTGTCCACTACTAAGGTCTTTCCCTTAACCCCGGCTTAGTTTCTTATTATTATTATTCGAGCAAGCATGAACGTGCAAAAACAAGTCAAGAAACATGGAGAGACAATAAGAGACAACTACAAGTTGAACAAAGGGCACGAACGGGTGATGAAAGACTCAAAATAGACTAAGACAACGAAAATTCTAGTTCAGGACAGCAAGACAGTACTGCACCAAATTTCGGATTTCCGTTGCCACGAACATGCAAACCTAGATCCGTAAGAAGATATGGAAAATAGACTCTCCGCCGACATCAGAAAATGTATATAAGTCATATGGTGTTTGAGAAAAACAGGGCTCAAAACAGAATCGCATCCAGAAAACATGTTCGGCCAGAAATTAGGAGTTTGTATTCATAAACAGGAAAACAGCATGAAAACTTATTGATTAAATCCAAGAAAAATCTGGCATATTCCCTAGTATGTTTAGTATCCGAAAATAAAGTTTCATAATTTTCCAACATACATAGTTTACTCAATTAAAATCAAAAAAAGCATGATACAACAGTATTGTAAATCTGAAATCATAAACACAGTAGTACTGAAACAACAACAGATTACAAAATACATATCGAAATCCAGATTTGTCGAAAGGGTGATAAAGTAGATACAGTAGGATACTATTCATATTCATAAAGTTCTTATAAATAGCAAATAGAATCAGGTCGAAATTAAGGTTCTTTACTGAATAGAATGAAAATTTTGTAAGTATAGTTGTTGTTTGCAACTATAGAATTGTTTATAAAATTTATCAATTAAATTCACAAAAGTTAAGTGTTAATCGCAATCAAGTATAGTTGTACTCAGCAAAATATTGGATCAAAATACTATCTTTAACATTAGTATAAAAATAAATTATCCTACATAATACCTATGAAACAGAATCTGGAATTTTCTACATATCTCTAGTAAAATAGTCATAATTTGCAATTTATAAATCAAAACTGAGAACTATCAGAAAATTAGGAAAGTAGACAAAATTCTCTATAATTCATATTCGCAAATAATTTTTATATACTGACCTTAATACAGTCTAATATATTGAACAAAAACCGGATAGCAATAAGGACAGAATTATTCTTTATGCATAAAATCAACTAGCTCATAGGTAACACATCCAAATCATAACAACATGTGAAATATGGTATACTAGATGTCTAAACAGCATGGTATAGGGTGTTTAACAGACCAACAACAGGATATACTACTAGTAACACGTCAAGCATGCAAGATTCTCACATCGTATTAGGGTTCACAACCAACATATAGATATGCAACATGGATTAACTAGATCTAAGTTAAGTTTCATGTCTTGTGTGTAAGTAGAGACGACTATGGACAAATCAATACATGGAGGCAAGATATAACAGGGGTTTTGCACAAGAATTGTATCTATAACAAACCTACACAACATGTGGTATTTAGTACTTGTATATGCAAATAAAAATTATACAAGTTACTTGCCTTATAGCCGACGACAAGAACAGAGTAAGAACAAGAATAATAGGAACGGATTCCCAGACAACGAACTCAACAAACGAGTCACGAACCAATCACGAATACATAATCACGATCGCAATCACGAACACAAAGCACGGACCTCGATGATCAAGATGGAGATCAGGATGAAGATCAAGCGATTCCAATGGCCGGGATTGAATATAGAATACATAAGAATTAGAAGAGTACCAAATGAGTAAATATACCATGATTGACAATTTAACGAATGAGAACAAAAGTGGATCAAATGTTTAACTCACCAAGTAGAAGATGAACGAGACGATCGAGACGATCAAGGGCCAAGATCAAGGATCAAAATCAATGATCGAGATCAAGTGTGATCGGACGGTCCAGATCGCCCTGATGGCGATGATGATGATCAAGATGATCGACGATTGGACGGCTAAGATCAAGGGATCAAGATCAATATGTTGATTATCAAGATGATCTAGATCGGACGGCCAGGATCCAAAGATGATGAATCTGAACATGAACAAATAACGGGAAGAGAATCCCGAGAAAAGAAGCACGAACACGGACACACGCAAGCACATGCAAGATACGTGCACGGAGATGCATGCAAGAGAAAATGGAAACACAGCAAACACGAGATCCCACCACAAAACAGCATACACAGAAAGAAATCCCAACTCTCCTCTTCTCTCCAAACAGCATACAACTAGCACCAACAGTTGATCCCAATCACGATGGAATCGTACGATCGATATTCAACTCAAACTATCCCCCTAACATACAACGGCAAATGCAGGAGGCTCCGACTGGCGGCTACGAGCAGTGGGTTGCGGGCAACATGCTGACGGTGAGCAGCGGCAGGAGGACGACGGCAGGACGGACGACACGATGGTGACCAGGTGACTGATGCTCCTGACATTGCTGTGTCAATGGAGGGAGGCAGGACAGGGAGGAGGGGACTGACCAGGGCGATCGCGGTACTCCAGACCAGGCACAGGGTGTCGGGGAGGGCACAGCGCGGCACGACGGGAGGTCGTGAAAGGGGAGGTGCGACGGGGGCTATCGAGGTGTCTGTTGGTCGGGGATTCACTGCTGGCTGTCGACGTTGAGACAGGAAGACAAGGAGCACAGGGGAGAGGTCGGAAGGAGATAGCACAGGGGCGCACTGCGGAGGTTGCAGCCGAGGTGGGGTCATGGCTGACTGAGGTGGCGAGTGGGGCAGGGTTGCGGGATGGCAGGCTGGCGAGGAGGTGGCGGGTTCGGCGATGGCAACTGCAGGGGTGGACGAGGACAACGGGAAGAGGTGAGAAGGCGTCGATGGGTTGCATTGGGGTCGCAGCGGTGGAGACAAGGGAGAGAGATGAGCGGGAGGTGGAGGGTGAAGTAGTAGGTGGCTAGGGTTTTGATGATAGGGTAACATGATATATGCATAGGGTATATTTATATATAGGTATTAGGGTTAACGGGGGAGGGGGGGGGGGTTAAATCCAAAAAGAACAGAACATGGTTTCGGGTCTTGAGTATGTGGGCTAGTGGGTTTTTAATGAAGATCCAAGAAGATACAGGGTTAAGAATCGAAAAGCAAATGAATGAGATATAGAATTTAACAATTAAATAGGCCATGAAACAAAATAATTGGAGCTAAACAAAATAAGTTGGGACAGAAAAATCAAATCAAATCAAGGAAATGTTCAAGGCCACAAAAATAGGGTCAAAGTCAAAGCTGATAGATTGATAATGAGAACGGAAATAAAATACATGGTTCAGTAGAAACAAAAGAGTACAAAATGAATAAATACATGGAAAAAGAAAAATACATCCAAAATATGAAAAATGGAAAATAGGGGTTACAAATCCTACCCACCTTACAACAAAATTTCGTCCTCGAAATTTGCTTAGGCGGTACATAGGACAACGCAAAAAAAAACTTATGGGAGGGTAACAAAATAGAGAATTAGAGGGAAAGGAACACAGAAGTGGCAATACTAGAAAAAGAAGGAAGTGGCTAACAATGATGTCTAATGAAATGCATGAAAGAAAATAAACAGTATAAAAAAGAAGGAATAGCCCAAGATAACAAATCAAGATAGGAAGTAGGTAGAACGGGAATGAAAGAGAGAATGGATAGGGAAGAATTGAATCACATAATGAATTAGTGCATGATGGAAAGATGGAATGCAAGAAAGAAGTAACCGGTATAAAAAATGATGAAGAAACAACACAAGACTTGCAAGATAATAAGGGAAAGAGATGAAGAAATAGATAGATCTGGAATCGAAGAAAGGATGGACAAGGAAGAGTAAGACCAGCCAATGAATCAACGGATGAAGACGAATACAAAGAATGGAAAGAAGCAAACAGTGCAGGAACGAGAAACAACAAGAGAATCCTGGGACCTGTGGGTTATGGGCCAACACGCTTCCGGTGAGCCATTCTAATCGGGAAGACTCTGCATGCACATCTTGGAGCGAAGGACAACACTTCTTCTCCTAGTGATGATCCAAGCCACTAACATGTCGTTGAAGATCCAGCAATGCCGATTGACGGACCAAGCAGAAAATAAAAAGAATGGATGACACCAAAAATGAAAAGAATATGGGTACGAAAAGTAATTAATTCATACCCAAGAAGAAATCAATCAAAGAGGATGACTGAAAAAGACGGAACAATCAACGAATCAAGGGATGGAATAAGAAGGGATCAAATGAACGGAACAAGACTAGTATCCAGTTGAAGTTGATTATAATTCATTCATGTATGCATGGCCAATATACTTGTTAAGAAAATCCTAGATCGAGCCAAGCTTGTCTAATATATCAGTCAAACTTATACATTAGCCAAACTAGGGCTCTGATACCACTAAAAACACTGTCACGCCCTGCTTCCCATAAAGGAGATACGGAATACAGATATGTGACAAAGTATAGCGAATGATTTTCATCATCCATAAGTTGTCAAGATCTTTACAACAAGCACATGTATAAACAAGAGGTATACAAGGAGAATAGTCAATCACGTATGCATAACTGAATCAATATAGTCAACAAGATTACTTGAAACAAGAAACAAGAATACTAAATTTCCAATAATCATGTCTGGAACAAAATATAAGTCGGGGACACAAAACCCAATACAAAATAATCGATGTAACCAAGTACAATTATTCAAGATAAGCAACAAGAAATAAATAGATATAGCAAAAATCTCCAGCCAACTAGAATCTTAGATCACCTACTCCAACGGGCAGCTGATTACCATAATCTGCAATTTAATAAATTGCATGAAAAAGGAAAAGAGAAACAAAATGCCCGTCAATGCAAGTTACGGGCCGCTTGAAGTGCAGGCAACATGTACGGGAAAGATAAACAAGAATAGAGTAACAGCGGAAGCAAGTATATCATGAAAAGGATGTAACAACAAAATAGAGGACTAACTCAAATCAAGAACAGAAATAACTATCATGGAAAAATGAACGGATGCAAGTGGCATGTAACAAGTGTTAAGTAAACAAGTATCATGTAAACGAGTAACAGGTAACATGTGTCAAGAATCAAGTATCAGGTACAAGTAGCAAGTAGCAAGTGTCAAGTTATCATGTTGTTTCATGTCTTGTATCTAGTCCTATCTAAGTAGCACTTCATGCATCCCAGGTTTTTACCCCATTGTTGCAACTTACATGCAAATTTTATTTAGGCCTAGTGGTGGGTTTCTATAGGGCCGTGTACTCAGGTTTCAAGTCAAGCAACAAGTAACAAGTACGAATCAAGTAATCGTGAACTCGTGGCATCAAGTAGTAGTAACAAGAATGATTCATGTAGTCATGAAACATGGCGGTATATAATAGTAACAAACATGAATCATGTAATCATGAAACATGAGAACAAGTTATGGGAAATACGGGCCCCCATTTGAGTACACATACCTATATTGTCCACTACTAAGGTATTTTCCTTAACCCCGGCTTAGTTTCTTATTATTATTATTCGAGCAAGCATGGACGTGCACAAATAAGTCAAGAAACATGGAGAGACAATAAGAGACAAGTACAAGTTGAACAAAGGGCATGAACGGGTGATGAAAGACTCAAAATAGACAAAGATAATGAAAATTATAGTTCAGGACAATAAGACAGTACAACACCAAATCTGGGATTACCGTTGCCACGGACAAGCAAACCTGGATCCGTCAAAAGATCTGGAAAATAGACTCTCGGCGAATCCAGTAAATATATATAAGTCATTTGGTATTTGACAAAAACAGGGCTCAAAACATAATCGTATCCAGAAAACATGTTCAGCCAGAAATCAGGAGTTTGCATTCATAAACAGAAAACAGCATAAAAACTTATTTATTAAATCCAAGAAAAACCTGGGGTTTTCTTAGTGTGATTAGTATCCAAAAATAAAGTTTCATAATTTTCCAACATAGATAGTATACTCAATTAAAATTAGAAGACACCTAGATAAAGCAGTTTTGTAAATCTGAAATCATAAACCCATCAGTACTGAAACAGCAATAGATTACAAAATACATATCGAAATCTGTCAAAAAGGTTGATAAAGTAGATAGAGTAGGCTACAATTCACAATCACAGAGTTTTTATAAACAACAAATAGAATCAGGTCGAAATTAAGGTTCTTTACTGAATAGCAAGAAAATTTAAATCCAATTAGATAGATGACTAACACAAGTACAAAAGAACATCAATTGGGCTTGAAAATATACTGAAATTCGCCAGGAAAATCAGAACAAATAAAATAATAAAATAATGCAGTAGATGGATTTTAAATAGATTAATCAAGAAATAACAATTAATTATTATAATTATAAAAATAATAATATCATACAACAAAATAATATTCGGGTTTAACAATTTCATTAAAATAATCCAATAATAAAAATATATTAGATTTTAGGCTCAATATAAATAGTCAATCGATACGAAATGGGAAGTAAGGTTAAAATACACCATTATTCAAAATGAGTAAATTTTCGATTAGAAAACACTATAATATAAATCTGAAACGAATTTAGCACAAAATAATTTATAAAAAAAAAATTGTAGAAAACACATGGAAAATACTTATTGTCGGGAATGTACGTTACAATCACTGAGAACAATTTAAATAGAAGTTGTAGCCCTCTGTGTGAGGAATCTTGACCACTTGACGGATTTGTAATCTGACTTATGGATCACAAGTTATCCTAAATTACCCATTGTAGTGTTATAACTCTAGATTCACTGCTGATTTATGCGTCGTCTTGTTCTAATAATTCATTATGTAGATTAACTTAAGAATTTGAACCTGGAAATTATAGAATTTGTTGATGAATAGTCTCAGGAGTTCAATCATGATTTTTTGGATAATTTTAGTAAACCAAATTTCACATAGGATAATCTCGTGCTAAGTTGCTTCCTGCGAAGTAAACCCAATAAGAACTAGCTGGTAGACTGTGCTACTGTAGTGTAAATGTATCGTGTGTATATGCGTTGGAACCTGTATGGACTCTAGTTTCTAGAACCCTTGAGGGAACCTGATTTGCTTTCCTGTAGCAACGGAAAAGCGAGATTTTGTACAGCAACGTAGTGTTGTCCATAATAATGTATTTATGTTTTTTAAATATAAACATGTTATTTTCGTATTTTATAATTTAATTGATACAGTAGATAGATCGAATGACTTTATATCATGTACTGCATGGTTTATTATTGCAAATGTTTCACTAATTATACGACTGCCTGTATACTGATTACATGTACACAGCTGAATCACATTAAAAAAATGACAAGCCGGGGTAATAAGGGTACAGCCTAGTAGTGGATAATATATGGGACTGTACACAAAAGGGAGCTCGTGGTTTCCCTACCATTAATGAATGACTGAATGACTGAATGACTTAATAACTGAATAACTGTAACTACCATTCCCGCTATTTTTCATTTTTCCCCGTTTGTAATATTTTGTTTGATATTGAATAAAATACTCTATTTTTGGCTCTTGATTATTTTAATTAGATCTTGTTCATGAAATTCTTCGTTCTTGTCATTTGAGCTATTCGTGTTGTTCCTATTTTCTTTTATTTAATTTCGGGTATTTTTATTTGAACCCTATTGATCTGGATCTACCTCTTATTGAACCCTAAAACCCAATTCCAATTGTTCTTGTCCCAAATTCGCTATTATTGGACCCAAATTCACCAACCCAGTATCCTAATTGTACCCTATAAATACAACTCTACTGCAAACCCTAAAAATTGCACAATTTCGAAACCCTAACTGCTTAATCTCTCTCCTCTTTTTCTCTCTCCTCACTGTTCTCTCTATGTTTTTCGTTTTCCTGCCAAAATCGCCTCCTAACCCATCCCCGACCATCTTCCCCGGCCACCCTCTGGCGACCACTTCCCCATCGCGACCACCTCCTCCGGCGACCCTCTCTCTTCCGTCGACGCCCAAAACCCCACCCCGAACTCCTTCTCTTCCTCGATATTAATGGCAGCCTAGCCCTCGCTGCTTGCCTTCCGACGCGAAGCCTCCAGTCATCGTGCCACTTCACCAGTCGCCGCCCCCTTGCCGTCGAGACCAACACCGTCGCCCCCTTGGTCAGCCCCTACCATTGGTGACGTGGCTGCTGCTGTCTATTACTCCACTATTGCTTTGCTTAATTTGGGTTCTTTTGTGCACATATTGTGCACGTAATTTGTGTGTTCGTGGGTTCTTTTCTTCGGGATCCTTATCCCGTTATTCTTGGTATTTGTTTTCATCAGTTATAAGGAAAGTCACTGTCCTCTTGAATTATTAATTGTATCAAATTCAAGTTTCGTTGAAATTCCCTTGTTATCGCATTATACTTTGTTCATCTCTTCGTTAGGGTCTATTGAGGGTTTACACGAGCTAACCCCAATATTCTTGACGTCTTGCCACTTTTGACTCTATAGTTTAGATCTTTCATGAGTGCATATAGAATTAATAATAGGGTTGTTCATATAATCTTCACACAAATAAATTATTGTAGAGACAATTGATAAGTTGTATGTTGTTTAGTCGATTGATGATTGATTGATGATAAATTTATGTATGAGCGTGTTCTAACTTTATTTATCATATTTTGACACCCATCATGCTGATTATACAATTTATTGACTAAAGAATCGATACCCATCATGTTTAAATTAAATTATTCATGAAAATTTTATAAAACATGTATATTCCTTGCTGACTTGTATGTTGACTTCTGTTTTTGAACCAGTAGACGATCGTAAAATGAAATTCTTTCTGAACATGAATTGTAGACTTATCTTTGTAGTTTTCAGAACATCTTGAATTTTTGAATTCCGAGTTGTGTAGAATGAGTTATACCCGTTTTACTACAGCTATGTTTTTAATTCAAGATTTTCAGATTCTTATACCTTGCATGCTTAAATAGTGAAAAGGCTGATCAAATGTTAAAATTTTATTATGATAATTTTCAGATTCTTAGTTATCATGTTTAGCAACCTAGAAATTATTTTTAATGAATTTAATAATGAGATTTTGCAGATTCTAAAAATATAATAACATAATGTCAAAATTCTGCATGAACATGAACACTGTGATTGACCTAGCTACTGTTGTCGGATTTTGAACTTTAAATATGCGTTGGAACCGTGTGGAAGTCTAGTTTCTATAATTTCTGACGGATTGACTTTTTGAGTTCTGAAACAGCGGAAAACTATATTTTTGTACATACTTCTCTTGCTATCTAGAATTTCATAGTTCAGATTTTGATAGATTAATTATTTCTATATCGTTCTATTGCATGAATTAATATATGTATGTTGTATTGCATGATCCTAATGAGTTATTTTAACCATTCTAATTGTTCCACTTCATGTTACCAACCTATTGTTCCCCTATTGATACTATTGTTCACCGAAATGTCCATTAATTTCATATTATATTGTTGCATTGATAAATAATTAATAAGCCGGGGTTTATGGGATTGACTAGAGTAGTTGATGATATAGGGACTGTACTCGGATGATGGCCCGTGATTATTACCGTTATCTTCATCGTGTAAGAAATTACGCATGGCCCATGTTATTATCGTTATCGTCATCATACCCAGTACATGAAATATAGAGTCTACCACTTAAGTCTAAACGATATTGATTGTATGTATCGAACCTGTAGAATGGGATGTAGTAGTACATGCATTAGTTAGGATTTAAAATGATTAATAGACATAAGGATTGGCACATCACCGACATTGCATGTTGTTCATCATTGTTTCTATTGATACCGAATATTGGCTAAGTGTTACCGTGATTGATCATTGATTATTAATACCTAATATTGCATTCTTGTTTATAGCCATTGTACCGATTATCATGGTATCGATTATTGTTATTATCCCGTGTTATTAATGCCTAATGCTCCATTGATATATCGTTATTCCATTGTTCACTGCTTTCTCTAATTGCTATCTATGACTTGATCTAAGGATAATTTTCCTTCTATTTTTAGATGAAGTGTACATAGGTTATGAAGGAGAATTGCCTGATAGAATTGGAGAATAAACTTTTTGAAGAACTATTGCTTTAATAATATAATATTATTTCATTGAACTATTATATTGAGACTTATTACTTTTGTGTTTGAGATTTATTATTGTATTGGGCTTATGTCCCGGATTTTATTATTGTTAACAGATGTTAGATTATTTTTGTATTTTGATATTTGCTTCATTTCAAGTATTATTGTTCATGAGATTATCATTATTGTGTGCGCAATTGTTTTGTATTGATTATATTGTTGAGTTAATCGAATAAACAGTTTATGGGTGACGTTAGTCATTCGCTGGGCCAATGTCATGTACTCGTATTCCGTATTTTTGGAAAGCGAGGCGTAACAATAACTGAACGAATAGACACTGTATATTGTTCATTGAATATTGATACAAAATACTGAATGACTGAATAACTGAATAACTGAATAACTGAATCATGTTTCCTTCTTATATGTTTTCCCGAGTACATGATCTATATTATTCACCACTAAAGTCAAAACTTTCACTTGACTGATATACATTCGAACTTGTGGTATGGGACGCAGGATTGCGTGCATTAGTTAGGACTGATGAAATGGATATACTTACAATTTACACAAATCACATGCATACTTGTATACATGTTACAAGTCCTATTTACAAGTTATATGATTCCTGTTTACCAGTTATATGATTCTTGTTTACATGTTACATGCCGAGTTTACTAGTTACATGATTCCTGCTTTTAAATCAAATTGCATGATCCTCGTTTACATGTTGCATCTTCCCATTACATGATTCCATGTTCCTAATTGGTTACATTTTGATACTTGCTCAGTTCTTGTTTCCTTCTTGTTATAGATATTGTTTCCCGTTATCAAGTTGGTTCCGTATTTGAATTCCTAGTTCTTACTGCTTTCCCTATTATGCCTTGTTTCCAGTTCCTATTTGGCTTGTACTACTTGCGGCCCATTACTTCCTCTAACGGGTACCATCTATCTTTCTTTTGAGTAAATATTATACAGGAACAACGATGGGATACTGAAGGAACTTGGCGAACTACTTACAGGTTTGTTTATTCTCGGACTTGTTGTAAGTTCTTGTATCTCAGGTATTGGTTATTGTATTATATTCTTGTTCCTATGATTATTATTGTGTTGTTGAGCTTACTGGTATTGTACAACTTATGGATGATATGAGTTACTTTACTTGTACAATGATGGGATATTATTCGCTCGGCCTCAGTTACGTGCTCGTGTTTCCGTATTATGGAAAGCGGGGCATGACAGGATTTTTAGTGGTATTAGAGCCAGGTTAGAGTCTAATTATGTTGGAGTTTAGCCAGGTTAACTCAACAATATGCACACCGCATTGATCAAATGAACTTGTAATAACCATCCTACGATCTGGATACTATGAACTTGATCACATGAACTTTTAGTGGTATTCAATCCATTCTGATCCCTCACATTCAATTCTTTGATTCCTTATTTCGTTCCTGTCTCGTACATTCGTTCTCATTGATTGGTTCCTTATTGGGTATAAATTCATCATTTTTGTACCCGTATTCATTTGATTTTGGTGTTATCAATCCTTTTTATTTCTGCACGATTTGTCGATCGGCATCGCTTAATCTTCTACGACATGTCAGCGGTTTGGATCATCACCATGAAATGAAGCGTGGTTGTTCGCTCTAAGATGTGCAGGCAGAGTCCCAGGATTCCAGAAAAGTGTTCAGAATCTCAAATCATCAGGAGTTTGAATCTCAGGCCAGAGAGGTGCAGTCTGGATGTGTCAAGGATATGGCCAGTCACGAGGCATATTGCTAGAGTTAATGAATGCTGGTGACGGAGTCTTCCTGATCAGAGTGGCGCAGCGAAGGCGTGGTTGGCCCATAACCCACAGGTCCTAGGATTATCATGTTGCTTCTCCTTCTTTGCAATGTTTACTCCCTTTTTCATACATTCCATTCGTCATTATTCATCAATTCATTATTTGATATAATCTTATCCATGCTCTTTCCTATTTCGGTTCTGTCACCACTCTGTTCCCTCTCTCTAATTCCCTTCTTCTTTATTTTTTAAGCTCTGCTCTGGTTATATCCTATGTCCCGCCCAAGCAAATTTTGTTGTAAGTTGGGTAGGATTGTAACCCTCATTTCCATTTACACAGGATTTGTACTTGTTTTCTTCTTCTTATTATTGAAATTGTAATTTCTAGATATATCTTCTTTTTCTCCTGGAGCCAAAATATTTTTATTTTTGATATCTGATTAATTTGGTTGAACCCAGAGATTTTGATTCGTACTATTATATTATTACTATTTGATCATTTAATTATTTTGGTCCAAACTCCTAATCCAACCTATGATTTATTTATTTATTTTATAAGTTCAATCTTAACAAACTCAGCCCATTCTTATTTTCTAATTCATATGTATTTGTTTTATTGAATCCCAAAATTCATTTGTGAACCCAAAGCCCATTCTAATATAATCACAACTAATTATAGCCCACCCTATAATTGTTTATTTCTTCATTTTATTATGAGCCCACATTTAAATTATATCTCTAGCCCAAGCCCACAAATCCAACCCAGACTAACCCTAACCCATTCCCTATACTAACTTCATACACCTCTCTACTAATTACCCATGATCCAATCTAACTTCCCTAATAATCCTCCCCTTTAATCTTCTCCTTAACTGCTCCCATTACCCCATAATTATCTCTTAAATAGTAATATTAATTAATCCCCCTCAATGAACCCTCTCTCTCCCTGTTCACCATCTCCTTCCCCTGCTTCTCTCTCCCAAAACCGAGCACCCATCCCGCTCACCTTCACATGCGCGCTCGACAACCACAGTCGAGCTTCTCCACCTCCTCGCCATCATCGGCACAGTTCTACAACCACAGGAAAGGGCAGCAAGAGCGAAGGCGGGACGGCTATTGCGGCAGCAGGGGTGCGTCATGGAGGATGGCAGAAGCGGATGCAGGGGAGCCTGTAGGGTTGCAACAATTGAGACGGAGGGTGTCGGTGGGGCTGCAGGGGGGGTTCGATAGTTGTGTCGAAGACTGGAGGTCGTGGTGGTCATGACAATGCAGTCAAGGCTTCGGGTGGTGGCTGAGGGATGGTGTAGAGAGGAAAGTGGAGGAGCAGCAATGGCGATGGCGTCGAGGAAGAAGGAAGGGGGTGCGGGCGGCGGTGGTGCTCGGGGTTGACTAACTATGGTGGGTTGCTCGAGGTAGCAGCGACGGGCGTGCAGCAATGGAGGAAGGTTGCAGGAGGCAGATATCGATGGGGGCAGAGCTCGGCAATGGTGGAGGGATGCTGAGGTGGCTCTCAACGAGGTTCTTGATTTTCATAGGCAGCAGCAGTGGCGAGGTCGAGGGTGGATACTGAGCGATAAGGAGACAGGGAGATGAGGAGCGATGGAGGTGGATGGCAGGGTGATGGAGAGGGATGCTCGAGGTGCAGGTGCTGTGGTCGATGGTGGTTCAGCGAGGTGGGGAAAGAGTGTTGGCGATGAGGGGAGAAGAAGAAGAAGGAGAAGAATGATAGAGAGAGAGAGAGAGAGAGAGAGAGAGAGAGAGAGAGAGAGAGAGAGAGAAAGAGAGAGAGACAAGGTCTGATAGATTAGGAGTGGATTGGAGGGGATTAGTTAGAGATAATAATGAGGTTAGTGTGATTGTGGGGAGTAATTTGTGGGCAGTTAAGGAGATTAAGAGGGTAGTGGAGAGATCTGGGAAGATTTGTATACTGATAGTTGAATTTGGGTAGGGTAGGACTAATGTCTTAATGGGTTTGGTACACAAATGTGGTCTTAATTATAATAGCAGGGCTTACATTAATAAACAAAAATAATGATAATATTGGGCTGGGTCTGGACTCATGATTAAAGCATCAATAAATAATAGAGCAAGAGTATGGGCTAGAAATTGGGCTTGGATTAATAAATCAAAATAGTAAGAATATATTTGGTTTGAGCTTCCAAATGAAAATAATAAATTCAATGATATTTGTTGGGCTTGACAAATAATAAAAAATCAAATAATCAAATCATAGGATGACTAGGACTGGGTTGTTTACAAATAAATCAAATAATCGAATGAATTAGGATTTGGATTCAAAGAAAATAATCAAATATTGAGAGAATGCAATTGGGTTCAAGAGAACAACAACAACAAATATATATATATATATATATATATATATATATATATATATATATATATATATATATATATATATATATATATATTCCAGATAATTAAAATACGAGAATTGAAGAAGAGAAAAGGAAATACAGGTAAAAGTTCATACAATCAGGAACGGGGGTTACATCCTACCCACCATACAAAAAATTTCGTCCTCCAAATTCATTCAAGTAGATCATAAGATAGTTCCCAAGCAAAACTTATAGGATAACAAAACAGTGAATTAGAGGGAGAGAAACGGAATGGTGGCAACACAAGAAGAAGAAGGAACATGGATGGGAATGGAGTTACCTAGAAAGATATTGAATAAAGATTCAATGAATGATGACAAATGGAACTGTATGGGGAGAAGGTAAACGATATAAGAAGAATAAGAAGAAGATAACGAAGCAAGAAGATGAAAGAGTAAGTAAAACTGGAATCGGAGAGATAATGGATAAGGAAGAATTGAACTAATTAATGAGTCAATGGATGAGGATGAATGCAAGGGATGGAAGGAAGCAAACAATGCAAAGAAGGAGAAGCAACATACACTACAAGGAATTTGACATATAGTGACAGCAAAAATCCGTGGGTAAAAGTTGAAAAACCGTAGGTATAACCCATAAAACCTATACCAATGGACATATTTTTCCGTAGTTTTAAATTATCTATACCCACGGCAGAATGCCGTCATTATAGCCTATAGCGACGGTTTTTTCACCCGTTGGACAAAACATCGATGTTATACCCACGGTTTCGTATCTGTTGGTATAGGTTTTAATGACACCTCTTGTTTTCCTATACCCACGGTTGAAACTCCATTGCTATAGGTTATAGTGATGATTTTCGCATCCACATATTTGAATATATAATCATCGCTCTATACATAATTTTTTCTTATTAATTACGCTTATGATAATTTAATATTTTCTTTTATAATATTAATCCAATTATAAACTAATACACAATAAAATAAATAAATGTGTTTATGAAACAAAATTTAAAAATTAATGAAGTATTACAAGCATGCCAAATTGCAAAATAAAATTCACTTTGTTTAACACTAGAAATATAGCTCCTTAGCACAGAATAAAAATCTATTTACAATAATGATTAGGAACTCGTGTTCCCATCAGAATTAAGCAACTTTAGAACTTTAGCGTAAATTCCATTTTATATAGAAGAGCTCCTCATTAAATAGGACACGAGGCAACCAAGTATAGCTCCTGCGCAAACCTGCATACAAATGTTGAAAAGATAAATCTGAATTTAGCAAACCTGCATTTATCATTCTCACAAAAAGCTCTGTAATCAATATGAACTAAATTTGCATTTGAATTTAACTGAGAACAACATTTGTGTATTTTGAGTGTGGTGAAAAGAAATTAGAGGAACTGTACTTGATATCATTTCAGCGTCCACCCTCTCGCCGCAAAACTTCACGAACCTGCTTAGCTACTTCTGTGGCATCATTTAGAGGAGGAAAACTCCAAGCATTTGATATATGTAAGTTTAAAAGATAATACTCATGCATGAAAACAAATAAATGGTATGATTTACTCCAGATTCATGATTAGAATTTTGTAGAAATGAAAACATCCAGAAAGAATAAATGATTAGATGCTAGAAGATAAATGGAGGCAACTTGAACTGATTAACTCGTTACAAAACAAATAAAGCACCATAAAGTTCAATTTAAGAAACTAATAAAACAATGACAAAAAGGGACTCTACTCATAGAGGGAAGCAGAAAATTGCAAGAGCAAGCCAAAAAAACAGGAAATGTAGAGAAGATCTTATAATACTGCTTACTTTCTTTCCAGTGCACATCTTGGGAAAGGGATCCGAAGCTTCACAATACTCCCTTGATAACTAGCCTAGATTTATGAAAAATACATCTATTTCATGTTGTTTACAATCACAAATGAAAGTGTGTGTAAATAGTAATATGTAAAATGAACTGATTAACTTATAACACAGGTTGGTAGTCTACATCGATAGTATCATGAAAAATTAACTATTCAAAAGAAACCATGAACTGGAGATTCATTTATAATCCACTGCAATATACATTGAAACAAAGGAAACCGTACAACTAAAGCCCATATCATTGTGGTCAGCAACTCAGTACAACTTCTCTCCACAATGTTTGTAACACTAATTGCTCTCACACTTGCTCATTAATTCTCATGTTACAGAACTGAAGATAGTAAACAAGTCACGGTCCAACTGTATAGACTTCACTTCCTTTAAGGAATATCATAAACAAAGAAAATTTAGAAAATTGTGATGCACCAAATTAGGTGAACTATGTGCTGAATTACAAAGTCAAAACTTTAGAAAGTATGTGATAAACCCACCTATAACTATACAGTAATGATAATCAACTTTGTGTGTAAGTGAACTCTAAATTTTTAAATGTTAGAAAACAAAAGAGTACCAGGTATAGTTATAGGCATGAGTGATTGGACATATGTATCAGGAAAGGCAGAAGATACACAATATAAAGCATGCATAAACCTTCATTCCAGCCAAAAATTGATGTTGCCACTCAGCATTCCGCTGAAAAAAAGAAAGAAAAAAAGATTTTTGTCAGATAACTATGCTTAAAGACATCGATGTCTTTAAGTAATCAACAGCAGAAAAAAGCATCCAAAAGATAACTAATCCATGAAGTTAGCAGAAATTATAGAACGAATTTGTATCAAACAAATAGCAGATTGTCGTTAAGCTGTTAAGTTTTTTACCGTTAACCTTTACTACTATAACTTGAGAAGGGTCACTTATTTTTCTACTTGTTAATGGGAATTAGGGAACGAACATTGTCAACATCCGTCTTGAGTTTTGTTAATTATTAATGAAGCGGTGACAAGGTCATTTTTTTCTAAAAAAAACATCCGTACTTCAAAATAAGGCGACCAGTTTTCTAAATAGCCCAAAATTGGTGGAAAGAAATCAAAGCCGCGGAGAGAAAGCTAAACTAGCTAGTATGAAAAAGATTTACACTTTCATGTAGAAGAATTCTAGTTATACCTTGAACGTTCCTACATTATCATTGGCGCTCGTCCAACTCAATTCCATTCGACTAGTATCAGAATGGATCCATTGGTGCCTCCCACTTACAGCTGCTACTCCTATGGTTCTGAGGCAAACAAGATAAACAACAACTCATCTATTTTGCATCATGAAAATACAGGGAGACGAGAAACTAATTACACACACAAAATTCTGACTGATTATTAAAAATTGTCAAGGAAATTAGTATAAAGAAGGAATTTTTTTTTTTAAAAAAAGCTCACCCTTCACCAACGAAGTGGACCTGAGTAATCATCTTATCTATCACTGTTCCAATCTCTTCTTTCTCATAGTAACTATCACCCATTACCAGCAACCTGTCACTCAAAAATAATGTAAAAAATCAACTTTATTTTTTTTTGAAAAAATAGACTATAAATAAATCTAAGATCCTAAAGTGGCCTTTTAAAAATAAGAAAAATTCAAATTGGGTTCTGTTATTAATATAAACTTCTATCATTGTGCCTAAAAAAGAAAACCCATCTCCCAAAATCCTTCACCTTCAAAATAAATTAAGACCATAGCAAAGAAGAAAGAAACAAAAGAGCATAAAAGGGCAAACCTTTCTCTTTTAGAAACACAAAAGGTGAGTAAAAAACCATCTACAGATCCTTCAACTCCTTCAAGATCCGCTTTGAAGCCATCTCCTAATTCCCTAAAATCGCACCCAAAAAACCATTTAAAACCCCAAAAAATCCAAGGGAAAAAAAGGGAAATCGAAACCTAGGGGAAGGGGGGCACGGCGACGGGAGGAGGGGGATTTGGAGATAGAGGTTGGTGATAGGGTTTGGTAAGAGAGGGGGATTTAGAGATAGGGTTTGGTGAGAGAGGGAGAAAATAAAGAATAGTTATGGATTAAAAACTTATAGCTAAGGATTAAAAGCTCTAAAGCTATAGGATACCTGTATCGACAGTAGGTTACTACACGTCAGTAGGTATATGATGTCTATACCTACAGTTTTACTGACCGTCACTATAGGTGTCCGTTGGTATATGGCAAATTTCTTGTAGTGATAATAATCATGGGACCTGTTGGTTATGGGCCCACCATGCTTCCGCTGCGCTACTTTGATCGGGTGAACCTACCATTAGCAAGTATGCCGATCGACGAAGCGAGCAAAAATAAAAGTATGTGCAGAACGGAAATCAAATATGATATTGGAAGGAAAATAATGATTGCATACCCAATAAGGAACCAGAGAATGAAGATGAATGGATGAAATGAACGAAAATAAGAAATGAGAGAATTGGATGTGGAGAGGGGAAACGAAAAGGGTGGCATTACCGGATTTTGAAAACAATATGGTAGAGAAGAAATAACTAGTAGAATACTTAATATTGAATCAATAAATGAGGATGAATGCAATCTATGGAAAGCAATAGCTGACGTAAGAATTGAAATATGAAAAAATAGAAAAATACATGCAATCATGCCCTTGACAGTTTCTACCTCCTCTATAATCAGGTTATGAGCCTGACTACATTATCCAGCCTGTCCTCCACTGGAAGCTGATCCTCCAGTTGGTGTGCCACTTTTTCTCTTTGGGCATTCTTGAACCTTGTGTTCACTTGCTCCGCATGCAAGACACCGGTCGTTGGCATTCTAGCAGTCCTTACGTATGTGGCCGGTCATGTGGCAACAATTACACTTCTGGTCCAACTTCGGAATCACCGATGGGTAAGGTGGTGCTCCAGCCGTCAGGGTCTGAACTAGCCTCCGTACTGGTCCACCTATAGACCGTGCGGCAGTAGGGCACTGTATAGCCCGAGGAGCGACATTCGTCCAAATATGGGTGGGCCCCAGAATTTTAGCTGAATCGAGCATGGCAGCATTGGTATGAAGCTGATATGCAAACATGCTCAGTCGAGTGGACTCTGCGACAACCTGGACCCTATCCTGACAAGCTCTCATCAGTACATTGTGATCCTGTTGTAACTTCATCATTCGTTGCATCACCTGGAGAATGTCAACATTCTCGTATAGTTCAGCTCTGGGTGGAGAAGTCAAAAAGTCTTCACGAGCCATAGTCTACAATATAACCATATAGGGTTAGTATCCAGATTATAAGTGTAACACCCCGAGTTCCCAATACCCGGAACCCGCGACACAAGCCAGAATCTTTCCTTGAAATGAGTCACAACACAACAAAATCACAAGATATTAAAAACTTTTATTTCCACAAATGTTATTACAATATCTAATGATTACAATAAAATGTTACATCATGAATTACATCGATATTCTACAAATTACAATTCATCAGTAATCTCTACTTGAATGCTCCTCGCAGCTCGAGTTCTCGGCTCCGTAATCAGCCAATCTGCTACTAAAATCTGTGTGCACGTCAGTTGAATACTACTGACGAAATGCTATAATACAGCAATCCTCACTATACTATACTATAACGATTCCAATCCTCAACAACCAAAATTTCGTGAAAAGAAAAAAGTGATGTAAAACCAAGTGTTGGTGTTTGCCATGACCTAGACCTAATGCACAAAAAAATGCACACGATGCTCTTATTCTAATGCATGCTTGATTGGAGAGATATACATCCCATACTACACATTCCCCAACCAAACTACGTTCTTCAATTGACGGAGTTCGATCCCCCACTATGCATCCTACTCTTTGTGCTCTCTCCTGTCTCTGATACTCTAGTGATGATGAGGCTGCAGTCGTCCGGTTCTTACCCATCGCTGCTATCAGTAGTGGTGTCTATTACCTCATGTTTTACCCACTATGCCAGGGGTCATAGTCGCAGGCTTACTCCATTGCGGCTAGGGTTGCAGTCGCAGGCTTACTCCGTTGCGGCTGAACCCATAGTAGATTGTGGTAATTCCATTTTTTCAGGACCTTACCAAAAGCTGATATACAGACACTAGGGGTCCTTGCCGAAGGATATAGAGCCTTTCCAATGGAGTCTGGCTCACATGGCCTTTCTCTAAGCCTCATGCCCGCACTGATCAACATAAGACCTGATAGATATAAGGTTTCCCCAACTCCGTTACCCTCGCCCTTACACTAGACCAGAATTTGGAGTCGAAACGAAGCCACCTCTCAAGACATCATCAAAAGTTGTTATGGACATAAAGGCACTCCGGTCGATGATATTAGAGTATTTCCTTTAAAGCCGCTCCCCAGTTGGGCCTTTCTGCAAGTCTCCTGCCCACGTTAAATGAACTTAGGATTTAGTCAGGCGTAATGATACCACACGTCCCTCTTACAGGCGAACGACACTCGCTAGTGCATGTCCTTACATTCAACCAAGACTCGATATAGTCCTACAACACCAAAAACCCAAGGTACAAGTTCTAACCAACTCTAGGAAAAAGATTAAGAATGAGGCTAATTATATGATTACTAGCTTTTTATTTCATCCGATCATCTGATTATCTAAATCCCAAGACTCTAAACAATATCCAATCCCTTTTCATTAACTCATTGTAAATTATTAGGCGAGTCTAGTTCTATTTCATTTTAACCAATACTCTTCTAGATAGGATATCTGTCAACTTTCATGTCCTAACTTAGAACAACTTTGTTTAGTATGAACAACTAGTTAAGTTCTACATGTTGACCCTTATCTAGTTAATTACGTCTTTCATTATTTGAACCTATACCATCCTACAATAGGACTCAATCTAGCCCTCAAATCCGGTCCAAGGGTTGGCCTGACTCGGCCAACACCTGGCCCGAACTAATGACGAACCAACTTCGTCGATCGCCGCAACCGCCATCTACGCTTGGAGTTAGATCGTAACCTCGGCCCGACCCAAACACATTGCCCCCACTATCCTCACACTCCATGGTCCTCGACAAGGGGGAGCATCAAATAAAACTATGGAATCCTTCAATGAACGGCGAGCACGTCAGTGCACGAGTCGTCTCCTCCAACGCGTTTGATGCGACATGGGTCTTTTTTCTACCCGTCTAGATAAACCAACATGACTTAATCCTAGAGTCTCAATACTAAACAAATGTAGCCCAACATGGGTACACTACCCTAGGAATAAATTCCACACTAAGAATAATCAAAAAGAGTGCTAAAGAGCTCTAAAAATGGAAAATCACATTCCCAAACAGAGAGCATACCATTGGTGTTCATGCCAAAATAGGGTCGTTCCCAATCCTATTTCTTCAAGGAAACGTGATCGGGTGCTCTCCATGCTTCTGCTCGAAGTAGACAGCAAGCAAAAGTGTTACACCCCGCTTTCCAAAAGAATACGGAACACAAGTACGTGACAAAGCCCAGCGAATGATTTTCATTATTCATAAGCTGTAAGAATCAACTCAACAGTAAACAGAAATATACAAGAAATATACAACCATGCATGCATGAAACAAATCTCATAATCAAAAGAATTATTTGAAAACAAATACATAATCCTCAAATAAAACAAGATCTGGAAAACAATAAAACTCCGAGACAACATGCCCAATACAAAATATCAATTAGCAACAAGAGAAGATAATAAACTTAATATAAGAATAAACAAAAACATGAAAAGATCCCAGCAAAGCTTAGAACACTTGGTCACTCACTCCTGCAGGTAGCTCCTCTCCAAAACCTGTACATTTTTCATTTAAAAGAAACAGAGAAAAAGAAAAATAATCTGCCCATTAGTGCAAGCTACGGGTCGCAAGTACTACAAGCAAAATGGGTACAGGTGCAAGGTAAAAAGAATGCAGAACAGGAAACAAGAATCAAGAGTATTGAACATAGCATGAAGTGATGCAATAGGAAATATGTAGTCAATTAATCAAGAAGCAAGTAAACATGTTCAGATGACAAGTAAACTGATAACAGGGGTAATAGGTAACAGGTAAGATGTAACAGGTGACAGTTAAGATGTAACAGGTGACATGTAACATGTGACAAGTAGCAGGTAACATGTAACATGTAACAACTAACAAGTAACAAGTAATAGGAATGTTATGGTGAAACTTATTATTCTTAAGTCTTTTATTTAATCCTAACTAATGCAGCAATCATGCATCCCATATATATACCACATGTTTGATGCATACAAACAAGTTACGTTTAGACACTAGTGAGGGGATTCTATAGGGCCATGTACTGAGGTATCATGTGAACAGAAACAGGCACGAATCACATAATCATGAAATCGTGACATCATGTAATCAGGAATAGGCATGAATCATGTAATCATAAAATCATGGGATTATGTAGTGGGAAACACGTACCCTTTCCGAGCACACTTACCTATATTGTCCACTAATATTTTCCTTAAACTCCAGCTTGATTACTTATTATTTTACTGACACAGACATGAATGTGCACAATTAGGGACAGGTAAACATGAGAGGGATAGGAAACAGGTTCAGACTGGGCAAAAACATGTTTGGGTAACATAAACAAACCTATAAATATTTAAACAACAAGAACTCCAATCCCTGATAGTAAGACGTTGTTGCACCAACACTGGAATTCCCACTGCTACAAAAAAGCAAATCTGGATCTATTAGAAGTTCTAGAAACTAGACTCTGTGCCGATCCCAGCGCATATACACATGATATATAAAAGTCAAAGAAACTAGGTTCAAATTCTTATTCTTTACAGATTACATGTTCAGGTAGAAACATAGGGTTCAACTCTTATATTCATAAAACAGCAAAAAACTTATTAAAAAAATTTCATAAAAAATATATTTGAACTCCTAACAGTGTTAAATATCAGTATAATTAATTTCATATTTTAATACTTAAATTAATCTACTGTTTCAACTAATTATAAAGGGTGATGTACGTTTTAGACTACATTCTGGAATTCAGACATCGATGTACGAAAATCTAAATATCTCGCTGTATGCGTCCCCCTGACAGGCGAACACCACTCGCTAGTGCCTGTCCTAACATTCAACCAAGACTGAATCTTGTCCTACAACACCACAAACCCAAGATACAAGTGCTAACCCACTATAGGGCAAAGATTAAGATTGAGGCTAATTATATGATTACTAGCTTTTTATTTCATCCGATCATTTGATTATCCAAATCCCAAGACTCTAAACAATCTCTAATCCCTTTTCATTAACTCATTGTGAATTATTAGGCGAGTGGTTCTATTTCATTTTAACCAATACTCTTCTAGTTAGGAGATCTATCCACTTTCATGTCCTAACTTAGAACAACTTTATTTAGTAAGAACATCTTTGTTTAGTATGAACAAATAGTTAAGTTGTACATGTAGACCATTTTCTAGTTAATTACCTTTTTCATTATTCGAACCTATCCCATCCCACAATAGGACTCAATCTAGCCTTTAATTCCCGCCCAAGGGTTGGCCCACCTCAGCCGACACTTGGCTCGAACCAACGATGAACAAACTCCGTCGAACGGCGCAACTGCCGTCTACGCTTGGAGTTAGATCGCAACATCGGTCTGACCCAAACACATTGCTCCCACTATCCTCACGCTCCACGGTTCTTGATAAGTGGTAGTATCAAACACAACTATGGAATCCTTCAATGAACAGCGAGCACGTCAGCGCACGAATCGTCTGCTCTAACGCGTTTGACGCGACATGGGTCCTTAATCTACCCGTCTAGATATACTAACAAGACTTAATCCTATAGTCTCAATACTCAACCAATGTAGCCCAACATGGGTACACTACCCTAGGAATAAATTATACACTAAGAATACTCAAAAAGAGTGCTAAACAGCTTTAAAAATGGAAAATCACATTCCCAAACAGCGAGCATACCATTGGCGTTCATGCCAAAATGGGGTCATTCCTGGTCCTGTTTCTTCAAGGAAACGCGATGGGGTGCTCCCTATGTTTCTACTCAAAGTAAACAACATAGAAAAATGTCACGCCCCGCTTTCCTAAAGAATACGGAACACGAGTACGTGACAAAGCCCAGCGAATGATTTTCATCATTCATAATCTGTAAGGATCAACTCAACAGTAAACAGAAATGTACAAGAAATATACAACCACGCATGCATGAAGCAAATCTCATAATCAAAAGTGTAATTTGCAAACAAATACATAATCCTCAAATAAAACAAGATCTGGAAAACAATTAAACTCAGGGACAACATGCCTAGTACAAAATATCAAGTAGCAACAAGAAAAGATAATAAACTCAATATAAGAATAAACTAAAGCATAAAAAGATCCTAGCCAAAGCTTAGAACACTTGGTCACTCACTCCTGCAGGTAGCTCGTCTCCAAAACCTGTGCATTTATCATTTGAAAGAAACAGAGAAAAAGAAAAATAATCTGCCCGTTAGTGCAAGCTACGGGCCGCAAGTAGTACAAGCAAAACGGGTACAGGTGCTATGTAAATAGAATGCAGAACAGAAAACAAGAATCAAGAGTATTGAACATAGCATGAAGAGATGCAATAGGAAATACGTAGTCAAGTAATCGAGAAGCATGTAACTTGGTCAGATGACAAGTAAACTGATAACAGGTAACAGGTAACATCGACAAAACTTCTAATAGAAGTGGAACATCGACACAACTTCTAATATAAACTCAGTATTAACAGTAGAGTAATGACATGAAATTCTCCAGAAACTTAATAGACATGCTTAGGGTTCATTTTCTAGTTTTTATAGATTTTTGTATTGAATTTATATCCTTATTCCACGTGTAGAAATTTAACTCTGGACTACTGCCAGAACCTTTAATCTGTAAAGAATAGGGTAATCGACCTAGTTATAATCAGAATCAATTGAAACTTGCTGAATATGAATTTCAACCACATGTGTCTAGTTTCCAGAACATCTGACAGAATAAAATTTCGATTTATAACCTGCGAGATATTACTGTTTTAGTACTGCTAGGTCTAGGATTTTCAGATTCACAATCTCATTATATCACCCTGCCTTGCAAATTAATTTGAACATATTATCAATAATATAATAATATGAAATTTATCTCGCTGAGACTAGACATGCTAAGGAATCGCCCTTAATTTTTCTAGATTTATTTGATGAGCTTTCAGACCTGATTCATGCATGTAAACATAAGTTCAAGAATTTTGGCTAGACACAAAATCTGTAAAGAATGAGTAATTGAATCCAGCTGCTGTAGTTTTTATATATTGTGTGTATATGCGTTGGAACCAATAGGGAGTCTAGTTTCTAGAATCCCTGACGGAACCTAATTTTCTTTTATATAGCAGCGGAAAAGTTGACTTTTGTACAACGTCTTGCTGTCCGAAATGTACGCTTTTCTAGTATTGCATGTAAATGTGTTAACCTTGCATCTGATGAATGAGAATCAAATTTATATCCTGCATCGCATCATTTTGTTGCATCCTTATCATTACCTTGACATTCTTATATACATTACATGATCAAGGTTGACATAATAAGATATTAACAAGCCGGGGTAATAAGGGTTGACTTAATAGTAGATAATCTCAGAAACTGTACTCGGTAGGGCCCTTCTTGTTTACATTAACACTTGACATAGAAGGTGGAGAAAATCTTGTTATCTTGTTATCATGTTATCACGTTATCTTGTTTTCATGTTATCTTGTAATGCCAAGTACACGCTCTGTAGATCTGTCCACTATGGTCTAAAATGAACACTGTTTGCATGCACCGAATCTGTGGTATGGGACACAGTAGTACATGCATTAGATAGGATAATAAAATGCTAATAAACCTAAGTTGACACTTGTACACTTGATCATGACTGTCGACATCGACATTGTTTATCGACTATTGCTATTGAAAATTGTTTATCGACATTGTTATTGCTTTTGATTTTGTTTTTGCCTCATATTCCTTGATATACCATATTCATTTACTCTTTATTTTTACTACTTGCTGTCCGTACTTGCTCTAACGAACATTTTTCCCCAACTCTAGTTGATCAAACTACAAATGTGCAAGGAGAATTGCCAGAAGGTGTTGGTGAGCAGTTCTTCTAGGACTGGAGCTAGAGCTTGCTTTGCTATAAACTATTTCTTCCATGTTTATTTTTACATTCTCATTGTTACCTTGTTGAACCTTGTATTCCGGGCTTTGTTGAACCGAAGTTGTTTTTTCCAGTTGTTGGTTATTACTTTGGACTATTGCATGTTTTATCATAGTATTTTTGTTTATGTGATTATGCTTTTCCTGCGTGGTTGTAATTATTCTTTTCATGTTGTTGAGTTAAGACAGTTACAGCTTATCAATAATGTTAATATCATTCGTTGGGCCTTCTTCACAGGCTCGTATTCCCATATTTTGGGAAGCGGAGAGTGACAATACTTCCTCAAAAGTTGTTACGGACATAAAGGCACTTCGGCCGAAGATATTAGAGCCTTCCCTCTGAGCCACTCCCAGTTGGGCCTTTCTCCAAGTCACCTGCCTGAGTTAAACAAACTTAGGATTTGGTCAGGCATGATGATGCCATGCGTCCCCTTCTCCGGCGAATACCACTCGCTAGTGCCTGTCTTTACATTCAACCACGAATCGATCTAGTCCTACAACACCACAAACCCAAGGTACAAGTGCTAAACCACTCTAGAACTAAGATTAAGAATGAAGCTAATTATACGATTAGTAGTTTTTTATTTCATCCGATCATCCGATTATCTAAACCCCATGATTCTAATCAATCTCTAATCCCTTTTCATTAACTCATTGTGAATTATTAGGCGAGTCTAGTTCTATTTAATTTTAATCAATACTCTTCTAGTTAGGAGATCTATCCACTTTCATGTCCTAACTTAGAACAACTTTGTTTATTATCAATAATTAGTCAAGTTCTACATGTCGACCCTTTTCTAGTTATTTACCTTTTTCATTATTTGAACCTATCTCATCCCACAATAGGACTCAATCTAGCCCTCAAATCTGGCCCACGGGTTGGCCCGCCTCGGCCCACACTTGGCCCGAACCAACGACGAACCGACTCCGTCGATCACCGCAACCGCCATCTACGCTTGGAGTTAGATCGCAACCTCGGCCCGACCCAAATACATTGCTCCCGCTATCCTCATGCTCCATGGTCTTCGATAAGTGGTAGCATCAAACATAACTATGGAATCCTTCAATGAACGGCGAGCACATCGAGGCATGAGTCGCCTCCTCCAACACATTCAATGCGACACGGATCCTTATTCTACCCATCTATATATACCAACATGACTTAATACTGGAGTCTCAATACTCAACCAATGTAGCCCACTATGGGTACACTACCCTAGGAATAAATTCCACACTAAGAATACTCAAAAAGAGAGCTAAAGAGCTCTAAAAATAGAAAATCACATTCCTAAACAACAAGCAAACCATTGGCTTTCATGCGAAAACGTGGTCGTTCCCGATCCCGTTTCTTCAAGAAAATGCAATCGGGTGCTCCCCATGCTTCTACTCAAAGTAAACAACAAGCACAATCACAAAGTAGGCATGAATCTCATCCCAAAGTGTTCAGCAACAATACAAAAATATCCATCACAATTCCTACTTCAAAACAGTGAACAAACATGTCTATATTGTTGGTCTACAAGCACACATAAGCTACTCATGACATGAACTTTAGATAATTTAATTCCTAACTTATTCCCACATCCACAACATGATTTATGACCCACAATAGAAACTTAAAACTCATATTCTACAAGTTCAAACTCAATTTCATAAGCATAGTACAAAACAATGAGCTTTATGAATCTGTGTGTTTCTGTTGTCACTTACAAAATTCATTATGATTCGTGTACTTATCCAAACCATGAGTTGTTAGACAATTCGGAAATATCTATGTGTCTACTACAACTTCCTAATTACATGCTTCTTCAGATTATGTCATTAAAGTGGTCAAATAAGTCATTCTTTATCATGCATGAAATTGTTTCCAGAACAGAGCAACGACTAACCATTGTTAACACACAAATACTTTAAAAATAACAAATAATCTCTAAACTTCATGAAATTTGGAACGTAGGTTCTACATACATGGTAAGAGAACATACTTAAATTTTAAGTAATTCTACCTAGTACTTTTCAAGTTATGACTTCTTGAATATTAACTAAAAAACAGAATAGATCATCTTCACTCTGCTTTGTCTTTTCAGAACACACATTGGTTTCCGATTTTCTAAAAAATACCAAACAATGTCCAAAAATCATAAATTTTATATTCAAGCACTTAACACATATTAGAAACACATACTAAAATTTTAGCAATAGACCTTAAGTGGTTTCAGAGTTATGAGTTTCGAAAAGTCATAGTCAGAACATAGGCTAAGTTTGTTTTCTGTGCAGTCAGAGTTCAAGTTCGTATTCAACTAAAATAGAAAATAAATTCAAAATATTATGAAATTTGAAAGCAAGGTGTGTAACATGCATAAGAATCTATGTACAAAATTTTGACTTCAAACTCCAAGAATTTTTCAAGATATAGCATCCAGACCTAGCACACTTTTTAGTTTACCTCTTTACTCTGTTTTCATCTAGTCTTGCACTAATAAGCTAGCATGCAATGAATTTCTACCATTTAATTACACATTTCATGATTTTTCATACTGTCAAGACTACATCACAAATTCACCACAAAAAAATTATACACTACAAAGGTTTAGAAACACCCACCTTGTCAAATGTAGAAATTTGCCTCTTAACTTGGAACTCCTAGCTTCCTTGGCCCTTATTGCTCCAAGTGCTTCACTACTTGGCTCCTCCTTGGCTTCTCCTTGGCTCCTTCTTTCCCTTCTTTCCTCTAAAACAACAACTCAAGCGTAGAAGGGGGATTTGGAGTGGTTTAT
The DNA here is from genome assembly GCA_017893485.1 of Hemerocallis citrina. Lineage (NCBI taxonomy): Eukaryota > Viridiplantae > Streptophyta > Magnoliopsida > Asparagales > Asphodelaceae > Hemerocallis > Hemerocallis citrina. The sequence goes on from CM030359.1 coordinate 75,652,498, forward strand.
AATGGAGATATTAGTTAAAGTTGTTGTAAAAATGAGAAAGTGGAGTTAGGGTGAGATGAGGGGATTAAATAGAGAGGGTGAGGATGAACTTGGCCTGATATAGTGAGGGGGGGTGGTGGTGGAGAGGGGGGGGGGTGGTGGTGGAAGGGGGGGGGGGGGGGGGGGGTAAGAGAGAGTGAGAGCTCCATGGATTTGGTGAGACAAGAGGTGGAGTGTAGGAGTGGGTTTGTCACTTGGGGTCTCATAACATCATCACGAAGAATCTTTCAAATTTCAAACAAAACTCCACCCAAACCCTAACCCTTCCCTCCAATATTGGCCGGCCACTTTGCATGCACAACTCATTTTTTTTATTTTTTTTTACATGACATACTACACTACAAGTGTAGAGTCAATTAAGAGCAAGTTGGGTTCATTTGGGTCTAGTTTAAGTCTAGTTTGAGTCTATTTAAATGAGTTAATTGGTTAATTGGAATCTGACAATAGGAAATAAAATACGCACAAATAATGTCAATTCAATTTGTACATACGATTTGTAATAACACACATGAAACTGTATTATCACCAAACAAAATAATAATTCAATATTATACGTTCTAACTCAATTATAGTTAAGATTAATCTACAAAGATATCTCAACTCCAGTTCTACAATTGCACCATCGTTGAGTTTAAAATATATCGAATAATAATATGTTTCAATACTTACTCAGTTAAAATTGAGAAAATCCATTAATATCTGCAACTCTCAATCGTGCACGAATTAAAAAATATGAAATAGAAATATACTATTTTGCGGGGCCTTACAATAAGTTGGTTATTTAAATGTTCATGTGATCAACGTGGTGTGCATATTGTTGAGCATAACATGGTTCGAACCTGGTTAGAGTCTAACCAGTTTGGGCCTAAACCTAACCTAGCTAACATATTAGCCTAACCTGCCTCTAATACCACTAAATATGTTACTTCCTGGGTTTGTTGCAACCTCCAATATTCTTTTATAATTGGAAGCGAGGCCCAGTCACACCCCGTTTCCCATTATACAGAAACATGGGAATGCAACTGAGATCCAGTGAATGATATACGTGTACCAACTCATATTATCCATAAGCTGTACAATAACAGCAAACTCAACAAAACAATAATAACCACAGGAACAAGAATATAATACAATAACCAATATCTGGGATACATGAACTTACAGAATGCCGAGAATACAAAATGTAGTAGCATCACATCAAGTTCTTTAGTATCCCATCGCTGTAACTGTATAACAATAACTCAAAGAAAGATAGATGGCACCCGTTAGAGCAAGTTACGGGCCGCAAATAGTAACACGCAAAATAGGGATAGGAAACAAGGCATAATCTGAAAAGCAATAAGAAATGACAGTTCAATATGGAACAACTATGATAATGAGAAACAATATGTATATAGCATGGAGGAAATAAGAACTGGACTGGAAGGGCAATAAGAACTAGCGATGCAATTGTAATTCAACATAATCAAGTGTAATGCAAGTGACAAATGGAAAAGTCTCAAAATATAACAAATCGGGACACATGTCATGTAAACAGGAATCTTGTAATATTGTAAACATGAATGATATAACAGCTAACAGATAATATGTAACTTGTAACCATGAGTCATATTACTTGTAAACATGAGTCATGCACGTGTTCAGTGTTAATCTTAAGTTCATCCTTCTTTTATCAATCCTAACTAATGCACGCAATCATGCAACCCATACCGCAGGTTCGGGTGCATACAATCAAGTGAACATTTAGACTATTGTGGTGAATTCCACAGGTTCACGTACTCGGGTCTTGTAATATCCATGACCAAATAACCAATTACCGACCGATGACCGATGACCAATACATGATAAATCAGGATACTATAGTCAGTAATCCACAATCAATCGATGACCAATATGACCGATAATAATGATCAGTATGGGCTGTAATCAATATCCCTTCCAAGTACACTACTAAGTCGACCGTTATTAACCCTACTTGTTATACTTTACAATAATCAACATGAACAGGTACAATAAGAACGGGTATCAGGACAGGATCAAGGAGTATCAAAGGCTATGCAATGCATGATATGTAAATTCAATTATTTAAATGCAAGAAATAAATATATTTTAAGTTACACTTATGGACAGCAATACGTTGTTGTACAAAAACCCACATTCCCGTTGCTACAGGAAAGAGAATCAAGTACCATTAGAGGTTCTAGAAAATAGACATCATGACGGTTCCAACGGATATTCACATGATACAATTTAAATGGAATATCTAGGTCAACCAGACAATTCTTTACTGATCTACTGTTCAGGCAGCAGGTCAGGGTCAACTTCTTATGTTCAAAATTAACTGTAAATTAATTTAAAAATCTTACAAAAATTATAAATCGATTCTAATCATGTCTAGTAACAACCTAGTAAATATCATGCCTTTGTTTTACTGTTAACATGATATTTTAATTAGTTAATCTAGAAGATACGCTTCAAAATAGTAACATAATTTAAAAACCGTACAGTACTAAAAATGTGATAACTTGCAGCCTACAACTCGGAATCTAGATCTGTAAGATATTTTAGAAATTAGATTCATAGAGATACAACAATCATATGTAAATTTCTATTTGAGTTTAACTATAACTAGGTCAAAATCTCGCTGCGAGTTAGCACAAGCAGCAGGGCAGTAGCACACAAACTGATATTTATGATCTTTTGATGGGCATCGAATCTTCTGATGGACAGTTTTTCTATTCAATATATCGACTGATTTAATCATGGAAAGATTGCAAAGCATGAATAATACAATGGCTCAATCAAACGAAATTTATAAAGAATATTTCTCATGAACATGGACGGTTACGAGTTTTAAAACATGATAATCAAATATAACTACTAAATGTGGGAGGTCAAATAAAGTGCTTGTACGGAACAATAACAATGTACAAGTTACTTTCCTTTAGATGATTATTCCAAATGTTAACGAAGATGATATGAAGAATCCCAACGGCGGTGACACATGTGCAAACAACGGAATGGAGAGAGCACGTTGATGAACTCAATAATATTCACATTTAGGAGCAATAATATTATTGCAATTGGACATTTAAATGCTCTATATGTGGTATTTTACTCTTATTTTCTCTTTTCCACAGGAAACAGCCTAAAACAGCAAAACGAAGCAGATTCCAGACTAATACAGACTGAGAGGATGATATACAGGGAACTGCAGAGCAACAGTCGACTGGCTCTTTACCAGTCGACCGGACAGAGAGATTGCTGGGGCTCGGCACAGTCGACTTCCCCAACATCAGTCGACTTGACTGATGAATCATGAAGCCACAGATGTCTCGGTGCAGTCGACTTACATCCAACATCAGTCGACTGCATCCGGCGGAGTGAAAAGATAAGATAATTAGAGATCCATCCTAATCTAAATCCAGATCAAAGCAGAAAAGGAAGGAAAGAAATAAAGATAAAGAAATAGAACGCAGATTAAGAAAGGAAAGAAATAAAGGAAAGAAGAGGACTTTTTCGGCAAAAAGGCAAACCCTAATTCCCTTCCCGTGTTCTATAAATATCAACCAAGAGGCGTTATTCTGGAGGACGGAATCATCGAAGACAGACGGAACTTCTGAATCATCAAGTCATCAATCAAGAAAATTATTCTTTCAGCATCGAAGAAGAAGGAGATCAAGTTCACTGAAGCAACGAGCCGGTCGACTGTGTGACAGCCAGCTGACCTATCTTGCCGGACATCATCAGTTTATTTCTTCTCTTTCTAGTTCTTTCATGTTCATCATTTATTCGAAACTGTTAGTCAATAAAAGTTTTATTATGTGGAACTAATTTCATAGTTGGGTAGATTGAAACCGTAGTTATGTAATGCTTATATTCTTCTGAATGCTATTCTGTTAGTTATTGATTAAACCTGGGAGTATTGGTATAGATTTATAATATACAAACTTGTTCAGAAGTTTTAAGAGCAGTCGACTGCCATACATAACCTGAGATTATCAAGTTTGCATGTATAAATCTAAATCAGTTATATGAGTATAGAGATGACCCGTATCTCGTGCTCATAATTGTAACACAGGAATCTTTAGGGGTTCTTGGTTTAATCAACTTGAAGGATCTAGATCTGATACCAATTTCTAGAACTTCGATTGTTTGTTCATTTCCATTGTTCTTATGTTTTCTTTAAGTGCAACTTAGTAGATACCATGCTAAATACTTAAGGAAAGAAATGAATTAGAGTAGATACCATGCCTAATTCTTGGCTAGGGAAACAATACTTTAAGGAGTAGATACCATGCCCTTAAAGGAACGAACATGAGTAACTAGAGTAGTGAAGAAGGTGACTTAGCATTACTGACTATCAGGTGGAAATCAAAACCCAACTACTTAATAGATATTTGTGATTCAGAACTACTAGATATAGTTTTTAATCTTTTAATTTCTTTAGATCAACACCTTAAGATCCTTATTTCTATTTTATTGGTTTGTAAGTTAATTTCTACAATCTCTGTGGGATCGACCCTTGCTTGTCACTACGCTTCTATAAATGATTCGTACACTTGTGAGGTTTTAATTTGTGTCTAGTTTATCTATTTATTTAGATCATCTAGATTGCACAACAAGTTTTTGGCGCCGTTGCCAGGGATTGTTAGTATTTTAACTTACAAATCAGTAAATCTTTTCTTTTATTTTATTTTCTTTTATTAATAAATATTTTCTCTTTTAGGTTACAGGATTTTGGTGGATGCACGGAAGGCGATCACTTCGTCCAGAGCTACTACCTATTGACGCGGAAACAGAACGTACTCTGCACAGACTAGGTCGGCTGTCTGCAACTAACCAGTCGACTGCTACAAGGGACCAGTCGACTGCACAGAGACCCAATTCACGAGCAACAATGGATGAGGAGATACCAAATCGAGTACCAATGCAGGACAAATTCACGCCTAAGAATATTGAGCAACCTTCCTGCATTGCTTATCAACCTAATGTCACAGGGAATATGCATCTATCTCCCCAATTACTCAGCATGGTTCCCAACTTTAGTGGCAAACCAGACGAGGAGCCTCACCTCCATCTGCAAGATTTCTTTGATCTTTGCAGAACACAAAGCGTCCAAGGGCTTACCCTTGAACAAATCAGGTTAATCTTGTTTCCATTTTCCTTAAAACTTAATGCTAAATTGTGGTATAATTCTTTGTAACCAGGATCAATTAATTCATGGGAGCAATTGGCAACAAAATTCTTGAAAGAATTCTTTTCAGCCCAGAAGACCAAACTACTGAAAAGGGAGATTCAACTCTTCCAACAAAAAGATGGAGATTTATTCTTCGAAGCATGGAAGGATTTCAAGAACAAGCTTCTCAAGTGTCCTACGCACAACATGCCTAAAGACAATCAGGTACAAGCATTTTATGAGGGCTTAAATGATACTAACAAGGCAATTGTGGATTCAGCTTGCAACGGGATCTTGATGAGGAAAAGTGGTGAGGAGGCCATCGAATTATTTGAAGAACTCAGCGAGAACTCACAACAATTCTCAACAAGGGGAAGAGGCATTTCTAAAAAATAGGGAGTTTACGAAAATTCTGGTAGTAATAACATACAATTAGAAATGGTAAACATGAACAAAAAAATTGATATGCTTGTTAATGCAATGACAACAATGGGCAGTGTAAAGAATCAAACAAAAGAAATTTGTGCAATTTGTTCTCATTTTGACCATACTACTGACACGTGTCCCATGTCTTCTTTCACAGATCAGGAGCATGCAAACTATGTGGGACAAGGAGTGTTTCCACCAAAGAACAACCCATTTTCGAACACATACAACCCAGGGTGGAGGAACCATCCAAATTTCTCATGGAGCAACAATCAAGGCACTCAATCTTCACAAGGACATGCACGGAACTTCCAAATGGGAAGTGGGTTTGATCGGCCAGTTCAAGAACAGAAGAAGTTGGATTTTGAATCCACCGTTCTTCAATTGCTCCAACAACAACATCAAACAAGCAACCAACAAGGACAGACAATTCAGAAATTGGAAACTCAAATCGGGCAAATCGCTAAGGAGTTGAGTGAAAGAAAGGCAGGAGAACTCCCTTCACAAACCATACCAAACCCTAGAGGCCAAGAACAGCTCAAATCAGTAACAACTCTGAGAAGTGGTGTAGCGCCCCGATTTCCAATACTGGGAAACCGTGACACGAGCCAAGACCTTTTCTTCGATTAGTTACAATACACAGAAAAACAGGAGAATTTAAAACATTTTATTCAATACACAATGTGTTACAAGTCTGAATATTGTACAACTGTAATACCTTACAATAGAGTTACAATATTACCTTTATATTTCCAAGTATTACAACCTTCAACATCTTACATCAGAGTACAAGGAAGGAAGAACAACACTCGATAACTCTCACTTGAGTACTTCTCAACTAATAGATAATCAATACATATACTGCAGCGGAACTAAACATAACACTGACTCCTTGCTTTCCTTGCCTTGTGTCCTTCTGAATCTCACCTTTGTACTTCGGCGATCCAGTACCTATGGAAGTGGGGACGTCAGTATTCACTGACACTTAAAGGCTGATCATATAGCAGCGAATCTCCCAAACAATATACAAAATATAGCAATGGTGTTGGTGTAGTTTAAGTGTTCGTGAGTGCTATGACTAGACTCTAATGCGATATTTAAATAGAACTAGGATGCTACTATTCTAATGTCAGCAAGTCTCTAAAAGCAACATGCATCCCATACTACATGCTCCCCATCTCAAGCCGTTTTCTCCATATATAGGGATTTAAACCCGCGTTATGAATTCTAATTGTACACAACCTGTTCCTGACAGATACAACGTGACTGATGAGGTTGCAGACGTGGTCAAGTCCCACTAATGCAGTTTTCCAGTGGTGTCCATGTTGCCACTGCTATCCGGCTACCGGACCTCACTCAAAAACCTGACGAACCGTCGGGGATACTGCTAACAGGGGAGCCCCCTGCCGCCCCCTGGTCAGACCGTAGTCCATGGCCTGTTCGCCCTCTTGGTATAGGACCTGACAGAGTTCTGGGGGTCCATCCCCCCTATCTCCGCCCGCCTTGTCATGGCACTTCAGGAATTAACAATCAGGATATGCAACCCATGTCCCCAACTTGTGAGAAGGCATCGTGCGTATCCCTTTTGACAGGAAGGTGCAACCCAATAACACCACCTGGTCTGCCTCAAGGGACGAGTTAATCGTAAGGTGCCCCCTACAACCAACTCCTCTCTTCCGGCAAAGGTTTTAAGTAATGATCTTTATAAGTCACTACCCTAATAATGTCCCTAGCCCTGAGCACTCCTAGGGAGGACAATATTATAACCACAACATGCTAGACCTTAATTTAGACTTTGCAAGACAACTCTACTAGGCTGCTTAACCTAGACTTACCGGAACCCCTCGGGATCCGGTTCGTGGCTCATCGATCCAAAACTTCGGCAGTGCGAATATACATGCATGCCGTTACCCTAAACTTGGATTTCGTCTATACTCCGGTCCTCGATCAACCTACTATGGTTAAGATTCGACGGTACACAAGGAGTGACTCCTCCACAGTTTCTTAGGGTAAGAAAACATATGTCTTGATGGTCGATAGCCCTTAGAGTGGTAATCTCACCCTAGACGAGCACAACGAACTGCGTACTAGATAACAAGCTATACACGAGTACAACCACGTACGAGCCAATAAGCTACGTATGAAATACTAACTACCTACGAGCCAGGCGGGCCTCGTAGGAGATAACCACGTACATACCAGCCAAATAAGCCGCGTATGAGAGCAACAGCTACGCACGAGCCGGTCGAGCCGCGTACGAGACAACAACCTATGTACGAGCCAAATAAGCTACATATGAGACCCACAGCTACATACGGGCCAGTCGAGCCACGTACGAGCACAACCATATGCAAACAACCATACAGGTAATCAATCTTAAAAGCAACCAAACATGCTTACTAACAAACTTGATCTTCTATCATTAGAAGCAACAGAAGAATCTACTAATAGTCTATGGTCGGTATTCTACCAATGAAGGACCGAAGGCGACATAACAGCCTTTATCAGACTAACTATTACTAGTGGTCTTCCCGACCCTTATTACTTCATCCTATAGCACTTTAAGCATGGCATACAATTTGCAAGCATCTATCCATGACAATCTAATTATGGTACATAACATAACCACTCACCATAATACTCCTACAATGTTCTAACATGGTAGGTCAATTAAACATCAATCCTACAACATTATAAACATGTATAATGATTCCTACTACAATCTAAGTATAGATAAATGAATCTAGCATGGTATACAACTAACCTACAAGCATGTAAGTATGGCTGAATTTATCTAGCATTATATACCACTTTCCTACAATTATCTAGACATAGATAAATTAATCTAGCATTATATACCACTTTCCTAAAATCATCTAGGCATAGATAGATTAAACTACCATGGTATACTACTTTCCTACAATCATCTAAGCATAGATAGATTAAACTAGCATGGTATATGCTTTCCTACAATCATCTAAGCATAGATAAGTTATTCTAGCATGGTATATGCTTTCCTACAATCATCTAAGCATAGATAAGTTATTCTGGCATGGTATATGCTTTCCTATAATCATCTAAGCATGAATCTTATTAAGCATGAATAACTTCTAAGCATGAGTATCTTATTAAGCATGGATAACTACTAGTATGAACATACAACATTCCTAAATATGGTAGGTGAATTTTTAGAATGAATCCTACAACATTCTAAGCATAAATAATACTTCTAAACATGGTAGATAATTTTAGAATGAATCCTACAACATCCTCAGCATAAACAAAGTAGTCTAAACATGGTAGGATTTTTAGAATTAATCCTACAACATTCTAAGCATGTATAAGCTAATCTAAACATGGTAGGATTTTTAGAATGGATCCTACAACATTCGAAGCATAAACAAAGTAATCTAAACATGGTAGGATTTTTAGAATGGATCCTACAACATTCTAAGCACAATTCCATTAATCTAAACATGGTAGGATGTTTAGAATGAATCCTACAACATTCTAAGCATAAATAATACTTCTAAACATGGTAGATAATTTTAGAATGAATCCTACAACATCCTAAGCATAAACAAAGTAGTCTAAACATGGTAGGATTTTTAGAATTAATCCTACAACATTCTAAGCATGTATAAGCTAATCTAAACATGGTAGGATTTTTAGAATGGATCCTACAACATTCTAAGCATAAACAAAGTAATCTAAACATGGTAGGATTTTTAGAATAAATCCTACAACTATCTAAGCATAAAAACATGGTAGGATATTTTTAGAAGACATCCTACAACTATCTACTACTACTACTACTATTTTTATCAAGAACAAACATACAACTTACTACATAAAACATCTATAATTACTTACTACTACTCCTTTATTTTACAACATACCGCTACTACTTTATTTAATCCACATACTACTACTACTTCATTTAATCAACATACTACTACTTTTTATTTTAGCATGCTACTACTTAGTTGCCTATTAGTCTTTATTTTCACTAGTGAGAAAAGAAAGGATCATTTTTTATCTATTCTACAACTAGTGATTAATAAAGAAAAGATCTTTTTATTAAGAAAGAAAATTACAATAAAACATATGCTTATTATTATTGTCCAAGTTCAATCAAGTCCTACAACCAAAATGGTTGTATAAGAATGTTCATATGCTTATGTATACTAAGTCCCACAAGTCCTACAACCCTCAATCGGTTCTATGTTCAAGCTCATATGCATTATGTCATTTTTTAGTCCAACAACATACATAAACAACAACTTACAATGTTAAAGATGTGATCTTTATATGTTTTAGTAGGTACTACTACTATTTCTCTTTCTTTTTATTCATCATAACATTCACAACACACCCATCACAAAACTCATCCAAAAACAAAAGAAAACAAAACAAGAAGGTAGGAGAAGAAGTCAAACAACAAAACAAACAAACAACAAGCAAACAAACAACCAAATAAAAATATGGAGAACCCCCACCTTGTTTCTTTGATGGAAGAATTCTTTCTCCTAGAACTCCTACCAAACCTACAAATAAAAACTCTCAAGTTAGTTCACTCATTCTTTTCCTTTCTTTCTTTCTTTCTTTTGATCTTTCTAAATTGAAACTAAGGAGAAGGAAGGGGGTATTTATAGGTGGAGAGAAGGGTGGAAAATGCAAATATTCATGCACACATTTTCACAAAAGCCCTGCCACAAAAAGTGGGCCGGCCAAACTCCTAGGAGAGATAGGGGTGAGGTGGAGGGAGGTGTTATGTGGTGGAGGTGTGATGTGGGAGAGATATTTTCTAGTAGGGGTTTTTACTTAATCTTCTTATGCATACAAAAACCCTAGATTAAGCCTCCTAATCAAACCCTAACCCTCTAATTAGGTTTTGTCATAGCAAAATAAGTGTTGTCCAAAATACACAACACACAATTCGTAGAATGCACTAATCGACATACTACTCGTACGTGCGCATATATGTCCGTATACCGAAAATCTTCGCATAATCCGCATAAAAATAATTAAATCTCGGAAATAATAATAAAGTAAATTTTATTATTAGTTCGGAAGATCACGGTATCAATTTGATACAATACGGATGTATACTAACTGATATCTGGGTACAGATGATGTCTATGAATAAACCGGGTGAAAATCGCCAAAATATTCTAATTTTGGAATTAAAACAAAATAATAATAAAATAATAATTTATATACGGTAATATCCGTCCGGGATATTACAATACTCCCTCCTTAGAATAGTTCTGTCCTCAGAACTACGTTAAGTTAGGAAAACAGGCAAACACCCATACCCTAATAACTCGGGGAAAGAAAGCTTATGCTGCTTTCCGGCTCCCAAGTGGCTCCTTCACGAACTGGTTCTCCAAAGAACCCGACCTTTGCAATTCGGTAGCTACTCCCTCCTTAGAATAGGACGTGACCTATGGACATCACTTCCAACTTCCAGGATTCTCTCCTGTAATTTTGACGCTTCATGTGGTGTAATTAACCGAACCGATTCTTGAGTCGCCTCCCGCACACACCTCAACTATAGGAAAAATAATTTAGACAGAAGATTATGATGAACCAAGTTTGAACAAAATAGTTGCCTGGATTTCATATATATATAAATCCGACGGGTTACAAAAAGTGTTACATCATATATAACTTCTTCCGTCCAAAATAAATTTCAAAAGATGCAACCTTTAGACTTAGTTACAGTTCCATATGTACATATTGTTACTGGCTCCTTCAACTTGCTCTTAGTACGTGCAAATTCTCACCCTTGGTGAACAGGATCCTTTCCCTTAGCGTTCATCTTCGGAGATGATCTGTCGTCATTTTTATGAAGCTGGGGACAGTTTGGCCTAATATGACCAATTTCCCCACAGTTGTAACATGTACGGGTTTCCACTTGAGAGTTCTTCATCGGACATTGTTTCCTGAAATGACCTTGCTCGCCACATAAGAAACAACTTCCCGGGTTGGCGCCTCAAATTTTGCCCCTTGTTTTCTGAGTCTTCTGTTTCTGACCTTGGTTCTCGAATCCTGATGCTGGTGTAGGCCTTTTTCCTTGTCGTTGTGGACAGACTGATTTCTCGTGCCCATCCTCCTCACAGAAATGGCATACTAAAACTTTGGCGGTCTCTAGAACTTGCTCCCACTCACGTCGTAGTTGTGCCAATCTGGCGTTGAAATATTCCCGCTCCTCCGCCATGCCTGCTAATGTAGCTATGCAAGCATCACCCAGTTGCTTAGCTTGACGATCTATCCTGGCTACGTACTTCATTAGCTTCCTCATTTCTCGGTATATGCTGGCCGCCGCCGCCCTGCGTTGATCCATACTTGGCCATCGTGGTGGTGAAGGCGAGTTCATCTTGAGGTTAACTTGCAGTGAAATCTCCTTCGGCTACTCGCTCGAGATCATCGGATCATCCCTTGAAATTGGCTCACTCTCCTCCATCAATACATCCTCGGTTAGGATATCTTCGAATACCATCCTAAAATATACATACTGGAATTAGTCCAGATATAGGAAAATCATAAAACACAAGTTGAAAGGAACAACAATATGAATTACAATTGCCTATAACTAACTAAGACCCGACTCCTAAAAGGTATCCAAGTTTAATTTTCCTGCTGTATTGGACTGTAAATTGAAGTTAGCTCTGATACCACTCTGTAGCGCCCCGATTTCCAATACTGGGAAACCGTGACACGAGCCAAGACCTTTTCTTCAATTAGTCACAATACACAGAAAAACAGGAGAATTTAAAACTTTTTATTCAATACACAATGTGTTACAAGTCTGAATATTGTACAACTATAATACCTTACAATAGAGTTACAATATTACATTTACATTTCCAAGTATTACAACCTTTAACATCTTACATCAGAGTACAAGAAATGAAGAACAACACTCGGTAACTCTCACTTGAGTACTTCTCAACTAATAGATAATCAATACATATACTGCACCGGAACTAAACATAACACTGACTCCTTGCTTTCCTTGCGTTGAGTCCTTCTGAATCTCGCCTTTGTACTTCGGCGATCCAGTACCTATGGAAGTGGGGACGTCAGTATTCACTGACGCTTAAAGGCTGATCATATAGTAGCGAATCTCCCAAACAATATACAAAATATAGCAACGGTGTTGGTGTAGTTTAAGTGTTCGTGAGTGCTATGACTAGACTCTAATGCGATATTTAAATAGAACTAGGATGCTCCTATTCTAATGTCAGCAAGTCTCTGAAAGCAACATACATCCCATACTACATGCGCCCCATCTCAAGCCGTTTTCTCCATATATAGGGATTTAAACCCGCATTATGAATTCTAATTGAACACAACCTGTTCCTGACAGATACAACGTGACTGATGAGGTTGCAGACGTGGTCAAGTCCCACTAATGCAGTTTGCCAGTGGTGTCCATGTTGCCACTGCTATCCGGCTACCGGAGCTCACTCAAAAACCTGACGAACCGTCGGGGATACTGCTAACAGGGGAGCCCCCTGCCGCCCCCTGGTCGGACCGTAGTCCATGGCCTGTTCACCCTCTTGGTATAGGACCTGACGGAGTTCCGGGGGTCCATCCCCCCTAGCTCTGCCCGCCTTGTCATGGCACTTCAGGAATTAACAATCAGGATACGCAACCCATGTCCCCAACTTGTGAGAAGGCATCGTGCGTATCCCTTTTGACAGGAAGGTGTAACCCAATAACACCACCTGGTCTGCATCAAGGGACGAGTTAATCGTAAGGTGCCCCTACAACCAACTCCTCTCTTCCGGCAAAGGTTTTAAGTAATGATCTTTATAAGTCGCTACCCTAATATTGTCCCTAGCCCTGAGCACTCCTAGGGAGGACAATATTATAACCACAACATGCTAGACCTTAATTTAGACTTTGCAAGACAACTCTACTAGGCTGCTTAACCTAGACTTACCGGAACCCCTCGGGATCCGGTTCGTGGCTCATCGATCCAAGACTTCGGCAGTGCGAATATACATGCATGCCGTTACCCTAAACTTGGATTTCGTCTATACTCCGGTCCTCGATCAACCTACTATGGTTAAGATTCGACGGTACACAAGGAGTGACTCCTCCACAGTTTCTTAGGGTAAGAAAACATATGTCTTGATGGTCGATAGCCCTTAGGGTGGTAATCTCACCCTAGACGAGAACAACGAACTGCGTACTAGATAACAAGCTATAAACGAGTACAACCACGTACGAGCCAATAAGCTACATATGAAATACTAACTACCTACGAGCTAGGCGGGCCTCGTAGGAGATAACCACGTACATACCTGCCAAATAAGCCGCGTATGCGACCAACAGCTACGCACGGGCCGGTCGAGCCGCGTACGAGACAACAACCTATGTACGAGCCAAATAAGCTACATATGAGACCCACAGCTACATACGGGCCAGTCGAGCCACGTACGAGCACAACCATATGCAAACAACCATACAGGTAATCAATCTTAAAAGCAACCAAACGTGCTTACTAACAAACTTGATCTTCTATCATTAGAAGCAACAGAAGAATCTACTAATAGTCTATGGTCGGTATTCTACCAATGAAGGACCGAAGGCGACATAACAGCCTTTATCAGACTAACTATTACTAGTGGTCTTCCCGACCCTTATTACTTCATCCTATAGCACTTTAAGCATGACATACAATTTGCAAGCATCTATCCATGACAATCTAATTATGGTACATAACATAACCACTCACCATAATACTCCTACAATGTTCTAACATGATAGGTCAATTAAACATCAATCCTACAACTTTATAAACATGTATAATGATTCCTACTACAATCTAAGTATAGATAAATGAATCTAGCATGGTATACAACTAACCTACAAGCATGTAAGTATGGCTGAATTTATCTAGCATTATATACCACTTTCCTACAATTATCTAGACATAGATAAATTAATCTAGCATTATATACCACTTTTCTAAAATCATCTAGGCATAGATAGATTAAACTACCATGGTTTACTACTTTCCTACAATCATCTAAGCATAGATAGATTAAACTAGCATGGTATATGCTTTCCTACAATCATCTAAGCATAGATAAGTTATTCTAGCATGGTATATGCTTTCCTACAATCATCTAAGCATAGATAAGTTATTCTGGCATGGTATATGCTTTCCTATAATCATCTAAGCATGAATCTTATTAAGCATGAATAACTTCTAAGCATGAGTATCTTATTAAGCATGGATAACTACTAGTATGAACATACAACATTCCTAAACATCGTAGGTGAATTTTTAGAATGAATCCTACAACATTCTAAGCATAAATAATACTTCTAAACATGGTAGGTAATTTTAGAATGAATCCTACAACATCCTGAGCATAAACAAAGTAGTCTAAACATGGTAGGATTTTTAGAATTAATCCTACAACATTCTAAGCATGTATAAGCTAATCTAAACATGGTAGGATTTTTAGAATGGATCCTACAACATTCTAAGCATAAACAAAGTAATCTAAACATGGTAGGATTTTTAGAATGGATCCTACAACATTCTAAGCACAATTCCATTAATCTAAACATGGTAGGATGTTTAGAATGAATCCTACAACATTCTAAGCATAAATAATACTTCTAAACATGGTAGATAATTTTAGAATGAATCCTATAACATCCTAAGCATAAATAATACTTCTAAACAAGGTAGATAATTTTAGAATGAATCCTACAACATCCTAAGCATAAACAAAGTAGTCTAAACATGGTAGGATTTTTAGAATTAATCCTACAACATTCTAAGCATGTATAAGCTAATCTAAACATGGTAGGATTTTTAGAATGGATCCTACAACATCCTAAGCATAAATAAAGTAGTCTAAACATGGTAGGATTTTTAGAATGGATCCTACAACATTCTAAGCATAAACAAAGTAATCTAAACATGGTAGGATTTTTAGAATGAATCCTACAACATCCTAAGCATAAATAGAGTAGTCTAAACATGGTAGGATTTTTAGAATTAATCCTACAACATTCTAAGCATGTATAAGCTAATCTAAACATGGTAGGATTTTTAGAATGGATCCTACAACATTCTAAGCATAAACAAAGTAACCTAAACATGGTAGGATTTTTAGAATAAATCCTACAACTATCTAAGCATAAAAACATGGTAGGATAGAAGACATCCTACAACTATCTACTACTACTACTACTCTATTTTTATCAAGAACAAACATACAACTTACTACATAAAACATCTATAATTACTTACTACTACTCCTTTATTTTACAACATACCGCTACTACTTTATTTAATCCACATACTACTACTACTTCATTTAATCAACATACTACTACTTTTTATTTTAGCATGCTACTACTTAGTTGCCTATTAGTCTTTATTATCACTAGTGAGAAAAGAAAGGATCATTTTTTATCTATTCTACAACTAGTGATTAATAAAGAAAAGATCTTTTTATTAAGAAAGAAAATTACAATAAAACATATGCTTATTATTATTGTCCAAGTTCAATCAAGTCCTACAACCAAAATGGTTGTATAAGAATGTTCATATGCTTATGTATACTAAGTCCTACAAGTCCTACAACCCTCAATCGGTTGTATGTTCAAGCTCATATGCATTATGTCATTTTTTAGTCCAACAACTTACAATGTTAAAGATGTGATCTTTATATGTTTTAGTAGGTACTACTACTATTTCTCTTTCTTTTTATTCATCATAACATTCACAACACACCCATCACAAAACTCACCCAAAAACAAAAGAAAACAAAACAAGAAGGTCAGAGAAGAAGTCAAACAACAAAACAAACAAACAACAAGCAAACAAACAACCAAATAAAAATATGGAGAACCCCCACCTTGTTTCTTTGATGGAAGAACTAGATTACTCTCCTTCTTTCTCCTAGAACTCCTACCAAACCTACAAATAAAAACTCTCAAGTTAGTTCACTCATTCTTTTCCTTTCTTTCTTTCATTCTTTTGATCTTTCTAAAATGAAACTAAGGAGAAGGAAGGGGGTATTTATAGGTGGAGAGAAGGGTGGAAAATGCAAATATTCATGCACACATTTTCACAAAAGCCCTGCCACAAAAAGTGGGCCGGCCATACTCCTAGGAGAGATAGGGGTGAGGTGGAGGGAGGTGTTATGTGGTGGAGGTGTGATGTGGGAGAGATATTTTCTAGTAGGGGTTTTTACTTAATCTTCTTATGCATACAAAAACCCTAGATTAAGCCTCCTAATCAAACCCTAACCCTCTAATTAGGTTTTGTCATAGCAAAATAAGTGTTGTCCAAAATACACAACACACAATTCGTATATTGCACTAATCGACATACTACTCGTACGTGCGCATATATGTCCGTATACCAAAAATCTTCGCATAATCCGCATAAAAATAATTGAATCTCGGAAATAATAATAAAGTAAATTTTATTATTAGTTCGGAAGATCACGGTATCAATTTGATACAATACGGATGTATACTAACTGATATCTGGGTACATATGATGTCTATGAATAAACCGGGTGAAAATCGCCAAAATATTCTAATTTTGGAATTAAAACAAAATAATAATAAAATAATAATAAAATAATAATTTATATACGGTAATATCCGTCCGGGATATTACAATACTCCCTCCTTAGAATAGTTCTGTCCTCAGAACTACGTTAAGTTAGGAAAACAGGCAAACACCCATACCCTAATAACTCGGGGAAAGAAAGCTTATGCTGCTTTCCGGCTCCCAAGTGGCTCCTTCACGAACTGGTTCTCCAAAGAACCCGACCATTGCAATTCGGTAGCTACTCCCTCCTTAGAATAGGACGTGACCTATGGACATCACTTCCAACTTCCAGGATTCTCTCCTGTAATTTTGACGCTTCATGTGGTGTAATTAACCGAACCGATTCTTGAGTCGCCTCCCGCACACACCTCAACTATAGGAAAAATAATTTAGACAGAAGATTATGATGAACCAAGTTTGAACAAAATAGTTGCCTGGATTTCATATATATATAAATCCGACGGGTTACAAAAAGTGTTACATCATATATAACTTCTTCCGTCCAAAATAAATTTCAAAAGATGCAACCTTTAGACTTAGTTGCAGTTCCATATGTACATATTGTTACTGGCTCCTTCAACTTGCTCTTAGTACGTACAAATTCTCACCCTTGGTGAACAGGATCCTTTCCCTTAGCATTCATCTTCGGAGATGATCTGTCGTCATTTTTATGAAGCTGGGGACAGTTTGGCCTAATATGACCAATTTCCCCACAGTTGTAACATGTACGGGTTTCCACTTGAGAGTTCTTCATCGGACATTGTTTCCTGAAATGACCTTGCTCGCCACATAAGAAACAACTTCCCGGGTTGGCGCCTCAAATTTTGCCCCTTGTTTTCTGAGTCTTCTGTTTCTGACCTTGGTTCTCGAATCCTGATGCTGGTGTAGGCCTTTTTCCTTATCGTTGTGGACAGACTGATTTCTCGTGCCCATCCTCCTCACAGAAATGGCATACTAAAACTTTGGCGGTCTCTAGAACTTGCTCCCACTCACGTCGTAGTTGTGCCAATCTGGCGTTGAAATATTCCTGCTCCTCCGCCATGCCTGCTAATGTAGCTATGCAAGCATCACCCAGTTGCTTAGCTTGACGATCTATCCTGGCTACGTACTTCATTAGCTTCCTCATTTCTCGGTATATGCTGGCCGCCGCCGCCCTGCGTTGATCCATACTTGACCATCGTGGTGGTGAAGGCGAGTTCATCTTGAGGTTAACTTGCAGTGAAATCTCCTTCGGCTCCTCGCTCGAGATCATCGGATCATCCCTTGAAATTGGCTCACTCTCCTCCATCAATACATCCTCGGTTAGGATATCTTCGAATACCATCCTAAAATATACATACTGGAATTAGTCCAGATATAGGAAAATCATAAAACACAAGTTGAAAGGAACAACAATATGAATTACAATTGCCTATAACTAACTAAGACCCGACTCCTAAAAGGTATCCAAGTTTAATTTTCCTGCTGTGTTGGACTGTAAATTGAAGTTAGCTCTGATACCACTCTGTAGCGCCCCAATTTCCAATACTGGGAAACCGTGACACGAGCCAAGACCTTTTCTTCAATTAGTCACAATACACAGAAAAACAGGAGAATTTAAAACTTTTTATTCAATACACAATGTGTTACAAGTCTGAATATTGTACAACTATAATACCTTACAATAGAGTTACAGTATTACATTTACATTTCCAAGTATTACAACCTTCAACATCTTACATCAGAGTACAAGAAAGGAAGAACAACACTCGGTAACTCTCACTTGAGTACTTCTCAACTAATAGATAATCAATACATATACTGCAGCGGAACTAAACATAACACTGACTCCTTACTTTCCTTGCCTTGAGTCCTTCTGAATCTCGCCTTTGTACTTCGGCGATCCAGTACCTATGGAAGTGGGGACGTCAGTATTCACTAACGCTTAAAGGCTGATCATATAGCAGCGAATCTCCCAAACAATATACAAAATATAGCAATGGTGTTGGTGTAGTTTAAGTGTTCGTGAGTGCTATGACTAGACTCTAATGCGATATTTAAATAGAACTAGGATGCTCCTATTCTAATGTCAGCAAGTCTCTGAAAGCAACATACATCCCATACTACATGCGCCCCATCTCAAGCCGTTTTCTCCATATATAGGGATTTAAACCCGCATTATGAATTCTAATTGAACACAACCTGTTCCTGACAGATACAACGTGACTGATGAGGTTGCAGACGTGGTCAAGTCCCACTAATGCAGTTTGCCAGTGGTGTCCATGTTGCCACTGCTATCCGGCTACCGGAGCTCACTCAAAAACCTGACGAACAGTCGGGGATACTGCTAACAGGGGAGCCCCCTGCCGCCCCCTGGTCGGACCGTAGTCCATGGCCTGTTCGCCCTCTTGGTATAGGACCTGACGGAGTTCCGGGGATCCATCCCCCCTAGCTCTGCCCGCCTTGTCATGGCACTTCAGGAATTAACAATCAGGATACGCAACCCATGTCCCCAACTTGTGAGAAGGCATCGTGCGTATCCCTTTTGACAGGAAGGTGTAACCCAATAACACCACCTGGTCTGCATCAAGGGACGAGTTAATCGTAAGGTGCCCCCTACAACCAACTCCTCTCTTCCGGCAAAGATTTTAAGTAATGATCTTTATAAGTCACTACCCTAATAATGTCCCTAGCCCTGAGCACTCCTAGGGAGGACAATATTATAACCACAACATGCTAGACCTTAATTTAGACTTTGCAAGACAACTCTACTAGGCTGCTTAACCTAGACTTACCGGAACCCCTCGGGATCCGGTTCGTGGCTCATCGATCCAAGACTTCGGCAGTGCGAATATGCATGCATGCCGTTACCCTAAACTTGGATTTCGTCTATACTCCGGTCCTCAATCAACCTACTATGGTTAAGATTCGACGGTACACAAGGAGTGACTCCTCCACAGTTTCTTAGGGTAAGAAAACATATGTCTTGATGGCCGATAGCCCTTAGGGTGGTAATCTCACCCTAGACGAGCACAACGAACTGCGTACTAGATAACAAGCTATAAACGAGTACAACCATGTACGAGCCAATAAGCTACGTATGAAATACTAACTACCTACGAGCCAGGCGGGCCTCGTAGGAGATAACCACGTACATACCTGCCAAATAAGCCGCGTATGAGACCAACAGCTACGCACGGGCCGGTCGAGCCGCGTACGAGACAACAACCTATGTACGAGCCAAAATAAGCTACATATGAGATCCACAGCTACATACGGGCCAGTCGATCCACGTACGAGCACAACCATATGCAAACAGCCATACAGGTAATCAATCTTAAAAGCAACCAACGTGCTTACTAACAAACTTGATCTTCTATCATTAGAAGCAACAGAAGAATCTACTAATAGTCTATGGTCGGTATTCTACCAATGAAGGACCGAAGGCGACATAACAGCCTTTATCAGACTAACTATTACTAGTGGTCTTCCCGACCCTTATTACTTCATCCTATAGCACTTTAAGCAAGGCATACAATTTGCAAGCATCTATCCATGACAATCTAATTATGGTACATAACATAACCACTCACCATAATACTCCTACAATGTTCTAACATGGTAGGTCAATTAAACATCAATCCTACAACATTATAAACATGTATAATGATTCCTAGTACAATCTAAGTATAGATAAATGAATCTAGCATGGTATACAACTAACCTACAAGCATGTAAGTATGGCTGAATTTATCTAGCATTATATACCACTTTCCTACAATTATCTAGACATAGATAATTTAATCTAGCATTATATACCACTTTCCTAAAATCATCTAGGCATAGATAGATTAAACTACCATGGTATACTACTTTTCTACAATCATCTAAGCATAGATATATTAAACTAGCATGGTATATGCTTTCCTACAATCATCTAAGCATAGATAAGTTATTCTAGCATGGTATATGCTTTCCTACAATCATCTAAGCATAGATAAGTTATTCTGGCATGGTATATGCTTTCCTATAATCATCTAAGCATGAATCTTATTAAGCATGAATAACTACTAAGCATGAGTATCTTAGTAAGCATGGATAACTACTAGTATGAACATACAACATTCCTAAACATGGTAGGTGAATTTTTAGAATGAATCCTACAACATTCTAAGCATAAATAATACTTCTAAACATGGTAGATAATTTTAGAATGAATCCTACAACATCCTGAGCATAAACAAAGTAGTCTAAACATGGTAGGATTTTTAGAATTAATCCTACAACATTCTAAGCATGTATAAGCTAATCTAAACATGGTAGGATTTTTAGAATGGATCCTACAACATCCTAAGCATAAATAAAGTAGTCTAAACATGGTAGGATTTTTAGAATGGATCCTACAACATTCTAAGCATAAACAAAGTAATCTAAACATGGTAGGATTTTTAGAATGAATCCTACAACATCCTAAGCATAAATAGAGTAGTCTAAACATGGCAGGATTTTTAGAATTAATCCTACAACATTCTAAGCATGTATAAGCTAATCTAAACATGGTAGGATTTTTAGAATGGATCCTACAATATTCTAAGCATAAACAAAGTAATCTAAACATGGTAGGATTTTTAGAATAAATCCTACAACTATCTAAGCATAAATACATGGTAGGATATTTTTAGAAGACATCCTACAACTATCTACTACTACTACTACTCTATTTTTATCAAGAACAAACATACAACTTACTACATAAAACATCTATAATTACTTACTACTACTCCTTTATTTTACAACATACCGCTACTACTTTATTTAATCCACATACTACTACTACTTCATTTAATCAACATACTACTAATTTTTATTTTAGCATGCTACTACTTAGTTGCCTATTAGTCTTTATTATCACTAGTGAGAAAAGAAAGGAACATTTTTTATCTATTCTACAACTAGTGATTAATAAAGAAAAGATCTTTTTATTAAGAAAGAAAATTACAATAAAACATATGCTTATTATTATTGTCCAAGTTCAATCAAGTCCTACAACCAAAATGGTTGTATAAGAATGTTCATATGCTTATGTATACTAAGTTCTACAAGTCCTACAACCCTCAATCGGTTGTATGTTCAAGCTCATATGCATTATGTCATTTTTTAGTCCAACAACATACATAAACAACAACTTACAATGTTAAAGATGTGATCTTTATATGTTTTAGTAGGTACTACTACTATTTCTCTTTCTTTTTATTCATCATAACATTCACAACACACCCATCACAAAACTCACCCAAAAACAAAAGAAAACAAAACAAGAAGGTCGGAGAAGAAGTCAAACAACAAAACAAACAAACAACAAGCAAACAAACAACCAAATAAAAATATGGAGAACCCCCACCTTGTTTCTTTGATCGAAGAACTAGATTACTCTCCTTCTTTCTCCTAGAACTCCTACCAAACCTACAAATAAAAACTCTCAAGTTAGTTCACTCATTCTTTTCCTTTCTTTCTTTCTTTCTTTTGATCTTTCTAAAATGAAACTAAGGAGAAGGAAGGGGGTATTTATAGGTGGAGAGAAGGGTGGAAAATGCAAATATTCATGCACACATTTTCAGAAAAGCCCTCCCACAAAAAGTGGGCCGGCCATACTCCTAGGAGAGATAGGGGTGAGGTGGAGGTGTGATGTGGGAGAGATATTTTCTAGTAGGGGTTTTTACTTAATCTTCTTATGCATACAAAAACCCCAGATTAAGCCTCCTAATCAAACCCTAACCCTCTAATTAGGTTTTGTCATAGAAAAATAAGTGTTGTCCAAAATACACAACACACAATTCGTATAATGCACTAATCGACATACTACTCGTACGTGCGCATATATGTCCGTATACCGAAAATCTTCGCATAATCCGCATAAAAATAATTAAATCTCGGAAATAATAATAAAGTAAATTTTATTATTAGTTCGGAAGATCACGGTATAAATTTGATACAATACGGATGTATACTGACTGATATCTTGGTACAGATGATGTCTATGAATAAACCGGGTGAAAATCGCCAAAATATTCTAATTTTGGAATTAAAACAAAATAATAATAAAATAATAATTTATATACGGTAATATCCGTCCGGGATATTACAATTGGTAAGACAATTGACAACAAGGTTGGAACACACGCAGACGAAGCAGAAACACAAACATCAAAAGTTTTGGGTTCCAACAAGGTAAGTGAAAAAGAAAGGACAGTTTTGCCACCATTCCCTCAAAGGTTAGTCAAGCAAAAGAAAGAACAACATTTATTTGACATCTTTGAAACTCTCAGAAAGGTAGAAATTAATATCCCCCTACTTGATGCTATTAAACAAATTCCTTCTTATGCCAAATTTTTGAAAGAATGTTGTACTCACAAAAGAACATTTCAGGTTAGGGAGGATGTGGCTTTGACAGAGGAAGTGAGTGCGGTTCTGTTAAGGAAATTACCTTCTAAATTGAAGGACCCAGGTAGTTTTACCATTCCTTGCAGGGTTGGTGAGCACTTCTTTGAAAAGGCACTGCTAGACTTGGGGGCAAGCATCAATCTTCTTCCTTATTCTGTTTACGAAAAGCTAGGATTGGGGGAACTCAAACCAACATCCATCACTTTGCAGTTGGCTGATCGCAGCATCAAAAGACCTAGAGGTATTTTGGAAGATGTCCTAGTTCAGGTAAATGATTTCATTTTGCCTGCAGATTTTGTTGTGTTAGACATGGAGGACTCTTCAATGCCATCTTCTTTACCAATCATCCTAGGTAGGCCCTTTATGAGTACAGCTGATATAAAAATTTGTGTTAAAAAGGGTACTATAAGTATGAAAATAAATAGAGAAAAGGTTGAATTTAAAATGTTTGATACACTAAAATTACCACATGATGATCCTGAATGCTATAATGTTGATGTGGTGCAGGAGATAGTTGATCAAACATTTCAGGTATATAGCATTGAACCACTACAAGCTGCAATTACACAGTCTCTAACATTATCTCATGTTGAACAGGAATACGATGACTGGAGGATTGCAGAGACAATACATCACCTTGAAACTCCAAAGTCATATTCAGGTAAGCTTGCACCTGCATTTGAAAATTTTGTGTCTGATAACACTTGTGTTTCCGCAGACCAGTCGACTGGTGAACGGAATAAGTCGACTGTCTCGACTGCTTCCAGGACACCAGACATGGAGCTTAAGCCGCTGCCTGAACATTTGAAGCACGCATATTTGGGTGAGAACCAGACGCTACCAGTGATAGTTGCTGCAAATTTGAGTGCACAGGAAGAAGAGAAGCTGCTGAGGGTACTGCGAGAACACAAAGGTGCAATAGGATAGGACCATTGCAGATATCAAGGGAATAAGTCCATCCAAATGCATGCATAAAATACTTCTTAAAGACAATGCAAAACCTACCAGGGAAGCACAGAGAAGGCTTAATCCACACATGAAGGAAGTGGTAAGAACAGAGGTCTTGAAGCTACTAGATGTTGGCATCATCTACCCTATCTCAGATAGCAAATGGGTGAGTCCTATACATGTGGTGCCTAAGAAAAGTGGAGTCACAGTGGTGAAGAATGAAGAGAATGAGCTTATCCCCACTAGAGTGACTACAGGATGGAGGGTATGCATTGACTACAGGAAGCTGAATAACGAAACCAGGAAAGATCACTTCCCTCTTCCTTTTATTGATCAAATGTTAGAAAGATTAGCAGGATATAGTCATTATTGTTTTTTAGATGGTTATAGTGGCTATAATCAAATTGCTATTGCTCCAGAAGATCAAGAAAAAACCACTTTTACATGTCCTTTTGGTACTTTTGCATACAGGAGGATGCCCTTTGGATTGTGCAATGCACCAGCTACATTTCAGAGATGCATGATGAGTATATTTTCAGACATGGTGGAAAGGTTCATCGAGGTATTTATAGATGATTTTAGTGTTTTTGGATCTTGTTTTGATGAATGCCTTAACCATTTGCAGTTTGTACTTAAGAGATGTGAAGAATGCAATTTAGTGCTGAATTGGGGAAAGTGCCATTTTATGGTACAACAAGGTATTGTCTTGGGACATGTGGTGTCAAAAAGAGGCATAGAGGTGGACAAGGCAAAAGTTGACATCATATCAAAGCTACCCCCTCCTACTACAGTCAAGGGTGTAAGGAGTTTTCTTGGACATGTAGGGTTCTATAGAAGATTTATAAAAGATTTCTCAAAAATCTCCAGACCCCTTTGTGAATTGTTGGCTAAGGATGTTGAGTTTGTATGGACAGAAGAGTGCACAAATGCTTTTATTACATTGAAGAATCTTCGCATTTCTGCACCTATTGTCATGGCACCAGATTGGAACCATCCTTTTGAGCTTATGTGTGATGCAAGTGATTATGCTTTGGTAGCTGTATTAGGTCAGAGAATCAATAAGGTACCCCATGTTATTTTCTTCTATGTGAGCATACAAGAGGGTGTCAATGTTGTTCATTACTATGTGTGACTAATTCTAAGCATTCCAGACGAAGCATGAGACAAACACGTCATATAAACACATTTCACAAAATCGGGACAGCATGACCTTGCTGTACCAAAACATAGATTATGGTCACTACAAATTGTCAAATCTGAAACCACCGGAGGATCTGGAAAATATACTTCCACACAGTTCCAGCGAGTATAATTAATGTATATAAAAGATATAGGAACTAGGGTTTTAGGTTCAGGCAGCATGCAGTAGGTTGTGTTCAACTATTTATTTCATGCCAGAGAAATCATTAACAAAATCTATAAAAATTCTGGGTGATACCTATACATGTCTAGGCCAGCCTAAATTATTTCAGATTTTTCTTATACTATTAGCAGGGACAAATAAAATATAGAACAGCAAAATACGCGTGAAATTCCGAGTCTGAAATTACTAACACAGTTGTAGTAAAGTGATGATATCTAACAGATGACAAATTGGAATTTCAAACCAGACTAGGGAAAAAATATCTAGACACCGAGGGCTACATTTTATGTTTAGTAAGTTCTTTCAAATTATCTCATTAGCATGGTTAAAAATCTGATTCAAAGTGAAATATACAGCAGTCCAGAAATTGTCTTAACATGATTAGGTAAATAAATAAATCATATGATCACATATATCATGCAAGTTCGTAATCAAGTGAATCCTAGGTGTCAACATGCAATTTCTAAGGTTGAAGGTACATTTATCACAGTCATGGTGTCAATTCATCAATTAAAACCGATTCAGTACATTCAATTTATTATGTCCATTTTATCAAGCAAACCTAAGCATGAATCAAGTTATTTAATTGAGCATATCCATTCAGGGATAAGAAGAGTTGCAAAAGACCTACGGTCCTCTGATGCTCCGCCTTCACCTGCTGACAGATTAGGCACTGGGCGACGAATCGAGCCACATACCATGCCACCAGAAATGCTGTTTCAAGTCCCTGTACATCTTGGTACCACCAGGATGTATAGAATACGTAGACCGATGAGCTTCCTCGAGTAGCTTCTGCCTGACTTCTCCTCTAGGTACACACAACCTAGTGCCAAACTGAAGCGACCCATCAGCATGGACAACCAAATCAGATCTCAAACCAGCTTCAACCTCGCTCCGAAACTCCTGCAAATGCTGATCACTTCCCTTAGATGCCTTGATCTGCTCTACCAAGGATGACTGCAATTGTAACAACATAAGCTACCGTTCTGATCCGGGAAGTAACACATCCAACTCTAGCCTCCTCATGTCCTCCACTAGTTCCTTCTGCTGATTGAGGAACATAACGGTAGGCCTCCGACTCAAAGTATCTGGCACCGAATTAATTCTGCCCGGGTGATACAACAAATTGATGTCAAAATCTGCCATCAATTCCAGCCATCTTCTATGCCTCATGTTCAACTCCTTCTGCATGAACACATACTTGAGGATTTTGTGATATGTAAAAATCTCAACTCTATCCTTAAGCAAATAGTGCCTCCACAACTTCAAGGCAAAGATCACAGCAGCAAGCTCCAGATCATGCGTAGGATAGTTCTTCTCATGAGGTCTCAACTGCTTCGATGCATAAGCGACAACCCTGCCCCGCTGCATCAGCACTGCTCCCAGACCTCTCCCTAAAGCATCACAAAAGATCACAAAACCACCCGAACTGTCGGGTACAATCAGCACTGGCACTGACGTCAACCGATGCTTCAACTCGGTGAAAGCTTCATCACAAGCTTCATCCCAGATGAACTTCTGCTCCTCCTGGTCAAACTGGTCAAGGGTCCAGCGATCTTGGAGAAATCCTAAACGAACTTCTGATAGTAACCAGCCAAACCAAGGAAACTCCGAACCTCAGAAACAGACTTCGGAATAGGCCAATCCTTGACCACAGAATTTTTTTACGGATCCACAGAAACACCAGCACCGGAGATAATGTGGCCAAGAAAAGAAACCTGATCCAACCAGTACTCGCACTTATCTAGCTTCCCATACAGTTGGTTCTCCCTCAAAGTCTGCAAAACCACCTTTAAATGCTCGGCATGATCTGCCCTGTTCCGCGAGTACACTAGTATGTCATCAATGAAAATCACGACAAACTGATCTAAGAATGGTGAAAATACACGGTTCATCAAACTCATGAACACTGTCGGTGCATTAGTCACTTCGAAAGGCATCACTAAGAACTCGTAATGCCCATATCTCGTTCAGAAAGCCGTCTTCAGAACATCCTCTAACTTCACCCTGACTTGATGATACCCGGAATGCAGATCCAACTTCGAGAATACTGAAGCACCACCCAGCTGGTCGAAAAAATTGTCGATCCTTGGCAATGGATATCGATTCTTGATAGTAACATTGTTCAACTCCCTGTAGTCCATGCAAAGCTTGTGGCTTCCATCCTTCTTACTGACAAACAGAACTGGGGCTCCCCATGGCGAAATACTAGGTCTGATAAAACCCTTATCAAGTAGCTCCTGAACTTGCACCTTCAGTTCTGCCAATTCAACTAGTGCCAAACGATATGGACTCTTGGAAATAGGGGTCGTACCAGGTAGAACATCGATGTTGAACTCCACATCTCAGTCTAGCGGCAAACCGGGCAATTCCTCGGGAAACACATCAAGGAAGTCCCGCAAAACCAAGGGTGGAACAACCCTATCAGAACCCAGTGACGTAAGAGAAACAACCTTGGGATCCAACAAGTTCTTGACACACACTAACGGTGTCTCACCCGCATGGAAAACAAATTCTGGCTAACCAGAAGGCCTGAAATTCATCTTCTTCTCCCGACAATCAATCACAGCACAGGAAACACCCAACTAGTCCATGCCCAAAATGACATCGAAACCAAAGTTGGGAATCACAATAAAATCTGCTGAGAAAACCACATCACCAATCAGCAACGAACTATACTTGCAAACCCTAGAACAGACAACGACACCTCTACCTGTGGTGATGTCCCAAGCTACGGGCATAGCATCGCAAGCCAAACCATGCTGATCGACAAAGCGAGAAGGAATGAAAGAGTGGGTAGCACCCGAATCAAACAACACATGAGCAGGGAGGGAGAAGAATAAAATCACACCTAGAAGAAAATCAAACAAAGAATAAGGTGCTAGCAGGATATATACACGAATAATTGTACAAAGGAGGAAAAAAATAAAATAAAATAAAATAACATGCAGAAAACTGAAAGAAAGAAAAGAAAGTAGAACTACTGTGATATACCTGCAATCACTCCCACAGCAACTTCCGCTTCCTCGGCTGTCAGGTTATAAGCCTGACCACGACCACCAACTTGACCTCCTCTAGGAGCCACACACCTCTGATCAAAGACTTGCCTCTGCGAAGGAAGAGGCGGCCTGCCCTGACCACGCGTCGGCGCTCCTAGCTTAGCAGCACCAGTAACTGGCATAGAAGCTCTGCTCCTCAGACAGTCACGATCCATGTGCTCACGGCTCCCACACACTAGACACTGCCGGTTGGCCATCCTG
Source organism: Hemerocallis citrina (assembly GCA_017893485.1). NCBI lineage: Eukaryota > Viridiplantae > Streptophyta > Magnoliopsida > Asparagales > Asphodelaceae > Hemerocallis > Hemerocallis citrina. The sequence continues at coordinate 75,681,738 of CM030359.1, forward strand.
CAATCTCGCTGTGAATGCCCAGTCTTATGGCAGTAGCCACCAGTCTCAACATTCCTCTGGACAATAGGTGCGTATAGCTATGCGCTCGCGGGAGGGGGCGGAACTGGCCTCTGAATAGGTCCTCCGGAAGGCCGAGGTGCAACGGGGTGCAAAATAGTCCTCTGAGGAACACTAGATCTGCTAAGAGTCTACTCTTGGATCCGAGCTGCATCCAGAACATCAGAATAAGCACGAAGCCGAAGAGCAGCTAAATGGTCCTGGAGGGGAAAGCTCAAGCCCGACAGAAAATGATTAGCCCGAGCCTCATCAGTGGCAACGAGGGTAGGGGCAAAGCAACTGAGCTGAGTAAACTTTGCAGCATACTCGTCCACAGAACAAGTTCCCTGATAATGATACTGCTCAAATTAATACCGTCACAAGTGAAGTAGGCAACAACAAATGACAATTAAGAACATTATCTAGCCGAAAATAAATTGTTGCTCCATCTCTGCCTTGGTGACACTGGGACAGAACTTCGCCATGAAGCTCTCAGAGAAAGTGGCCCACTCAATGGATCGCGACATCCTCTCGAATTCAACCAGCCACCAGATATGAGCGAGATCCACCAGCTGGATGTGAACCACATCCACACGATCCGCCTCAGCAACACGAGCGGCAACCAGCAGTTGCTCCGTTCGGATAAGCCATTCCTCGGCTTCCAACGGCGACTCGGTACCCGAAAACTTATCCGGGTGCATCCTCATGAAATCCGCTACCGTACCAGGCCTAGATGGCAGAGGCCCAGGTGCAGGTCCAGTGACGTTCCCATTGGCTGCCAAAGTGGCTCACATCAGCTCATTGTGCTTCTGCTGAAGAGCCATCATTTGCTGAATGTCTGGAGAATAGCAGCGTTGTCCGGCTGCTGATCCTCCGAGTAAGAAGAAGAATTCCCATGAGCCATAGCCTGAAATACGATCAAAGATGGTCAGTACCCAGATCATATGTTGGTTATTATACAAGCATTCATGTGATTATCGTGGTGTGCAAACCACTGAGTTAACCCGGCTAGAGCCAAACTCGACTAATAAACCAATCAAAGCCAATTCTCGTAATGATAGTCATGTTTGATTGATATATTACTCAACCCTGAGCTCTGATACCACTAAAAATCCTGTCACGCCTTGCTTTCCAAAATATGGAACACGAGTACGTAACGTAGGCCCAGCGAATGATGTATACACCATCCATAAGCTATACCAGACTAACTCAGCAATAATAACAACAAAGTACAACCACACAGGAAAATATAACCACATGAAACAAGATAAATTCCAATAATAATGAAACAAACCAACAGTATAAATGTCTAACATCTGAGATCAAAAGAAAACTACCAGTCATAGAGCCCAAAACATAGTACAAGTTATAATAATATTCTAGAAATAAATTAGCAACAAGTAAAACTAAGCAGCGGAGACTGGATCTATCTTCGGAAACGTTGCTCACCAATTCCTTCAGTAATAGATCCTTCAGCACCTGTAAATTCCTAGTCTAAAAGGAAATAAAAGAGTGCTCTTAGAGCAAGTCATGGGCGGCAAGTAGAGAAAACAAAGGATAATGGAGAGCATGAATATCAAAGAATAAGGACATGGTCAAAGACATGGAACAAAGCAAAGGGCAGGCAATATTATCAAAGGTCTACAGTAAATCATGCATGTAATAAGTGATATCAGGATCGAGCAAGAAATGCAGTTTATTAAGTATTTTATTAGTCTATCTAGTGCACGTACTACTGCGTCCCATTCCACAGATTCGGCGCAACACACAGTGAATGCTTTAGACTGATGGTGAATTCACGGTTCGTGTACTCGGCCCAATAATCAGTGTTTAATGTTCAGTATCAATGTTTATCGGGCGAAATTTATGGCCATACGGTACGGTCAGTACAGTAGGGCCCCACCGAGTACAGTCTCTGATTGTTCACTACTAAGTCATCCCATATAACCCCGGCTTGTTATCAATTTATTTTCATCCTATGTGAGCATGCAAGAGGGTGTCAATGTTGTTCATTACTATGTGTGACTAATTCTAAGCATTCCAGACGAAGCAAGAGACAAACATGTCATATGAACACATTTCACAAAATCAGGACAGTATGAACTTGCTGTACCAAAACATAGATTATTGTCACTACAAATTAGCAAATCTGAAACCGCAGGAGGATCTGGAAAATATACTTCCACACGGTTCCAGCGAGTATAATTAAGGTATATAAAAGATATAGGAACTATGGTGAAAATTCTATTCTAATCATGTTTTAGGTTCAGGCAGCAAGCAGTAGGTTGTGTTCAGCTATTTATTTCATGTCAGAGAACTCATTAATAAAATCTATAAAAAATTTGGTTGATACCTATACATGTCTAGGTCAGCCTAAATTATTTCAGATTTTTCTTGTACTATTAGCAAGCACAAATAAAATATAGAACAACAAAATACGCGTGAAATTCTGAGTCTGAAATTACTAACACAGTTGCAGTAAAGTGATGATATCTAACAGATGACAAATTGAAATTTCAATCCAGACTAGGGAAAAATTATTTAGACATCAAGGGCTACATTTTATGTTTAGTAAGTTCTTTTAAATTATGTCATTAGCATGGTTAAAAATCTGATTCAAAGTTAAATATACAGCAGTCCAGAAATTGTCTTAACATGATTAGGCAAATAAATAAATCATACGATCACATATATCATGCAAGTTTGTAATCAAGTGAATCCTAGGTGTCAACATGCAATTTCTATGGTTCAAGGTACATTTATCATAGTCATGGTGTCAATTCATTAATTAAAACCGATCCAGTACATTCAATTTATCATGTCCATTTTATCAAGCAGTCCTAAGCAAGAATCTAGTTATTTAATTGTCCATATGCATGAAACAATGGGGACTGGATCTAAGATCAAAGAGATGGCACGAAGTTAAGAGTATGTCGGGTTAGCTCGTGTAAACCCTCGATAATCTTAACGGAATTGTCAAAAGCAGATTTTTGATAACAAAATGGACGGATCTACTTGCATGAGATTAATTAATCTTGAACACAAACAATAAAAAGGGTTCAAGAAAAGACTTCCCTATTATTGCAAATATAATTAAAATAGGAATAACGGGATCAGAATCCCGAGGGAAATCTCGCAAAAACACGTGCAAAGAACCAATAGGAACAGCAAAAATCCATGAGCAATCCCACACCGGATCGGGACAGAACGCAGAACAGCAAAATAGGATCTGGTGCGCATAGAACACAGAACACCGAATCCAGCCAAGGAGATCCCTTTCCTCACACTGGATCTAATCCAAACAGGGGACAGCAAAAGTGGATCAGGTGTGGCCGAACACGGGACAGCGAAGGCACCCAACAGCTGATCGTCTTCTTCTGCAAGGAGAAAGAGAGAGAGAGACAATGCGGTAACTGTGATGGCTGATGGCACGACAATGCGATCACGGCGAAGGTGACGACACCACGGTCGGGTAGCGACGGTGGTGACGACAACTCTGATGAGCAAAACTCTATTTCTGCGGTCAAAAATAAAGACGACGGTGAACGGCAACTAAGGGACTTGAATGGTGGCCCTAGGGGGTTGCAAATGAGCGGTGAGAGACGATGAACACAAAGAGGATGAACGGAGAAGGGTTAGGGAGATGGTGAGGGAGTTTACGGCAATGGTGAACTTTGGCAATGGGTTTCGGTGATGGGGATGGCGAGGACGGGAGATCAAATACAGTGATGAAGATGATGATGGGATGGAGATGGTGACGGTGGTGGTGACGGTGGTGAAGGGCGATCGGAGGAGCGACGGGGGTCGAGGTTGGGTTTGGGTTAAGCGGAAACAGAGAGAGAGGGAAAAGGGGTGCGGGGAGAGAGAAAACGGCGAAGAGAGAGATAGTTAGATTATTAAGGTTTAATTAATAGGATATTTATTGGGATCAAGAAATTAGGATTTTGGGTTGATATTATGTGGGTTCTGGGTATCGGTTTTGGCTCCAAAAAGAGACAATCAAATGCAATGAGATGAGACGAATACAAAGGTGAACAAATCAAATTCAAAATAGAAAAGAGAAAAATTTGCAAAAGAACAGAAACCAATCAAAAGAACACAGATTGATCAAGAGGTAACAAAAGAACCCAAGAAAAGACAAAATGCACTATAACAAATGAATTCAAATACAATAATCAAAAGAATACAAAATACAATAAAATCTGAAAATAGGGCTTACATTTTGTTTGAATCCAAATCTTAATTCATTCGATAAAATTATTTGATTGATTATTGGATTTATTTGTAAACAGCCCAATCCTAGCCATCTTATGATTTGATTATTTGATTCTTCATTATTTGTGAAGCCCAACCAATATCATTGAATTTATTATTATCATTTGTGAATCCCAAACCCTACCCCGTTCTATATTATTATTTGACTATTCACCTTGAAAATCGTTAATTGAAAGCCCACATCCTTGCCCATCTTTCAAAAAGAATTATTGGATTCATCATTTATTGTAAAGCTCATTCTAAAACCCAAATCCTAGTCTAACCCGAAACCCGTTAATCCTAAACACAACCACACCCGAACTCCCCTCAACTACACCCACTAATTCCAATTTTATCTCCAAATCGATTCCTAACTACCCATTATCTCCTTAAGCACCCAGATCTAATCTCTGAATAATCCCACGTCTCTCTCTCTCCCTCTCTCCTCCTTCCTTTTCTTCCTCTGTCCCAAAACCCGAGCCGCACCACCTTCGACAGACTTTCCTCCACCACCGCAGCCTCGCCTTCACCCTCTCCATCTCGTTGCAGCACCGTCGATGCCCTACCGTCGCCGTTGCCCCTTGACTACGGCCACCACGACTGTGCTCCGCCCCTACTCTCGTCGCCATCACCTCTACGGCACGACCACCCCTTGCCTCGACCCTTGCAGTAACCTCGCCTCCTCATCGACCTCCTCCCCATTGACATCATCTACAACCTCCTACCGACTGCGTCCCTCGCTGCACCCCGACCCTTCACCTTTTTCTTCTTTCGTCTGGTCCCGACCACCTCCATTGCAGCCACTCGAAGCCCTGCAACCCCGTTGCCATTGCCATCCACCACTGCACTCGAGCTCTCCCCCACAGCCACCACCTCGTTGCCGGCCTCATGCGCACTCTAACTGCTCCACCGTAACCACTCCACATAGTAGGTTTCTCCCTACTGCCGATTGCGACCACCACTCAACTGTGAACCATCAGCCCTGCCCTCGCTCGCCGCCGACTGTCACATCTCGAACCCATCTTCCTCTTCTTCAACCGCTCTACTGTAGCACCCCGAATTTCCAATAAATAAATTAGAAATACATGGCACAAAATCCATAATCAACCTCAATTGTAATCCTGAACATAGCATCCAAATACAGGGAAAATAATAACTTTTTATTACCTCAACTCTTTTACAGAGCACAGCGGAATTTAAATACTTTGAATTACAATTCTTTACAACATGATAAATTATAATTTTCAGTTAACTCCAAGCTCATTCTTAAGTCAACTTTACCCAAAGTTGTAAGCCTGCAAAATCTGAATGCGAAGTGGGCACGTCCGTTAAATGCAACTGACGTCAACTATAGTAATAGTGATACTTTCCAACCTCACAAATACAAGCAATCATAATTAATACATGTTAATCATAATGGAACATGAATAACATGGAAATAATATATGGAATATAAAACAATGAACATTGAAACATAAAACAACAAGTGAAGGTAGGCTAAGTATCGAGTATAAGAAAATAAGAAAAGCATGCAATAAATGAGTCAGAAAACACAAATGCATAACATGATTGTTAATTCATACTTGTCAGATTCTATGCATCCCATTCTACATAGGTCCAGTGCAAGCCCTTATCGTTCTCCACTTTATAGGGTTCGAACCCACGTTATGCAACTAACCTACCTCAGTGATTACTTTAAGATTTAGATTTTTCTGTGAATATCTAGCCCATACCCCGATAATTCCAGAGGTCAATTTATATCCACAGATAATTCCGGAGACTATTTTACTCACACCTGGGAATCTTCGAGAATACCCTACACCGCAAGAAATGGCGCCTCATCACATGAATATCCCATGAGCATCGCCTCGATCCCGATAATTCTGGAGATCAATCCCACACTGCAGGTAAATCCGGAGACTATTTCATTCACACCTCGATAATTCTGTGGATTATCTCACACCGCAGACCATATGAGGCCCTCTACCCATGTTTGCTCTTATTTCATCACAACTCCAACTAGTGTCTGTCCTTAGGTTGCTTATTATTAATTACGTCACAATTCCCCTCTAGAGTTTGTGTACCCTATCAGGCTTAATTCAATTAGCTCAACAACAAGGCCCCATTGGCTAAATATCCACAAAATCTCAACTTCAGGCATGTTAGGGTCCCACTCAACCTTTAGAGTCCCAAAACTCAAAAACATCATCTCAACATTTTTTGGTATCTTATAAATCCAAATAAGTCAACTCACAGCGAGAACAAAAATGAAACCAAATACTTAAATCCAATAGTCAATAAAACCAAATACTTCCAAGTACAACTGTATAATTTGTCAAAACTGAAACGATGTTCGAACAAAAATGAGATCTTATACTCTCAAAACAACGTAGAATAAATCCAATATAATACTCTTGGAAAATACGAAACGTTCACTTTCTAAAACCACAAAATTGAGCATTAAACTTCATCAAAACTTAAGAATTCACACTCTCTGAAAGTGGTGTAATCTGAACTAAATCACCTTGCTAAATAAAGAAGTTATCTTTGCAAATTCGAAGAAACAATCGTTCAAGAAATTGAAAAGTTTACAGCAAAACAGGGCATGACGGTCGACTCACATACAATAGTAAAGATTGCGGTCAACCGACATCTTTCAGAGAATAAAAAACTCGATTCACATTATGGTAGTCGACTGACAGTTACTGCAGAAAATACTGCAGTCGACTGCACGTAGTAAATTGGCGACAGCCCAGGCATGACAGTCGACTGCAACTGCACGTTCAATTGAACTGCAGTCGACCAACATATACACTGCAGCGGACTACACGGTCGACTGGCATGCCCAGTCAGCGACAGCCAAGAACTTCGCAATTCTCTCAAAACTGATACAAGTTAAAAACTTCAAATACAAGATTTCAAACGATGAAAACCTATGATATGACAAGTGCATATTTAGTGAAAACAACGCAGTTCATGCATCAAATCAAATCCTAATAAATTTCACAAAATCCCAATTTTTGAAGTCATAACTAGGACAAGAAGATTTTAAAGAAATTGTTCATATAAGCATTCGAATATCATCAAAACACAGTCAAGATCCCTTCTCATACAGAGTATAAACTTAAACATATTTGAAATTGAGATTTATCTAGAAATAAACATTCACCAGTCAACATATTGCAATTTACTCAACCAAACACCATGTTCTTCCATTACCCAATTGGCTCAATTCCAAAACAACTATGAAATTCATCTCCAACCCCAAAATAGTGAACAAAATAGGGAAAACAACAACTAACAACTCCTACTCAGCCATGTGCATGTATGAAATCATTATTCAATTTGCATCTTATACATATACATGATATGAACCCACAAATCATGAAATTCTCACACAAGCAATGTTTAGATCTATACTAATTAGATGTTAATTCTACAAATCTTATACACATCTAATTCAAACATGATTATTCAAGCATGTCTTAAGAAAGTGAAAATCTTGTGTATTTATACATAGACAATCTAAGCATGGAAAATTACTCATAAATTCATATTTCTTCATGAAGGATGTTGATTAGTTATTCATTCATTAAAAATCGATATTCAAACATCATATCTCATAATCATACAACTTATAATCATGCATTTTACTTGAACAATTTACAATCATATAGCAAACAAGAGGTAAGAAAGCATCACTGTCACGCCCTGCATCCCAAAAATACGGAATACGAGCACGTAACGTTGGCCCAGCGAATGACTAACGTCATCCATAAGCTGTTTATTCGATTAACTCAATAATATAATCAATACAGAACATATGCGCAGACAATAATAATAATCTCATTAACAATAGTACTTGGAATGAAGCAGTAAAAATATCCAAATACAATAATAATAATCCAATGTCTCGAAAACAATAATAAAATCTGGGACATAAGCCCAAAACAATAACAATCCAATCCAAAATAATAACAAGTCTCAATCCATTAAGTTTATCAAAGCAATAAGCAATTAAAAAGCAGTAGTCTTCAAAATGTTTGTTCTCCAATTCCAGCCAGCAATTCTCCTTCATTACCTGTATACACTTTATCTAAAATGAGGAGAAAAATTGTCCTTAGAGCAAGTCATAAACAGCAAGTAGAGAAAGCAGGGAGCAATACAATAACGGTATAACAATGAATCAATGGATCAATAGGAATCAATAACATAGCACGATAGTAATAATCAATGTAATAACCCGGATAATATAACGCTTTTGTCTATATATATATATATATATATATATATATATATATATATATATATATATATATATGTTGTAGTGATTGCTTGATTACATCTATGAATGATGGAGTCCATTTTTGTTTGCGGGGTGGTTCGGGTGGATGGTTGCGTTCTTGATGATGTGCAAGAATGAGAATGACCGGTGCTTATACATACACTAGTTTTGAGTGTGATATGTATGCAAATATATAATTGTATCATATTACAAAGGATATACTTTGCATGCATTCAAATCTAACCTCTCATCTCAAATTTAGAGATTGATCAAGACCAGAGAAATTCAGCCCAAGCCTTGTCTCAAAACAAGGGGCTAGAACCATGGTCCACCTAACCACCTCACCCCTACCCCTACCCCTTCCTCCCTTTTTCCTCACTCTTCTCTTGATTAAAAACCCATATTCTCATCACCTGAGCTGTAGAATTTCAGAAAAGAAAAAGAGAATGAAATGGAAAGAGTGAAAGGAGCTAAAAGAAGAAGTGTTCTCAAGGTTTTGGAGTAGGACTTGGAGAAGGAAACTCAAGACAAACCTCATCTTTTCAAGCCAACCAAGGGTGGGGAGTTCTCTGAACTTTTTCTTGTTCATTCTTGTTTAATTTCTTACATGCAATGAGTATAGTAGTATGAGAATGGTTGTCTAAGAGTTGATTATTAGAAATCAGAAACTAGAACCAGAAAACTTGATCTGTATGCTTTAGTTCTGAATTTCCAGAGAGTAAACTACTTGGAATTTTATGATAGAATTTATACATAATGATCTCATACATGTCTAGAAGATGCATGATTTATTTCGGAATTTTATAATGATGTTTGAAATTTTAATGCAATCCAATTTGAGGGCTGAGCTGTAAGGCATGAACAAGACCTGTCTATGGTGATAACTGAGCTTGTGGGAATTCTTATAATTAATCGACACATGATCTAATTCTGAACTTTTTACCATGATTTCCTACATGCATCTAGACTCCACGAAAAAATCATGAAATTATTTGAATGAAATTTAATGCATATTCAAAATTAATCAATCAACAGTAGTCAAAACTGTGACTGAAGAACAGCAAAATCTTTATGGTTGTTTACAACAGGTAGAACTCATTGACTACTTGGAATTTAGATATGAAACTTTTTGCATGTTACTCATGACGATGTCTAGTTTATGTAATGCAAAATTGTTGGCCATTTGATAAGCATGTGATTTATGATGGATATTTTAGCATGTGATGTGCTTAACTCAGTCAGCATTGACACTTTGATAAGAAGGTTCTTTTGTGGCTCTGTAAGAGAATAATTTGAGGAAGTGTTCTATTAGGAATTTGTAGTAGACATCTAGAGCTTTCCAGGAATTTGAAGAAGTTCCTGTGAGCAGATTAATAATTATGATTTTTGTAAGATTGGACAGAAACCAGGTTTTGAGCTGAAGACTCTATTTGAGTAAGGCTTAGTGTGTGGTTCTGTATACCTGAGAGTAATGTCTGTTTTAGGGTGATCAAATGATATAATTTGGATTGTTGATCAACTAGAAAGTTTTAGAGGACATTCACACCTTTCCACAAAACTTGAATTTGTATCTTTCTGATGAGCAGGTAGAGTTTTATGCTATTGGTAAGGTGCACCCAATGTATAGGAAGTACACAGGCTAAGGGTTGTAAGTCAATTTTGAGGATTCACATGACTGAATATGAGGTGATGATCAATTAGAGAGTTGTATTCTAGGTCTTTACCATTCCCGATTGGACATGAAAACCCAAATCCGATTTGAATTGTGGGAGATATGACCTTTCTAAGTTTCAGGCAGAAGCAAAATTGTTGGCTAGTCATGATTTTTGACTAAGTGTCGAAAGTACTATTTCCCCTCTTGTAGATAAGAGTTAATGGACTTGCTTTTGGGGTTAATAGGTGATGTTCATACAACCCAGAACATGGATTAGAAGTTATGGACTTGTGAACTAGTAGCGTTGCAATACTCAAGAATCGACCTTATCACATTTGGAGTATGTTTGTTTGTTTATCTTTTTTGTCTATCAATAGTTTTGTGTTATGATTGAAAGCATTGCGGGTAAAAGGCATTTCTTGGGCACCATTGTAGCACTCGCTGAGGGTCACGGGCCGGAAAGTGGTCAAGGACCAACAGGAGTGTGGCAGCCGATAAGTATCGACTCGCCAGATTATTATTTTGACAGAATACGTACATGATTTTGGATGACAAGCATATTTTTGTATTTGTTATTAATTAAGTTTCTTACTTCCGCTTAAGGACCAAGTTGGTATTAGGGGTGATTCCCTATAATTCGACTCGTTCTGAAGGCTAGAATTAGGCGGTGATAACCAGGGATGTTCTCTTCCTGTCGTAGAGATATGGGTTGTGTTCGCTCGCTAGCTGAGCACATAGAAGCAATATCTCACTCTGTTAATTCCTAAAGTGTCGTGGTAATAATGGAGAGAAACTCTATCGGCTAAAAGGCTTCGACCCTTGAGGCCGTTATTTTCTTATGTTGGTGGACACGAACGGACCATAAGGTGCGGTTGTCTCATGGATCTTCGGTGCCATGAATATGTAGGACGCGTATTTGTAAGATCATCCCGGTATTTAGTGTGATCCAGACTGGATTGGGCATGAGTGGCAAACAGGGAGCAGTAATAACTATAGGATTAACCAGCCACGTGGTATCTATCAGGAAAAGGTTGAGTACAATAGTAGAATGCATTTGCATGGCGGGGGTTCAAAACCCTGAATTTGGAGAAGACAATTTAATTTGTAGCGTATATAGTATGGGATACATGCGTATCTAGAGTCATGCTGACATTAGATTAAGTGCATATGTTTTGTACCTTGTATTATGCATTAGACTTCAGGTTATGGCATACACGAACACTAGGAAATTAGGATGCACGTTTTCTTTTTCCATTCAAGATAGTTTGTGGTTGCCAGTTTGGAGATCGATGTTTCTTATCAGCATTGCGTCAGTCGAAGTACTGACTTTTGCCACCTTTTAGGTATCAGTCCTACCTTTCGAGTAGGTGCATAAATATCAGAGTCACACAACAGAAGACTCAAGTCGAGGAGCAAGTTCCAGGGAAGAAGATTGACCACTCAACTAAGCTTCGGCGGTGACCGGTCGATTACCATTCTAGGAGATAGCTGATAGCATTATAAGAGGAGTTGGTAAATATTTTGTAATAATATGTAATGAGTTAATGTAATTTGTATTCTTGTTCAAGAACAAGATATTTGTTGTAATCGATGATGTAATTACCTTATTTGGTAATAACAAGTTTTTAAATTTTCGTGTTATTACTGTGTTGAGATGCACTTGAAGGCAAAGATTCTGGTTGCGTCATGGATGTCCAGTAACGGGAATCCGTGGCGTTAAAAAAAGTGGTATTAGAACTGACTTCAAATTGCAGTCTAACACGGGAGGAAATTAGACTTGAAGGTCAGATAAATTGACTTTAGTTTGGCAGATAGGATGATCGTAAATCATATGGTAGCACATTACAACTTATGATTATGTACTTCTCTATATTTGAACCAGTCTCAGTGTACTTCATTTTTACTAACAAACTTGGTGTAGACAAGTTCAAATGGAGGCTAGTCTGTAACTAGACATCAATGGAGCCAAACCTGCAACTTGATATCGGAAGGCAAATCTACAACCGAAGGTCCAGAAGGCAAACCTACAACTGGATATCGGAAGGCGGGTATGCGATCGAATGTCTAGAAGGCAAATCTGCAACTGGATGTCGAAAAGCAAATTCATAACCTGATGTGCCGGTAGCAAGTCTGCAGTCGAACGACAAATGAGGACGAGTCACAGCAAAATGTTGAGGAAGAACGACAAGGCCGCACCGAGACTCAGTATTAGACTAGAATTCGCAACATACCAAGGAAGGCAATGGAGGAAATCTATGAAATGAAGAATGGGAAGAGAACCCATAGAATGGGGAGGACTTCCTGGATGAGTTTAAGCAGCATTATTTTTCCCCGGACTTACAAGGAGAAAAGGCAATGGAATTTCAAAATCTAAAGCAGAGAGGTATCACCATCGGAGAATATGAAACCAGATTTACTGAAATGTCTTGTCATGCCCCCAGAAATTGTGCAAAACGAAGTAAAGAAGGCCAAGAGATTTGAACAAGCACTTAGGCCTGGACTTAGAACCATGTTGTACCATTGTGCATTCGGAGGTTTGAAAAATTGGTACGACGAGCTTCAGCTTAACTGGAAAGAAGTATGAAGTGGAATGTACTATCATGGTCCAGAAGTAGTAATATATTTTGTTAATTGCATTTTGGCGGCCGTGGACGACGAATTTGTAATGTGTTCTGTAGCAAGATAGTATGACTTTTTATAAGCATGAGGTTTTTGGGCATTTGGTCATCTCTTGACTTGTGCTTATTTTATTAAGTGTTTGGGATAAGGCATAAAGCTGAAATTTTTGCTTTCTCCTTGGTAAGCCTCGTTTTCTTCTAAGGAGGGAGTGGTCATCGACCCTCAAGTATTGCAACTGAGAGCTAGAAAATATGCTAAGAACTTGACTCAGACACTAGAAAGGAGATGATGAACGATTGTGAGTAGGAAGGCTCCAGAATGATCCACAGTGTGAGATATTCCCTAGTATTACAGATGAGGGATGAAATAGGCCCTAGAATGATCTGTGCAGTGGGATTGATCTCCAGCATTTCGGGATGAGAGCGATACTCACGGGGAGTTCGTGTGATGAGGACCTCTCCAGAATGATCCATGGAGCGAGACATTCCTCAGTATTCCGGATGAGGGACAAAATAGGCCCCAGAATGATCTGTGGAGTAGGAATTGGTCTCCAGTATTCCAGGGACGAGAACGACGCTCATAGGGAAGATCGTGTGACGTTGGCTCCAGAATGATCCATGGAGCGAGATATTCCCCAATATTCTGGAACGTAGGATGAAATAGGCCCCACAATGTTCTGTGGAATGGGATTGATCTCCAGTATTTCAGGGACGAGAGCAATATTCACAAGCAGGTTAGTGGGACACTGAATCCAGAATGATCCAAGGAGTTAGATATTTCCCAGTATTCCAGACCAGGGATGAAATAGGCCCTAGAATGATCTGTGGAGCGGGATTGATCTCCAGTATTCCGAGGACGAGAGTAATACCCACGAAGGAATTCAAGGATGAGTAAGGGCTCCAGAATGATCCACGAAGTGAGATATTCCCTGGTATTCTAGACGAGGGATGAAATGAGCCCCAGAATGATCTGTGCAGTGGGATTGATCTCCAGTATTTCAGGACGAATGCAATACTCATGGGGAGTTCGTGTGGTGAGGGCTCCAAAATAATCTATGGAGTGAGACATTCCCTAGTATTCCAGACGAATGATGAAATAGGCCCCATAGTGTTTTGCGAAGTAGGAATTGGTCTCTTGTATTCCAGAGAAAGCGACATCCCCCAAAGTGATTCATCGCCATTACGGTGGATGCGGGATGAGGCAGGCCCCAAAATGATCCATGTGATGAGATTGATCTCCAAGATAGAATGATGCGTTGAGCACTTTAAGAATCTGTTTCGAGGGTGTTCCTCGAGGAATTAGAAATGATCAAGGAAAGTATCTTCTGATCATTGATGATTTTCTGCTATTTTTTTCCTAAGCGTCGTTCTGGGAACAGAATGATTCTAAGGAAGGAGTAATCTAATACCCCGAAAGATATAATGTTTTTGTATATATATATATATATATATATATATATATATATATATATATATATATATATATATATATATTGTCTGTGTGTATATGTGTTGCAGTGATTGCTTGATTATATGTATGAATGATGGAGTGCATTTTTGTTTGCGGGGTGATTCGGGTGGATGGTTGCATTCTTGATGATGCGCAAGAATGAGAAGGACCGGTGCTAGTACATACACTAGTTTTGAGTGCGGTACGTATGCAAATATATAATTGTATGGTACTACAATGGATATACTTTGCATGCACTCAAATCCAACCTCTCATCTCTCATTTAAAGCTTGATTAAGACCAAAGAAATTTAGCCCATGCCTTGTCTCAAAACAAGGGGCTAGAACCATGGTTTTCGGCAAAACCACCTAGCCACCTCACCCCCACCCCTACCCTAATTGGCCAGCCCCCTTCCCCCCTCTTTCCTCACTCCTCTCTTGATTAAAGACCCCTCTTCTCATCTCTTGAGCTTTGGAATTTCAGAAAATAAAAAAAGAAAGAAAAGGAAAGAGTGAAAGGAGCTAAAAGAAGAAGTGTTGTCAAGCTTTTGGAGAAGGATTTGGAGAAGGAAGCTCAATACAAACCTCATCTTCTCAAGCCAACCAAGGGTGGGGAGTTCTTTGAACATGTTCTTGTCCATTCTTGTTTAATTTCTTGCATGCAATGCGTATAGTAGTATGAGAATGGTTGTTTCAGAGTTGACTATTAGAAATCAGAAACTAGAACCAGAAAACATGATCTATATGCTTTAGTTCTGAATTTCTAGAGAGCAAACTACTTTGAATTTGATAATGAAATTCATACAGAGTGATCTCATACATGTCTAGAATATGCATGATTTATTTTGGAATTTTCTGATGATGTTTGATATTTGATTAAAATCCAATTTCAGGGCTGAGCCGTAAGGCAGGAACATGATCTGTCTTTGGTGATAACTGAGTTTGTGGGAATTTTTATAATTAATCGACACATGATCTAATTCTGAAAATTTTGCCATGATTTTTTGCTTTCACCTAGACTTTATAGAAAAATTGTGAAATTATTTGGATGAAATTTGATGCATGATAAAAATTAATCAATCAACAGTAGTCAAGACTGTGACTGAAGAACAGCGGAATCTTTATGCATGTTTACAATAGGTCGAACTCATTGACTACTTGGAAATTGGATATGAAACTTTTTGCATGTTACTCATGATGATGTCTAGTTTCTGTAATGCAAATTTGGTGACCATTTTATAAGCATGAGATTTATGATGGATACTGTAGCATCATCTGTGCTTAACTCAGTCAGCATTGACACTTTGATAAGATGGTACTTTTGTGGCTCTGTGAGAGCATAATTGGGGGAAGTTTTCTACTAGGAATTTGTAGTAGACATCTACAGCTTTCCAGGAAGCCCTATTTGAAGAAACTCCTGTGAGTGAATTAATATTTACGATTTTTGTAAGATTGGATAGAAACCAGGTTTTGAGTTGAAGGCTCTGTTTGAGTAAGGCTTAGTGTGTGGTTCTGTATGCCTGAGAGTAATGTCTATTTTAGGGTGGTCAAATGATATAATTTGTATTGGTGATCAATTAGGAAGTTGTAGAGGACATTCACACCTTTCCACAGAACCTGGATTTGTATCTTTCTGATGAGCATGTAGACTTGTATGCTATCGGTAAGGTGCAGCCATTGTATAGGAAGTACACAGGCTGAGAGTTGTGAGGCTATTTTGAAGATTTAGATGACTGAATCTGAGGTGATGATCAACTAAAGAGTTGTAGCCTAGGTCTTTACCTTTCCAGATTGGGCTTGAACACCCAAATCCGAGTTGTATTGTGGGAGCTATGACGTTTCTAAGTTTCAAGCAGAACCAACATAGTTGGCTAGTCATGATTTTTGACTAAGTGTCGAAAGTACTATTTCCCCTCTTGTAGATAAGAGTTAATGGACTTGCTTTTGGGGGTAATAGGTGATGTTCATGCAACCCAGTACATGGATTAGAAGTTATGGACTTGTGAACTAGTAGCGTTGCAATACTCAAGAATCGACCTTATCACATGTGGAGTATGTTTGTTTGTTTATCTCCTTGGTCTGTCAATAGTTTGGTGTTATGATTGAAAGCATTGCCAGTAAAAGGCTTTTCTTGGGCACCATTGTACCACTCGCTGAGGGTTACAGGCCGGGAAGTGGTCAAGGACCAACAGAATAGTGGCAGCCGATAAGTATGGACTCGCCAGGTTATTATTTTGACAGACCAGTCAGGGATCAATTGTTCGATAGAACTACGTGCATGATTTTGGATGAAAAGCATATTTTAGTATTTGTTATTTAATTAATTTTCTTACTTCCGCTTAAGGATGAAGTTGGTATTAGGGGTGATTCCCTATAATTCGACTCATTCTGAGGGCCTGCACTAGGTGGTGATAACCAGGGTTGTTCACTTCCGGTCAGAGGGATACGGGCTGTGTTCTCTCACTAAATGAGCACACGAAAGTCGTACCTTGCTCTGTTAATTCCTGAAGTGCCATGGTAAGAATATAGAGAAAATCTGTCGAGTAGGGGCTTAGACCCTTGTGGCCGTCATGTTCTTATGTTGGTGGACATGAACGGATCATAAGGGACGGCAGTCTCATGGATCTTCAGTGCCATGGATATGCAAGACGCATATCTGTAAGATCGTCATGGCATTTGTGATCCAGAATGGATTGGGCACTAGTGACAAACGGGGACACCACTATGTTAGTAGTAATAACTGTAGGATTAACCAGTAACGTGGTATCTATCAGGAACAGGTTGAGTACAATAGTAGAATGCATTTGCATGGCGAGGCTTCGAAACCCTGAATTTGGAGAAGACGGCTTGATCTGGAGCGTATGTAGTATGGGATGCATGCGTATCCAGAGTCTTGCTGACATTAGCTTAAGTGCATATATTTCTGTGCCTTGTATTATGAATTAGACTTCAGGTCATGGCATACACGAACACTAGAAAATTAGGATGCACGTTTCTTTTTCCATTCAAGATGGTTTGTGGTTTCCAGTTAGGAGAACACTATTTCTTATCAACATTGCTTCAGTCGAAGTACTGACGTTCCCCACCTTTTAGGTACCGGTCCTACCTTTCGAGCAGGTACAGAAATATCAGAGTCGCGCAGAAGAAGACTCAAGCCGAGGAGCAAGTTCCAGAGAAGCAGATTGACCACTCAGCGGAGCTTCGGCGGTGATCGGTCGATTACCATTCTGGGAGACAGCTGATAGCTTTACAAGAGGAGTTGGTAACAATTTTGTAATAAAATGTAATGAGTTAATGTAATATGTATTCTTGTTCAAGAATAAGACATTGGTTGTAATGATAATATAATGACCTTATTTGGTAATAAAAAGTTTTTAAATTTCCATGTTATTACTGTGTTGAGATGCATTTGAAGGCAAAGATTCTGGTTGCGTTACGGATGTCCGGTAACAGGGATCTGGGGCGTTACAATCAATAACATGGTAATCAACGCAATGGTGTAACAATGATTTAATATTCGGTAATGGTAATCAACGGTTAATATCAATAATACATAGACAATATTGGATACAAATAGGAACATTGATGAACAATATGCAATGTCGGTGCTATGTCAATCCTTATATCTATTAATCATTTTAATCCTAACTAATGGATGTACTACTGCATCCCACACAACAGGTTCGATACATACAATCAGTTTCGTTTATACTTAAGTGGTAGATTTTATACTTCATGTATTGGGTATGATGACGATAACGGTAATAACATGGACTATGTGTAATTTCTTATACGATGACGATAACGGTAATAACATGGGCCATGTGTAATTTCGTACACGATGATGATAACGGTAATAATCACGAGCCATCATCCGATTACAGTCCCTATATCATCAACTACTCTAGGCAATCGCTTAAACCCCGACTTATTAATTATTTGTCAGTGCAACAATACGATATGCAATCAATGGACATTTCGATGAACGATAGTATCAATAGGGGACTGTAGGATGGAACATGAAATAGGACAATTAGAATGGTGAAAATAACCCATTGGGATCATGCTATGCATCATACATACATTAATTCATGCAACAGTACAATATAGGAAAAATTAATTTATTAAAAAGTGGAATCTAAAACTCTGGACTGCAAGCACAGTCTGTACAAAAATGTAGTTTCGTGCTGACTCAAAAATCAAAAGTTGAATCCGTCAGAAATTTTGGAAACTAGACTTCCACACGGTTCGAACGCATATTTAAAGTTCAAAATCTGAGAACAGTAGCTAGGTCAATCAGACAATTCTTTACGGATTTCATGTTCTGGCAGAAATTCGACATCACGTTATTATAATTTTAGAATCAGAAATAATTTAATAATAAATTCATTAAAAAAACTTATTAGACTCATAAACATGAAAATTAAGAATTTGAAAATTTTCAGAGCAAAATTTTATCATTTGATCAACCTTTTTGCTGTTTAAACATGAAAGGTACGAGAATCTGAAAATCTGAAAGTAAAAACACAACTGTAGTAAAATGGGCATAACTTTTGCAACATAACTTGGAATTCGAAAAATCAAGATGTTCTGGAAATTAGGAAGATAAGGATACAATTCATATTCTGGAAGTATTTCAGTTTAAGATCGTTTACTGGTTCGAAAATAGCAGTTAACATTCAGGTCAGCAAGAATATACAGGATTTTGGGTAGTTTTCTTGAAAATAAATTATTTAAAGTATATGGGTATCGATTCTTTAGTCAATAAATTGTGTAATCAACATGATGGGTGTCAAAAAATTATAAATAAAACTAGAACACGCTCATACATATATTTATCATCAATAAAACTAGAACACGCTCATACATAAATTTATCATCAATCAATCATCAATCGATAAAACAACATACAACCTATCAATTGTCTCTACAAAAGTTTATTTGTGTGACGATTATATAAACAAGCCTATTATCAATTCTATATGCACTCATGAAAGATCTAAACTTTAGAGTCAAAAGTAGCACGATGTCAAGAATATTGGGGTTAGCTCGTGTAAACCCTCAATAGACCCAACGAAGAGATGAGCAATGAATAATACGATAACAAAGAGATCTACTTGCAAGAGTTTCAACAAAACTTGAATTTGATACGATGTACAATTCAAGAGGACAGTGACTTGCCTCGTAACTGTTGATAATGAATACCAAGAATAATGGGATAAGGATCCCGAAGCAATGAACTCACGAATTAGTTCAACCCACCAATAACACGTGCAATACACATGCAAACCCAGAGAAACCAACAACACAACACACAAGGAGACTGTAGCAACACCTGCGGGAGGGAGCGTCGGCTAGGGGCGGCGGCGCTAGCGACTAAAGGGGCGGCGACACAAGGCAGGGTGGCGACACGCTGGTGATTCTGGTCGGCGATCGGACAGAGGAAGAGGGAAGGGGCTATGGGTTCTGCAGTTGTTGTGAGCAAAGTAGAGGAGGAGATAGGGGGTTTCGGGGTGCTTGCTGGCAGTGCTAGGAGAGCGGTGCCGGGTCTCGGTGACGAGGAGGAGGTCGCAGGAAGGTGGGGGGTCACCAGAGAAGGAAAACGGAGAAGGGGGTGTTCAGGTGTTTTGGCGGGAAAACGGCAACGAGAGAGAGAGAACGGGAGGAGAGAGAGAGAATAGGAGAGAGAGTAAGCAACTAGGGTGTCCATTTGTGCAATTTTTAGGGTTTGCATTATAGTTGTATTTATAGGGTACAATTTGGGTACTGAATTAGAGAATTAGGGTCCAATAATAGCGGATTTGGGTTAAGAAAAAATGAAATTGAGTTTTAGGGTTCAATTGCGAGATAGATCAAAATCAATAGGGTTCAAATCAAAATATCCACAATTAAATAAGAGAACAATAGGATCAACAAGAATAGCCCGATCAAAATAACGAAGAATTTCATGAACAAGTCTTAATTAAAATAATATTCAAGAAAAAAAGGGTGTTTATTTAATCGCAAATAAAAATATTACAAAAGGGTAAAAAATAAAAAATAGCGGGAACGGTAGTTACACTCCTACCCACCTTACAATAAAATTTCGTCCTTGAAATTTAACCAAGTGGTAGTAGGCTAACCCCGATGAAAAAAAAGAACTAGAACTACTCAAAAAGATGGGGGAAATTCTTCTGAATCACACTCTCAAGCTCCCACGTCGACTCACCAGGCGAGTGAGAATTCCAAGCAACACGAACCAACTTTATAAGCTTATTCTTGAAAATCTTCTCCCACCGATCCACAATCGACACTGGATGAATCTCATAAGACGAATCTGGTCAAACCGACAACTCCGAATAATCAATAACATGACTATCATCCTGAACATACTTCCTAAGCTGAGAAACATGGAAGACGTCATGCACTCCCAAAAGAACTGGCAGCAACGCGAGTCTATAGGCCACCTTGCCTACTCGTTCCACCACATCGAATGGACCAATGAACCTAGGGCTCAACATGCCCCCACCACTAAAACGAATCACACTCTTCCTTGGAGACACCTTGAGGAACACATGATGTAACGCCCCGAATTTCAAAAATACACTGAATTCGAGATTCCACAGGATCTTTACACTTCTTTCGTACAATTCTACAAGTAATTTAAAACTTTTCACTTTACATCAGAGTTACATGAAAACTTTACACTTTACCTTTTACAGCGGAAGCAAATTTAAAACATTTAAATAAATGTACATCAACATTTGAATAATCTCTAAGCATCTGTGCTTCTTTAATCTTTATCATGTCATTTACCCTGCATACAAAACTGTGGGTACGTCAGTTTATTCAACCGACGAACATTATACACGACCATCCTCTCTATGCCGGAAATAGTATAACTGATTTTCCATATTTAACAAACACAAACTTGTCACATATCAAACTAAATGGAATACCCTATTGATGTCGTGTTGTGATTGTGCACTTAGTCCTTAATGCAATTATTTATATTATATGACACTACTGCACACTTGTTCGGATTCTATGCATCCCATACTACATAGGTCCGAGGGCAAGCCTCTTAATCGTACTACTGTAACTACGGTAAGTATCCTAGATGATCTATGAGTACAAGCTCATGTATAGAAAACCTGGAGGGAAATTCCACGCCATGTCTTGACGCATTAAGCATGCATTATGTGGCAATTCAGCCTCCTTCATGGCACACGATCCTCTTGCAGTCACCAAACATCCCAGAAGCGTTGCCAAGATCCCGATAATTCCGGAGTAGTACCCACGCCATGTCCTGACACATTAAGCATGCATTCTGTGGATCACTCTCACATCGTAGACTCGAGGCCCTCATACTTGTGTTTTTCTCTCACTTTCATCACCTCTTCACTATGCACTAATTCTTAATTTAATGAAATCATGAACAAAATCAATCTCTTAGAGTTAGCCCCTCACTACTACATGTCTTATCTTTCATTTCACAATGACCCAAACTGGTCTTTTCAATATCAATAATCATAATTCATCACTTTCACTTGCCGGTGTGAGTTTTGGCTACACTCTAATTTTTAATTTCAATTCACAAATTCACATGTTTGAGTTGTCATACTCAGTAACATTTCTCTTTTCCAATCACATGATTTCTAAATTATTCATGAGTCAATAACCATACATGGAGTTCAATTATTTCATCATGTATTTCATCCAATATTTATTTCCACATTAAAATCATATCACCAATTATATGGTCAAAATGAATATTCACAACTCATTCTTGTCACACTATTCTTCAATAAGAATAATTCTCGCAAACTTCACAATATACATTTTCTTTCTTTATTATTTTCCTTTTCCAGCACTTATTTCAATTCTTTTGCAAAACACATCTTTCACAAAAATATAAAAGTGTAGAACCATAGTTTCAACTACACTTTTATTCCCAAAATATACTTTATTTCATTTTAATAATTCCCAATTTATTTTTCATAAGTCACACATAATTTTAGTAAAATAATAGTATTTTTTTCATAATTTTTAGACATCAAAAACCCATCAAAAAATCATTTTTTTTCCACAAAGTAAAATTCTGGCCGAGACCAGGATTCAAACCAGCAACCAAAGAGAACCCAACCGCACACACTAGCCACTTGGCCACTTGTGCTCATCGGTATAAAGAAGGATTGGAGAGTTATATACTCTTGGACTGAACTTGATTTAATTTTTAAACGCACACAAAATAAAATGGTGTCATCCAGTATCGAACCGGCGATCCGTGGGACACAAGCCGCACACACTGTAGCATTAGAAGCCTCCCGACCACAAGTTGTCTTGAATACAACTTATATTTTAATTAAATCAGTTCTCTGTTCAATAGAACATTTCGATGTTTCAAAAGCTCTCATTTGAGTTTTGTTTTTTCTAAATTTCCTGTAAATCTCCAGAATAGTTATTCAAACAATATTTGATACTCCAGTAATTTAAAAATAATTTTTCCAATAATTAAACACATATTTTTCATACAATTAGTTTAAATTGTACTCTACTACTACCACATCTCATTTCGATATTTCTTATACAATTTAGCATTAATATTTTCTATATCAATTCCCTGTTTATATTCCCCTTTCAAATCCAAAAATATATTTTAAGGCATTCATTATAAACATTATCACAAAGGGTTCATCCAAGCACTTAAGACAACACTTTCATCTACTAACATTTGCATTTAATTTTGATGCTAATAACGAATTTTACTTCAACCATTCCATAGCTATAAATAATTCACACACAACTTAAGTTTGATGATGGAATAACATACAATCTATTTAGTACCATTTCAGTCAACTAATAAGCCATTTTTTTCATTTAAATGCACTCTTATTAATCTTTTTCATGCATTATCATTTCAATTCAATCTTAGCATGCTATCTAATTAGAAACATAGAAAATAACCCACCTTATTTGGAGAGAATAAAATTGCAACACCTCCTAAACACAAGATTCCTTGTCAAAAGAGCGTTCCTCCTCCTCTTTGATGTGCACCACCGAGCCTCAAAAGATGCCAACCCGAGAGCTCCTTGATGATGATGTCGGCCTTCCCTTGGTGCAAACACACTCACACACAACTCTCAATCTTTTTATCTCACTTACTATACTACTAACAATTTGTATTTTCTACTATAGGTTTTGGAGAAATGAAGAGTACAAAAATAACTAGGCTAGGGGGTATTTATACTAAAATTTGGAGCAAATGAAGGGTTAGAATCAATCTAGGAGTTAAATATAAAAGGCTAGGATTCAAGGGGAAGTTGTAGTAACTAACCATGATCAAACAACTACCACCCATAACTCCACTCATTTTTTTTTCATTTTCCCTCCAATCCAAAACCAGCCTCCTAGTGTGCTTTTTGCATGTGTACGTGCAATGCACGTGCATTCATTAGTTCTCCATTTAAAAAAGTTATACATTATATTTTTATAAAAATAATCTTATAAAAATATCCTACATTACAAGTTGTGATTAAATGTGAAATAACTCATGGGCTATAATTAATGGGCCAAATTATAGTTTTACAAAAATAAATTAGATTTGGGCTAAAAAGAAAGGCTTATGTTTATTTGAAGAAAAATGGGCCTTTATAAAAATAATTAGAGAACACATATACATATATATATATATATATACACACACATCATCCATAATGAAAATAATTATAAGATTTCACACTACAAAAATTGCACGTGCACACTACGTGCAAAAAAAATAATTTTCATAAATGAAATTCAGGGTATTACAACACTCCCTTCTTAGAATAGTTCGGTCCCCGGAACTACAGTCAAGAGCGAGAAACAAAACACTCACAACAAGCACAAGAAAATACAAAATACAAATCAAGCAAAAAGCTCAGGATAATCCTTCAACATCCTCTCCTCAAACTCCGAAGTAGCCTCTTCGACCAAATGGTTCCTCCCGACTACCTTGACTATCGGTATCGTCTTATTCCTCAAGACTTTCTCTCGACGATCAACAATCTCGACAGGAGACTCGATGTAGTTAAGATCCAAATGCAAACTTTCCGGCACTTCAGGCAAATGATGACTCGGATCTGGAATATAACCTCTCAGCATAGACACATGAAAGACATTGTGCACCTGAGATAACTCTTCCGGTAATTCAAGCTGGTAAGCAGTTTTCCTGATCCTTTTCAATATCTTGTACGGGCCTATAAACCCCGGGGCTAACTTTCCGCCTTTGCCAAATCGAATCACACCTTTACTGGGCGATACTTTCAGAAAGACGAAGTCACCTTCCTCAAACTCAAGGTCCCTTCTCCGGTTGTCTGCATAGCTTTTCTGCCTGTTCTGAGCTTCTACCAACCTTTTCCTGATCAGATCAATCTTTTCAGAGGTTTGCTGCACAAGCTCAGGCCCAAACAATTGATACTCCCCAACTTCAAACCAACAAATAGGTGTCCTGCATTTCCTGCCATACAGAGCTTCGTACGGCGCCATCCCGATGCTAGTCTGAAAACTGTTGTTGTAGGCAAACTCTACCAAGGGTAAATGCCTTTCCCAACTGCCTCCAAAGTCTAGTATACAACACCGAAGCATATCCTCGAGAATACGGTTGACTCTCTCGGTCTGCCCATCGGTTTGCGGATGAAAAGCAGTGCTGAAATCCGTCTTGGTACCCAAAGCTATCTAAAGACTCCTCCAGAAATGCGAAGTAAACCGCGCATCTCGATCAGACACAATAGTTAACGGAACACCATGAAACCTGACGATCTCGCCAACATACAACTCAGCTAACTTGTCCATCGAAGCAGTAAGTTTCATAGCCAAGAAGTGAGCGGACTTGGTTAGTCGATCGACGATAACCCAAATCACATCATTGCCTTTAGGACTCTTGGGCAATCTCGTAATAAAATCCATACTGATGTTATCCCACTTCCATTCCGGAATAGGTAACGGCTGTAATAGACCTCCGGGTCTCTGATTCTCGGCTTTGACTTGCTGACAAACCTCACACTTCGCCACTAATTCAGCCACATCCCGCTTCAAACCTGACCACCAAAAATGCTGTTTGATGTCTTTGTACATCTTAGTACTTCCAGGATGTACCGACAAAAGAGTAGCATGCGCCTCTTGAAGAATACTCTCTTTCAGGTCCGCCTGATTTGGAACACATAGTCTATCTCCGAACCACAGCACTCCATCCCTGATTTAAAATTCGGGCAACCTGCCAGCACCAACCTGCTCCTTCATCTCCAAGATATCAGCATCAACCTCCTGACTTGCAATGATCCTTCCATTCAAAGTAGGTTGAAGCCTCAACTGAGCTAAAGATGCTCCCAATCCTTGCAAGACAACTTCAATACCTGCTCTATCCAATTCCTCCATCAGATGCTTCTGAGTTGTAATCAAAATGGATAAACTGCTCTTGCGACTAAGTGCATCAGCAACAACATTATCTTTCCCAAGATGATATTTGATCTCAGATCGCATGTCCTCAAGCACTTCCAACCATCTTCGCTGCCTCAAATTCAGATCCTTCTACTGATATATGTACTTCAAACTCTTGTGGTCCGTGTACATGTTCAATTTCTCACCGTACACGTAGTGTCTCCATTGCTTCAGGGCAAAGATAATCGCAGCCAACTCCAGATCATGAGTCGGATAATTCTTCTCATGCAGTCTTAGTTGCCTAGACCCATAAGCGATTACTCTTCCTTCTTGCATTAAGACACAACCAAGCCCACGATCTGAAGCATCGCTGTAAACATCATACTCAACACCTGCTCTAGACAAAGCCAAAATAGGTGCAGTAGTCAGTTTCTCTTTCAACTCCTGAAAGCTCGCCTCACATTGCTCAGTTCACTTGAAGTTCACATTCTTCTTGGTCAAACTAGTATGCGGCATAGCTAACTGAGCATAACCTTGAATGAATCTCCTGTAGTATCCAGTCAATCAAAGAAAACTTCTGACTTCCTTCACTGTAGTAGGCCTAGCCCAATCTCTCATTGCCTCTATCTTCTGAGGGTCAGTTGCCACTCCCTCCTTAGAAAGGATGCGACCTAGGAATGCCACTTCAGATTTCCATAAATCACACTTGGATAGCTTGGCATACAACTCCTGCTATTCCAGCTTCTTCAAAACTACTGCCAGATGCTCGGTGTGCTCCTCTTCTAACTTGGAGTACACGAGGATATCGTCGATAAACACCACGACGAAAGAATCAATGAACAGCCTCAGAACTCTGTTCATCAAATCCATGAAGATTGCGGGTGCATTCGTCACTCCAAATGGCATAACTAAGAATTCGTAATGCCCATGTCGAGTTCTAAACTCAATTTTGTGCACATCTTCAGCTTTCACTCGAACTTGGTGATATCCTGATCGAAGATCTATTTGGAAAAAACAGCTGCTCCTTGTAGACGATCGAACAAGTCATCAATTCGGAGAATAGAATACTTATTCTGAACAGTGACCTTATTCAACTCTCGGTAATCGATGCACATTCTCATCGATCCATCCTTCTTCTTTACCAAAAGCATTGGTGCTCCCCAAGGTGACGCACTAGGTTGAATAAATCCTTTCTCCAACAGTTCCTCAATCTGCCGTTTCACCTCATCCTGCTCCACAGGAGCCATCCTATACGGTGCTGTAGAAATGGGTGCACTTCCCGATTGAACAGTGATGCTGAACTCTACATCGCGATGCGGGGGTAACCCAGGAAAATCATCCAAGAACACAGTCGGATAGTCCCGAACCACAGGAATCCTTTGCACTTCCACAGGAATCTCTTCCTTGCGGATAGCTGCCATCAACCTAGAACACTTCTTCTTCCCTTGGAAATTGACTTCAGGTCCACCTGGTGCCTTCACTGTTACTATCTTGGTCTTGCACTCAATGCTTGCACTGTACACCGACATCCAATCAATGCTAATGATAACATCGAATCCTGTTGCCACTAAATCTGGTGTGGGGGTAAACAGATAGTATTTGTGGATTCTTAGGAAACTTTGAATAGCAAACCTGTTACCTATTTCGCCGGAGTTTGATGCTGACTCCCGCCGTACACCTGCAAAAAGTGCGAGACACCGGGATTGTTCCCGGCGATGCACCCTCCGACGCTCAAGTCAGTAATCGAAAGTGATTATGAAAGAACGCAAAAACTGGAAAAAGATTGATTAACTCTTAATGGAGATGGATGGGGGGTATTTATAGGCACCGCTGGGATCAGATTAGGAATGTAATCCCCCTGTAGTTAGATAAGGAATGTAATCCCTAATCTCCAGTGAAGGGATAGATATGAATCAGGGCCATTGATTAGGATTTAATCAGAAACCCTAATTCAATCCCTTCTGGACCGAGTTTGCTGCGGGTTGAAACCCGCACCCAGTTAAGGTGGATCCATTCGCGGGTTAGTGGGTCTTTGAGGAGGAGAACCAGCACCCGCTTCAGACCCATTGGTAGGTGAAATTACCGTTTTACCCCTGGGCTTCAAGATTCGTGCCCGATTTGGACGGTTTCGATTTAACCCCATTTTTAGCCATATCACGAGCCCCCCACTCCCGAAGACTGAGTTTGACCAGCCTTTGGGGAGTAGTTTTGTTGTTTTAATGGCTAGTGGTGTTGTATCAGTGTCCAAATGGAAGGTTTTGAATCTTTGAAGGAGGTAGTACGGAGATTTTTCAAGTTGGTTGCGCTCTGAGTTCTTCTGGTAGTGTGGTGTTTTCATCGGAATATTCGTCTAACTTTGCGGAGTGTCGATCCGTTGTTCGGGGGTCTTAATAGTTTGTCCTTAGCAGTAATCACTTGCTTGGGGGTTAGAACATGTTTCCCCAACTTCATAATTATCTTCCATGAGTTTTCCTTAAATTTCCCAAATTTTTAATTGTTTTTTTTTTTGCAATTTTTTGGCGAATGGCTCGGTTGTTTTCCTTCGTTGTGTGGCCTACATGATTGTATCACACTGCCGACCCCTTCGAGCGCTCGCTACCAAGGAGGCCAAAGTCCATGGGTGGTTTGGTGCCTTCTGTCGAAGAGCAGAGGCACCTCGGCCAGGTTGTGAGTGAGGAGAGGGAGTTCGGCGAGGTCCAAGGTAGCTTTTTTCATATAACATGGTCGGTGTCAAGAACGCTCGGCAGCTGGTGCCGAGGTCCAACTTTCCATGTAACATGGTCGGTGTCAAGAACGCTCGGCAGATGGTGTCGAGGTCCAATCTTTCTATGTAACATGGTCGGTGTCAAGAATGCTCGGCAGCTGGTGCCGATGTCCCACTTTCCACGTAACATGGTCGGTGTCAAGAACGCTCGGCAGCTGGTGCCGAGGTCCAACTTTCCATATAACATGGTCGGTTTCATGAACGCTCGACAAGTGGTACCGAGGTCCAATCTTTCCATGTAACAAGGTCGGTGTCAAGAACGCTCGGCAGCTGGTGCCGAAGTCCAACTTTCCATGTAACATGGTCGGTGTCAAGAATGCTCAACAGCTGGTGCCGAAGTCCAACTTTCCATGTAACATGGTCGGTGTCAAGAATGCTCGGCAGCTGGTGCCGAAGTCCAACATTCCATGAAACATGGTCAGTGTCAAGAACGCTCGGCAACTGGTACCGAGGTCCCACTTTCCATGTAACATGGTCGGTGTCAAGAACGTTCGAAGTTTTCCTTAACTTTCCCGAATTTTTAATTGTTTTTTTTTTGCAATTTTTTGGCGAATGGCTCGGTTGTGTTCCTTCTTGTGTGGCCTACATGCTTGTATCACACTACCGACTTCTTCGAGCGCTCGCTGCCAAGGAGGCCGAAGTCCATGGGTGGTTTGGCACCTTCTGCCGAAGAGCAGAGGCACCTCGGCCAGGTTGTGAGTGCGGAGAGGGAGTTTGGTGAGGTCCGAGGTAGCTTTTTCTATTTAACATGGTCGGTGTCAAGAATGCTCGGCAGCTGTTGCCGAGGTACAACTTTTCATGTAATATGGTCGGTGTCAAGAACCCTCGGCAGATGGTGCCGAGGTCCAATCTTTCCATGTAACATGGTCGGTGTCAAGAACGCTCGGCAGCTAGTGCCGAGGTCCCACTTTCCACGTAACATGGTCCGTGTCAAGAACGCTCGGCAGCTGGTGCCGAGGTCCAACTTTCCATGTAACATGGTCGGTGTCAAGAATGCTCGGCAGCTGGTGTCAAGGTCCAATCTTTCCATGTAACATGGTCGGTGTCAAGAACGCTCGGCAGCTGGTGCCGAAGTCCAACTTTCCATGTAACATGGTCGGTGTCAAGAACGCTCGGCAGGTGGTGCCGAAGTCCAACTTTCCATGAAACATGGTCGGTGTCAAGAATGCTCGGCAGCTGGTGCCGAGGTCCCACTTTCCATGTAACATGGTCGATGTCAAGAATGCTCGGTAGCTGGTGCCGAGGTCCAACATTCCATGTAACATGGTCGTTGTCAAGAACGCTCGGTAGCTGGTGCCGAAGTCCTTGATTTGTCATTTCTGGCGGAGCACGTCCTGCGGAGTTGGTGGCTTCTATACTCCTGGCAGATGTGGCAGCCATTAAATGTGATGGCTTCTGAACTTCTGACAGCTCTGATGGATGAGACGCCTATTTAATGCAATGACATCTGAGCTTCTGTCAGATGGGACAGTAATTAATGCGATGTACGGCTTGGCGTGGCAAACAAGGCGACAGTTTAGATTGCTTTTGTCATTTTCCGTAAATGGGCTGGCAGTTTGGGCCCATTAACCTCGTTTCGCGCACCTCACTCTATAAAACCTCACCCCCCCTCTCATTTTTCACTTCTCCTCTCTTTTACTCAGGCTGTTATTTTTGCTAAGCGAGTGCTTCAGGTGATCGTCGTCCATTTTCCGGTAAAGTTTCCGACAGCATATCTTTACGGTAATTTATACTTAGTTTCTTTCCAAGTATAAATATGTCTCTTCCCTCTGTCTCCGAGTCGTCTTCTTCTTGGTCCGAGCCCTCCCTTGAAGTTGCCGAAGCCCACACTCCGAGTCGCCCTGATAAGGGCAAGAAGGTGTTTGGCCGAGACACGATCATGGAAGATCCGAGGCGCATGGGGGAGTTTGGCAGGTTGCCGGGGCAACTGTCGGGACTCCACAGAGTTCGAGAACTTTCGGAGGAACATGCAGAGCGCATTGTTCATGGGAGGGGGAGGACTTTTGACGAGAATGAGGCGAGGGAGACGACCGAGGCGGATGAGACTGTGTCGATCCTCTGCGAAGAAGACTTGGCAGTGATTCGGGATGGTTTCCACATTCCGGACGAGTACAAACTTATGCTTCCGGGCCCCGGGGTTAGGGCCAACTCACCGCTGCCAGTGACTATGTGTTGCTGGCCGGTTGATGCCTTTATCGCTGGGGCTCGGCTACCTCTCCATCCGTTCGCAATCCTCGTTCTGAGGTGGTTTGGGGTCAGCCCCATCCAACTTATGCCGAACGCATGGAGAGTCACAAAATGGTTTCGTGCTTCACTGCCAAGCCGCAGGGATCGAGCCAGAGCTGAGTGTACTTCGGACGGTCTACCGGCCTCATCAAGCGAACCGATCAGAGTTCCGGTATTACTTGGCTCCAAGGCATGGTGGTAGGCTCGTCATATGCCCCGACTCCATAAAGCACTGGCGCGAAAAGTATTTGATAGTGCGGAGTGCGGAGGCCTGGCCTATCCCCTTTAGTTGGGTGGAAGAGGTGCCGAAGAGCGTGAAGGCGCTGCCCAAGCTTCGCCCCGAAGATGAAGAGGTAGTTCGGACACTTCTCGATCGGCCGAAGTATGATTGGTGGGAGCTGACCGAGGATGTCTTGTTCAGGGGAGGGCTCTGTCGCGTAGATCCCAGTACGTGGCTTCTCTTACGTTTCCCTGCTTTCTTTTTCATACTTCATTTTTTATGACTTGTATTGTGCTAACAAATTTCGTTTTTAATGCAGAGGCGATGGACTACGAGGCTGTGTTGGCTTTGAGGGCTGGTCTTGTGAGTAAGGCGCCGAATAAGCAAAAAAGGGTGGCCACCAAGTTGCCGATTGCGAAGACTCCGAGGGTCACGGAGGTGGTCGAGGAAGTGGAGACCTGGGGAAGCCCGGCCGTTGCCGATGTAGGTGCCTCGGCGTCAACCGAGGGTGGTGACTTCCCCATCGCCGCAGCCCTCAAGATGGCGACGCCCCTGCTGATAGTAGTGGCCGAGGAGCTCCTGTCCGAGGAGCATAAGAGGATTCATGTTCCGGACTGGCAAGTTCGGAAACATGATGGGTTTCTCGACAATTCCTTGGCGAGCATGCAGGTGGTCAAGCACCTGGCTATGCCGAAGGATCGGGCCGCCATGGAGGCCGGGCTGGAAGGTGACGACATCATCGAGATTGCTCGCTCGGCGGTCTCGGTAAGTGTTGAATTTTTTTATTTATTATTTTTTTTTGCCTTCATAGGTTTTTCTTATGTCTAGTTTCTCTAACTCTTTTAACACCTCGTCTCCTGTCGCAGATCATCGTCCACTTTGGTCACCTCTCAGAGAGGTTGATAGCTCTGGAGAAGGAGCTGAAGCAGGAGTCCGACCAAGCTCGGAAGGAGAAAGCTCGGATGGGGAACGAGCTCGACAAGCTCAGGGTCGAGTTTGAAGGGAGGACGACGAGGGTCGAGTACCTCGAGGGTCAGGTCGCGAAGCTGGAGGGCGACCTTCTTCGCCAGAAGGAGGAGGTGGCCAAACAATTAGCCGAAGCGGCAGAGGCCAAGGCTGCCGCGATGAAGGAGGTAGAGGACTCGACCATGGTGAAGGCGCAAGGCTTTCTTGTCCATAACATGGCCAAAGCCTACGCCGAAGCCCTCGCCCGGGTGACGAAGGCATACCCTGAGGTGGACTATTCGGGGTGGAGATTGTTCCCGAGCCACGTCGAAGGCTTCGACCCCGAGTCGGAGGGTGAAGAAGAAGAAGAAGGGGAAGACGAAGCCAATCCTGAGGTCGAGGTCATCGCCGAGGTCCAGGGGCCTGTAGTCACCCCGCTGGCGGTGGTGACCCCTTCAGGGACGTCGACCCCCACCCACTCTCGCCGCCCCCAAGAAAGAGGTCGCACCCTGACTCCGCTTGCCTTTTCTTTTCTTCTGCTTTTTGAGTTTTTCGTGTAATGCCTAATCGCGGACTGGCCACTGCTTTTTTGTAATGAATGAAAACATATTTTTGGGCTCGACTTCGCGTCTCTCTATCTTTTCTCAAAAACTCTTGAAATTTGGCTAAGTGTTGGAGTTCGACGATGTGTTGAAAATTTGTTGTTTGCTTCGACTTCTTTTTAGCTTGCGGTGGTGACTCAAGCCGTCGAGCCTACTTGCTCGGGGGACAGCGTTCGTCCCGAGGTTGGCTTAGGGGCGATGAGGCTATGCATGACGAGGTGCCAAGAGCGGCTTTATGAAGTCGAGCTGGGGTTGCGCAGCGCCGTAAGCGAGCAGAACCACCTGCAACTCATCCTGGGTTGGCGGGACATCGAGATTCGGTGACTGGAGAGCAGGCTCGCCGAGATGGCCCCCTTAGGAGAGGATGATGGTTCCTCGACCGCCTTTTGTTATGGCCTTCGGCTCAAGTGCATCCGCCGTACTTTATCAAAAATAACAGCGGAGAGGGACAATCTGCTTTTCGAGATTCGTCACTTGCAAACGGTAGAGATGGAGCTTCAGACGGAGGGAGAGGGATTGACAGCAGAGGTGGCCAAACTGACGGCTGAACGTGACGAACTGACGGCCGAGGTCGACACGCTGAAGAGAGCCACGGTGGACAAGAGCATCGAAGTCACTCATCTCCGCTGTCTTATCGACATTCGCTCTGGCGTTCAGAGATCCGCAATACCTCCTTGCTTTGAAGGTCGACGTAAAAGATGACTCTTTGAGGGAGCGGATCTCAGAGCTGGAGGCGGAGGTGGCTCGCCTCAGATCGCGTTCGGGGATGATCAACGTTAGGAGCACTTCGTGTACTCATGCGGAGAGCGAGCGGGGCATTTCATTTTATGAGCTCGTGACCCGTTCACCCATCGGCCAACCTAGTCTGGGAGATGCACAAAGCGGGGTTGCCATTTCGTCGAGCGGAGCATCTGTCGGAGCGACTGTTAGGAGTAGCGCTGAGGACACATCTCAATTCGTTGGTTTGGGGTCGAGTTCCGGAGGCAAACGTCGCCGCCCACGAGTGTCCTTGAAGCAGAACGTCCCTGCGCCAAGGAGGCGTTGAAGATCTTGCTTTTGAGGCCTTTGTATTTAGCCTAAGTGTAACAAGTCGGCATTGTAATTTTCGCTTTTTAACGCCTTGTAATCTGGTTGTAAAGAACAGTCGCCTTGTACTGTGTTCCCACTTTTAATGATATTTCTTTTTTAGACATGTGCGTTTTCAGTGGCTTTGTGTGGTTGTTTTGTTTGTGGCTGTGTTCATCCTACTGAGGTCCCCGAGCTAGTCTTCTGCTCGTTTGGGGGTCGGCGTCATGAGCGTTCGGCCAGTGGTGTCGAGCTCTACTTCGGTCCTTTAACCTCGTGAATTTGTAAGATGAGTGAGCCTTATGCGGCGGAGGGGTAGCCTCCGCTTCTGCATGTTGCTCCCGAAGTCCTTTCTTCTTGCTCGCTTAAGGGCGAGCTTGCGAGGTAGGGCCGAGCCAAGTATTGGACTGGGGACTATCGCTTGAGTTGTTGAACGGTTGTGGGAGCAATTCCGAATGGCGACCTACTTCTAGCTCGCTTAAGAGCGAACTTGCGAAGTAGAATCGAGCCAAGTGTTGGACTCCGAACCATCGTTAGAGTTGTTCAACGGTTGTGGGAGCAATTCCGGATGGCGACCTACTTCTAGCTCGCTCAAGAGCGAACTTGCGAAGTAGAATCAAGCCACGTGTTGGACTCCGAACCATCGTTAGAGTTGTTCAACAGTTGTGGGTGCAATTCCGAATGGCGACCTACTTCTAGCCCGATTAAGAGCGAACTTGCGAAGTAGAATCGAGCCAAGTGTTGGACTCCGAGCCATCGCCAGAGTAGTTGAACGGTTGTGGGAGCAATTCTGAATGGCGACCTACTTCTAGCTCGCTTAAGAGCGAACTTGCGAAGTAGAATCGAGTCAAGTGTTGGACTCCTAACCATCGTTAGAGTAGTTCAACGGTTGTGGGAGCAATTCCGAATGGCGACCTACTTCTAGCTTGATTAAGAGCGAACTTGCGAAGTAGAAGCGAGCCAAGTGTTGGACTCCGAACCATGGCTAGAGTAGTTCAACGGTTGTGGGAGCAATTCCGAATGGCGAACTACTTCTAGCTCGCTTAAGAGCGAACTTGCGAAGTAGAATCGAGCCAAGTGTTGGACTCCGAACCATCGTTAGAGTTGTTCAACGATTGTGGGAGCAATTCCGGATGGCGACCTACTTCTAGCTCGCTTAAGAGTGAATTTGCGAAGTAGAATCAAGCCATGTGTTGGACTCCGAACCATCGTTAGAGTTGTTCAACGGTTGTGGGAGCAATTCCGAATGGCGACCTACTTCTAGCTCGATTAAGAGCGTACTTGCAAAGTAGAATTGAGCCAAGTGTTGGACTCCGAACCATCGTTAGAGTGGTTCAACGGTTGTGGGAGCGATTCCGAATGGCGACCTACTTCTAGCTCGCTTAAGAGCGATCTTGCGAAGTAGAATCGAGCCAAGTATTGGACTCCGAACCATCGTTAGAGTTGTTCAACAGTTGTGGGAGCAATTCCGAATGGCGACCTACTTCTAGCTCGATTAAGAGTGATCTTGCGAAGTAGAATCGATCCAAGTGTTGGACTCCGAACCATCGCTAGAGTAGTTCAACGGTTGTGGGAGCAATTCTGAATGGCGACCTACTTCTAGCTCGCTTAAGAGCGAACTTGCGAAGTAGAATCGAGCCAAGTGTTGGACTCCGAACCATCGTTAGAGTAGTTCAACGGTTGTGGGAGCAATTCCGAATGGCGACCTACTTCTAGCTTGATTAAGAGCGAACTTGCGAAGTAGAATCGAGCCAAGTGTTGGACTCCGAACCATGGCTAGAGTAGTTCAACGGTTGTGGGAGCAATTCCGAATGGCGACCTACTTCTAGCTTGCTTAAGAGCGAAC
This sequence comes from Hemerocallis citrina, assembly GCA_017893485.1. NCBI lineage: Eukaryota > Viridiplantae > Streptophyta > Magnoliopsida > Asparagales > Asphodelaceae > Hemerocallis > Hemerocallis citrina. The sequence continues at coordinate 75,717,099 of CM030359.1, forward strand.
TTGTGAAGTAGAATCGAGCCAAGTGTTAGACTCCAAACCATCATTAGAGTAGTACAACGGTTGTGGGAGCAATTCCGAATGGTGACCTACTTCTAGCTCGATTAAGAGCGAACTTGCAAAGTAGAATCGAGCCAAGTGTTGGACTCCAAACCATCGTTAGAGTAGTTCAACGGTTGTGGGAGCAATTCCGAATGGCGACCTACTTCTAGCTCAATTAAGAGCGAACTTGCGAAGTAGAATCGAGCCAAGTGCTGGACTCCGAACCATCGTTAGAGTGAAGAGTAAAGGCAGAGAGATGTAAACAATTTTTACAAGTAAAATATGAAAAAGATTTCTTTATTGATGACTAATGGTCGGCTGCTTCTAAAGTTGCTAGCCGTTATTACAAGAGAGAAATAAAAGAAAAATATTACAAGTAATAGGAGAGGAATGGTTCGACATCCCAAAATACTTAGAGTGGCGTTGGTGCTCTCTCTTGGTATTTCAGAAGATGGTCGGCATTCCAGGTCCTAGGGATCTCTCTGCCTTTGACGTCTTCTAGTCTGTATGTCCCGGGCCGAACTTCTTTGACGATCTTATAGGGTCCCTCCCAATTTGGAGCCAGTTTGCTCTTCTGACCAGGAAAGGAGATGGCTAACTTTCTGAGGACCAACTCCCCTTGTTTGAGGTCGGTAGGATGGACTCTCTTATTGTATGCCAACTCGATCCTTCTCCGGTAGCTTTGTTGACGAATGGCAGCTTTTTCATGGATCTCGTCAATTAAGTCTAGATTTGCCCGGAGCTCTCTGGCATTTTGTTCTTCTTCATAAGCTGTTATACGAGGAGAGGGTATACCAACTTCTAGGGGGATCATAGCTTCGGACCCATAGGTGAGGTTGAACGGGGACTCGCCTGTGGGGGTCCGTTTTGTGGTGCAGTAGTTCCACAGCACGTTGGGGAGCTGATCGACCCACAAGCCTTTGGAACATTTATCCAACCTCTTCTTAATACCGGAGGGGATCTGTCTGTTAGCATTCTCGACTTGGCCATTCGACTGTGGATGGGAAACGGAGGAGAACCAGTGTTGGATGGCGAGGTCTTCACATAGAGCTCGGAAGGCAGACCCAGTAAACTGGGTTCCGTTGTCTGTTATGAGGACCCTAGGGACACCAAATCGGCAGATTACGCTCTTCCAAAAGAACTGAACTACCTTGTTCTCGGTGATCGTGGCCAAGGGCTCGGCCTCTATCCATTTTGAGAAGTAGTCGATTGCCACGACTAAGAATTTGAACTAGCCGGGAGCGGATGGGAATGGCCCTAGTAAATCCACTCCCCACATTGCGAAGGGGATAGGACTTGATAAGGAAGTGAGTGGAGCTTGTGGGAGGCATCGGATGTCGGAGTACTTTTGACAAGAGCTGCATTGTCGAACGTGTCGTTCGGCGTCTCGTAGGAGAGTGGGCTAGAAATATCCGTAATTCAACACTTTGCGAGCGAAGGATCTGGATCCTGAATGTGCCCCTCCGATGCCTTCGTGAAGTTCTTGCAGTGCGTAGTCGGCCTGTTCGGGGGAGAGGCATCTCAAATAAGGCCTGCCATCTGCCTGTGTGAAGGAGCGTTTATATAGGATGCCTCCGATCAGTGTGTATCGCTCGGCTCGGGTTCTCACTCTTCGAGCTTCCTTAGGATCTTTTGGGAGAAGCCCGTCCCTTTAGAATTCTTTCATCCAGTTATCTTCAAGCAGGACAGGCAGCGACTCCATAGAGTCGGGAGTTTCATCCTCTATACTTGGCTTCAGGAGGACCTCTATCAAGACGGTCTATTCGAGACCTTGGAGGGAGGAAGAGGCTAGCTTGGAGAGGGCATTGGCCTGGGCATTTTCTTCCCGGGGGATTCGTTGGATGAGGGCTTCTTCAAATAGTGCCATGAGGCTCCTGACCTTGGCTAAGTACTTAACCATTCGGTCATCACCTGCTTCATACTCGCCGAGGACCTGATTTACGACTAGCTGAGAGTCGCTAAATATCTAGAGGCATTGCGCCCCTGCATTGCGAGCCATTCCCAGGCCGGATATGAGTGCCTCATATTCTGCTTTGCTGTTAGAGGCCTTGAAGTTGATACAGAGGGAGTACTGGAGGATAAAGTCATCTGGGCCTGCCAGAATGACCCCGGCCCCGCTTCCCTCGTTACAAGAGGAGCCATCCACATAAACCGACCAGACAGGTGGTCCCTTCATTGCTTGGCTGAAGTCGGGGATGGTACTTTCAACTATGAATTCTGCTAAGGCCTGAGCCTTGATCGCGGTCCGAGGCTGATAAGTTATATCATGCTGGCTCAGCTCGATAGACCACTTCATAAGACGACCGGAGGTCTCCGGCTTGTGGAGCACTTGCTTCAGCGGTTGGTCGGTAAGAATGACCACCGAATGCGAATGAAAATACGGGCGAAGCTTTCTCGCGGCCATCACCAGGGCATAAGCCATTTTTTCTATCATCGGGTAGCGGAGCTCGGCATCCCGAATACCTTGCTCACATAGTAGGCATGGCTTTCCTAGGAGGCATGGCTGGAGAAGATCTGACCAACGGGAAGAGGGGAGGCTGCTATTCGTTAGATTTCCACAGACGGTGCCAATATGTTGCTGCTAAATCTGGTGTGGGGGCAAACAGATAGTATCTGTGGATTCTTAGGAAACTTTGAATAGCAAACCTGTTACCTGTTCTGCCGGAGTTTGATGCTGACTCCCGCCGTACACCTGCAAAAAGTGCGAGACACCGGGGTTGTTCCTGGCGACGCACCCTCCGACGCTCAAGTCAGTAATCAGAAGTTATTATGAAGAGCGCAAAAACTGGCAAAAGATTGATTACCTCTTAATGGAGATGGATGGGGGGTATTTATAGGTGCCGCTGGGATCAGATTAGGAATGTAATCTCCCTGTGGTTAGATAAGGAATGTAATCCCTAATCCCCAGTGAAGGGATAGATATGAATCAGGGCCGTTGATTAGGATTCAATCAGAAACCCTAATTCTATCTCTTCTAGACCGGGTTTGCTGCTGGTTGAAACTCGCACCCAGTTGAGGTGGATCCGTTCGCAGGTTAGTGGGTCTTTAAGGAGGAGAACCAGCACCCGCTTCAGACCCATTGGTAGGTGAAATTACCATTTTACCCCTGGGCTTCAAGATTCGTGCCCGATTTGGACGGTTCCGATTTAACCCCATTTTTAGCCATATCAACTCCCAATATAGTCAGCTCGATCAGATCAATTCCGAAGGTTCTATCCCCAATCACAATCTCGCAATCAGCATAGTACTGATCAGTGGTTAAAGTTTCCCCTGATGGAGTAACTACTGCTAAGACCTTGCCTGGAAAAATCTTCGGTTCAACTCCCAACACTTTAGCAAATTTAGGAGACACAGAAGTATGAGAGGATCCAGTATCGAACAAAACAACAGCTTTCATTCCATTCAAATAAAGTTCTCCTGTTACATAATACACACTCATTACGTAACAGTTCACTAAATAAACGGAAAAAAGAAACAACATGAACCTCTAAATATCTGCCCTCGTACCAGTGATGGCATGATTCACCTCATCGGCATCAGCTTCGGTCAAGGCAAATACTCGCCCTTGTTGGTACGGTCGCTTACCAGTCAGCTGCATTGGTACATTGCGATTACCATTTCGTGGCTTGGGGCATTGAGATTGGTAATGTCCCGTCTCACCACAGTTGAAGCAATTTACCGCAGGAGGTCTCACCACATTGTTCCCGGTTCCTCCAACCACATTAATAGCGTTCGCCCCTGTCGGTTTGAACCTTTGTGCGGATGGTTGTCCCTTGAAATTCCTAGAATTTGCGGGCCTCTTTCCAGACTGCCAGTCGTTCCTCCGATTCTGAACAACATGAAACTGCTCCATGTCTGCTTCCGTGGCTGCCGCGCGCTTGACCAGTTTGTCGAATATTCTGATACCAAGAGGTATCATCTGGGACCTCAAGCTCGGCCTCAATCCATGCTCGAACTTACGAGCCTTCTTCGCCTCATCCATCACTAATTCAGGAGCATACCTAGAGAGCTGACTAAATTTGGTCTCGTACTCTCTAACTGACATGCCACCTTGTTGCAGTGATAGAAACTCCATAGCCTTCTTCTCCTGGACGTCTGAAGGAAAGTAATGACTGCGGAATTCTTCCAAAAATTCCTCCCAGCCAAGAACAATACCTCCCATTGTCCGCTTCATCGACTGCCACCACACAGCCACATCCTTCTCAAGTTGCAGAGTCGCCAACTTCATCATGCTGCCTTCAGGGGTGTCCAAGACTTCGAATATAGTCTCTACCTGCCTGATCCAGTTGTCAGCCGCGTCAGGGTCTGACTTTCCTTCGAACACCGGTGGTTTCATTCGCTTGAACGATTCCACGAGTTTGATTGCTTCGGGCACCGGATGCACAGGTACCCTTCCTTGGTTCTGATTCATGGCCACGGTGTTGAGTGTCTGGTAGACCCTCGCGAGTTCCGTTTCCATGTCCAGACCTTCTCCATTTCTTGCACTTCTTCTAGCCATATTCTGATGCAAAAGATCCATTAAATTCGAAGAATAAGACATGAATTTTAAATCAACTTTGCATTTTATTGAATTTCAAACTTTATACATTCAAATTGAAAACATTTCTTGACATCAGAATGAAAACATTAGAAGCTACAATAGTCTAACTCCTACGGTTCCTCTTCGCTTCACGAAGTTCTCCCCGTAGTTCTTCAACTTCTTCCTTCAGCACATCGGTCATATTCTTCCTCTTCTCGAGTTCCCATACACGATGACTGAGAACCGCAAAATCATCCTTGCGCTTTGCCAACTGAGCCTCCAATAATCCGACTCTCTCCTGCAGTGTTTCTACCTGCCTCTGGAGAGATATCACAAGACTACTTGGAACTGGTTCTTCTTCTTTGTCAGAAGAGTCATCAGATGAGTCCGGAGGTGGGGTTATCTCTCGGGACTCAGGCCATTCCTCTCTGTCAGAGTCAGCTTGCCTTGGGTAGTACTCTTCCTCGGAATCTGCTTGTCCAGTATAATAATCTTCCTCTATGATATGCCAATTGTCGTCTCCAGTAGGGTCGAAGTGATCAGCCATCTTAGAAATAGGGAGGAAGAAGCATAAGTCATAGAGCAACACAAATGTAAATAACTTACAATTAAATCTCTAGACTCAAACACACACTCTAATGTCCACTTCTAGGGTGTCATTCCGTATAAATTTGTACTAGTGTGAAGCGTGGCTCTGATACCACTCTGTAACGCCCCGAATTCCAAAAATACACTGAATTCGAGATTCCACAGGATCTTTACACTTCTTTCGTACAATTTTACAAGGAATTTAAAACTTTTCACTTTACATCAGAGTTACATGAAAACTTTACACTTTACATTTTACAGCGGAAGCAAATTTACAACATTTAAATAAATGTACATCAACATTTGAATAATCTCTAAGCATCTGTGCTTCTTTAATCTTTATCATGTCATTTACCCTGCATACAAAAATGTGGGTACGTCAGTTTATTCAATCGACGAACATTATACTGGCCATCCTCTCTATGCCGTAAATAGTATAATTGATTTTCCATATTTAACAAACACAAACTTGTCACATATCAAACTAAAGGGAATACCCTATTGATGTCGTGTTGTGATTGTGCACTTAGTCCTTAATGCAATCATTTATACTATATGACACTAATGCACACTTGTTCGGATTCTATGCATCCCATACTATATAGGACCGAGGGCAAGCCTCTTAATCGTTCTTCATTTTGTAGGGTTCAATCCCTCGTCATGACTTACTCTACTACTGTAACTACGGTAAGTATCCTAGATAATCTATGAGTACAAGCTCATGTACAGAAAACCTAGAGGAGAATTCCACGCCATGTCTTGATGCATCAAGCATGCATTTTGTGGCAATTCAGCCTCCTTCATGGCACACGATCCTCTTGCAGTCACCAAACATCCCACAAGAGTTGACAAGATCCCGATAATTCCGGAGTAGTGCCCACGCCATGTCCTGACGCATCAAGCATGCATTCTGTGGATCACTCTCACATCGTAGACTCGAGGCCCTTATACTTGTGTTTTTCTCTCACTTTCATCACCTCTTCACTATGCACTAATTCTTAATTTAATGAAATCATGAACAAAATCAATCTTCTTAGAGTTAGCCCTCTCACTACTACTAGTCTTATTTCTTTCATTTCACAATGACACAAACTGGTCTTTTCAATGTCAATAATCATAATTCATCACTTTCACTTGCCGGTGTGAGTTTTGGCTACACCCTAATTTTTAATTTCAATTCACAAATTTACATGTTTGAGTTGTCATACTCAATAACATTTCTCTTTTCCAAACACATGATTTCTAAATTATTCATGAGTCAATAACCATACATGGAGTTTAATTATTCATCATGTATTTCATCCAATATTTATTTCCACATCAAAATCATATCACCAATTATATGGTCAAAATGAATATTCACAACTCATTCTTGTCACACTATTCTTCAATAAGAATAATTCACGCAAACTTCACAATATATATTTTCTTTCTTTGTTATTTTCCTTTTCTAGCACTTATTTCAATTCTTTTGCAAAACACATCTTTCACAAAAATATAAAAGTGTAGAACCATAGTTCCAACTACACTTTTATTCCCAAAATATACTTCATTTCATTCTAATAACTCCCAATTTATTTTTCATAAGTCACACATAATTTTAGTATAATAATAGTATTTTTTTCATAATTTTTAGACATCAAAAACCCATCAAAAAATCATTTTTTTTCCACAAAGTAAAATTCTGGCCGAGACCAGGATTCCACAAAGTAAAATTCTGGCCGAGACCAGGATTCGAACCAGCAACCAAAGAGAACCCAACCGCACACACTAGCCACTTGGCCACTTGTGCTCATTGGTATAAAGAAGGATTGGAGAGTTATATACTCTCGGACTGAACTTGATTTAATTTTTAAACGCACACAAAATAAAATGGTGTCATCCAGTATCAAACCAGCGATCCGTGGTACACAAGCCGCACACACTGTAGCATTAGAAGCCTCCCGACCACTTGAGCTATAGGCTCAAGTTATCTTCAAATACAACTTATATTTTAATTAAATCAGTTCTCTGTTCAATAGAACATTTCGATGTTTCAAAAGCTCTCAATTGAGTTTTGTTTTTTCTAAATTTCCTGTTGATGAACACAATATTATTCACATTTAGGAGCAATCATCTTAATGCAATAAGACATTTAAAAGCTCTATATGTGGTATTTAACTCTTATTTTCTCTTTTCCATAGGAAACAGCCTAAAACAGAGAAACGAAGCAGATTCAGGATGTTAAGGATGATACACAGGAAATTGTAGATCATCAGTCGACTGGTCCATTACAACAGGCGACTGCCCAGAGAAGTTGATTGTCAACAGCCGACTTGGATGATCAATTATAAAATCTTCAGAAGTCTCGACACAGTCGACTGGTTCGAAGACAAGTCGACTGGTAGGCGGCAGAGTTAAAAGATAAGATATTTGAAGATTCGTCCCAATCTAATCCAAATCAGAACAGATAAGGAAGAAAAGAAGAAAAGAGAAAGAAATAAACGCAGATCAAAGAAAGAAGGAAATAAATAAAAGAAGAGGGTTTTTCTATAAAAGAAAAGGGCAAACCCTAATTCTCTAGCCGTGTTCTATAAATACCAGCCAAGAAGCATAGTTGGGGATTATTCCACGCATCCTGAATCACCGAATCGCAGAGTTCCAGAGTCATCAACAAGAAGCACTTTATCAGCATCAAAGAAGAAGAAAGGAGATTAAGTACTAACAAAAGAACAGCCGGTCGACTGTGTGACAGCCAGCCGACCTATCTGACCGAACTACATCAGTTTATTCCTTCTCTTTCTATTTCTTTTATGTTAATCATGTATTTGAACTTCTTGATTAATAAACGTCTTATTATGTAGAACTAATTTCATAGTTGGGTGATTGAAACCGTAGTTATGTAATGCTATATTCTTCTGTGTTCTTCTATTTTACTTATTGATTGAATCTGATTGAATTGATATAGATTTATGGTTATCAAACTTGTTCTCAAAGTTCTGAGAGCAGTCGACTGAGGTGACAGTCAGTCGACTGACATACAGAACTTGAGAATATCAAGTTTGCATACCATCTATCTGAATCTGTTATATGAGCATATTGAGACGACCCGTATCTCGTGCCCGTAACTTGTAACAAGAGAATCTTTAGGGGTTCTTGGTTCAATCAACTTGAAGGATCTAGATCTGATACCAATTTCTAGAACTTCAAGTGTTTGTTCGTTTCCATTGATCTTATGTTTTCTTTAAGTGCAACTTAGTAGATACCATGCTAAATACTTAAGGGAAGAAACGAATTAGAGTAGATACCATGCCTAATTCTTGGCTTAGGGAAACGGTACTTTAAGGAGTAGATACCATGCCCTTGAAGGGAACAAACATGAGTAATAAGAAGAAGTTCAGAAGGTGACTTAGCAATATTGACTATTAGTGGAAATCTAAACCCAACTACTTAATAAATATTTGTGATTCAGCACTTCTTAATTTAGTTTTAATCTTTTCATTTCTTTTAGATCTTTAGAACAACTCCTTATGATTCTTATTCTTTTTATTGGTTAGTAAGTTAATTTCTACAATCTCTGTGGGATCGACCCTTGCTATTGCTACGCTTCTATAAACGATTCGTGCACTTGCGAGGTTTTAATTTGTGTCTAGTTTTATCTATTTATTTAGGTAGCTAGATTGCACAACAAGTTTTTGGCACCGTTGCCGGGGATTGTTAGCATTTTAACTTACAAATCAGTAAATCTTTTCTTTTATTTTCTTTCCTTTTATTAATAAATATTTTTCTTTTAGGTTACAGAATTTTGGTGGATGCACGGAAGGAGATCACTTCGTCCAGAGCTACTACCAATTGACGCAGAAACAGAACGCACTTTGCACAGATTAGGTCGACTGACTGCGACCAACCAGTCGACTGCACAGAGACTCAATTCACGAGCAATAATGGCAGAAGAAATAACCAATCGAGTACCAATGCAGGACAAATTCACTTCGAAGAACATTGAGCAACCTTCCTGCATTGCGTATCAACCTAATGTCACAGGGAACATGCATCTATCTCCTCAGTTACTTAGCATGGTTCCCCACTTTAGTGGCAAACCTGATGAAGAGCCGCACCTCCATCTGCAAGACTTCTTTGATCTTTACAGGACACAAAGCGTTCAAGGGCTCACCCCTAAGCAAATCAGGTTAATACTGTTCCCTTTTTCTTTAAAACTTAATGCTAAACTATGGTACAATTCTTTGGAACCAGGATCAATTAATTCATGGGAGCAACTGGCCACGAAATTTTTGAAAGAATTCTTCCCAGCCCAGAAGACCAAACAATTGAAAAGGGAGATTCAACTCTTCCAACAAAAAGATGGAGATTTATTCTTCGAAGCATGGAAAGATTTCGAGAACAAACTTCTCAAATGCCCTACGCACAACATGCCTAAAGATGATCAGGTACAAGCTTTTTATGAAGGTTTAAATGATACTAACAAGGCAATTGTGGATTCAGCTTGCAACGGGATCTTAATGAGGAAAAGCGGTGAAGAGGCCATTGAACTATTTGAAGAACTCAGCGAGAATTCACAACAATTCTCAACAAGGAGGGGCCCTTCCAAAAAACAGGGAGTTTACGAAATTTCTAATAGCAATAACATTCAATTGGAAATGGTAAACATGAATAAGAAAATTGATATGCTTGTTAATGCAATGTCGATGATGGGTGGAGTTAAAAATCAAACAAACGAAATTTGTGCAATTTGTTCTCATTTAGATCATACAACTGATACATGTCCCATGTCTTCTTTCACAGATCAGGAGCATGCACACTATGTAGGTCGAGGAGTGTTTCCACCAAAGAACAATCCCTTCTCGAACACATACAATCCAGGGTGGAGGAACCATCCAAATTTCTCATGGAGCAATAATCAAGGAACTCAATTCACACAAGGACATGCACGAAACTTTCAGATGGGAAGTGGGATTGATCGGCCAGTCCAAGAACAAAAGAAGTTGGATTTTGAATCGACCGTTCTTCAATTGCTCCAACAACAACATCAAACAAACAACCAACAAGGGCAAGCAATTCAGAAATTGGAAACACAAATAGGTCAAATTACAAAAGAATCAAGCGAGCGGAAGGCAGGAGAACTCCCATCACAAATTATACCAAACCCTGGAGGCCAAGAACAGCTCAAGGCAGTGACAACATTAAGAAATGGTAATGTAATTGACAACAAAGTTGGAACACACACAGAAGAAGCAGAAACACAACCATCAAAAGTTTTGGGTTCCAACAAGGTAAGTGAAAAAGAAAGGACAGTTTCGCCACCATTCCCTCAAAGGTTAGTCAATAAAAAGAAAGAACAACATTTATCTGACATCTTTGAAACTCTCAAAAAGGTAGAAATTAATATCCCCCTACTTGATGCTATTAAACAAATCCCTTCGTATGCCAAATTTTTGAAAGACTGTTGTACTCACAAAAGAACATTTCAGGTTAAGGAAGATGTGGCTTTGACAGAGGAAGTGAGCGTTGTACTATTAAGAAAATTACCTCCTAAACTGAAGGATCCAGGTAGTTTCACTATTCCTTGCAGGGTTGGTGAGCACTTCTTTGAAAAGGCACTCCTAGACTTGGGGGCAAGCATCAATCTTCTTTCTTACTCTGTTTACGAAAAGCTAGGATTGGGGGAACTCAAACCAACATCCATCACATTGCAATTGGCAGATCGCAGCATCAAAAGACCTAGAGGTATTTTGGAAGATGTCCTAGTTCAGGTAAACGATTTTATTTTGCCTGCTGATTTTGTTGTGTTGGATATGGAGGAATCTTCAATGCCATCGTCTCTACCGATCATCCTAGGGAGGCCCTTTATGAGTACAGCTGATATAAAAATTTGTGTTAAAAAGGGTACTATAAGTATGAAAATAAATGGAAAAAAAGTTGAATTTAAAATGTTTGATACACTTAAATTACCACATGATGACCATGAATGCTATAATGTTGATGTGGTACAGGAGATTGTTGATCAAACATTTCAGGTACATAGCATTGAACCACTACAGGCTGCAATTACACAATCTATAACTTCGTCTAATGTTGAACAGGAACCCAATGACCAGAGGATTGCAGAGATAGTACACCACCCTGAAAGTCCAAAGTCATATTCAGGTACGCCTGCACCTGTCTTTGAAAAATTGGTGTCTGATAATATTTGCGTTTCTTCAGATCAGGCGACTGGCGAACAGAACAAGTCGACTGATGTCAAGGGGCAGTCGACTGTACCGAGATTTCCAGACATAGAACTTAAGCAACTGCCCGACCATTTGAAGCATGCATATTTGGGCGAGAACCAGACGCTGCCTGTGATAATTGCTGCGAACCTGAGTGCACAGGAAGAAGAAAAATTGCTGAGGGTATTACGAGAACACAAAAGTGCAATAGGATGGACCATAGCAGACATCAAGGGAATAAGTCCATCCAAATGCATGCATAGAATCCTCCTTGAAAACAACGCAAAACCAAGCAGGGAGGCACAGAGAAGGCTTAATCCAAACATGAAAGAAGTTGTAAGAGCAGAGATTCTGAAGCTGCTAGATGTTGGCATCATCTACCCCATCTCAGACAGCAAATGGGTAAGTCCTATACATGTGGTGCCTAAGAAAAGTGGAGTCACAGTGGTGAAGAATGAAGAGAATGAGCTCATCCCTACGAGAGTGACCCCAGGATGGAGGGTATGCATTGATTACAGGAAACTTAATAATGAAACCAGGAAAGATCACTTCCCTCTTCCTTTTATTGATCAAATGTTAGAAAGATTAGCAGGATATAGTCATTATTATTTTTTAGATGGTTATAGTGGCTATAATCAAATTGCTATTGCTCCAGAAGATCAAGAAAAGACCACTTTTACATGTCCTTTTGGTACTTTTGCATACAGGAGGATGCCCTTTGGATTGTGCAATGCACCAGCTACATTTCAGAGATGCATGATGAGTATATTTTCAGACATGGTGGAAAGGTTCATCGAGGTATTTATGGATGATTTTAGTATTTTTGGATCTTGTTTTGATGAATGCCTTAACCATTTGTAGCTTGTGCTAAAAAGATGTGAAGAATGCAATTTTAGTGCTGAATTGGGAAAAGTGCCATTTTATGGTACAACAAGGTATTGTGTTAGGACATATAGTGTCAAAAAGAGGCATAGAGGTAGACAAGGCAAAAATTGACATCATATCAAAACTACCTCCCCCCACTACAGTCAAGGGTGTTAGGAGTTTTCTTGGACATGCAGGATTCTATAGAAGATTTATAAAAGATTTCTCAAAAATCTCCAAACCCCTGTGTGATTTGTTAGCTAAGGATGTTGAGTTTGCATGGACAGAAGAGTGCACAACTGCTTTTATTACATTGAAAAATCTTCTCATTTCTGCACCTATTGTCATGGCACCAGATTGGAGTCATCCTTTCGAGCTCATGTGTGATGCAAGTGATTATGCTTTAGGGGCTGTTTTAGGTCAAAGAATTAATAAGGTACCCCATGTTATTTACTATGCTTCTCGAACTTTAAACGATGCACAGCTAAATTATTCTACTACTGAAAAAGAAATGTTAGCTGTTATTTTTGCTGTAGAGAAGTTTAGATCATATTTAATTGGTTCTAAAGTTATTGTTTTCACTGACCATGCTGCTTTGAGATATTTGTTTGCTAAAAAGGATGCTAAGCCTAGGTTGATCAGATGGGTGTTGTTGCTTCAAGAATTCGATCTTGAGATTAGAGACAAGAAAGGAAGTGACAATGTTGTGGCAGATCACATGTCCAGACTACTGCATGAGGAAGAAAGAATTCTCCCACTTAATGAAAATTTCCCGGATGAACACCTATTTGAAATAAACATATCACCGGGACAGTCGACTGGTATCTCACTACTCATATTTTCCATGGTTTGCAGATATTGTAAATTATCTCACTGCTCATGTTTTCCCTCCAGGTATGACAAGTTAAGAAAGAAAGAGACTGGTGGCCTTGTGCAAACACTATTATTGGGATGATCCTTATTTGTTCAAATTCTGCCCTGATCAAATTATAAGAAGATGTGTGGCAAAAGAGGAACAAATGAGTATTTTACAACATTGCCACCAATATGCATGTGGAGGACATTTTGGACCAAAAAGAACAGCACTCAAGGTATTACAATCTGGATTTTATTGGCCTAAAGTATTCAAAGATGCTTTTTCTTTTTGCAGGACTTATGACAAATGCCAAAGGACAGGCAACATCTCGTCTAGAAATCAAATGCCATTGCACAACATACAAGTAATCGAGCTTTTTGATGTTTGGGGAATCGACTTCATGGGTCCCTTTCCTAACTCATTTGGTTATTTATATATTCTTGTTGGTGTGGATTATGTGTCTAAATGGGTCGAGGCTGTCCCCTCAAAAACTAATGATCACAAAGTTGTTGTCAAGTTTTTGCAGGAGAACATTTTCACTATGTTTGGTACACCACGATAATTAGTGATGGAGGGAGCCACTTCAATAACTTTTCATTTTCTTCTTTGATGAAGAAGTATGGTATTACACATAGAGTGGGTACTCCATATCATCCTCAAACTAGTGGGCAAGTGGAGATTAGCAACAGAGAAATCAAGAGCATTTTGGAAAAGACAGTCAACACAAGGAGGAAGGATTGGTCGTTGCGCTTGAATGATGCATTATGGGCCTACCGAACAGCTTACAAAACACCCATCGGCATGTCACCATACCGGTTGGTCTTTGGAAAAGCCTGTCATCTACCAGTGGAGTTGGAACATAAAGCCTATTGGGCCATCAAAAGGTTCAATTTTGATATGAAACAAGCAGGTGACAAAAGAAGATTGCAACTAAATGAGCTTGAAGAGTTGAGGCACGACGCATATGAAAATGCAAAGTTGTACAAGGAAAGGACCAAGTTGTACCATGACAAAAAGCTAGCACGAAAGGAGTTCAATGAAGGACAGAAGGTATTGATATACAACTCAAGATTGAGACTCTTTCCAGGCAAGCTCATGTCAAGATGGTACGGGCCATACATTGTCACAAGAGTCTTTCCACATGGTGCATTAGAGGTTCATAGCAAAGAAAAGAATCAAACATTTAAGGTGAACGGGCATAGAGCAAAGCCATACATAGAGATGAGCATAGAACCGCAAGAGGAAGATGTGAATCTCCAAACCATTCAATACATGGCATGACCTCATCAAGTCTAGCTGAAGACAGAAAACACAGTGCTTATTGGGAGGCAACCCAATTTTCAGGGGAGTATTTACACTTTCCCGTTATTTTCTTTTCGTTATTCATTTTTATTTTCATCTTTTATTTTATTCTCTTCCCTTCAAACTCGTTGGTAACACAAGCCTCTATTTTAAGTTTTGTGCAAACATTGAGGACAATGTTCCATTTAAGTTTGGGGGTATTGGGGGTATTTAGTTATATGGCGTCTTTTGAATTTTTTTAGGATAGACAATTTCTTATAAAGCATGAGTAAGCATACTTATTTACTTTAGGATTATTGAGTTTCATATTCCCCTACAAAATTGCATGAGTCATGCGACTATACATAATAAACAATTGTGATGCTTTTTCTAGTGATTATTCCCTTTGATTTAGTCCTAAATCAAGTTTAAGTAAATAGAGTGATAAAATATATATATATATATTTGAATAAAGTCAATCTACTCCAATGTTTTGAGTGCTTAGTAACTAGGGGTATTCATCACCAATGTTTACCTTTACGTCAAATGGCAACTTGAAATATGAGTATGCAAAGCACTTTAAAGTTTGTGACTTGCTGAGTAACCGGGTGGATTCATCACAAATGTTTTGCATTCGCGTCAAAAGGCAAGTGACAACTTTAGAGAAGAGACTATTAAAAATAAATAAATAAATAAAATAAATAAATAAATAAATTTCTCTAGTTTGCTACTCGGTTTGTAGTAGAGAAAAGGGGATAATCACAGATTGAGTAGTCGCATACTATAACTACATTAATTGCATGACAAATATGATGAAGTTTGGGAATTATGAACAAATAATCGCACTGGAGAAAGTAGGTATGTTTAATTTTACTTTATCTAAAATTGTTTACATTGTTATATGTTGATGCTCACATAATAAGAATTCTTGGTGGTTGAGTCTATCATTATTAGTATCCCCTTGTTCATAAATTCACTTTTTGCTTGAGGACAAGCAAAAGCTAAGTTTGGGGGTATTTGATGAACACAATATTATTCACATTTAGGAGCAATAATCTTAATGCAATAAGACATTTAAAAGCTCTATATGTGGTATTTAACTCTTATTTTCTCTTTTCCATAGGAAACAGCCTAAAACAGAGAAACGAAGCAGATTCAGGATGTTAAGGATGATACACAGGAAATTGCAGATCATCAGTCGACTGGTTCATTACAACAGGCGACTGCCCAGAGAAGTTGATTGTCAATAGCCGACTTGGATGATCAATTATAAAATCTTCAGAAGTCTCGACACATTCGACTGGTTCAAAGACAAGTCGACTGGTAGGCGGCAGAGTTAAAAGATAAGATATTTGAAGATTCGTCAAAATCTAATCCAAATCAGAACAGATAAGGAAGAAAAGAAGAAAAGAGAAAGAAATAAACGCAGATCAAAGAAAGAAGGAAATAAATAAAAGAAAAGGGTTTTTCTATAAAAGAAAAGGGCAAACCCTAATTCTCTAGCTGTGTTCTATAAATACCAACCAAGAAGCATAGTTGGGGATTATTCCACGCATCCTGAATCACCGAATCGCAGAGTTCCAGAGTCATCAACAAGAAGCTCTTTATCAGTATCAAAGAAGAAGAAAGGAGATTAAGTACTAAGAAAAGAACGGCCGGTCGACTGTGTGACAGCCAGCCGACCTATCTGACCGAACTACATCAGTTTATTCCTTCTCTTTCTATTTCTTTTATGTTAATCATGTATTTGAACTTCTTGATTAATAAACGTCTTATTATGTGGAACTAATTTCATAGTTGGGTGATTGAAACCGTATTTTTGTCATGCTATATTCTTCTGTGTTCTTCTATTTTACTTATTGATTGAATCTGATTGAATTGATATAGATTTATGGTAATCAAACTTGTTCTCAAAGTTCTGAGAGCAGTCGAATGAGGTGACAGCCAGTCGACTGACATACAGAACTTGAGAATATCAAGTTTGCATACCATCTATCTGAATCTGTTATATGAGCATATTGAGACGACCCGTATCTCGTGCCCGTAACTTGTAACAAGGGAATCTTTAGGGGTTCTTGGTTCAATCAACTTGAAGGATCTAGATCTGATACCAATTTCTAGAACTTCAAGTGTTTGTTCGTTTCCATTGATCTTATGTTTTCTTTAAGTGCAACTTAGTAGATACCATGCTAAATACTTAAGGGAAGAAACGAATTAGAGTAGATACCATGCCTAATTCTTGGCTTAGGGAAACGGTACTTTAAGGAGTAGATACCATGCCCTTGAAGGGAACAAACATGAGTAATAAGAAGAAGTTCAGAAGGTGACTTAGCATTATTGACTATTGGTGGAAATCTAAACCCAACTACTTAATAAATATTTGTGATTCAGCACTTCTTAATTTAGTTTTAATCTTTTCATTTCTTTTAGATCTTTAGAACAACTCCTTATGATTCTTATTCTTTTTATTGGTTAGTAAGTTAATTTCTACAATCTCTGTGGGATCGACCCTTGCTATTGCTACGCTTCTATAAACGATTCGTGCACTTGCGAGGTTTTAATTTGTGTCTAGTTTTATCTATTTATTTAGGTAGCTAGATTGCACAATGTAGCGCCCCGATTTCCATATACTGGGAAACCGTGACACGAGCCAAGACCTTTGCTTCAATTAGTCACAATACACAGAAAAACAGGAGAATTTAAAACTTTTTATTCAATACACAAAGTGTTACATGTCTGAATACTGTACAACTGTAATACTTTACAATGGAGTTACAATATTGCCTTTACATTTCTAAGTGTTACAACCTTCACATCTTACATCAGAGTACTCCTTAACTAATACAGAATCAATACATATTTTGCAGCGGAACTAAACTTAATACCGACTCCTTGCTTTCCTCGCCTTGTGTCCTCCTGAATATCGCCTTTGTACTTCTGCGATCCAGTACCTATGGAAGTGGGGACGTCAGTATTCACTGACGCTTAAAGGCTGATCATATAGCAGCGAATCTTCCAAACAATATACAAAATATAGCAATGGTGTAGTTTAAGTGTACGTGAGTGCTATGACTAGACTCTAATGCGATGTTTACATAGAACTAGGATGCTCCTATTCTAATATCAGCAAGTTTCCGAAAGCAACATGCAGCCCATACTACATGCGGCTCCATCTCAAGCCGTTTCTCCATATATAGGGATTGAACCCGCGTTATGAATTTCTAATTGCACACATCCTGTTCCTGACAACTACACGTGACTCGCAAGGCTGCAGATGTGGTCATGTGCCACTGTTGTATTTCGCCCGTGGTGTCTATGTTCGCCACCGCGACCCGGCTAACCGGACCTCACTCAAATTAGACGAACCCAATGTATCGGGCGTCATTCCAAAAATCACACTATAGGGTTTCGCAAGCGCAGGGTAGCGCAAAGCCTACCCTGTGGCACCCTCTGGGGTATCGCAAGCACAGGACTGCACAATGCATCCTGTGGCACCCCTAGCCACGGTACTCCACGAATTAACAGCGCGAGATACGCAACCCGTGTCCTCAACTTGTGAGACGGCACCGTACGTATCCCTTTGACAGGAAGGCACAACCCAGTACACCACCTATGATCTGCCTCAAGGGACGAGTTAGTGTAAGGGGCCCCCTACAACTGACCCCTCTCTCTCGGCAAAAGGGTTTAAGTAAACTGATCCTTATAAGTCACTATCCTAGTGATGTCCCTGACTCGAACAATCCTAGGGATGACGATATTATAACACAACATGCTAGGCCTTAAATTAGGCTTCGCAAGACAACTTTACTAGGCTGCTCAACCTAGATTTACCAGAATCCTTCAGGACCCGGTTCGTGGCTCATCGATCCAAGACTTTGGCCGTTGCGAATATACACGCACGCCGCTACCCTAGACTTGGATTCTGTCTATACTCCGGTCCTCGATCAACCTACCCTAGTTAAGATTCGACGGTACACAAGGAGTGACTCCTCCACAGTTCCTTAGGGTAGAAACATATGTCTTGATGGTCGATAGCCCTTAGGGTGGTAACATCACCCTAGACAGCACAACTAACTGTGTACTAGCTAACAAGCTATACACGAGTAATAACCACATACGAGCCAACTAAGCTACGTATGAAACAATAACTACCTACGAGCCAGGCGGGCCTCGTAGGAGATAACCACGTACATACCAACCAAATAAGCCGCGTATGAGACCAACAGCTACGCACGGGCCGGTCGGGCCGCGTACGAGATAATAACCTACATACGAGCCGACTAAGCTATGTATGAGACCCACAGCTACATACGGGCCAGTCGAGCCACGTACGAGCACGACCGTTTGCAAACAACCATACAGGTAATCAATCCTAGAAGCAACCAAACGTGCTTACTAACAAACTTAATCTTCTACTATTAGAAGCAACAAAGGGATCTACTTGTAGTCTAAGATCGGTATTCTACTAAGGAAGAATCCGAAGGCGACATAACCGCCTTTATCGAATTAACTATCGCTAGTGGTCTTCCCGATCTTACTACTTCGACCTATAATGTCTTAGGCATGACATACACTCGTAGGCATCTTCCTAAAGTAATCCAATTACAAAATAGAACTACTCACCATCACACTCCTAAGTATGAATATGATTAATGCTTGTGTTTTCATCGAGCTTAAGCATAAAAATCACTACGACCTAGACATAGAGTCTACTATAGTCAAGCGAGCATGAAAGCTTACTACTTATCTTGACTAATCAACATAACACAAGCATGGATAGATAATTAATATAACATACAATCATTCCAAGGTATAGTAGATATTCTAACATTACTCCTACAATGTTCTAATCATGTATTACTCTAGCATGGCATAGAATCCAACATAAATCACTACAACTAGCCATGGGTAGTTTCTTTACCCTAAGCATGAACATCCTAGTATGGGTATCCTTAACTTAATATGATCAATAATTTGCATGATCCCTACTTACTTAGCATGAATCATGGTCATTCACTAACATAGTATACACTTCTCTACCATTTATCTAGCATGATATACAATTTGCATACAATTTAAACTAGCATGATATGCAAAATACTCACAATTAAGCTAGCATGATATATCGCTTTCCAACAATTGAACTAGCATGGTATATGATTTTATCATGGATCCTACAACACTCTAGGCACAATAAAATTTATCCAAACATGGTAGGAAACTCTTGGATTGAATCCTACACATTCTAAGCATAACTAAGTCACTAAACATAATAGGAAACTTTAGGAATGAATCCTACAAAATTCTAGCATAAGAGAGTTACTAAACATGATAGGAAAAGAATCCTACAACATTACCAAGCATGATAGGAAAAGAATCCTACAACATTCTAAATGTTAAGCATGATGGGATAATTTTAATAAACATCCTACAACTAATTAGCATAGAATCATGGTAGGAAAAAAGTCCTACAACCTCCTAAACATAAAGCATGATGGGATAATTTTAATAGACATCCTACAACTAATTTAGCATAGAATCATGGTAGGATACTTTTAGCAAAAGTCCTACAACTAACTAAGCATGAACATGGCTTCTAATTCTTTTTAGAAGCAAAGCTACAATTAACTAAGCATGGTAAACATGGTAGGATATTTTTTAAAGCAATCCTACAACTAACTAAGCATGGATATGGCTTCTAATTATTTTTAGAAGCAAAGCTACAACTAACTAAGCATGGTAAACATGGTAGGATATTTTTAAAGCAATCCTACAACTAACTAAGCATGGATATGGCTTCTAATTATTTTTAGAAGCAAAGCTACAACTAACTAAGCATGGTAAACATGGTAGGATATTTTTAAAGCAATCCCACAACTAACTAAGCATGGATATGGCTTCTAATTATTTTTAGAAGCAAAGCTACAACTAACTAAGCATGGTAAACATGGTAGGATATTTTTAGCAAAGGTCCTACAACCTCCTAAACATAAAGCATGATGGGAAAACATCCTACAACTAATTAAGCATGAATATGGCTTCTAACATTTTTAGAAGTGGTCCTACAACATTAGTAGCATAAAAATGGCTTCTCACCATTTTTAGAAAAGATCTTACAACATGTGAAACATGAACATGGCTTCTAAATATTTTTAGGAGTAGTCCTACAACATTAGAAGCATAAATATGGCTTCTAATTATTTTTAGAAGCAAAGCTATAACATTAGAAGCATGAATATTGCTTCTAAATATTTTTAGAAGCAATCCTACAACACTTGAAGCATAAATATGGCTTCTAAATATTTTTGGAAGTGATCCTACAACATAAGTAGCATGAATAAGGCTTCTAATCATTTTTAGCAAAGATCCTACAACATAAGTAGCATGAATAAGGCTTCTAATCATTTTTAGAAATGATCCTACAACACTTGAAGCATAAATATGGCTTCTAAATATTTTTGGAAGTGATCCTACAACATAAGTAGCATGAATAAGGCTTCTAATCATTTTTAGCAAAGATCCTACAACATAAGTAGCATGAATAAGGCTTCTAATCATTTTTAGAAAAGATCCTACAACATAAGTAGCATGAATATGGCTTCTAATCATTTTTAGAAGTAATCCTACAATATTAGTAGCATGGGAATGGCTTCTAAATATTTTTAGAAGCAATCCTACAACATTTTACTACTACTACTACTCCTATTTTAAACAAAACATAATTAACTACTACTACAACATACAACTTACTACTATTGCTACTACTTCATTCTCATCAAAAAAAATCACAACATACAACTTACTACTATTACTACTACCTTATTAATCAACATACATGCTACTACTACTTCATTTTATTACATACTACTACTTATTATTTTAGCTTACTACTACTTAGTAGCTTACAAATCTTTGTGATTACTAGTGATAAAGAAAAGATCATTTTTATCTTATTTTACTTTACAAAAGAAAAGATCTTTTTAATTAGCTACAACTAGTGATTAAAAATGAAAGAAAGATCATTTTTAATTAATTACAACTAGTGATTAAAAATAAAAGAAAGATCTTTTTAATTAATTACAACTAGTTATTAAAATGAAAGAAAGATCCTTTTTAATTTATTTACAACTAGTGAAGAAAGATCTTTTTAATTAATTACAACTAGTGATTAAAAATGAAAGAAAGATCCTTTTTAATTAATTACAACTAGTGATTAAAAATAAAAGAAAGATCTTTTTAATTAATTACAACTAGTGATTAAAAATGAAAGAAAGATCTTTTTAATTAATTACAACTAGTGATTAAAAATGAAAGAAAGATCTTTTTAATTAATTCTACAACTAGTGTTTACAAGGAAATATCTTTTTATTAGAACTTATGTTCTTATTAGTCCAAGTTTCATAAAGAGTCCTACAACCCCTAATGGTTGTAAAATGAGTTCATATGCTTTGTGTACTAAGTCCTACAACCCACAATGGTTGTATTGTTCAACATTATGCAATATGAGTTTTTAGTCCAATAACATACAAACAAAAGATTACAATACTAAAGTTATGATCTTTAGTACTTACTACTACTACTCTTCTTTTTCCTCTTTTACTTACTATAACATACCACACACTCAACCCAAAAACAGAACAAAATAAGAAGGTAGAAGAAGAAGAAGTCCAACAACAAACAACAAACAAACAAACAAACAAACAAACAAAGAAATCAAGTGTGAAGAAACCCCCACCTTATCTAACTTTGGTGGAAGAACTTGCTAGCTACCTTCTCCTTCCCCTAAGCTTGTTAGAATTCTTCTAAGAACCCTACAAAACAAAACTCTCAAGTTATTTGTTCTCTCTTTCTTTTCCTTTCTTTTCTTTCTTTCTTTCTTTCTTGTTTTCTAAAATGAGAGAAGGAGGAGAATGAAGGGGTATTTATAGGAGAGGATGGGAGGTGGTAAGTGCACCATATGGCACAAAATAACCCCAAAACAAGAAGGCCGGCCATGCCTAGGTGGGAGGTGGGATTGGGGGGAGGTGTTATGTGAGGGAAAGTTGGTGTGGAGGAGGGTTTGTTCTAGAAGAAATCTTAATCCTTTATGTCTTTGTAACCCTAGGTTTAACCTCCTAATCAAACCCTAACCCTCTAATAGGTTTCTCATAACAAGGCAAGTGTTGTCCAAAATACACAACACATAATTCGTATGATGCACTAATCGACATACTACTCGTACGTGCGCATATATGTCCGTATACCGAAAAATCTTCGCATAATCCGTATAAAATAATTAAATCTTGGAAATAATAATAAAATAAATTTTATTATTAGTTCGGAAGATCACGGTATCAATTTGATACAATACGGATATATACTGACCGATATCTGGATACAGATAATGTCTAGGAGCAAACCGGGTAAAAATCACCAAAATAATTTAATTTTGGAATTAAAACAAAATAATAATAAAATAATAATAAAATAATAATTTATATACGGTAATATCCGTCCGGGATATTACACACAACACCTGTAAATCTCCAGAATAGTTATTCAAACAATATTTGATACTCCAGTAATTTAAAAATAATTTTTCCAGTAATTAAACACATATTTTTCATACAATTATTTTAAATTGTACTCTACTACTACCACATCTCATTTCGATATTTCTTATACAATTTAGCATTATTATTTTCTATATCAATTCCCTGTTTATATTCCCCTTTCAAATCCAAAAATATATTTTAAGGCGTTCATTATAAACATTATCACAAAGGGTTCATCCAAGCACTTAAGACAACACTTTCATCTACTAACATTTGCATTTAATTTTGATGCTAATAACGAATTTTACTTCAAGCATTCCATAGCTATAAATAATTCACACACAACATAAGTTTGATGATGGAATAACATACAATCTATTTAGTAACATTTCAATCAACTAATAAGCCATTTTTTTCATTTAAATGCACTCTTATTAATCTTTTTTATGCATTATCATTTCAATTCAATCTTAGCATGCTATCTAATTAGAAACATGGAAAATAACCCACCTAATTCGGAGAGAATAAAATTGCAACACCTCCTAAACACAAGAGTCCTTGTCAAAAGAGCGTTCTTCCTCCTCCTTGATGTGCACCACCGAGCCTCAAAAGATGCCAACCTGAGAGCTCCTTGATGATGATCCCGGCCGTCCCTTGGTGCAAACACACTCACACAACTCTCAATCTTTTTATCTCACTTACTATACTACTAACAATTTGTATTTTCTACTATAGGTTTTGGAGAAATGAAAAGTACAAAAATAACTAGCTAGGGTGGGGGGCAGGGGGGGTAAATTTATACTAAAATTTGAGCAAATGAAGGGTTAGGATCAATCTAGGAGTTAAAAATAAAAGGCTAGGATTCAAGGGGAAGTTGTAGTAACCAACCATGATCAAACAACTACCACCCATAACTCCTCATTTTTTTTTCATTTTCCCTCCAATCCAAAACCGGCCTCCTAGTGTGCTTTTTGCATGTGTACGTGCAATGCACGTGCATTCATTAGTTCTCCATTTAAAAAAGTTGTACATTATATTTTCTGATATGGCTAAAAATGAGGTTTAATCGGAACCGTCCAAATCAGGCACGACTCTTGACGCCCAGGGATAAAACGGTAATTTCACCTACCAATGGGTCTGAGCTGGGTACTGGATCTCATCGTCAAAGATCCAATAACCCACGAACGAATCCACCTCAATCGGGTGCGGGTTTCAACCAGTAGAAAGCCCGATCCAGAGGGATAGAATTAGGGTTTCTGATTAAATCCTAATCAACGGCCCTGATTCATGCCTATCCTTCCACTCGGAATTAGGGATTACATTCCTAATCTGTTTACAAGGAATATTTTCCTTATCAGATCACGGGGATTACATTCCTAATCTGATCCCTAAGACGCCTATAAATACCCCCCATCCATCTCAATTAAAAGGTAATCAATCTTTTGCCAGTTTTCATGCTCTTTCTTAATCATCCCTGATTACTGACTTGAGCGTCGAAGGGTGCGTCGTCGGGAACAACCCCGGTGTCTCGCACTTTTTGCAGGTGTGCGGCAGGAGTCAGCGTCAAACTCAGATGGAACAGGTATACAGGTTTGCTATTCAGTTTTCCTAAGAATCCACAAATACTATCTATTTGCCCCCACACCGAATTTAGCGGCAACAGATTGGCGCCGTCTGTGGGAAACATACGAATAGCAGCCTCCCCTCTTCCCGTTGGTCAGATCTTCTCCAGCCATGCCTCCTAGGAAAGTCAGATCCAGAGGGTCCAAACCCAATCCCGATCAACAACAGGAAGTTCCCCCTCAGCCCGTTCCACAACAGGGGCAACTTCCTCCTTAAGCGGAAGACCCACTCCAACAGGACCTGCCTCCTCCTCAGAACCAACAACCTCCTAAGTGTCCCAATCCGCAGAAATAGCCACTCCATCCGGACCACGTCTCCATCCACAACGCCTCTTCGGACTCTATGGCCTCCCATAATCCCCGAGCTTCCGACCTCCGCAACACCGTCCTCAATCGGCAAAAGATGAGGATCTTCGCCGCCGTCTGGATGAGAACATCGTCCGGATGAGCGATCTCCACACCGCCGAGACAACAGAAGGTCCCCAATCCGAAGGGGGTGGAGAGAGTCCCCCGAACACCACAGGAGAAGGCCCCTTTCCCCTGCCGGTCGGCACCATCATAGGAACGATGAGGCACCCATCACCCGTGCCGAGTTCCAGCAGTTTCAAGCAACCGTCCTCCAATCTCTCAATCTCCGTCCCAACACCAATGCTCCCAAGATTCCCTCTCCTCCTCCGGTCCGAAGTCCTCGCCGATGGTCCCCAACTCCACCTCCAGCTCCTAGCAACTCCCGGCGTATGCAAAGTCCTCGCCGCTCCAGGAGGTACCGTCGTCGTAGCCCCTGCTCTCCCTCGTACGAAGACGAGTCTAGAGGCTCGCCTGATTACCGTCGAAGGGACGATGCTGTATTCTGCCATCTCCATGAGATGGAGAGGCGCTTGGGTCAGTTAGACCGAGAAGAAGAGCTTAGAGGAAGGACTATTCGTCCCAGCAGACCTCCTTTTTCCCGAACCATAATGGATGCACCTGTACCAATCGGCTTCAAGCCTCCTTAATTCGAGAATTATTCCGGAGAAACTGACCCAGTCGATCACATCGAAAGCTTCAAGTCCCTCATGCTCATCCATCAAGCTTCCGATGCTCTGCTCTGCAAAACCTTCCCCGCAACTCTTAAGGGTCCAGCTCAAGAATGGTACTCTCGCCTTGCCCCATCCTCGATATTGTCCTTCGAGCAATTCGAGACCCTCTTCGTCACCCACTTCGTGAGTAGCCGCCAAACTGAGAAGACCAGCATTTCGCTACTCTACCTCCACCAGAAGAAGGGTAAGAAGTTGAGAGACTATGTGAAAAGGTTCACAGCTGAAGCTAGGTCCATAGCATCCCTCGACCAGTCGGTCGCTGCAGCAGCATTTCAATCCAATGTCCTCAACTCCAGCCTCCGCTCCTCCCTCGCCAAGAAGCCCCCGCAGAACTTCTCTAACCTCCTCCTCCGAAGTGAAAAGTATATTCGGGCCGAAGAAGCCGAGCACCGCCCCAACTTGGAGGGGTCTTCCTCTGGGTCCAAGAGAAAGGGAACAGAAGAGGAGGGAGCCAAGAAGCTCCAGAAAGACAATGTCGGCCAGCGCCGACCTCCCCCCAGATTCGAGAAATTTACTCCTCCCACCACCAATGTCTCTACCATTCTAATGGAAGTTGAGAAGAAAGGGATCATACCTCCTGCTCTGAGGATGAACACCCCCGCCAAGAAAAGGGACAAAGAGAAGTGGTGTCATTATCACCGGGACCATGGCCACGACACCAATGATTGTCGGGCCTTGAAGAATGAGATAGAAGCCCTCATCCAGAGGGGGCAACTGACCAGGTTCGTAAGAAAGGATCGAGCCGACCTTCCTCCCCCGCCTCGGGGGGCTAATAAGCGTACTGAACGCGATGAAATGCCCGACTTCGAAGAGGAGCGCGTCCTACACCTCATCCACGGGGGACCAATGGGGGGCTCCTCCAACTCCTCTCGAAAGGCGTTCATTAGGGAAGTTAATTCGGTTCGCGCCACCCCTCCTCCCAAAGGCCTCGGAGTGCCCGTCACATTCTCAGACGAAGATCTTGAAGGTGTCCGCACCCCTCATTGTGATGCACTCATCATCAATCTCCACATGGCGAATTTCAAAGTGGAGAGGATCCTAGTGGACAATGGCAGCTCCGTAAACATCCTCTTCCTCGCCG
Organism: Hemerocallis citrina; assembly: GCA_017893485.1. Taxonomy (NCBI): domain Eukaryota; kingdom Viridiplantae; phylum Streptophyta; class Magnoliopsida; order Asparagales; family Asphodelaceae; genus Hemerocallis; species Hemerocallis citrina. The sequence goes on from CM030359.1 coordinate 75,743,768, forward strand.
CTTTTAAAGGCCTCAAAATCTCCCGAGATAGACTCAAGCCTGCCGGCTACATGCTCCATGGGTTCACGGGAGTGCCAGTGACTATCGAAGGGGTGATCACCCTCGACGTAACCGCTGGCATGACTCCTACTACCCGAACGGAGTCGATAGATTTTATGGTTGTGGATGTACCTGCAGCTTAAAATGTCATCCTAGGCCGACCTGGCCTAGCAGCTCTAGAAGCCGTTCCTTCGGCGTACCATCTCAAGATGAGATTCCCCACCCCGGGCAGGAGTAGGGGAGGTAAAAGGCAATCAGGAAACGGCCCACAAATACTACATAACCTCTACCTTCGGTCCAGTCATCTCCCCAGAAACTCTGGAAATCCCCCAAGATGCTGCTCGACCGACGTCCGAGCCGGTGGATGAATTGGAGGAAGTGCTCTTCTCTGAGCAGGATCCAACTCGAAAGTTCTTTGTTAGCAAGACCCTCCCATCCGCCCTAAGCTCGGACATAGTACAGTGCATCCGAAGGAACCGAGACCTCTTTGCTTGGTCAGCTGCAGACATGCTTGGAATTTCCGAAGAGCTCTTAGTCCACCACCTCAGCGTTGCTCCGGGGTCCAAACCAGTTCAATAGAAGAGGTGCAAGTTCGCCCCCAAGCGCCAGTTAGCTATAAAAGAGGAGGTGGACAAGCTCTTGAAAGCCCGGTTCATACAAGAAGTGAACTATCCCGAGTGGTTGTCGAATGTAGTAATGGTGAAGAAGTCTAACGGGACTTGGAGGATTTGTATCGATTTTACCGATCTCAACAAGGCTTGCCCCAAAGATCTCTTCCCTCTTCCGAGTATAGACACTTTGATTGATGCCACCTCGGGACATGAACTCCTCAGCTTCATGGACGCCTTCTCAGGCTACAACCAGATCCGGATGTTCCCCCCGGATATCCCGAAGACATCATTTGTGACCGATCAGGGCCTCTATTGCTACAGGGTTATGCCCTTCGGTCTGAAGAATGCAGGCGCAACATATCAACGCCTCGTCAACAAGGTTTTCCAAGCTCAAATCGGCCGTAATATGGAGGTATATGTTGACGACATGCTTGTAAAAAGCATCTGAGGTGCCAATCATGTAACCGACCTCCAGGAGGCGTTTGATGTTTTGAGAAAGCACAACATGAGACTCAACCCGAACAAGTGTCCGTTCGGAGTCTCGTCAGGGAAGTTCCTCGACTTCATGGTCAGCCAATAGGGAATTGAAGCTAACCCTGAGAAAATCAAGGCCATACTAGACATGGCACCTCCCAAAAATGTTAAGGAAGTTCAGAGGTTAACAGGCCGCCTAGCCGCCATAGGGTGCTTTCTCTCGAAGTCCGGGGAGAAATGCCTCCCCTTCTTCAAGGCCCTCAGAGGGGCTAAAGGTTTCGAATGGGGTCAACAGCAACAGGAGTCGTTCGATCAGCTCAAAGCTTACCTCGTCAATCCTCCCCTCCTCAGCAAACCAATTCCTGGCGAACCCCTCTACCTCTACCTGGCAGCCTCCGAGCAGACCCTCAGTGCTGTTTTAGTGAGGGAAGAAGACCGGGCTCAAAAGCCCATCTACTATGTGAGCAAGGTACTTTGGGATGCCGAGCTCCGCTATCCGAGAATAGAAAAGATGGCTTATGCCCTGGTGATGGCTGCAAGAAAGCTTCGCCCGTATTTTCAGTCCTATTCGGTGGTCGTCCTTACCGACCAACCACTGAAGCAGGTCCTCCACAAGCCAGAGACCTCGGGTCGCCTTATGAAGTGGTCTATCGAGCTGAGCCAGCATGATATAACTTATCAACCTTAGACCGTGATCAAGGCTCAGGCCCTAGCAGAATTCATAGTTGAAAGTACCATCCCCGAGTTTAGCCAAGCAATGAAGGGGCCACCTGTCTGGTCAGTCTATGTGGACGGATCCTCCTGTAATGAGGGAAGCAGAGCCGGGGTCATTCTGGCAGGCCCAGATGACTTCATCCTCCAATACTCGCTCCGTATCAACTTCAAGGCCTCGAACAACGAAGGAGAATACGAGGCACGCATAGCCGGACTTGGAATGGCTCGAAATGCAGGGGCGCAATGCCTCCGGATCTTTAGTGACTCTCAGCTAGTCGTAAATCAGGTCCTCGGCGAGTATGAAGCACGTGATGACAGGATGGTCAAATACTTAGCCAAGGTCAAGAGCCTCATGGCACTGTTTGAAGAAGCCCTTATCCAACGAATACCCTGGGAAGAAAATGCTCAGGCCGATGCCCTCTCCAAACTAGCCTCTTCCTCCCTTCAAGGTCTCGAGCAGACCGTCTTGATAGAGGTCCATATAAAGCCAAGCATAAAGGACGAAACTTCCGACTCTATAGAGTTGCTGCCTGTCCTGCTTGAAGATAACTGGATGAAACCTCTCGTTGAATTCTTGAGGGACGGGCTCCTCCCCGAAGATCCTAAGGAAGCTCGAAGAGTGAGAACCCAAGCCGAGCATTACACATTAATCGGAGGTGTCCTATATAAACGCTCTTTCACACAGGTAAACGGCAGGCCGTACCTGAGATGCCTTTCCCCACGCAAGCCGACTACGCCCTGGAAGAACTTCATGAGGGCGTTGGCGGGGAACATTCGGGTTCCAGAGCTCTAGCCCGCAAAGTTTTGAATTACGGATATTTCTGGCCCACTCTCTTACGATTCGCCGAACGGCACGTTCGGCAATACAACTCCTGTCAGAAGTACTCCGACATCCGACGCCTCCCACAAGCTCCGCTCACTTCCCTATCAAGTCCAATCCCCTTTGCAATGTGGGGGATGGATTTACTAGGGCCATTTCCACCAACTCCCGACCAGTTCAAATTCTTAGTCGTGGCAATCGACTACTTCTCAAAATGGATAGAGGCCAAGCCCCTAGCCACGATCACCGAGAACAAGGTTTCCAGTTCTTTTGGAAGAGCGTGATCTGCCGATTCGGCATCCCCCGGGTCTTGATAACAGACAACGGATCCCAGTTCACTGGGGCTGCCTTCCAAACACTATGTGAAGACCTTGCCATCCAACACAGGTTCTCCTCCATTTCTCATTCCCAGTCGAATGGCCAAGCCAAAAATGCTAACCGACAGATCCTCTTCGGCATTAAGAAGAGATTGGATAAATGTTCCAAAGGCTTATGGGTCGATCAGCTTCCCAACGTGCTGTGGAACTACCGCACCACAAAACGGACCCCCACAGGAGAGAGCCCATTTAATCTCACCTATGGGTCCGAGGCCATCATCCCCCTAGAAGTCGGAATACCCTCTCCTCGTTTAATAGCGTATGAATAAGAATAAAATGCCAGAAAGCTCCGAGCAAATCTAGACCTGATAGATGAGATCCGAGAAAGAGCCGTCATTCGTCAACAAAGCTACCGAAGAAGGATCGAGTTGGCATACAACAAGAGAGTCCACCCTACGGACCTCAAAGAAGGGGACCTGGTCCTCAGAAAGTTAGCCATCTCATTCCCAGGTCAGAAGAGCAAATTGGCCCCAAATTGGGAGGGACCTTACAAGATCGCCAAAGTAATCCGCCCCGGGACATACAGACCAGAAGACCTCGAAGGCAGAGAGATCCCTAGGACCTGGAATGCCGACCATCTTCTAAAATACCATGAGAGAGCACCAACGCCTCACTAAGTATTTCTAAGATGTCGAACTGTTCCTCTCCTATTACTTGTACTGTTTTTCTTTTATTTCTCTCTTGTAATGACGGCTTGCAACTTTAGAAGCAGCCGATCACTAGTCATCAATAAAAAAAGCTTTTTCATATTTTACTTGAAAGAAATTGTTTACATCTCTCTGCTTTTACTCTTTACTCTAACGATGGTTCGGAGTCCAACACTTGGCTCGATTCTACTTCGCAAGTTCGCTCCTAAGCGAGCTAGAAGTAGTTCGCCATTCGGAATTGCTCCCACAACCGTTGAACTACTCTAACGATGGTTCGGAGTCCACCACTTGGCTCGATTCTACTTCGCAAGTTCGCTCCTAAGCGAGCTTGAAGTAGTTCGCCATTCGAAATTGCTCCCACAACCGTTGAACTACTCTAACGATGGTTCGGAGTCCAACACTTGGCTCGATTCTACTTTGCAAGTTCGCTCCTAAGCGAGCTAGAAGTAGTTCGCCATTCGGAATTGCTCCCACAACCGTTGAACTACTCTAACGATGGTTCGGAGTCCAACACTTGGCTTGATTCTACTTCGCAAGTTCGCCTCTAAATGAGCTAGAAGTAGTTCGCCATTCGGAATTGCTCCCACAACCGTTGAAACTACTCTAACGATGGTTCGGAGTCCAACACTTGGCTCGATTCTACTTCGCAAGTTCGCTCCTAAGCGAGCTAGAAGTAGTTCGCCATTCAGAATTGCTCCCACAACCGTTGAACAACCCTAACGATGGTTCGGAGTCCAACACTTGGCTCGATTCTACTTCGCATGTTCGCCTCTAAGCGAGCTAGAAGTAGTTCGCCATTCGGAATTGCTCCTACAATCGTTGAACTACTCTAACGATGGTTCGGAGTCCAACACTTGGCTCGATTCTACTTCGCAAGTTCGCTCCTAAGCGAGCTAGAAGTAGTTCGCCATTCGGAATTGCTCCCACAACCGTTGAACTACTCTAACGATGGTTCGGAGTCCAACACTTGGCTCGATTCTACTTCGCAAGTTCGCTCCTAAGCGAGCTAGAAGTAGTTCACCATTCAGAATTGCTCCCACAACCATTGAACAACCCTAACGATGGTTCGGAGTCCAACACTTGGCTCGATTCTACTTCGCAAGTTCGCCACTAAGCGAGCTAGAAGTAGTTCGCCATTCGGAATTGCTCCCACAACAGTTGAACCATTCTAACGATGGTTCGGAGTCCAACACTTGGCTCGATTCTACTTCGCAAGTTCGCTCCTAAGCGAGCTAGAAGTAGTTCGTCATTCGGAATTGCTCCCACAACCGTTGAACTACTCTAACGATGGTTCGGAGTCCAACACTTGGCTCGATTCTACTTCGCAAGTTCGCTCCTAAGCGAGCTAGAAGTAGTTTGCCATTCGGAATTGCTCCCACAACCGTTGAACAACCCTAACGATGGTTCGGAGTCCAACACTTGGCTCGATTCTACTTCGCAAGTTCGCCTCTAAGCGAGCTAGAAGTAGTTCGCCATTCGGAATTGCTCCCACAACCGTTGAACTACTCTTACGATGGTTCGGAGTCCAACACTTGGCTCGATTCTACTTCGCAAGTTCGCTCCTAAGCGAGCTAGAAGTAGTTTGTCATTTGGAATTGCTCCCACAACCGTTGAACTACTCTAACGATGGTTCGGAGTCCAACACTTAGCTCGATTCTACTTTGCCAGTTCGCTCCAAAGCGAGCTAGAAGTAGTTCGCCATTCGAAATTGCTCCCACAACCATTGAACTACTCTAACGATGGTTCGGAGTCCAACACTTGGCTCGATTCTACTTCGCAAGTTCGCTCCTAAGCGAGCTAGAAGTAGTTCGCCATTCGGAATTGCTCCCACAACCGTTGAACAACCCTAACGATGGTTCGGAGTCCAACACTTGGCTCGATTCTACTTCGCAAGTTCGCCTCTAAGCAAGCTAGAAGTAGTTTGCCATTCGGAATTGCTCCCACAACCGTTGAACTACTCTAACGATGGTTCGGAGTCCAACACTTGGCTCGATTCTACTTCGCAAGTTCGCTCCAAAGCGAGCTAGAAGTAGTTCGCCATTCGAAATTGCTCCCACAACCATTGAACTACTCTAACGATGGTTCGGAGTCCAACACTTGGCTCGATTCTACTTCGCAAGTTCGCTCCTAAGCGAGCTAGAAGTAGTTCCCCATTCGAAATTGCTCCCACAACCGTTGAACTACTCTAACGATGGTTCGGAGTCCAACACTTGGCTCAATTCTACTTCGCAAGTTCGCTCCTAAGCGAGCTAGAAGTAGTTTGCCATTCGGAATTGCTAACACAACAGTTGAACTACTCTAACGATGGTTCGGAGTCCAACACTTGGCTCGATTCTACTTCGCAAGTTCGCCTCTAAATGAGCTAGAAGTAGTTTGCCATTCGGAATTGCTCCCACAACCGTTGAACTACTCTAACGATGGTTCGGAGTCCAACACTTGGCTCGATTCTACTTCGCAAGTTCACTCCTAAGCGAGCTTGAAGTAGTTCGCCATTCGGAATTGCTCCCACAACCGTTGAACAACCCTAACGATGGTTCAACACTTGGCTCGATTCTACTTCGCAAGTTCGCCTCTAAGCGAGCTTAAAGTAGTTCGCCATTCGGAATTGCTCCCACAACCGTTGAACTACTCTAACGATGGTTCGGAATCCAATACTTGGCTCGATTCTACTTCGCAAGTTCGCTCCTGAGCGAGCTAGAAGTAGTTCGCCATTCGGAATTGCTCCCACAACCGTTGAACTACTCTAACGATGGTTCGGAGTCCAACACTTGGCTCGATTCTACTTCGCAAGTTCGCTCCTAAGCGAGCTAGGAGTAGTTCGCCATTCGGAATTGCTCCCACAACCGTTGAACTACTCTAACGATGGTTCGGAGTCCAACACTTGGCTCGATTCTACTTCGCAAGTTCGCTCCTAAGCGAGCTAGAAGTTGTTCGCCATTCGGAATTGCTCCCACAACCGTTGAACAACCCTAACGATGGTTCGGAGTCCAACACTTGGCTCGATTCTACTTCGCAAGTTCGACTCTAAGCGAGCTAGAAGTAGTTTGCCATTCGGAATTGCTCCCACAACCGTTGAACTACTCTAACGATGGTTCGGAGTCCAACACTTGGCTCGATTCTACTTCGCAAGTTCGCTCCTAAGCGAGCTTGAAGTAGTTCGCCATTCGAAATTGCACCCACAACCGTTGAACTACTCTAACGATGGTTCGGAGTCCAATACTTGGCTCGATTCTACTTCGCATGTTCGCTCCTAAGCAAGCTAGAAGTAGTTCCCCATTCAAAATTGCTCCCACAACCGTTGAACTACTCTAACGATGGTTCGGAGTCCAATACTTGGCTCGATTCTACTTCGCAAGTTCGCTCCTAAGCGAGCTAGAAGTAGTTCGCCATTCGGAATTGCTCCCACAACCGTTGAACTACTCTAACGATGGTTCGGAGTCCAACACTTGGCTCGATTCTACTTCACAAGTTCGCCTCTAAATGAGCTAGAAGTAGTTCGCCATTCGGAATTGCTCCCCAACCGTTGAACTACTCTAACGATGGTTCGGAGTCCAACACTTGGCTCGATTCTACTTCGCAAGTTCGCTCCTAAGCGAGCTGGAAGTAGTTCGCCATTCGGAATTGCTCCCACAACCGTTGAACAACCCTAACGATGGTTCGGAGTCCAACACTTGGCTCGATTCTACTTCGCAAGTTCGCCTCTAAGCGAGCTAGAAGTAGTTCGCCATTCGGAATTGCTCCCACAACCGTTGAACTACTCTAACGATGGTTCGGAGTCCAACACTTGGCTCGATTCTACTTCGCAAGTTCGCTGCTAAGCGAGCTAGAAGTAGTTCGCCATTCGGAATTGCTCCCACAACCGTTGAACTACTCTAACGATGGTTCGGAGTCCAACACTTGGCTCGATTCTACTTCGCAAGTTCGCTGCTAAGCGAGCTAGAAGTAGTTCGCCATTCGGAATTGCTCCCACAACCGTTGAACTACTCTAACGATGGTTCGGAGTCCAACACTTGGCTCGACTGTGCAAGTTCGCAAGATTGAGTGACCGAAGCGCAGCTCGGCACCACCGGCCGATTGCTCATGTCGCCGACCCCCACACGAGCAAAAGACCAGCTCAGGGACCTCGGCGCGACGAACACAATCACAAACAAAATAACTACACAAAGCTACAAAGAACATGCAAGCCTAAGAAAGAAATATTATTAAGAATTGGGACATAGTACAATGCAACTCTTCCATACAACAAGATTACAAGGCGTTAAAAAGCAAAAGTTACAATGCCGACTTGTTACACTCAGGCTAAATACAAAGGCTTCAAAAACAAGATCTTCAACGCCTCCATGGCGCAGGGGTGTTCCGCTTCAAGGACACTCGAGGGCAGTGACGTTTATCCCCGGAGCTCGATCCCAAACCAGCAAACTGAGACGTGTCCTCGGCACCGCTCCTAACAGCCGCTCCGACGGATGCTCCGCTCGATGAAATGGCCACAGCACTTTGCGCATCCCCAGGACTAGGATGGCCAATAGGCGGACGGGTCGCGAGCTCATAAAACGTGATGCCCCGATCGCTCTCCGCGCGAGTACATGAAGTGCTCCTCACATTGATCGGCCCCGAACGCGGTTTAAGATGAGCCACCTCTGCCTCCAGCTCTGAGATCCGTTCCCTCAGAGAGTCATCTTTGACGTCGACCTCGAAGCGAGGAGGTATCGCGGAGCTCGGGACGCCGGAGCGACTCGCGATAAGATGGCAAAGATGAGTGACTTCGATGCTCTTGTCCACCGTGGCTCTCTTCAGTGCGTCGACCTCGGCCGTCAGTTCGTCCCGTTTGGTCGTTAGTTTGGCCACCTCGGCTGTCAGACCCTCTCCCTCCGTCTCTACAGTTTGCAGGTGGCGGATCTCAGAAAGCAGATCGTCCCACTCTGCTGTTATTTTGGATAAGGTGTGGCGAATGCACTTGATCCGAAGGCCATAGCTAAATGCAGTAGACGAACCCTCATCCTCTCCTAAAGGGGTCATCTCGGCGATCCTGCTCTCCAGTGGCCGGATCTCGATGTCTCGCCGACCCAGGATGAGTAGAAGATGGTTCCGCTCGCTTTCGGCTCTGCGCAATCCCAGCTCAACTTCGTAGAGCCGCTCCCGGCACCTCACCAAGCACAGCCTCGTACCTCCTAAGCCGACCTCGGGACGAGCGTTGTCCCACGAGCCAGTAGGCTCGACGGCCTGAGTCACCACCGCAAGCTGAAAAGAAGTCGAAGCAAACAACAAATTCTCAAATACATTGCCGAACTCTTACACTTAGCCAAATTTCAAAAATTCTTAAGAAAAGATAGAAAGACACAGTTGATCCCAAAAAGACGTTTTCATTCATTACAAAAAGCGGTGGCCAGTCCGCGATTAGGCGTTACAAAAAAAGAGAAGAACAGAAGAAAAGAAAAAGCGAGCAGAGTCAGGGCGCGACCTCTTTCCTAGGGCGGCGATAGTGGGTGGGGGTCGACGTCTCCGAAGGGGTCACCACCGCCAGCGGGGTTACCACTGACCCCGGGGCCTTGGCGATGACTTCGACTTCAGTCTCGACTTCGTCCTCGCCTTCTTCTTCTTCCCCCTCTGATTCGGGGTCGAAGCCCTCGACGTGGCCCGGGAATAGTCTCCATCCAGAGCAGTCCACGTCAGGGTACGCCTTCGTCACCCGGGCAATGGCTTCGGCATAGGCTCTGGCCATATTTTGGGCAAGGAAACCCTGCGCATTCTCCATTGTCGCGTCCTCCGCCGCCTTCACAGCGGCAGCCTTGGCCTCCGCCGCCTCAGCCAATTGCTTGGTCGCCTCCTCCTTCTGCCGAAGAAGATCACCCTCCAGTTTCGCGACCTGAGCTTCGAGGGACTCGACCCTCGCCTTCTTCCCTTCGAACTCGATCGTGAGTTTGTCGAGCTCGTTCCCCATCCGAGCCTGGTCGGACTCTTGCTTCAGCTCCTTCTCCAGAGCCGTCAACCTCTCCGTGAGGTGACCAAAATGGACGATGATCTGCGACAAGAGACGAGGCATTAAAGGAGTTAGTAAAATTAGGCCTACGAAGAATTAGTGAACAGCAGAAGTTCAATACTTACTGAGACGGCTGAGCGAGCAATCTCGATGATGTCATCGCCTTCTTGCCCAGCCTCCATGGCGGCGCGATCCTTCGGCGTCGCCAGATGCTTGACGGCCTGCATACTCGCTAAGGAGTTGACGAGGAATCCATCATGTTTCCGAACTTGCCAGTCCAGAATATGGATCCTTTTGTGCTCCTCGGTTAGGAGCTCCTCGGCCGCCACTGACAACGGGGGGGTCGTCATCCCCAAGACTGTGGCGATGGGGAATTCGCCGACCTCAGTTGATGCCGAGGCGCCTGCACCGGCAACGACCGGGCTATCGAGGGTTTCCACCTCCTCGACCGCCTCTGTGACCTGCGGAGTCTTCGGGGTCGGCAACTTGGTGGCCACCCTCTTGCGCTTCTTCGGCGCCTTACTGGCGAGGCCTGCTCTCAGAGCTAGCACCGCATCGTAGTCCATCGCCTCTGCATTAAAGACAAGGTTCGTTAGCACAATACAACTCATGCAAGATAAAGTATGAAGAACAAAGCACAAAAAAGAAGCCGCGTACTGGGATCTACGCGGCAGAGCCCTCCCCTGAACAACACATCCTCGGTCAGCTCCTTCCAATCATACTTCGGCCGATCGAGAAGTGTCCGAACTGCCTCTTCTTCTTCAGGGCGAAGCTTGGGCAACGCCTTCAACCTCTTCGGCACCTCCTCCACCCAATTGGAAGGGATAGGCCAGGCCTCCGCACTCCGCACAATCAAGAACTTTTCGCGCCACTGCTTGATGGAGTCGGGGCATATGACGAGCCTACCGCCATGCCTCGGAACCAAATAGAACCGGAACTCCGACCGGTTTCCTTAATGAAGCCGATAGATCGTCTGAAGTACATTCAGCTCCGGCTCGATCCCAGCAGCTTGGCAGTGAAGTACGAAGCCATTTATGACTCTCCATGCGTTCGGCATAAGTTGGGTGGGGCTGACCCCAAACCACCTCAGAACGAGGATAGCGAACGGATGGAGAGGTAGCCGAGCCCCGGCAATAAAGGCATCAACTGACCAGCAATACATGGTCACTGGCAGCGGCAAGTTGGCCCTAACCCCGGGACCCGGTAGCATAAGCTCGTACTCCTCCGGGATGTGGAAACAGTCCCGGATCACTCCCAAGTCTTCTTCGCGGAGGATCGACACCATCTCATCCGCCTCGGTCGTCTCCCTCACCGCATTCTCCTCAAAACTCCTCCCTCTCCCGTGAACAATTCGCTCGGCGTGCTCCTCCGGAAGCTCCCGAACTCTGTGAAGCCTGGTCAGTGGCCCCGGCAACCTGCCGAACTCCCCTATGCGTTTCGGATCCTCCACAATTAAGTCCCAGCCAGATACCTTCTTGCCCTTATCTGGGCGACTCGGAGTCTGGGCTTCGGCCACTTCAAGGGAGGGCTCGGACCAAGAAGAAGACGACTCGGAGACAGAGAGAAGAGACATATTTATACTTGGAAAAAGACTAAGTATAAATTACCTTAAAAAACGTGCTGTTGGAGAATTCACCGGAAAACTAACGACGATCACCGGAATCACTCGCTTAGCACAAATAACTGCCTGAGTAAAAGAGAAGACAAGTGAAAAATGAGAGAGGGGGTGGGATTTTATAGAGCGAGGCGCGCAAAACGAGGTTAATAGGCCCATATTGCCGGCCCATTCACACAAAACGACAAAAGCGACCTCAATCTTCGCCTTGTTTACTATGCCAAGCCGTACATCGCATTAATTACTGTCCCATCTGGCAGAAGCTCAGAGGTCACTGCATTAAATGAGCGTCTCATCCGTCAGAGCTGTCAGAAGTTCAGAAGCCTTCACATTTAATGACTGCCACGTTTGCCAGGAGCGCAAAAGCCACCAACTCAGCAATTCATTCTCCACTAGAAAGTGACAAAGTCAAGGACTTCGGCACCAGCTGCCGAGCATTCTTGACACCGACCATGTTACATGGAAAGTTAGGGTTCCGCACCAGCTGCCGAGCGCTCTTGACACCAACCATGTTACATGGAAAGTTAGGGGTTCGGCACCAGCTGCCGAGCGCTCTTGACACCGACCATGTTACATGGAAAGTTAGGGGTTCGGTGCCAGCTGCCGAGCGTTCTTGACACCGATCGTGTTACATGAAAAGTTGGGGGTTCGGCACCATCTGCCGAGCGCTCTTGACACCGACCGTGTTACATGGAAAGTTGGGGGTTCGGCGCCAGTTGCCGAGCATTCTTGACACCGACTGTGTTACATGGAAAGTTAGGGTTCGGCACCAGCTGCCGAGCGCTCTTGACACCGACCATGTTACATGGAAAGTTGGCGTTCGGCACCAGCTGCCGAGCGCTCTTGACACCGACCATGTTACATGGAAAGTTGGGGTTCGGCACCAGCCGCCGAGCATTCTTGACACCGACCATGTTACATGGAAAGTTAGGGGTTTGGCGCCGACTGCCGAGCGTTCTCGACACCGACCATGTTACATGAAAAGTTGGGGTTCGGCACCAGCTGCCGAGCACTCTTGACACTGACCATGTTACATGGAAAGTTGGGGGTTCGGCACCAGCTGCCAAGCGTTCTTGACACCGACCATGTTACATGGAAAGTTGGGCTTCGGCACCAGCTGCCGAGCGCTCTTGAGACCGACCATGTTACATGGAAAGTTGGGGTTCGGCACCAGCTGCCGAGCACTCTTGACACCAACCATGTTACATGGAAGGTTGGGGTTCGGCACCAGCTGTCGAGCGTTCTTGACACCGACCATGTTACATGGAAAGTTGGGGGTTCGGCGCTAGCTGCCGAGCATTCTTGACACCGACCATGTTACATGGAAAATTGGGGTTCGGCACCAGCTGCCGAGCGCTCTTGACACCGACCATGTTACATGGAAAGTTGGGGTTCGGCACCAGCTACTGAGCATTTTTGACACCGACCATGTTATATGGAAAGTTGGGATTTGGCACCAGCTACCGAGCGTTCTTGACACCGACCATGTTACATGGAAAGTTGGACCTCGGACCTCGCCGAACTCCCTCTCAACACTCACAACCTAGCCGAGGTCCCTCTCTTCTTCGGAAGAAGGTGCCGAACCACCTACGGACCTAGGCCTCCTGGGCAGCGAGCACTGGAAGGGGTCGGAAGTGTGATACAAGCATGTAGGCCACACAACGAAGGAAAACGGCCGAGCCGTCCACCAAGAGATCACGAAAAAACAATTAAAAATTCGGGAAGTTAAGGAAGAACTCCTGGAAAGCAATTGTAAAGTTGGGGAAGCATTTCTAGTCCCCAAACAAGCAATTATTACCAAGAACAATCTTCTAAGACTCCCGAACGACGAATTGACACGTCGCAAAGGTGAACGAGAACTCAGGAACAACTCAAAGTACAACCAACTTGAAAAATTACCACACTCCCTCCTTCAAAGATTCAAAACCTCCCATATTGGACTCCGACACAACTCCACTAGCCATTAAAACAGTAAAACTACTTCTCAAAGGCTGACCAAGTTCAGTCTTCGGGAGTGGGGGGCTCGTGATATGGCTAAAAATGGGGTTTAATCGGAACCGTCCAAATCAGGCACGAATCTCGATGACCAAGGGTAAAATGGTAATTTCACCAACCAATGGGTCTGAAATGGGTACTGGATCTCATCGTCAAAGATCAAATAACCCACGAACGGATCCACCTCAATCGGGTGCGGGTTTCAACCAGCAGAAAGCCCGATCCAGAGGGATAGAATTAGGGTTTCTGATTAAATCATAATCAACGGCCCTGATTCATGCCTATCCTTCCACTGAGAATTAGGGATTACATTCCTAATCTGTTTACAAGGAGTATATTCCTTATCAGATCACGGGGATTACATTCCTAATCTGATCCCTAAGACGCCTATAAATACCCCCCATCCATCTCCATTAAGAGGTAATCAATCTTTTGCCAGTTTTCACGCTCTTTCTTAATCATCCCTGATTACTGACTTGAGCATCGGAGGGTGCGTCGCTGGGAACAACCCCGGTGTCTCGTACTTTTTACAGGTGTGCGGCAGGAGTCAGCGTCAAACTCCGACGGAACAGGTATACAGGTTTGCTGTTCAGTTTTCCTAAGAATCCACAAATACTATCTGTTTGCCCCCACACCGAATTTAGCGGCAACATTTTCTATAAAAATAATCTTATAAAAATATCCTACATTACAAGTTGTAATTAAAAGAGAAATAACTCATGGGCTTTAATTAATGGGCCAAATAATAGTTTTACAAAAATAAATTAGATTTGGGCTAAAAAGAAAGGCTTACGTTTATTTGATGAAAAATGGGCCTTTATAAAAATAATTAGAGAACACATATACATATATATATACACACGCATCATCCATAATGAAAATAATTATAAGATTTCACACTACAAAAATTGCACGTGCATACTATGTGCAAAAAAATTAATAATTTTCATAAATGAAAATCAGGGTATTACACATGATCACCCACTTCGAACTCTAACGGTCTCCTGTCCATGTTTGCCCATTTTCTCTGCCTATCATATGCGGCTTGCAAAATGCTTCCTAATCTGGGCCACTACATCAACAGTCTTCGTGATCAATTCTGGCCCCAAAAGCTTTCTCTCACCAATGTCATCCTAGAACACTGGTCATCTACACTTCCGACCATAAAAAGACTTCATACGGAGCTTCCTGAGGACTAGCTTGGTAGCTATTGTTGTATGAAAACTCCACCAAGTGTAAATGATCTTCCCAAGAACCTCCAAACTGAAGCACATAGGACCTCAGCATATCCTCCAAGGTCTGAATAGTCCTCTCCGATTGACAATCTGTCGGTGGATGGAAAGCAATACTGAACTTCAGCTTACTCCCAAGACTATTCTGGAGACTCTCCCAGAATTGAGATTTGAATCTAATGTTTCTGTCTGATATAATACTGACAGGAACACCATGCAATCTCATATCTCCTGCATATACCTTTCTGCCAAGCTCTCTGTAGACTGACCAACTCTGAATGGATTGAAATGAGCACTCTTCATTAAGCGATCCACAATCGCCCAAATGGCATTGTGAGCCTTGGGACTTCTAGGCAAAGCAGTCACAAAATCCATAGTGATGTTCTCCCACTTCCACTCTGGAATAGGAAGCAGTTGAAGAAGTCCAGCAGTCCTCTGATGTTCTACCTTCACTTGCTGACAGATCAAACACCGAGAAAAAAATCTTGCAACATCCCTTTTCATACCATGCCACCACAAATGCAAATTCAAATCCCGATACATCTTTGTACCACCAGGATGAATAGAATATGGCAAACGGTGGACTTCTTCAAGCAACCTCTGTCTGACTTCTCCCTTCGGAACACATAGACGTGTCTCAAAACGGAGAGATCCATCCTCATGAATCACCATATCAGTTCTCGAACCAGCTTCAACCTCAGTTTGAACTTCTGCAATTGCATAACACCAGGCTGTGCCTCTTTAATCTAATCCACCAAAGACGACTGCAACTGAAGCTCCATACAACTCTGCCCAGAACCAGGCAATACCACATCCAATTCCAATCTCTTCATAGCTTCCACAAGCTCCTTCTGCTCAGTAAGAACCATAGCAACAGGTCTTCTGCTCAAAGCATCAGGCACTGAATTAATCTTGCCAGGATGATATAGCAAACTGATATCATAATCTGCCATCAATTCCAACCTTCGCCTTTGCCTCATATTCAGCTCCTTCTGGGTGAACACATACTTAAGACTCTTGTCGTTAGTGAAGAACTCCACTCGGTCTCTAAGTAAATAATGTCTCCAAAGCTTCAAGGCAAAAATTACAGCAGCATGCTCCAAATAATGTGTAGGATAATTCTTCTCATGCAGCCTCAATTGTCTAGATGCATATGCAACAACCTTGCCTCGTTACATCAAAACATAACCCAAACCTCTACCTGAAGCATCACAGTGAATTACGAAACCTCCTGATCCATCTGGTATAGTCAACACAGGTGCTGATATCAACCGATTCTTCAATTCAACGAAGGCTTCATCACAAAACTCATCCCACACAAATTCTGATCCTTCTCAGTCAACTTGGTCAATGGCCCTGCAATCTTCGAGAAATCCCAAAAAACTTTTTGTAGTAACCCGCTAGACCAAGAAAACTCCAAACTTCTGATACAGACTTCGGCGTCGGCCAATCCTTAACAGCAGAGACCATGGAAGGATCGACAGAACCACCATCACCCACCCTGATCCAACCAAAACTCACACTTGCTAAGCTTCCCATACAACTGATGATTCCTCAAAGTCTGTAGATCAACCTTCAAGTGCTCAACATGCTCTTCATGGTTCCGAGAATAGACAAGAATATCATCAATGAACATCACGACCAACTTGTCCAGGAAGGGAGAGAAAACTCGGTTCATCAAACTCATAAATACAGCTGGAGCATTAGTAACTCCAAAAGGCTTCACCAAAAATTCATATTGCCCATATCTTATTCGAAAAGCAGTCTTCTGTACGTCCTCAGCTTTCACCTTAACCTGATGATAACCAGAGCGAATATCCAGCTTTGAAAATACAGAAGCGCCTCCCAATTGATCAAATAAGTCATTAATTCTTGGCAACAGATACATGTTCTTCACTTTGAAATTATTGAGCTCACGTAGTCAATACACAACCTCCGACTATCATCCTTCTTATTGAGGAACAGAACATGAGCTCCCCATGGCGAAACACTTGGCCTGATAAAACCTCTATCCAACAACTCCTAAATCTGCTCTTTCAACTCAGCTAGTTCAAAAGGAGCCATTCTGTACGAACTCTTAGAGATTGGAGCTGTTCCCGGCTGAACATCAATACAGAACACCACTTCACGATCTGGCAGTAATCCCGACAATTCCTCAGGAAAAACATCCAGAAAATTCCGCACAACTAACAGCGCGACAACTTCATCCGCACACACTTCCTCCATAACTCCAACATCCTGACTAGCCAACTTCTCAACACAAGAGAGCGGCATTTTACCAGCACAGAATTCAAATTCCTGCCGTTCTGGCATACGAAATACCGCTTTCTTCTTGCGGCAGTCAATCACAGCATAAGTGGCACTAAGCCAATCCATCCCCATAATAACATCAAATCTAGAATTGCTGATGACAATCAGATCGACAACAAAACCAACACCACCAATAATCAAGGGGCTCTGCTCACAAATCTGAGAACACACAACAACACCTCCACCTGTAGAAATGTTCCAAGCCACTGGCATAGCGCTGCTAGCCAAGAGATGCAGATCGACGAAGCAGGAGGAAACAAATGAATGAGTAGCACCAGAGTCAAAAAAAGCATGAGCAAGAAAGGAATGAACAAGGATGATGTCTAGCAGGAACTCAAAGTGAGAACACAAAAGGCTGAAACAAGATGCAAGAAACCGACATGGATGGAAGGCTAACATGAATAACAACAGGATAGAAGAAATAAATAGCAAGAAATCCATAATAAAATACAAAATGAAAAACAACTAAAGGTATACCTACAACAATGCCTAAAGCAGTCTCAGCATCCTGCGTAGTCAGGTTGTACGCCTGACCACGACCTGCTGGAAGATTACTCTTAGGAGCGGCTCTCCTCTGATCATAGACCTGCCTCTGTAGAGGAAGAGGTGGTCCACCCTAACCGCAAATAAGCACCCCCAGATAAGCGGAACCTCCAACTGGTGCAAGAGGTCTGGCCCTAGAGCAATCACGAACCATGTGGTCCACACCTCCACATGCAAGGCATTGGCGGTTTGCAATCCTGCAATCTAGGAACAAATGCCCAGTCTTGTGATAGTGCATGCAGACTATGTTTGGCTTTTGGATAGTAGGTGGGTAAGGCAATGTCCTGACAGGAAGAGGCAGAGCTAGCCTCCTAATAGGCCCAACAGAACGCCAAGCAGCAACAGAATGCTGAAAAGCACGCTTCCTTGAATTGGTCTATTCCTGAATTCTTGCAGCATCCAGGATATCAACATAAGAGCGAAGTCACAAGGCAGCAATACGGTCATAAATCTCAATGTCCAAGCCCCATAAAAAATGACAGCCTCTATCTTCATCATTTGCCACCATAGCAGTAGCAAAATGACCCAGTCAGGCGAATTCTACAACGTACTCATCCATGGTACGATTCTCCTGATTCAAGACAGTATTTAGTTTAATGTTGATACTTTATGAAATAACAACAAAAAGCATAAATAAACATTATCTGGCGAACCTGAGTTAAAGAAACAAACTGTCGTTCCATCTCATTCTTGGTGACATTAGGGGAGAACTTCGTGAGGAAGCACTCAGAGAAAGTGGACCAGGGAATAGGTCGGCCCAATCGTTCGACCTCAGTCTGCCACCAGATGTGGGCAAGGTCGACAAGTTGTATGCTCACTACATCCACACGATCCACATCCGCAATACGTGTTGCGATCAACAACTGTTCAAGTGGACCTTCAGTGCCCGAGAACTTGTCCGAATGAAGCCTCATGAAATCTGCTACATTACCAGTTCTTGGTGGCAGCACAACGGGGGCAGGCAGAACGGGTTCTCTGTTAGCAGCTTCATAAGCCATTCTCAACTGTTCATTATGTTCCCGTTGCATCTGCATCACAAATTCATTGTGCTCATATTGCATTTGCATCAACTGCGCAATAGTGGGCACATCAGGCTGATCATCCTCAGCACTGGAAGAAGAAGCACATTTTCTATCCATGGTCTGCAATAAGAATCAAACAATTAGTGTCCAAATCATAAGTTGGATATCAATTGTTCATGCGATACTGCATAACTCATACTGTTGAGTCAAGCAGATAAAACCCAAATATGATTAATATATCAATCAAAGCCAAACTTACTTTCGTTAGTCACGTTTGATCAATATATTATCCAAACCCGGGCTCTGATACCACTAAAATCCTTGTCACGCCCCGCTTCCCAAAAATATGGTATAAGATTGATTAACTCAACAATATAATCAATACAGAACATATGCACAGGCAATAATAATAATCTCATTAACAATAGTACTTGAATAAAGTAGTAAAAATATCCAAATACAATAATAATAATCCAATGTCTGGAAATAATAATAAATCCGGGACATAAGCCTGAAACAATAATAATCCAATCTAAAATAATAACAAATCTCAATACATTAAATTTATTAAAGTAATAAGCAATTAGAAAGCAGTAGTCTTCAGAATGTTCGTTCTCCAATTCCCGCAAGCAATTCTCCTTCATTCTTGTATACACTTCATCTAAAAAGAGGAGAAAATTTTTTCTTAGAGCAATCATGGACAGCAAGTAGAGAAAGCAGGGAATAATGGAATAACGGTATAATAATGAATCAATGGAATAATATGAATCAATAACATGGCACAATACTAATAATCAATAATATGGTAATCAAAGCAAAGGTGTAATAATGATTCAATATTCGATAACAGTAATTAACGATTAATATCAATAACACTTAGATAATATTGGATACAAATAGGAACAATGATGAACAATATGCAATGTCGGTGATGTGTCAGTCCTTATGTCTATTAATCATTTTAATCCTAACTAATGCATATACTACTGCATCCCATACTATAGGTTCGATACATACAATCAATTTCGTTTAGACTTAAGTGGTAGATTTTATAGTTTATGTACTGGGTGTGATGACAATAACGGTAATAACACGAGCCATGTATAATTTCTTACACGATGACGATAACGGTAATAAAACGGGTCATGTGTAATTTCTTACAGGATGACGATAATGGTAATAATCACGGTCCATCATCCGAGTACAGTCCCTATCATCAACTACTCTAGTCAGTCCCTTAAACCCCATCTTATTAATTATTCGTCAGTGCAACAATACGATATGCAATCAATGGACATTTCGGTGAACGATAGTATCCATAAGAGACAATAGAATGAAACATGAAATCGGATAATTAGAATGGTGACAATAACCCATTGGGATTATGCAATGTATCATACGTACATTAATTCATGCAACAGTACGATACAGTAAAAATTAATCTATTAAAAAGTAGAATCTAAAATTCTGGACAACAAGCGCAGTCTGTACCAAAATGCAGTTTTCCGCTGACTCAGAAATTGAAAATTGAATCCATCAAAAATTCTGGAAACTAGAGTTCCACACGGTTCCAACGCATATTTAAAGTTCAAAATCTGACAACGGTAGCTAGGTCAATCACACCATTCTTTACATAATTCATGTTCAGGAAAAAATTCGACATCACTTTATTATAATTTTAGAATCAGCAAAAACTCAATAATATATTCATTAAAAATACTTATTAGATTCCTAAACATGTAAATTAAGAATCTGGAAATTTTTAGCACAAAATTTTATTATTTGATCAATATTTTTACTGTTTAAACATAAAAGGTACGAGAATCTGAAAATCTGATAGTAAAACACAGCTGTAGTAAAACGGGCATAACTTTTGCTGCAAAACTCGGAATAAGAAAATTCAAGTTGTTCTGGAAACTAGAAAGATTTACTGGTTAGAAAATATTCATATTCAGAAAGTATTTCATTTTAAGATCGTTTACTGGTTCGAAAATAGCAGTTAACATTCAGGTCAACAAGTATATACAGAATTTTGAGTAGTTTTCTTGAAAATAAATTAATTACACTATATGGGTATAGATTCTTTAGTCAATAAATTGTGTAATCAGCATGATGGGTGTCAAAACATGATAAATAAAACTAGAACACACTCATACATAAATTTATCATCAGTCAATCATCAATCGATCAAACAACATACAACCTATCAATTGTCTCTACAAAAATTTATTTGTGTGACGATTATATGAACAACCCTATTATCAATTCTATATGTACTCATAAAAGATCCAAACTATAGATTCAAAAGTGGCACGAGGGGTTAGCTCGTGTAAACCCTCAATAGACCCAACGAAGAGAAGAACAATGAATAATACGATAACAAAGAGATCTACTTGCAAGAGTTTCAACAAAACTTGAATTTGATACGATGTACAATTCAAGAGCACAGTGACTTGCCTCGTAACTGGTGAAAATGAATACCAAAAATAACGGGATAAGGATCCCGAAGCAACGAACTCACGAACTAGTTCAACCCACCAATAGCACGTGCAATATACGTGCAAACCCAACGAAACCAACAACAAGCACACAAGGAGACTGCAGCAACACCAGCCGGAGAGAGCGTCAGCCAGGGGCGGTGGCATTGGAGACTAGAGGGGTGGCGATGCAAGGCAAGGTGGCGGCGCGCTGGTGGTTCTGGTTGGCGATCGGACAGAGGAGGAGGGAAGGGGCTATGGGGTCTGTCGTTGTTGTCGAGTGAAGCAGAGGAGGAGACAGGGGGGTTTGGGGTGCTGCCTGGCGGCGCTAGGAGAACGGCACCGGGTCTCGGTGACGAGGAGGTGGTCGCCGGAAGGTGGGGGGTCACTCGAGAAGATGTACGGAGAAGGGGGGTTCAGGTGTTTTTGCCGGAAAACGGCAGAGAAAGAGAGAACGGGAGGAGAGAGAGAGAGTAGGAGAGAGAGTAGACGGCTAAGGTTTTGATTTTTGTAACTTTTAGGGTTTGCATTAGCATTGTATGTATAGGATACTTAGGGTACTGGGTTAAAGAATTAGGGTTCAATAATTGCAGATTTGGGTTAAGAACAAATGAAATTGGGTTTTAGGATTCAATTAAGAGATAGAGCAAAATCAATAGGGTTCAAATCAAAATACCCACAATTAAATAAGAGAATAATAGGATCAACAAGAATAGCCCGATCGAAAGAACAAGGAATTTCATGAACAAGTCTTAATTAAAATTATAATCAAGAAAGAAATAGGGTATTTATTCAATTGCAAATAAAAATATTACAAAAGGAGAAAAAATAAAAAATAACGGGAATGGTAGTTACGATCACCCACTTCAAGAAGACTTAATTGAAGCACAACAGTAATAGTAAAGAAAAGCTCCTTCATTCTCCTTGCAAAAGTCGAAGATCCAAGCTTTAAACTCCAAAAAAATAATGAGAAAATAGATTTTGGGTTTCACAACAGAGAAATAGCGGTTGTTGCCCCTAATATAGGTCGGAATTTGGTCTTCTAGGGTTTCACAAAGTATAAAAAAATACTCCTCAAGAAAATTATTTATTTACATATATAAATTCTTCCAATTATTAGTTAATCAACAATTTAAAATTAAAAATTATACCCCCTCACTCTCTTTATTTGGCCGACCAAGATGCATAGCCCAGAAAACCAAAATCTGGAGTTTTTACTCCAATTGGCAATTTTGCATAAAAGTCATTCACTTTTTAGTATTTGCAAATATGTCATAAATTATTCATAAAAATACAGAAATTTATAATTAATATCCACTAATAAATATTATATTTTCGAAATAGATTTTCTGACTTAGTGTTTTCGAAGAAAATATTTGCACGTACTTTGCACGTGCAAAAGGATAAATTTTAAAAAAATGTTTATTAAATCACAAAAATTCATTTTAAATTATTTATTATTTCCAAAACATTATTTAAAATTCTAGGGTATTACATTAATCCCTCGTTCTGTCCTCAGAACTACTGCTAATAGGGACAAAAACATTTACAAGCAAAAAATGAAAATTACATATAAAGTTTGGAAAAATCCTTCTTCATGCGATCCTCCGGCTCCCAAGTGGCTTTCTCGAACAAATGATTCCTCCACAATACCTTAACCATAGGTATAACCTTATTTCTCAACACTTTCTCTCGACGATCAACAATCTCCACGGACTGCTCGTGGTAGCTCAAGTTCAGCTGCAATCCCTCGGGCACTTCCATCAACTGGTGACTCTAATTTGGCACATACTTCCTTAACATTAACACATGGAACACATCATGTACTTGTACCAATTCTTCGGGAAATTCCAATTTATACGCCATCTTACCAATCCGCCTCAAAATCCTGTATGGCCCGATGTACCTTGGCACCAACTTGCCACCTCTCCCAAATCTGATTACTCTTTTCATCGGAGACACCTTGAGAAACACTGCATCTCCAACCTCAAACACCAAGTCTCTCCACCGAGTATCAGCATAACTCTTCAGCCGACTCTGAGCTTCAACTAACCTTTTCCGAATCAGCTCAATCTTCTCTGATGTTTGTTGTAACCCCCATTCCCGCAAATACGTATTTTCTTAATATTTTCTGTGTTTCGATATTATAAATTCATTATTTGTTAAAATTGTTTTGGATTTTATATTAAATTGTTTTTCTAATCAAAAATTTATTCATTTCAAATAATGATGTGTTTTGATCTTATTTTCTAGATCTTATTGATCAACTATTTGTATTTAAGTCCATATATATATATATATATATATATATATATATATATATATATATATATATATATATATTGGGTCATTTTAATAAATTGTTAAACCCGAATAATTATTTTATTGTATGATTTTATTATTTTTATAATTGTAACTATTAATCGTTATTCCTTGATTATTTAATTAAAGTACATTTAACAAATTATTTTGTTTTCGTACCTGATCTGATTTTCGTGGTGAATTCTAATTTGATTTCAAGCAAACCTATATTGTTTTCATTTGTATTATTTATCTATTATTTAAATTTCAATTTTTGTTCATGAAGTTCTTCGTTCTTTTGATCGAGCTTTTATTGTCGATCATATTGTTCTCTTATTTATTGTGGGTGTTTTTATTTGAACCCTATTGATTTAGATTTGTCCCTTATTCAACCCTAAAACCCAATTTGATGTGTTCTTGACCCAAAACCGCTTTTATTGAACTTTAAACCTCTAACCTAGTTCCCTAATTGTATCCTATAAATACAACTCTATTGCAAACTCTAATTTTTGCACACAAATCGAAACCCTAGCCGTCTACTCTCTTTCCTACTCTCTCTCTCTCCTCTCTCTATTCTCTCTCCCGGTTGGGTTTTCCCACCAAAACACCCAAACGACCTCTGGCGTCTTCCCCGGCCACCCTCTTTGTCGTCTCTCCTCTAGTCGACGCCACCATCAGTGCTGAACCCCCCTTTGTCCCCCGCCTGGATCTGTCCCAATCGTCAGCCCACACAGAAACCCCTGCCACTGCTCTCTCTCCCGTTCGACAGCACTGAGCCGCCCTCTTCCGAGATGCCATCGTCGACCCTGCCATCGCGCCGTCATCGGAGACGCCAGTGCCGCCGCCCCCGAAGCCCTCTCCCGCTGTTGCTGCTGCAGTCTCTTTGTGTGTTGGGTTCTTTGAGTGCACGTATATTGCACGTGTTATTGGTGGGTTGAACTAGTTCGTGAGTTTATTGCTTTGGGATCCTTATCCCGTTATTCTTATTATTCATTTTCACCGATTAACAGGCAAGTCACCGTCCTCTTAAATTGCTAATTGTATCAAATTAAAGTGTTATTGAAATTCTTGCAAGTAGATCTCTTTGTTTTCGTACTATCCATTGTTCGTCTATTCGTTGGGTCTATTGAGGGTTTACACGAGCTAAACCCAATATTCTTGACATCGTGCCGCTTTGAATCTAAAGTTTGGATCTTTTATGGGTGCATACAGAATTGACAATAAGGTTGCTCATATAATTGACACACAAATAAACTATTGTAGAGACAACTGCTAGGTTGTATGTTGGTTGATTGATTGATGATTGATTGATGATAAATTGATGTCTGAGCGTGTCCTAATTTTATTTATCATGCTTTGACACCCATCATGCTGATCATACAATTTATTGACTAGAGAATCGATACCCAACATGTTTAATTAATTTATTTTCAAGAAAATACCCTAAAAACTCTATATGTTTGCTGACATGAATTTTGACCTCTGTTTTCGAACCAGTAAATGACCTTAAATGAAATACTTTCTGAATATGAATTGTATCTTTATCTTTCTAGTTTCCAGATCATCTTGAATTTTCGAATTCCGAGTTTTGTAGAAAAAGTTATGCCCTTTTACTACAGCTGTGTTTTTACTTTCCGATTTTCAAATTCTCGTACCTTTCATGTTTAAACAGTAAAAATATTGATCAAATGATAAAATTTTGACCTGAAATTTTCTAGATTCTTAATTTACTTGTTTGGGAACCTAATAGGTATTTTTAATGAATTTAATATCGAGTTTTTGCTGATTCAAAATTTAAAACAACAAGATGTCGAATTTCTGCCTGAACATAAAACCTGTATAGAACAGTGTGTTTGACCTAGCTACTGTTATCGGAATTTGATCTTTAAATATGCGTTGGAACCGTGTGGAAGTCTAGTTTTCATATTTTCTAACGGATTCAACTTTCGATGTCTGAGCCAGCGGAAAAATGCACTTTTGTACAGGTTGCGCTTACTGTCCAGAATTTTGGATACTACTTTTTAATGAATTAATTATTCCTATATCGTATTATTAGATGAATTGATGTATGTATGTTGCATTGCATGATCCTAGTGAGTTATTGTCATCGTTCTAATTATCATATTTCATGTTATCATCCTATTATTTTCTCTATTGATACTATTGTTCATCTCATGTCTCATATTGCATATTGTATTGTTGCGTTAATAGAATAATTGATAAGCCAGGGTTTAAGGGATTGACTGGAGTAGTTGATGATATGGGGACTGTACTCGGAAAATGGCTAGTGTTATTGTTATCATCATTGTATAAGAAATTACACATGATCTGTGTTATTATTGTTATCGTCATCGTGTAAGAAATTACACATGGTCAGTGTTATATTGTTTTCGTCATCATACCCAGTACATGAACTATAGAATCTACCACTATAGTCTAAGCAAAATTAATTGTATGCATCGAACCTGTGGTACGGTATACATGGGACACAGTAGTACGTGCATTAGTTAAGAGTTAAAATGATTAATAAACATAAAGATTACACATCGACATTGCATTTTTCTCATCATTGTTCCTATTGATATCGAATATTGGCTAATTGTTATTATTATTGATCATTGATTACTGTTAATATTGAATTATTGTTTATAGCCATTGCATCGATTATCACGATTTTGATTATCATGATTTTTGTCCCATATTATTGATTCCTATTGATCCATTGATTCATTGTTATACCGTTATTCCATTATTTTCTGCTTTCTTTACTTGCTGTCCATGACTTGCTCTAAGGACAATTTTTCTCCTCTTTTTAGATGAAGTGTATACAGGTAATTAAGAAGAATTGCCTGCTGGAATTGGAGAACAAACATTCTGAAGATTTTCGCTTTCTAAATTGCTTATTGGTTTAATAAACTTAATGTATTGAGACTTTATTATTTTCGGATTGGATTATTATTATTTTGGGCTTATGTCCCGGATTTTATTATTGTTTCCAGACGTTGGATTATTATTATAGTATTTGGATATTTTTATTGCTTCATTCCAAGTATTTTTGTTCATGAGATTATTATTAATTCTTGCGTAGTTGTTCTGTATTGTTTATATTGTTGAGTTAATCAGATAAACAGCTTATGGGTGACGTTAATCATTCGTTGGGCTTTTGTCATGTACTCGTTCTGTATTTTTGGGAAGCGGGGCGTGACATTTGTTGTACAATCTCTGACCTAAACATTTGTCTTTCCCCAACTTCATACCAACAAATGGGTGTTCTGCACTTCCTCCCGTACAAATCTTCGTAAGGCACCTACCGATACTTGCATGGTAGCTGTTGTTGTAAGAAAACCCAACCAGTGCCAAATACCTCTCCCAACTGCCACCAAAATCCATGACACTTGACTTCAGCATATCTTCCAACCCTCGATTCCAGTACTGAAGTCAGTTATGGTACCCAAAGCTTCCTGCAAACTCTTCCAGAATCTCGATGTGAACCTCACATCCCTGTCGGAGACAATAGACACGGGAACCCCATGAAGTCTCACAACCTCATAAATGTATAGTTATGCCAGCTTTTCCAAAGGCCATGAAATCTTCATAGGTATGAAATGATCTGCTTTTGTCAAACGATCCACAATGACCCAAATCGAGTCGTTGCCCTTTGGACTCCTAGGAAAACCAGTGATGAAATCCATACTGATATTCTCCTATTCCCATTCTGGTATAGGCAACGACTGCAACAAGCCTCCAAGTTTCTGATTTTCTGCCTTGACTTGCTGACAAGCCAAACATCTCACCACAAAGTCGGCTACATCCCTCTTCATTCCTGGCCACCAAAAGTGCTACTTGATGTCCTTGTACATCTTCGTACTTCCAAGATGTACCGACAACAAGTTACTATCCGCTTCCTGCAAGATGCTCTTTCTTAAACCTACATTCTCCAGCACACACAACCTATAATTCATCCATATAACCCCATCTTGGACACGAAATTCTGATAACTTGTCATCGGAAATCTGTCGCAACATCTTCTGAATTGCTGAATCTGACTTTTGACCCTCCATAATTTTCTCCTTCAATGTCGGCTGAAGCCTCAACTGTGCCAATGAATCTTCTAATCCATGCAAAACAATCTTGATACCTGCCCGATCTAACTTTGCTGCCAATTCCTTCTAAGTCGTGATCAAACTTGACAGGCTACTCTTCCGACTGAGCCCATCAGCCACTACATTCGCCTTGGCTAGATGATACTTGATCTCAGGATAAATGTCTTCCAGCACCTCCAACCACCTTCTCTGTCGAAAATTCAGGTCCTTCTGCTAATAAATATACTTCAAGCTTTTGTGATTAATATACATATTGACATTTTCTCCCTATAAATAATGCATCCACTGCTTCTAGGATAAGATGATAGCTGCAAGCTCCAAATCGTGCATCAGATAGTTCTTTATATGAGGACGCAACTGCGTCGAACCATCAGCAATAACCTTCCCCTCTTGCATCAAAACGCAACCCAAACCTCTGAGCGATGCATCACTGTAGACATCATACTCCTTCCCAGCTTCTGGCAAAGCTAGAATAGGTGTTTTCATCAACTTCTCCTTCAATTCCAGAAAGCTTGCTTCACATTTATCAGTCCAAGTGAAGTTCACATCCTTCCGAGTTAAACTTGTTAACGGAACTGCAACCTGCGCATAGCCTTGAATGAATCGCCTGTAGTACCCAACCAAACCCAAGAAACTTCTAACCTCCTTCACAGTCGTCGGTCTAGGTCAATTCTTTACTGCCTCCACCTTCTAATGATCAGTGGCTAATCCCTCCTTAGAAAGGATATGACCAAGGAAAGCGATCTCCGACTTCCAAAATTCACACTTAGATAGCTTGGCATACAAGTCATGATCTTGCAACTTCTTCAACACCTCTGCTAAGTGCTCAGCATGCTCATCCACTGACTTTGAATAAACCAATATATCATGAATGAATACAACCACAAAGGAATCAATAAACGGCCACAAAATATAATTCATCATATCCATGAACACTGCTGGGGCATTGATCACCCCAAATGACATCACCAAAAACTTATACAGTCCATGCCGAGTTTTGAAAGCCGTTTTGCTCACATCTTCCTCCTTAACTCGAACTTGATGATATCTTAAACGCAGATTAATCTTCTGTTGCTCCCTGATGCCTATCAAACAGATCATCAATCTGCGGAAGTGGATACTTGTTCTGAATGGTCACCTTGTTCAATCCCGATAGTTAATTCACATCCTCATTGAACCATCCTTCTTCATTACTACCAATACTGGTGCACCCCATGGCCACTCGGTCTGATGAACCCCTTACTCGAAAATTCCTCAACTTGCTTCTTAACCTCATCCTGCTCTACAGGTGTCATCCTATATGGACCCTTAGATATTGGAGCACTTTCTGGCTGAACATTGATGTAGAACTCAACATTTCGCTGGAACGGTAACCCCAGTAGATCTTCCAAGAACACAGTAGGAAAATCTCTAACAACTGGAATCTCCCTGACTCCTTCTAGAATCAATAACTTTGATTTAGCTGCAATCATCTTCGAGTTCCCCTTCTTCCGTTGGAAAGTTACTGTGGGTCCTCCCGGTGCCTTCACTATGACTTCCTTATTCTTACATTCAATTGTAGCATCATAAATTACCATCCAATCAATGTCCACGATCACATCTACACCCAAAACTTGCATTTCGATGAGATTGATTCAGAAAATTCTCTCACCAATCTCGATATCACAATCCTCGTAATACCGATCAGCAATCAATTCCTCTCCTGATGGTGTTGCCACTGATAAGACTTTTCTCGAAAAAACCTTAGGTTCCAACCTAAAACTTTAGCAAAATTAGGCGACATAAATGTATGCGAAGAACCAGTATCAAATAAAACCATTTCTTTTATTCCATTAATCAAAACATATCATGTTACATGAAGAGTTATACTCAAAACTTCATTTTATTTTTGAACAGAGTCTTATTTACTACAACCAATAAATAATTTATTTAAAATTCTTGCATACCCTGGATCACGTTTTCTGAGTTACCCGCATCCTCCTCAGTCAATGTGAACACTCGCCCTTACCTATGAAATTTGTCCCCATTCGCACCACCCTTCTTAAGCTGCGGACAAAATGGCTTGGTATGACCTTCTCGCCCACATTGAAAACAAGTCTGCCCCTTTATTGGTTTGGGACATGCTGACCTGTAGTGGTCTGCTTCTCCAGAATTATAGCAATTCACTCCTTGAATTGCGGTTGCTTTCTGCTCTGGTCCACCAAATATACCCTTGTTCTACGGGAACCTCTTCCCACTCTGATTTGCTACTGCTGGCCTTTTATTCTTGTTCTAGGTTTCCTGCTTCTTCTGGAACTGATCCATGTCCTCCTTGGTCATGGCTGCCCTCCTGACAAGTTTGTCGAACCTTCTGATCCCCAACGATATCATTCGAGACCTTAGATTCAGTCTCAAGCACTGCTCAAATTTTCTGGCCTTCTTTGCTTCATCAACAACCAGCTCAGGTGCATATCTTGACAGCTGCGTGAACTTAGTCTCATACTCACGCACAGTCATATTACTCTGCTGAAGGTTCTGAAACTCCATTGCCTTCGTCTCCTGAATGTCTAAGGGGAAATAGTGATCCCTGAACTCTCCAAGAAAAGCTTCCCAAGTCATCTTCTCATCCTCAAAAGTTCTCTTCACTGACTGCCACCAGACATCGGTGTCCTTTTCCAACTGCATGGTAGCCTATTTCACCTTATGGGCCACGGGGGTTTCCAAAACCTCATAGACCATCTCCATCTGTCTGATCCAGTTATCAGCTTCATTGGGATTTCTTGCCCTTCAAAGACTAGCGGCTTCATCCGCTTGAAAGACTCCACCTACTTGATCGGATCAACATTAATAAGTACAGGCCCTGCCCCCTGATTCAGAGTCACACTAGCTGCCATAAATGCGTTTAGAGTCCGATACACCCCGGCAATCTTCGTCTCCAGATCAAGTCTGGTCCCGTGGGAACCTTCAGCCCCATCATCATTCCCAACTTTCCTAGTTTTGGTTCCTGCCATTTCACTGAATACTGCAAAACATGTGGAAATATTAGAGCACCACAGCATAAATCACATTCACCCTAACTGCCCACTGCAGAAGTCTATTCATACCCAAGCCATTTCATTTGTTTTAATTTCATATTTTAATAATCACACTCTAATGTCCACACCTAGGTACTCACGCTCTAATGTCCACACCTAGGTACTCACACTTTAGGGTCCACACCTAGGTTCATTCCCTCTACCATGTTTAACATTACTATTAAAGCTTGCTCTGATACCAACTCTGTAGCGACCCAAATTTTCAATAAATAAAATTAGAAATAAGTGGCACAACTTCTAGAATCAACTTCGATTACAACTATAAACATAGTATCAAATACAGGAAAAACTTAAAAAAC
Source organism: Hemerocallis citrina (assembly GCA_017893485.1). Taxonomy (NCBI): domain Eukaryota; kingdom Viridiplantae; phylum Streptophyta; class Magnoliopsida; order Asparagales; family Asphodelaceae; genus Hemerocallis; species Hemerocallis citrina. The sequence goes on from CM030359.1 coordinate 75,774,398, forward strand.
ATTTTATTACAACAATTCTTTCTTACAATTGCACAGCGAAAAAAATTTAATACATTTATTACAACACAACCCAATCCTTAAACTTTAATAATCTTAAATCCAAGCTTCTACTTTACTCAGCAACTCATTTGCAAATTCTGCGAAATAAATTGAAGAGTCGGCATGTCATTTGAAGGCAACTGACGTCAACTATAGTTATAGTGATACTTCTAAAATCAACCTCAATTCTAATCTAAACATAGCATCCAAATATAGGGAAAATTAAAATAAAACTTTTTAGACCTCAATTTTTTTACAAAGCATAGCAGAATTTAAACACTGAGTCACAATTCTTTACAACATGATAAATTAAAATTTTCATTTAACTCCAAGCTCTTTCTTAATTCAACTTTACCCATAACTGTAAACCTGCAAAATCTGAATGAAAAGTGGGCACGTCAGTTAAATACAACTAACGTCAACTATAGTAATAGTGATACTTTCCAACCTCACACACACAAGCAATCATAATTAATACATGTTAATAGTAATGGAAAATGTATAACTTGGCAATAATAGATGGAATATAATACAATGAACAATGAAACATAAAACAACAAGTGAAGCTAGGCTAAGTGTCGAGTGTAAGAAAATAAGAAAAGCATGCAATAAACGAGTTAGAAAACACAAATGCATATGATGATTGTAATGCATACTTGTCGGATTCTATGCATCCCATTTTATATAGGTCCGATGCAAGCCCTTATTGTTCCCCACTTTATATGGTTCAATCCCACGTTATGCAACTAATCTACCTCAGTGATTACTTTAAAATTTAAATTATTCTGTGAGTATCTAGCACATGCCCCGAAAATTCCGGAGGTCAATCTCTATCCACAGATTATTCCGGAGACTATTTCACTCACACCTGAGAATCTTCGAGAATACTCACACCGCAAGCAATGGCGCCTCAGCACACGAATATCCCATGAGCATCGCCTCGATCCGGATAAATCCGGAGATCAATCCCACACCGCAAGTAATTTCGAAGACTATTTCACTCACACCTTGATAATTCCGGAGATTATCTCACACAGTAGACCATATGAAGCCCCCCTCCCCATGTTTGCTCTTATTTCATCATAACTCAAACTAGTGTCTGTCCTTAGATTGATTATTAATAATTAAGTCACAATTCCCCTTCATCCATGGCAGTCGCAGCCACTGCAAGCCCTTCATCTCCTTATCTTCCCCCACACGGGCAACCAAAGCTCCTCCTCGTCCTCCACTACACGACCCCCGACTGCCTTGACCAATACTGCGACCTCCAACCACCCATCGACATCATTTTCAACCTCCTTTCGACTGCGTCCCTCACTGCACCCCGACCCTTCACCTACTTCTTTGTAACTACAGTTTTTGTATTTTTCAATTTTTCCCCTTTTGTAATTTTTTTATTTGCAATTGAATAAATACCCCATTTATTTCTTGATTATTATTTTAATTAAGATTTGTTCATGAAATTCTTCGTTCTTTTGATTGGTCAACTCTTGTTGATCCTATTGTTCTCTTATTTAATTGTGGGTATTTTGATTTGAACCCTATTGATTTTGATATATCTCTTAATTGAACCCTAAAACCCAATTTGATTTGTTCTTGACCGAAAACTGCTATTATTGAACCTTAAACCACTAACCCAATACCTTAATAGTACCCTATAAATACAAACCTAACGCAAACCCTAAAAATTGCACAATTTTCGAAACCCTGGCAGTCTACTCTCTCTCCTATTCTCACTCCTTCTGTTTCTCTCTACTCGTTACTGTGCCTTTCCCGCCAAAACCCTTCCATCCTCTTCCGATCGTCTTCTCTGGCCAGCTCCGGTAACCCCGTCGTCATCAACCCCCTCCCTGTGCCGCTTCCCTAGCAATGCCAGCCAAGCCCCCCCTCGAAACCCCTCCCTGTCTCCTTTTCTCCCTATTTCGCTCGACGACAGCACCAAGAACCCAAAAACCCATCGCTGCCTTCTCCCTGTTCAATCACTCACCAGCGCCACCAGCGCCGCCGTTGCATCGACTTTGACCGCCAACGCCGCTCGCCGACGACCCAGCGACGCCGCTGCCCCACTTGGCCGGCCTTGCTTGCTGTCGTTGCTTCCGTTCTCTTACTGTTGCTGCTTGTCTCTTTGTGTGCTATGTTAATTAGTGCACGTTTATTGCACGTGCTAGTTTGTGTGTTCGTGGGTTCATTGCTTCGGGATCCTTATCCCATTATTCTTGGTATTCAAATTCACCATTTATAAGGCAAGTCACTGTCCTCTTGAATTGTTAATTGTATCAAATTCATGTTTTGTTGAAACTCTTGTAAGTAGATCCTTTGTTCATCGTATTATATATTGTTTATCTCTTTCGTTGGGTTTATTGAGCGTTTACATGAGCTAACGCCAATACTCTTAACATCGTGCCAATTTGACTCCAAAAATATTGAATCATGCATACAATATATAGTATGGACAATAGAGTTACACATATAGTCACGATACAAATAAATTATTGTAGAGACAATTACTAGGTTGTATATTGTTTGATTATTTGATGGTTGATTGAATAATAGATTTGTATATGTGGGTGTTATAATTTTATTTATCATGTTTTGACACTCATCATGCTGATTATAAAATTTATTAACTAAATAATCGATACTCATCATGTTTAATTAATTTATTTTCATGAAAAATACCCTAAAACTGTATTTTGCTTGCTGCCTGGAATTTGTCTGCTGTTTTTGACCTAGTAAACGATCTTAAATTTAATTAATTTCCGAACATGAGTTGTATCCTCATCTTTCTATTTTCCAGAACATCCACAATTTTTGAATTCCGAATTTCGTATCAAAAGTTATGTCCATTTTACTAAAGCCTTGTTTCGACTTTCAGATTTTCAGATTCTTATATCTTCTATGTTTAAACAGTAAAAAGGCTGATCAAATGATAGAATTTTTCTCTGAAAATTTCCAAATTTTTAATTTACATGTTTGGGAACCTAGTAAGTATATTTTTGCTGATTCTAAAATTAAATTAACATGATGTCGATATTCTGCATGAACAAGAAACCTGTAAGAACCATGTGTTTGACCTTGCTAATGTTTTTGGAATTTGAACATTAAATATGCGTTGGAACCATGTGAAAGTCTAGTTTCCAGAATTTCTTACGGATTCAAATTTCGATTTCTGAGTCAGCGGAAAACTGTATTTTTGTACAGACTGCGATTGTTGTCCAGAATTTTAGATTCCACTTTTTAATAGAGTTATTGTCACAATTGTAACCGTCTTATCCATGTTATCATCCTATTGTCCCCTATTAATACTATCGTTCACCGAAATGTCCATTGATTGCATAATGTATTGTTGCATTGATAAACAATTAATAAATCGAGGTTTAAAGGATGATTTAAGTAGTGAACAATGTAGAGACTGTACTTGGAGGAGGGGCCTGTGTTTCCCTAATTACCATTCTGGCTACAATTTTATCATGTGATTGTGGTCACGACGGTAACCCAATCTATCGTGTACCGTATCGTTGCCGATGACTATATCATACACCGAAAGGTGAATTGTATTTACCGTTGCCAAGTACATGTTCTACCGAGTACACCACTTAAGCTAAACGAAATTGATTATATGCATCGAACCTATAGAATGGGATGCGGTAGTGCATGCATTAGTTAGGGTTAAAATGATTAATAGACTTAAGAATTGACACATCGCCGACATTGTTGGATCTTGTATGCAAGGCAAAGAACACTAGAGGGGGGTAAATAGTGTTGTATAAAAATTAAACAATAAATTGAATTTTTCGCAACTGTTAAGTCGACTGCATCGGAGAAATCAGTCGACTGTCAGCACAAATATAAGAGTGAATGAACTTAATAGGAACCTATCTGTTAAGTCGACTTAAAGCGGAAACCAGTCGACTGCACAGACTCGATTTTCAATATAACTCAACAAAAATGAAAATTCAAGATACAGAAATCAAACCACGAAGAATCAACACAAAAAACACTACGATATATTATGGTTCGGTCCTCCCGACCTACATCCAGTCCCCAAGCAATCCACTTGAGATTTTCCACTATTCTTGAAAAATTACAAGAATACTCTATGACCTTTGACAACAACAATGTCAAATCTGTAGACCTCTCTCCAAAACCACTCTACAACCTAGAGTGAAACTGACTTTACACTAAGAGTTCTACTCTCCAACCGAGAGGACCACTCTCATAACCCGAGAGTGAAACAACAATAAAAAGTGAAGATTACAATGACCTAAAGCCTTGTTTTGATTGTGTTTTTTGTTTAGTGGCTAAAGGTCAACTTCTAACTTCAGTCTAGAATGAATTCTTTGTTATACAAGACTGAAATCAGAGAATCAAGTCTTAAAGTGTTATCCCTATTTTCCATTTTATGTATTTTTGAGTGTATCTTTCTTTTGAGTATTTCTTTCTCATTGTATCTCTCTTGGACCGTATATTGGATTATATTTTTAATATATTCATTTTTTTTTATTTTGTCTTATTTCATTTGTGTTCTTGATTCTATCGTCCGTCTTTTGTTCGTCTCTGTTTGATCAAGCCTTTATTTTTTATCCTCATTATTGTTATTATTCATGTACTATTTTAATTTCTTTCTTCTGTTCTCGCCTCTTATTTGGATATTTTTTATTATAAATCCCCAAAACCCTATTCTATAGACTCTTAAACCATTAACTAATCCTATACCCTAACTCAGTTTACCCAATTGAATTAATCCCCCAAACCCACTAGTTAATTACCTACACCTGCACCTATACTATTACCCATTACCCTAATCACCTAACTACCCTACTCTATTTACACTAAGCCTAAACACAAAACCCGATTGGCCCCTGTTCTTCACTTCAGAAAACCCTAGCATATCCCCTTGTATAAACCCATGCATTGCCCTGTTCACCATCCCCAAACAGCCTCTCTCTCTCCTCTCAACCCTATCCCGAACCCACTGCACCCCCGACATTGCCCTAATATCCTGCATCCTCCTCCCATTCTCTTCTAACCCGCCGCACCTCCCCTGGCCATTGCACCCCTCCTGCAGCAGCCGCAGCACATTTCCCTGACGCGCCACCGTCTCCCCGTCTCCCCGTCTCCCGGTGCTTCCCCCTCCAACAGCAAGACAACAGCCCCGCTACCATTGCCGTTGTCTCTCTCCCTTGCTTGTGTGCGAGTGTTGCTTTGGTTCGGTGCGATCGTGAGTTTGGTTCGTGATTCCTCGTTCGTGATCCATTCATTCGTTTGAGTTCGTGCTAGGGAATTTGTTCCCGTTATTCTTACTCATCGTCATTTTCATCATCAGTTAAGGTAAGTAACTTGTATTCTTTTCTTTGTGTAATATAAGTACTAAATACTGTATGTAGTGTAGTTGGGTTCTAAAGACAATTCGTGTGTGAATCCTCTGTTATATATTGTGTCTATTGTGCTGATTCGACCATAGTTGCCTCACAACATACATGATATGAAACAACTAGGGATGACCACTTTTTGAATATATATATGCATGTTATTTTGTGATATCATGTGTTTGATGTGTTATTCGTGCTATACTTGTCGTGGACTTGCAAAATACTCTATACCATGTTGTTTGGACATCTAGTACACCATATTTCATGTTTGGTTATGATTTGGACAATTTCCGTATGATCTATGTTGATTTATGTATGAAGAACAATTCTGAAATTTCTGCTACCCTGATGTTGTTCAGTATTTTAGACCCTATTAAGGTCAGTATATGAATTTTATTTGTGAACATGAAATGTTGATAATTCTGTCTATTTTTCAACCTTCTGACGGATCTCAATTTCGTTTTACGAGTTGTGAGTTATATCTATTTCACTACAGAGGTGTAGAAAGATTTCCTAATTTTGTTTTCTATGAATTCTGAAGAGTAATCTATTTTTATCACAATGTTAAAAGTATTATTTTGATCCAATAATTTGCAAAGTACAACTAGACCTGATTTGGATTAACCCTGAAATTTTGTGGATTTATTTTATGAGTTTTACAAACCGTTCTATGTTTCCAAATAATTACTATACATGTGGAATTTTCACTGTTCAGTAAAGAACCTGATTTTCGACCAAATTCTACTTGTTGTTTGAAAAATCTTTCTAAATATGAAAGTTAGCTTAATGTGTCTATTTTATCAGTCTTTTGGCAGATTTAGATTTCGATTTATGGTTTGTGAGATATTGTTGTTTTCGTACTATAGTGTTTATAATTCCAGATTTACAAAACTACTGCATCTTGAAGTTTTCTGATTTTTGTTGACTAAACTATTTATATTGAAAAATTATGAAACTTTATAGTCTGATGTTGCACATATAGGGGAATACCCCAGATTTTTTGTAGATTTAATTAATGAGCTTTCATGCTGTTTTCCTAACTTTGAATACAAACTTCTGATTTCTGGCTCAACATGTTTTCTGGATTCAAATCAGTTTTGAGACTTGTTATTGTGAAATACCATATGAATTATATATATTTGCTGGAATCGGCTAAGAGTCTACTTTCCAGATTTTTTTATGGATCTAGATTTGCATTTTTGTAGCAACAGGAATCTCAATTTTAGTGCAGTACTGTCTTGCTGTCCTGAGCTAGAATTTTCGTTATTCTGTTCTTTTATGAGTTATCTTTCATCTGTATATATTCGTCTGTCACCCTGAACCTGTTAATTATTTATACCATGCTATCTCACTCTACTTTCTGCACATACATGTCTGTCTGATAATAATAACAAAAATAACCAAGCCGGGGTTAAGGGAAAGATCTAGTAGTGAAAAATATAGAAATATGTACTGAGAAGAGGGCCCGTGTTCCCTACCTGTTACGTGTTCATGACTAAATGATACACGACTATGTTTATCTGAACTCTGACTACATTACTTCCCTATAGGAAAGTGTGCTTAGAAGAGAACTCATAGGTTCTATCTGTCTGATCTGCATCTGATATCTGTCTGTCTGATCCTTGAGTACACGGCTCTATGGACTTCACTACGAAATCTAAACGAAACTGTTTGAATGTTGCAGCCATGTAGTAAAAACTTGAGATGCATGAAGTGCTATCTAATCACACAAGACTTATAAGAACATGACTTCTCTTATTGTTTATCTGTATCTGTATCTCTTATCTGACATCTGTTATCAGATTATCTGTTATCTGTCTGACTATCATCTGACACTATTGTCTATATATCTGTCTGCATGCCACTTGACACTTGACACATGTTATCTTTATCTGTTAGTATACCGTGCTATCTGATTTGTTTTCTTAATACATGTTAGATATTATATTCTGTTGATATGCTTATACCATACCATGTTTGTTCTGTTGTTATTTTATATTTGTTATTTATTCCATATACGTGTATCATGAACTACAAGCGGCCCGTAACATGCATTGACAGGAGTTTGTTTTCTTTTTCCTCTTCCTGCAATTTATTAATTGTAGACCAGGGTGATCAGCTGCCAGATGGAGATGGTGATATAAGATATTAGTGTTGGAGTTTTCATTGTTATTTCTATTGCTTATTTGAATATTGTATTTGATACTTGGATTTATTTTGGATTTGGGCAATGTGACGCATGATTATTAACTTATTCAGATCTAGTTTATTTGAGATTATTATATTTTGGTTTCAAGTAAATTTTTGTTTGTATATTTGATTCGATTATGCATATGTGGTTGATTCTCTTGCTTACGTCTCTGATTATTTCTGTGAGATGTTGTAAAGATTCTGAATAGCTTATGGATGATGAAAATCATTCGCTAGGCTTAGTCACCTATTCGTATTCCGTATTCTCTTTTGGGAAGCAGGGCATGACATGAAGAAAGTAAGTGCTTTGTAAAGTTGTACTTTTCTCTCAAAAGCAAAATGACTTGATAAAAAGTTAAGGAACCTTTCCCAAATGAATTCTATACTCTATTTATAGAGTTAGATTCTCTTGGACGTTGAGAAACAATTCCCCAGCTGTCATACAATGGTAGTAAGAATTTAAATTTGAAAAAAAAAATTTAATTTAAGAAAATTGTCAAAAACTGCTTGAACAGTCGACTGTGTTGCCATATGAGTCGACTAGTCAGAGCTTGAGTGAGTTCAGTCAGTTTCGCACCAGAACAGTCGACTGTTCTCAAGAGTAAGTCAACTAGAAATCAACAGCTGAACTTATACAAGCTTCATTTTGATATTTTGATTTTGGAAAACTTTATTTTCATTTAGGGGATGTGTGAGTGTGTGTGACAAGGCTTTTACAAGAATTCTAAGACACAAATATTACAAACACAATTACAGGATACATGTTCATTTAATAAAACACTTTTGAAGCTCTTGAGAACTCTTTGACTTGTGTCCTGATCTTGAGTCTTGGTCTTGTCTTTGTGGCTTGATATGGAACTTTTAGAAGCGTTCATTGTATTATTTCCTTAAACACTTTTGGTACACACTGCAAAAGATATGTAAGATAGAACAATTATGTATTGTGTTGTAGTCATCAAAATCAAGAATCTACATTCTCCGCCTTTTTGATGATGACAACACAATAACTTAAAATAGTATAGACTAACAATTTAACTATCATGATTTCACACATAATTGAAAGATATACAAATGTAAATAATCTCCCCCTCAATAAAATACAATATGCACACAATTTTTTAAACATGCACAACATGCACAACTCAATATGCACATATTTCTCCCCCTTTGTCATCAACAAAAAAAACAAAAGTAAAGAGATAAGAACCAACCATAGATTAAAACCAACATAGCATTAATAGCATAAATGGAAATTTATACTTGATCAGTCAAATAGATTGTTCATACGACAAAGTGAAAAGAGAACATCATTAAAGCATAAAACAAAAGTACAAGAAAAAACTGAAAAGTACATCAATCTTCATCGTCTTCGTCATCATCACTGTTTGAGGCAGGTGAAGAGTGAGGAAACTTCCTAACAAACATCTGAGTGAGGTTAGCAATGCTAGCCTCAAGAGAATCCTGCCGACCTAAGATAAGATCCTGACGATCCATAAGATAATTGACAGAAGTGTAAAGCCCCTCAGGATTAGAAAAATTAGCTCTACGATGAGAACTAGAGGATGAACTAGACGGAGAAGATCGACGAGGAACATAAGTGGCTAAAGAAATAGGGGGTGTATTTCATTGAGGAGACCAAGGAGGTGAGTGAAGGATTTTCAAGAGAGTAGATCAGGGCTAGAGAACGATCGAAATCCAAGAGCTAGAGAGCTTCAAGAGAGAACAGCCGACTTGAGCTATTGGGAGCAAGAGTAAAAAGTGATAAAGGGAAGGAAGATGGCTTAGGGTTTTTACTTGAAGGGAATGGCTGCAATTACAAGTGATTTTGAATCGAGGGTCTAGATCAAAAGCAGGTAAAAGAGAGTATATAGAGGAACCTCATCCTATGACGATTCAGAATCAGAAAAACAAAATATAGTCGCGACAGTCGACTGGGTTTTAGATCAGTCGACTAAGTCGAGAGCAAATACAACCAAACTCAAAGTTCAGTAAAGCTACTGTCAGTTGACTATAGATTTGAAGACAGTCGACTGGGAAAAAGACAAAATTAAGTTAGAAAAATAGAGAAAGAAAATACTGTATAAGTCGACCGATAATCAATTATAAGTTGACTGAGATATATAGAAATTTTTTTAAAATGTCATGAAATGAGAAAATGCCTAGTTCTCTTCTAAAGTTGATAAAAGTATCTTCTTTAGTGGTTTGGTAAATATATCTGCTACTTGTTTATCAGTGGAAATAAAATCCAATAGTATATCTCCTTTTAAGACATGATCACGTAGAAAATGATGTCGAATATCAATATATTTCGTATGTGAATGTTGAAACATCTTCAACTTAAAGTAAATAAAAAGAAATTAGAAAGAAAATGTAAACTGATGGTCAGCTGTAGAACAGCAATGCATGTCTCCTTGGCTAGCATAACATGTACGAGACTAGCATTTTCTTATGGGTCGATAAGAGAGTACAAGCACAGTACATTGCAAAATACTATAGTACAAATTTAAAATTTAACAAAAAAACTAGAAAGCTTCAGGATTTTTAGATAAATTAATAACACTAGTATTATCACACATTATAGCGGGTCTTGAAAAAGAAATACCATAATCTAATAAAGTTTGTTTCATCTATAAAATTTGAGCACAAGCCAAACTTGCAGCAATATATTCAGCTTCTGTAGTAGATAGGGATCCTGAATTTTGCATTTTACTGCATCAAGATACTAGTGAATGTCCCAAAAAGTGACAAGTTCCACCAGTACTTTTACAATCAGTTTTACTACGAGCAAAATCCGCGTCACTATACGACAAGAGTTGAAAGTTATTGGTCCGTGAATAAAATAAACCATATTCAGATGTGTCTTTAATATATCTTAAAATACGTTTCACTACTTTTAAGTGAGGTTCTTTTGGATTAGACTGATATCTAGCACACAAACATATACAAAATATAATATCTGGTCTACTAGTAGTTATATATAAGAGTGAGCCAATCATACCTCGATAGAGTTTTTGATCGAAACTCTTACCTAATTCATCTTTGTCAAGTGTAGTAGTAGTAGCCATATGTGTGGTCTTACTACTAGTGCTATCCATGCCAAATCGTTTCAGTAATTCCTTAGCATATTTTCCTTGATTAATAAATATGCCATTTTGAGACTATTTTATTTGTAGTCCAAGGAAATAATTGAGTTCACCCATGTGACTCATCTCAAACTCATTTTTCATTGTATTAGCAAACTCTTGACATAGATTACTGTTAGTTGATCCAAAACTTATGTCATCTACATATATTTGTATGATTAATATATCGGTCTTTATTTTCCTAATAAACAAAGTAGTATCTGCTTTACCAATTTCAAAACCAATTTCTGAAATAAAAGATTTTAAACGATCATACCAAGCACGAGGTGCTTGTTTTAGACCATATAAAGCCTTTTTCAATTTAAAAACATGGTTTAAGAATTGTTCATGTTCGAAACTGGGTGGTTGCTTAACATAAACATCTTTCTTAATGAAACCATTTTAAAAAGCACTTTTAACATCCGTTTGGAAGAGTGTGAAATTCATAAAACACGCAAAAGGTAATAAAATTCTAATTGATTCTAGTCTAGGAATAGGAGCATATGTTTCATCAAAATCAATTCCTTCTTCTTGATTATATCCTTGAGCAACTAATCTATCTTTGTTCCTAACGACTTGTCCTGATTCATCTAACTTATTTTTAAATACCCATTTGGTACCAATAATAGTATGATATGGAGGTCGTGGAACTAAATCTCATACATCATTTCTTACAAATTGGTTAAGTTCATCTTACATAGCATTCAACCAAAATTCATTCTCACATGCTTCTTGAATATTTTTCGGTTCAAAATCCGATACGAAAGCAGTATGAGAAATCATATTAAAATGTGATCTTGTTTGAATACCATGTGAGATGTCACCAATAATTAAGTCATGAGGATGATCTCGAACTTCAACAAATGATTTTGGTAATGTTTGAGTTATCGCTACAGGATCAGTTGACTGATGTAAATCAGTCCACTTGTCTAGGGTAGTTTGCTCTAGTGATTTAATAATGTTATCTGGTGGTGATGATTCAATTTCATCATCTTCAGTAACATTAGATGAAGGTAAAGATTCATCAAATAAAATATGCATAGATTCTTCAATAGTCAAAGATGACTTATTGAAAATTCTATATGCCTTACTCCTATTTGAGTATCCAATGAAGATACCTTCATTAGATCTAGCATCAAATTTATCTAGATTATCTTTTTTGTTTAATATGAAACACTTACAACCAAATACTTTAAAATACAAAACTTTAGGAATTCGATCATAAAATAATTTAAAACAAGTTTTCTTAAGCTTTGCCCTAATTAATATTCTATTTAATACATAGCATGCTGTAAAACAACTTCAACCCATAAGTATTTAGGCAAATTACTTTCAGTAAGCATAGTACATGAACATTCTTGCAATGTCCTATTCTTTCTTTCAACCACTCCATTTTGTGGTGAAGCTCTAGGAAATGCAAATGAATGTGTTATACCATTATTGTTGCAGTATTCTGAAAAAGTTTCATTCTCAAATTCTCCACCATCATAACTTCTAATAGTGACTATGGTTAGAGATTTTTGATTTTGAATACGTTTGCAGAAATTTGCAAATTCTTCAAAGGCTTCATTTTTTATGTTTTAAAAAGTACCCATATAAATCTTAAAAAATCATCTACTAAAACAAATACATATCTACTTTTATTTAAATAAGTGACTCTAGTAGGACCAAATAAATCCATATGAATTAATTCGAGAGACCTACTAGTAGAAATCATTTCTTTTGTCTTAAAGGTAGATTTTACTTGTTTTCCTACTTAACATGCATCACACATTTTATCTTTCTTAAAAGATAATTTTGGCAGTCCTTTAACTAGGTTATTTTTATATAATTTAGAAATGTTTTTCATATTTACATGTCCAAATCTATTATGCCAAAGCCAAGAGTCGTGTTTGAACAATTAAACAAAAATCACTCGAAAACTCAGTTGTTTTTAAACATAATTCATATATATTGTTTTTTCTAAAACCTTGAAAAATTACATTTTTCATGGATGAATCATAAATTAAGCATGCATCTTTTCCAAACACTATCTTATAACCCTTATCACATAATTTATGATTCATCTTTTTCATGGATGAATCATAAATTAAGCATGCATCTTTTTCTTTATTGAACTTAGATACATTCTTAGATATCTCTTCATAATTTTTCTTTAGAGATATAAAATCTATATCCAAGTTTGAAAGACAAGAATTTAAAGACTTGACCTCAACATTTAAGTCAAGATTTTCTTGAGAAAACATTTGATTAGCTTTCTCTAAATTTTTAACTCTTATCTTCTCCTTTTTTAGTTCTTAAAAGACTTCATTAAACGCTTCTAATAAATCATTAGAGTCAATATTGTCACTTACATCGTTTTGAGTAGCCATGAAGCACACATTTGCGACTTCATTTGACTCTTCATTCACTTCTTCCGATGATGAGTTGCTATCATCCCAAGTTGCTTGGTAGGCCTTCTTGTTCTTCATGTACTTGTTCTTGGTGTACTTGTCCTTCTTGAAGTTAGATATTTTCCCTTTCGATTTTCCATTCTCTCATGGACAATCCATCTTCAAGTGACCATCTCTGCCTGTGTATAGGTTTTGCCAAGAGCCACAAGAGAGTTTGTGATGTCGGTAAATCTTGTTATCATGTCCGATACATTTTCATTCTCCTTCATGCAGAACATCTCGAATCTGTGAATAAGAACAGAAATTTTAGATTTTTTGACCTTATTTGTACCTTCATGTGTTACCTCAAGAGTATGCCATATTTGATATGTCGGTGTTGCGTTTAACACACGATTGAACTCTTCCTAGGTAAGTGCACAAAAGAGAGCCTTCATCGCCTTTGCATTGTTCATGGTGTTGCTCTTCATGTCATCATTCCATTGTGCATAAGGAAGAGTAGGCATGGTGTACTCTGTCTCGGTCATGTTCCAAATCTCATAATTGAAGGATTGTAAGCAGATCTTCATTCTACACTTCCAGTATATGTAGTTTGTACCATCAAAGAGAGGTGACCTTTGTGTGGAATGACCTTCTTGGTATTGACTTGCATTTGAAATAGATACCATTGCACTCAACCAGGCTCTGATACGAAGTGTTGGATCCTGTATGCAAGGCAAAGAACACTATAGGGGGGTGAATAGTGTTGTATAAAAAATAAACAATAAATTGAATTTTTTGCAACTGTTAAGACGACTGTATCGAAGAAATCATTCGAGTGTTAGCGCAAATATAAAAGTGAATGAATTGAATAGGAACCAGTCTGTTAAGTCGACTTAAAGCGAAAACCAGTAGGCTGCACAGACTCGATTTTCAATATAACTCAGCGAAAATAAAATTTCAAGATGGAGAAATCAAACCACAGAAAGTCAACACAGCAAACACCACGATATATCCTGGTTCGGTCCTCCCGACCTACATCCAGTCCCCCAGCAACCCACTTGAGATTTTCCACTATTCTTGAAAAATTACAAGAATACTCTACGGCCTTTGACAATAACTATGTCAAATTCGTAGACCTCTCTCACCACTAGAGAGAGCAAAACTCACTCTACAACCTAGAGTGAAACCGACTCTATACCAAGAGTCCTACTCTCCAACCGAGAGGACCACTCTCACAACCCGAGAGTGAAACGACAATAAAAATGAATATTACAATGACCTAGAGCCGTGTTATGATTGTGCTTTTTGTTTAGTGGCTAAAGGTCAACTTCTAACTTCAGTCTAGAACGAATTCTTTATTATACAAGACAGAAATCAGAGAGCCAATTCGTAAAGAAAGTAAGTGCTTTGTAAACTTGTTCTTTTTCTCTCAAAAGCAAAATGACTTGATAAAAAGTTAAGGAACCATTCCCAAATGAACTCTATACTCTATTTATAGAGTTAGATTCTCTTGGACGTTGAGAAACAATTCCCCAACTGTCATACAACGGTAGTAAGAATTTAAATTTGAAAAACAAAATTTAAATTTCAGAAAACTATCAAAAACTACTTGAACAGTCAACTGGGTTGCCATATGAGTTGACTGGTCAGAATTTGAGTGAGTTCAGTCAGTTTTGTACTAGAACAGTCGACTATTCTCAAGAGTAAGCCGACTGGTACTCAAAAGCTAAACTTATACAAGCTTCATTTTGACATTTTGATTTTGGAAAACTTTAGGAGATGTGTGAGTGTGTGTGTGACAAGGCTTTTACAGGAATTCTAAGACACAAATATTACAAACACAATTACAAGACACATGTTCATTTAATGAAATACTTTTGAAGCTCTTGAGAAGTCGTTGACTTGTGTCCTGATCTTGAGTCTTGATCTTGTCTTTGTGGCTTGATATGCCTTCATTGTATTGTTGCCTTGAACACTTTTGGTACACACTGCAAAAAGATATGTAAGATAGAACAATTGTGTATTGTGTTGTAGTCATCAAAATCAATAATCTACAAACATTGCATATTGTTCCTCATTGTTCCTATTGATACCGAATATTGGCTAAGTGTTACCGTTATTGATCATTGATTATCGTTACCGAATATTGCATCATTGTTTATAGCCATTGTACCGATTATCATGGTTTCGATTATTGTTATTGTTCCGTGTTATTCATTCCTATTGATCCCTTGATTCATTGTTATAGTGTTATTCCGTTGTTCCTTGCTTTCTATACTTGCTGTCAATGACTTGCTCTAAGGACAATTTTTCTTCTCTTTTTAGATGTAGTGTACACAGGTAATGAAGGAGAATTGCCTTCTGGAATTGGAGAACAGACATTCTAAAGACTTAACGCTTTATAATTATTTATTGCTTTAATGAATTATTGTATCGAGACTTTTTGCTATTGTCTTTGAGACTTATTATTGTATTGGGCTTATGTCCCAGATTATGTTATTGTTTCTAAATGTTGGATTATTATTGTATTTGGATATTTTTATTATTTCATTCCAAGTATTATTGTTCATGAGATTATGATTATTGCCTGTGCAATTGTTCTGTATTGATTATATTGTTGAGTTTATCGGATAAACAGCTTGTGGGTGACGTTAGTCATTCGCTGGACCAATGTCATGTACTCGTATTCCGTATTTTTGAAAATTGGGGCGTGACAAGGTTTTTAGTGGTGTCAGAGCCCAAATTAAGATAATATATCAGTCAAACATGACTAACGAAAGGAAGTTTGGCTTTGATTGATATATTAATCAGATTTGAGTTTTATCGGTTTGCTCAACCGTATGTGCAATACATGAATCGCATGAACAATTGATATCCAACTTATGATCTGGAAACTAGTCTTATTTGATTCCTCTTTAATCCCTTCCATTCATTGATTTCTTATTGGGTATGATTTCATACTTTTCATACCCATATTCTTTTGATTCCGGTGTCATCTGTTCTTCTTCTTCCTGCTTGGTCCGTCGATCGGCATCGCTCGATCTACAAGGACATGTCTACAGCTTTGAGCTTCACCATCAGAGTAGCACAGCAGAAGCGAGGTGGGCCCATAACCCACAGGTTCCAGGATTCTCATGTTGCTTCTCCTTCCTTGCATTGTTGCTTCCATTCTCCTTGCTATTTTATTCTTCTATCCTGTTGTTTATTCATGTTAGCCTCTCATTCATGTCAGTTTCTTGAATCTTGTTTCTGCCTTTTGTGTTCTCACTTTGACTTCTTGCTAGACATCATCCTTGTTCATTCCTTTTTTGCTCATTCTCTTTTTGACTCTGGTGCTACTCATTCATTTGTTTCCTCCCACTTCGTCGATCTGCATCTCTTGCCTCGCAGTGCTATGCCAGCAGCTTGGAACATTTCTATAGGTGGAGGTGGTGTCGTGTGTTCTCAGATTTGTGAGCAGAGTTCCTTGGTTATTGGTGGTGTTGATTTTGTTGCGGATCTGATTGTCATCAGCAATTCTGATTTTGATGCTATTCTGAGGATAGATTGGCTTGGTGCCACTCATGCTGTGATTGACAGCCGCAAGAAGAAAGTGGTGTTCCAAATGCTAGAACGTCAGGAATTTGAATTCTGTACCGATGAAATGCCGCTTGCTTGTGTTGAGAAGTTGGCTAGTTAGGAAGCTGAAGTTATGGAAGAAGTGTGTGCTATGATGTTGTCGCACCGTTGGTTGTGCGGGATTTTCTAGATGTTTTTTTCTGAGGAATTGTCGAGATTAGCACCAGATCGTGAGGTAGTGTTCAGCATTGATGTTCAGCCGGGTACAACTCCAATCTCTAAGAGTCCGTATAGAATGGCTCCTGTTGAATTGGCTGAGTTGTAAGAGCGGATTCGGGAGTTGTTGGATAGAGGTTTTGTTAGGCCAAGTGTTTTGCCTTGGGGAGCTCCTATTCTGTTCATCAACAAGAAGGATGGTAGTCGGAGGTTGTGTATTGACTACCGCGAGCTCAATAATGTCACAGTGAAGAACAGGTATCCATTGCCAATGATTGATGACCTATTTGATCAATTGGTAGGCATTTCTGTATTTTCGAAGCTGGATCTTCGTTCTGGTTACCGTCAGGTTAAGGTAAAAGCCGAGGATGTACAGAAAACTGATTTTCGAATGAGATATGGGCACTATGAATTTTTGGTTATACCTTTTGGAGTTACTAATGCTCTAGCTATGTTTATGAGTTTGATGAACCGGGTTTTCTCTCCCTTTCTGGATATGTTTGTGTGGTGTTCATTGATGATATTCTTGTCTATTATCGGAATCGGGATGCGCATGCTGAGCACTTGAAGGTTATTCTACAGACTTTGAGGGATCATCAGTTGTATGGGAAGCTTAACAAGTGTGACTTTTGGTTGGATCGGGTGGCTTTCCTAGGTCATATTATTTCTGGTGATGGAGTTTCTGTCGATCCATCCAAAATTTCTATAGTTAAGGATTGGACGACACCGAAGTCTATATCGGGGGTTTGGAGTTTTCTTGGTCTAGCGGGTTATTACAGGAAGTTTGTTCGGGATTTATCGAAGATTGCAGGGTCGTTGACCAAGTTGACTGGGAAGGATCAGAAGTTTGTGTGGAATGAGTCCTATGAAGAAGCGTTCGTTGAATTGAAGAATCAGTTGACATCAACACCTGTGTTGACTATACCAGATGGGTCTGGAGGTTTCGTAATTCATTGTGATGCTTCAGGTAGAGGTTTGGATGTTGTTTTGATGCAACAAGGCAAGGTTGTTGCATATGAATCTAGACAATTGAGGCCGCATGCGAAGAATTGTCCTACACATGATTTGGAGCTTGCTGCTGTGATCTTTGCCTTGAAGCTTTGGAGGCATTACTTACTTGGAGACCGAGTGGAGATCTTCACTGACCACAAAAGTCTCGAGCATGTGTTCACTCAGAAGGAGTTGAATATGAGGCAAAGGCAATGGCTAGAACTGATGTAGATTATGATATCAATTTGTAGTATCATCCTTGCAAGATTAATTCAGTGCCTTAATGCTTTGAGCAGAAGACCTATTGTTATGGTTCTTACTAAGCAGAAAGAGCTTGTGGAAGCTATGAGGAGGTTGGAATTGGATGTGGTATTGCCTGGTTCTGTGTAGAGTTGTATGGTGCTTCATTTGCAGTCATCTTTGGTGGATCAGATTAAGGAGGCCCAGTCTGGTGATGTGCAATTGTAGAAGTTTCGAACTGAAGTTGAGGCTGGTTTGAGAACTGATTTGGTGATTCATGAGGATGGATCTCTTTGCTTTAGGGCTCGTCTTTGTGTTCCAGAGGGAGAAGTCAGACAGAAGTTACTTGGAGAAGCCTACCATTCACAGTATTCTATTCATCCCGATGGTACGAAGATGTATCAGGATTTGAAGTTGTATTTCTGCTGGCAAGGCATGAAGAGGGATGTTGCAAGATTTATTTCTCGGTGTTTGATCTGTCAGCCAGTGAAGGCAGAACATCGGAGGACTGGTGGACTTCTTCAACCACTTCCTATTCCTGAGTGGAAGTGGGAGAATATCACTATGGATTTCGTGACTGCTTTGCCTAGAAGTTCCAAGGGTCACAATGCCATCTGGGTGATTGTGAATCGCTTAACGAAGAGTGCTCATTTCATTCCTTTCAGAGTTGGTCAGTCTACAGAGAGCCTAGCAGAAAGGTATATGCAAGAGATTGTGAGATTGCATGGTTTTCCTGTCAGTATTATATCAGACAGAGATACTAGATTCATATCTCAATTCTGGGAGAGCCTCCAAGATAGTCTTGGGAGTAAGCTGAAGTTCATTACTGCTTTCCATCCACAGACAGATGGCAATCAGAGAGGACTATTCAGACTTTGGAGAATATGTTGAGGTCCTGTGTGCTTCAGTTTGGAGGTTCTTGGGAAGATCATCTACACTTGGTGGAGTTTTCATACAATAATAGCTACCAAGCTAGTCATTAGCCAGCTCTGTATGAAGTCTTGTATGGTCGAAAGTGTAGATCACCAGTGTACTGGGATGACATTGGTGAGAGGAAGCTTTTGGGGCCCGAATTGATCATGAGGACTGTTGATGTAATGGGCCAGATCAGGAAGCATCTGCAAGCCGTACAGGACAAGCAGAGAAAATGGGCAGACATGCACAGAAGGCCGTTGGAGTTTGAGGTTGGTGATCATGTGTTCCTCAAGGTGTCTCCATGGAAAGGTGTGATTCGTTTTGGTGGTGGGGGCATGTTGAGCCCTAGATTCATTAGTCTGTTCGATGTGGTGGAGCGAGTAGGAAAGGTGGCCTATAGACTCGCGTTGCCACCATTTCTTTCTGGAGTGCTTGACGTCTTCCATGTTTCTCAGCTTAGGAAGTATGTTAGGGATAATAGTCATGTTATTGACTATTCGGAGTTGTCGATTCGACCTGATTTGTCTTGTGAGATTCATCCAGTGTCGATTGTGGATCGGCGGGAGAAGATTTAGAAGAATAAGGTTATCAAGTTGGTCCGCGTTGCTTGGAATCCTCACCCTACTGCTGAGTCGACTTGGGAGCTTGAAAGTGTGATTCGGAAGAGATTTCCTGATATTTTTGAGTAGTTCTTGTTCTTTTCTTTCCTTCGGAGTTACCTACTACCACTTGCTTAAATTTCAAGGACGAAATTTTATTGTAAGGTGGGTAGGATTGTAACTACCATTTTTGTATTTTTCAGTTTTTCCCCTTTTGTAATTTTTTTATTTGCAATTGAATAATTACCCTATTTCTTTCTTGATTATTATTTTATTAAGACTTGTTCATGAAATTCTTCGTTCTTTTGATTGGGCAATTCTTGTTGATCCTATTGTTCTCTTATTTAATTATGGGTATTTTGACCCTATTGATTTTGATCTATTTCTTAATTGAACCCTAAAACCCAATTTGATTTGTTCTTGACCCAAAACCAATATTATTGAACCCTAAACCACTAACCCAATACCCTAATTGTACCCGATAAATACACACCTAATGCAAACCCTAAAAATCGCACAATTTTTGAAACCTTAGCCGTCTACTCTCTTTCCTATTCTCTCTCCTCCCGTTTCTCTCTCCCCGTTACTGTGTCCCGCCAAAACCCTTCTATCCCCTTCCAATCGTCTTTGTAACCCCTGTTTTTCATTTTGAGTATTTTGGAGTGTATTTTTCATTTTGGTGTAATTTCTCTCTTGTATTCCTCTTGTAATTCCTTTGGACCGTATATTGGATTTTTGTTTCAATATATTTTTCATTTTATTATTTGTCTTCTTTTATTTGAGTTCTTGTTTCGTTGTCCGTCTTTAGATTCGTCTCTTTTGATCGTGCCATTATTTTTGACTCTCACTGTTAAATTTATTTTTATCTCCATTTCGTTATTTTAATGCATTCATTGTGCACTATCACATTTTGGACCTTCATACCCAATACCCATCTACAAACCCATTATCCCATTCTATTACAAATATTCATATACTCAAACCCACAATCAATTTCTTAACCCTATTTGTAACGCCCCGAATCCCAATTTATTGAATTCGAGATGTTCTTCAGGATCTTTTCGCTTTCTTCACATACAATTTTACAAGGAATTTTAAAACTTTACTTTTACATCAAAGTTTACAACATATTACATTTGAATTTACACAGCGGAAGCAAAATATACAATATTTACATAAATGAACAACAACATAATGAACTCTTTGTGCATCCATTCCTCTTACATGTAATTATCCTGCATAAAACACTGTGGGTACGTCAGTTTATTCAACCGACGATAATTATACATGGCCATCCTCTCTATGCCAGAAACAGTATAATGAAACTCATTTCTTACAAATCACAAACTGGTTCAACATAAGCATGCAAATAAGGGGGAACTTTTAATGATGTCGTGTCGTGATTGTGCACTTAAATCCTTAATGCAATTTACTTAATTAACATGACACGAATGCGCACTTGTTCGAATTCTATGCATCCCATACTACATAGGTTCGAGGGCAAGCCTCTTAAACGATCTTCATTCTTTTGTAGGGTTCAATCCCCCGCCATGACTTATTCTACTTCTGTAATTCCAATGAGTATCCTAGATGAATCTATGAGTACAAGCATGTATCCTGGCCCCTGGGGTAGAATTTTGCGCCATGTCTTGACTCGTCAAGCATGCATTCTGCGACAATTCAGCCTCCTCCCTGAACACACTCCTCTTGCAGTCACCAAAATATCCCACAAGCGTGACTAGAGTCCGATCATTACTGAGTTGTGCCCGCGCCATGTCTTGACTCATCAAGCATGCATTCTGCGGCTCACACACCCGCACCGTACCCTAGCTCTCATACTCATGTTTTTCTCTCACCTTCATCACCTCCACACTATGTATTTAAGTTACATTAGAATCATGAATAAAATCAAGCTCTAGAGTTAGCCTCTCCATCAACCGGACTTATCATTTCATTTCACTTGACCAACCTGGTCTAATTCTCAATATCATTTCATTCACCGCCGGGGAGACTTAGCTACTCTTTCGTTCAATTTCAAATTCACAATATCCAATGGAGCATCATCAGCTCATAATTCATTTTAGAGTCCCACAGACTTTCTTTTCATGATTTAGCCTTTCATAATTATTCATAAAATTCTCAATTCTCATCTATGATTCCTTTCACATAATTCATGCAGCCATAATCAGAATCCATCAATGAAAGCATAAAGTTCATCATTATCAACAGTGAAATACATGAATCAAATTGTCGAAGTCCTCTCTGTACAGTCGACCTGGGAAGGTACCAGTCGACTTATACAGTCACACAGTATCATCACAGTTGCTCGGGATAGTCGACTGTTGCACTCAACCAGTCGCCTGTCCCGCAACCGTTCATATTCACAATATTATCCACATGACAGTCGACTGGTAAGTAATCAGTCGTCTGTCCTGGAGATTTCAACAGCAATATTTCTAAGTCCAGATCAGTCGACTTGCCACATGCATCGGTCGACTGGACAGATCCATTTTAATTTGGGAATTTACTTACAGTTTCTTACATATACTTGCATCAGGATATCAATTAACAATATATACCAATTCATGTTTCATAAACAGAGTTCCTCTTGTTCAGTAGCATTCACAGCACAATTTTCCCAGTTATTAACATGCTCTTTAGAGAAAACTACTCTAAACATGCATTCACATTGCTCATACTTACATACGACAATGGGGATATAAATTTCAAGTCATCATCATGGGTCTACATAAATAGAATATCTTTATTCGGGGAACTATCAAACAGTCACTTTCAGAACGAGCACCAGTCGACTTAACCCCAAGTCAGTCGACTGAGCCGACAACTTCAGATATTTATCACCTTTAGTTCTTTTTGTTTGTCTACCTTCCCTCCATCATATGTGTCATAGGGAAAAACATACATTTAATAATCACACCATCATGGCTATTCATACACATTTTATCAGCACTTTATAAAAGTAAATGTCTCGTATCAGTCGGCTGGCTCATATGGCAGTCGACTGTACCGACAGTCTCGCCTCAAATTAATAGCATGTTCAAGCAATTTCTACCGCATTCAATTCTCTTTTGTAACATGGTATCCATCATGACAATTATAGTATTACTCCTACGTTAGAAGTCCTGAGAAATACCCACCTTTTATGAAGAAAAATAACGAAATCCCGCAAGTCCTTCAATATAGCACAGCACTTCTTGTTCCTTTGCTCCCCTCCGACTCCTCAGCAATGCTGCTTGCCTCCACAGGAAACTCCCACACAACTCTCAGATACTCTTACAATCTCAGGAATTTTAGTGTAAAAAGATAGGGATTAGAAGGGGGTATTTATATTAGAAGATAAATAGAATGAAGGGTTGAGATCTATTAGGGAGTTGAAGAAACAAGGGCTGAGATTAAATCGGAAGTTTAGAAACTACCCACACCTCAAAATGTAACCACCCATGATCTCACCCATCACTCCACAATCCGGTCAAGAAGTGTGCTCATTGCACGTGTACATAAAGTGCACGTGTAGGCACAAGTCACACTACAATATGTACATTAAATACCCGGGAATAAAATAGAGTAAGAAATGCTACATTATAAGTTGTAGAAAATAGTAAGAGGGTTTAAATTCATGGGCTTAAAACCAATTTGGGCCAAACTAGTTATTTTGTAGAAATAAGTAAATTAATGCTTTATAAAACGATGTTGAAAAAAATACTAGTCAATAATATTGCACAAGTATACTATATAAAAATGAATAATCTTCCATATATTAAAAAGTCAGGGTATTACATCACTCCCTCCTTAGAATAGTTCCGTCCCCGGAACTACAGCCAAGAACGAGACGAAGAAACACAACAACAAGAGATACAAAATATACAGATACAAAATACAAACAATAAGACAATCAAGCAAAAAGCTCAGGATAGTCCTTCAACATCTTCTCCTCAGATTCCCAAGTAGCCTCTTCAACCAAGTGGTTTCTCCAGACTACCTTGACCATCGGTATCGTCTTATTCCTCAAGACCTTCTCCCTACGGTCAACAATCTCCACAGGAGTCTCGATGTAATTCAGGT
This sequence comes from Hemerocallis citrina, assembly GCA_017893485.1. Taxonomy (NCBI): domain Eukaryota; kingdom Viridiplantae; phylum Streptophyta; class Magnoliopsida; order Asparagales; family Asphodelaceae; genus Hemerocallis; species Hemerocallis citrina. The sequence goes on from CM030359.1 coordinate 75,798,094, forward strand.
CTAACTGCAAACCTTCCGGCACTTCAGGTAAATGATGACTCGGGTCTGGAATATAACCTCTCAACATAGACACATGGAAAACATTGTGCACCTGAGACAACTCTTCCGGTAATTCAAGCCGGTAAGCAGTTTTCCCGATCCTTTTCAATATCTTATATGGGCCTATAAATCTCGGGGCTAACTTCCCGCCCTTGCCAAACCGAACCACACCTTTACTGGGTGATACCTTCAGAAAGACGAAGTCACCAACCTCAAACTCAAGGTCCCTCCTCCGGTTGTCTGCATAGCTTTTATGCCTGCTCTGAGCTTCCACCAATCTCTTCCTGATCTGATCAATCTTCTCAGAAGTCAGCTGCACAAGCTCAGGACCAAACAACTGACGCTCCCCAACCTCATACCAACACACCGGAGTCCTGCACTTCCTGCCATACAAAGCTTCATACGGCGCCATCCCGATGCTAGCCTGAAAACTGTTGTTGTAGGCAAACTCCACCAAAGGTAAATGCCTTTCCCAACTGCCTCCGAAGTCTAGTATACAACACCGAAGCATATCCTCAAGAATACGGTTGACTCTCTCGGTCTGCCCATCGGTCTGTGGATGAAAAGCAGTGCTGAAATCCGTCTTGGTACCCAAAGCTGCCTGAAGACTCCTCCAGAAATGCGAAGTAAACCGCGCATCTCGATCAGACACAATAGTCGAAGGAACGCCATGAAGTCGGACGATCTCACCAACATACAACTCAGCCAACTTGTCCATCGAAGCCGTGAGTTTCATCGCCAAAAAGTGAGCGGACTTGGTAAGTCGATCGACTATAACCCAAATAGCATCATTGCCTTTAGAACTCTTAGGCAATCCCGTAATGAAATCCATACTGATGTTATCCCACTTCCATTCCGGAATAGGTAACGGCTGTAATAGACCTCCGGGTCTCTGATTTTCGGCTTTGACTTGTTGACAAACCTCACACCTCGCGACAAATTCGGCCACATCCCGCTTCAAACCTGACCACCAGAAATGCTGCTTGATGTCTTTGTACATCTTAGTACTCCCAGGATGTACTGACAAAAGAGTAGCGTGCGCCTCCTGAAGAATACTCTCTTTCAGGTCTGCCTGATCTGGAACACACAGCCTATCTCCGAACCACAGCACTCCATCCCTGGTCTGAAATCCGGGCAACCTGCCAGCACTAACCTGCTCCTTCATCTCCAAAATATCCGCATCAACTTCCTGACTTGCAATGATCCTTGCATTCAGAGTAGGCTGAAGCTTCAACTGAGATAAAGATGCTCCCAATCCTTGCAAGACAACCTCAATACCTGCTCGATCCAACTCCTCAATCAGATGCCTCTGAGTCGTAATCAAACAGGCCAAACTGCTCTTGCGACTAAGTGCATCAGCAACAACATTAGCCTTTCCAGGATGATACTTGATCTCAGGTCGCATATCCTCGAGCACTTCCAGCCATCTCCGCTGTCTTAGATTGAGATCCCTCTGCTGGTAGATATACTTCAAGCTCTTATGATCCGTGTACATGTTCAGCTTCTCACCATACACGTAGTGCCTCCATTGCTTCAAAGCAAAGATAATCGCAGCCAGCTCTAGATCATGAGTTGGATAATTCTTCTCATGCGGTCGTAGTTGCCTAGACCCATAAGCGATTACTTTACCCTCTTGCATTAAGACACAACCAAGCCCCCGATGTGAAGCATCGCTATAGACATCATACTCAACTCCTGCTCTAGGCAAAGCCAAAATAGGTGCAGTAGTCAGTCTATCCTTCAACTCCTGAAAACTCGCCTCACATTGCTCGGTCCACTTGAAGCTCACATTCTTCTTGGTCAACTCGGTAAGCGGCACAGCTATCTGAGCATAACCTTGAATGAATCTCCTGTAGTATCCAGTCATCCCAAGGAAACTTCTGACTTCCTTCACTGTAGTAGGCCTAGCCCAATCTCTCACTGCCTCTATCTTCTGAGGGTCAGTTGCCACTCCCTCCTTAGAAAGGATGTGACCTAGGAATGCCACTTCAGATTTCCAGAAATCACACTTGGATAACTTGGCATACAACCTCTGCTCTTCCAACTTCTGCAAAACTGCTGCCAGATGCTCGGTGTGCTCCGCCTCAGACTTGGAGTACACGAGAATATCGTCGATAAACACCACGACGAAAGAATCAATAAACGGCCTCAGAACTCTGTTCATCAAGTCCATGAAGATTGCGGGTGCATTCGTCACTCCGAATGGCATAACTAAGAATTCGTAATGCCCATGCCGAGTTCTAAATACAGTTTTATGCACATCTTCAGCTTTCACTCGCACTTGGTGATATCCTGATCGAAGATCTATTTTGGAGAATACAGCTGCTCCTTGTAGACGATCGAACAAGTCATCAATTTGAGGAATCGGATACTTATTCTGAACAGTGACCTTATTCAGCTCCCGGTAATCGATACACATCCTCATCGATCCATCCTTCTTCTTTACCAAAAGCACTGGTGCTCCCCAAGGTGACGCACTAGGTTGAATAAAGCCTTTTCCCAACAGTTCCTCAATCTGCCGTTTCACCTCATCCTGTTCCACTGGAGCCATCCTATACGGTGCCTTAGAAATGGGTGCACTTCCCGGTTGAACAGTGATGCTGAACTCTACATCACGATGCGGAGGTAACCCAGGAAAATCTTCCAAGAACACAGTCGGATAGTCCCAAACCACAGGAATCCCTTGCAATTCCACAGGAGTCTCTTCCTTGCGGATAGTTGCCACCAGCTTAGAACACTTCAACTTCCCTTGGAAAGTGACTTCAGGTCCACCTGGAGCCTTCACTGTTACGATCTTGGTCTTACACTCGATGCTTGCACTGTACACCGACATCCAATCAATGCCAATGATAACATCGACTCCCAAGATAGTCAGCTCGATCAGATCAATGCCAAAGATTCGACCCCCAATCACTATCTCGCAATCAGCATAGTACCGATCAGTGGTCAAAGTTTCCCCTGATGGCGTAGCTACTGCTAAGATCTTGCCTGGAAAAATCTTCGGTTCAACTCCCAACACTTTAGCAAACTTTGGAGACACAAAAGTATGAGAGGATCCAGTATCAAACAACACCACAGCTTCCTTTCCATTAATATAGAGTTCTCCTGTTACATAACATACATCATTACATAACAGTTTTACACTATGATCGGGAAGAAGAAATGAAAAAGAAATCACACTAAACATCAGCCCTCGTACCAGAGATAACCTGATCCGCCTCCTCAGCATCAGCTTCTGTCAAGGCAAATACTCGCCCTGACTGGTACGACCTCTTCCCAGTCTGCTGTATTGGCACATTGTGATTGCCAGCCCGTGGTTTGAGACACCGAGATTGGTAATGTCCCACTTCACCATAGTTAAAGCAAGTGACTGCAGAAGGTCTCCCTGCATCGTTTCCAGGTCTCCCAGCTACACTGACGGCATTCGCCCCTGTCGGTTTGAACTTCTGTGCAGATGGTTGCCCCTTGAAACTCCCCGATGGCGCGGGCCTCTTCCCAGACTGCCAGTTGCTCCTCTGGTGCTGAGCAACATGGAACTGCTCCATATCCGCCTCCGTTGCTGCCGCCCTCTTCACCAGCTTATCGAATCTCCTGATACCAAGGGGTATCATACGAGATCTCAAGCTCGGCCTCAGACCATGCTCGAACTTGTGAGCCTTCTTCACCTCATCCATCACTAGTTCTGGAGCATACCTGGAGAGTTGAGTGAACTTGGTCTCATACTCCCTTACTGACATGCTGCCTTGCTGAAGTGACAGAAACTCCATGGCCTTTTTCTCCTGGACGTCGGAGGGAAAATAATGGCTGCGGATTTTCTTCCAAAAATTCCTCCCAGCCAAGCAACAAGCCGCCCATAGTCCTCTTCATCGACTGCCACCAAACAGCCGCATCCTTCTCCAACTGCAAAGTCGCCAACTTGACCTTGCTGCCCTCCGGTGTTTCCAACACCTCGAAGATTGTCTCCACTTGCCGAATCCAGTTATCGGCCGCATCCGGGTCGGACTTTCCCTCGAACACTGGTGGTTTCATTCTCTTGAACGATTCCACTAGCTTGATTGCCTCGGGTACTGGATTCACCGGCCCCCTTCCTTGGTTTGCAGCCACTGCATTCAGCGTCTGGTAAACCCTTGCAAACTCGGCCTCCAGGTCCAAACCTTCACCATTCCTGGCTCCCCTTCTCGCCATATTCTGATGCAAAAGATCCATTAAATTCGAAGTATAAAACAAGAATTTAAACCAACTTTCATTTCATTGAATTTCAAAGTTTATACATTCGAATTTAAAAAAAACATTTTAACATCAGAACAGAAGAAAAAGAAACCAAGACAATCTAATCTCTACGGGTCCTCTTCGCTGCTCGAAGTTCATCCCGCAGTTCATCCACCTCATCCTTCAGCACATCAGTTAGGTTCTTTTTCTTCTCAAGTTCCCAAATCCGATGGCTAAGAACAGAATAGTCAGCATTCCGCTTCTCCAGCTGAGCCTCCAAAACTCCAACTCTATACTTCAAGGTATCCACTTGCCTCTGCAGAGAAGCTACAGCGTTACCCAGAGCTGGTCCCTTTTCTTCATCGGAAGAAGAAGAATCATCAGGTGAGTTCGGTGGTGGGGTGATCTCTCGAGATTCAGGGTACTCTTCATCATCAGAATCAGCTTGCCCGGAGTGATACTCGTCCTCAGAATCAGCCTGTCCAGGATGGTATTCTTCCTCAATAATGTGCCAGTCGTCGCCTCCAGCAGGGTCGAAGTGATCAGCCATCTTAGAATAGAGAGGAAGAAGCATAAATCATAGAGCAACACAAATGTAAGTTACTTACATTTAAATCTCTAAATCCAAACACACACTCTAATGTCCACATCTAGGGTGTCGTTCCTTATAAATTTGTACGAGTGTGAAAGCATAGAAAGCGTGGCTCTGATACCACTCTGTAACGCCCCGAATCCCAATTTACTGAATTCGAGATGTTCTTCAGGATCTTTTCGCTTTCTTCACATACAATTTTACAAGGAATTTTAAAACTTTACTTTTACATCAAAGTTTACAACATATTACATTTGAATTTACACAGCGGAAGCAAAATATACAATATTTACATAAATGAACAACAACATAATGAACTCTTTGTGCATCCATTCCTCTTACATGTAATTATCCTGCATAAAACACTGTGGGTACGTCAGTTTATTCAACCGACGATAATTATACATGGCCATCCTCTCTATGCTAGAAACAGTATAATGAATCTCATTTCTTACAAATCACAAACTGGTTCAACATAAGCATGCAAATAAGGGGGAACTTTTAATGATGTCGTGTCGTGATTGTGCACTTAAATCCTTAATGCAATTTACTTAATTAACATGACACTAATGCGCACTTGTTCGAATTCTATGCATCCCATACTACATAGGTTCGAGGGCAAGCCTCTTAAACGATCTTCATTCTTTTGTAGGGTTCAATCCCCCGCCATGACTTATTCTACTTCTGTAATTCCAATGAGTATCCTAAATGAATCTATGAGTACAAGCATGTATCCTGGCCCCTGGAGTAGAATTTCGCGCCATGTCTTGACTCGTCAAGCATGCATTCTGTGACAATTCAGCCTCCTCCCTGAACACACTCCTCTTGCAGTCACCAAAACATCCCACAAGCGTGACTAGAGTCCGATCATTACTGAGTTGTGCCCGCGCCATGTCTTGACTCATCAAGCATGCATTCTACGGCTCACACACCCGCACCGTACCCTAGCTCTCATACTCATGTTTTTCTCTCACCTTCATCACCTCCACACTATGTATTTAAGTTACATTAGAATCATGAATAAAATCAAGCTCTAGAGTTAGCCTCTCCATCAACCGGACTTATCATTTCATTTCACTTGACCAACCTGGTCTAATTCTCAATATCATTTCATTCACCGCCAGGGAGACTTAGCTACTCTTTCGTTCAATTTCAAATTCACAATATCCAATGGAGCATCATCAGCTCATAATTCATTTTAGAGTCCCACAGACTTTCTTTTCATGATTTAGCCTTTCATAATTATTCATAAAATTCTCAATTCTCATCTATGATTCCTTTCACATAATTCATGCAGCCATAATCAGAATCCATCAATGAAAGCATAAAGTTCATCATTATCAACAGTGAAATACATGAATCAAATTGTCGAAGTCCTCTCTGTACAGTCGACCTGGGAAGGTACCAGTCGACTTATACAGTCACACAGTATCATCACAGTTGCTCGGGATAGTCGACTGTTGCACTCAACCAGTCGCCTGTCCCGCAACCGTTCATATTCACAATATTATCCACATGACAGTCGACTGGTAAGTAATCAGTCGTCTGTCCTGGAGATTTCAACAGCAATATTTCTAAGTCCAGATCAGTCGACTTGCCACATGCATCGGTCGACTGGACAGATCCATTTTAATTTGGAAATTTACTTACAGTTTCTTACATATACTTGCATCAGGATATCAATTAACAATATATACCAATTCATGTTTCATAAACAGAGTTCCTCTTGTTCAGTAGCATTCACAGCACAATTTTCCCAGTTATTAACATGCTCTTTAGAGAAAACTACTCTAAACATGCATTCACATTGCTCATACTTACATACGACAATGGGGATATAAATTTCAAGTCATCATCATGGGTCTACATAAATAGAATATCTTTATTCGGGGAACTATCAAACAGTCACTTTCAGAACGAGCACCAGTCGACTTAACCCCAAGTCAGTCGACTGAGCCGACAACTTCAGATATTTATCACCTTTAGTTCTTTTTGTTTGTCTACCTTCCCTCCATCATATGTGTCATAGGGAAAAACATACATTTAATAATCACACCATCATGGCTATTCATACACATTTTATCAGCACTTTATAAAAGTAAATGTCTCGTATCAGTCGACTGGCTCATATGGCAGTCGACTGTACCGACAGTCTCGCCTCAAATTAATAGCATGTTCAAGCAATTTCTACCGCATTCAATTCTCTTTTGTAACATGGTATCCATCATGACAATTATAGTATTACTCCTACGTTAGAAGTCCTGAGAAACACCCACCTTTTATGAAGAAAAATAACGAAATCCCGCAAGTCGTTCAATATAGCGCAGCACTTCTTGTTCCTTTGCTCCACTCTGACTCCTCAGCAATGCTGCTTGCCTCCACAGGAAACTCCCACACAACTCTCAGATACTCTTACAATCTCAGGAATTTTAGTGTAAAAAGATAGGGATTAGAAGGGGGTATTTATATTAGAAGATAAATAGAATGAAGGGTTGAGATCTATTAGGGAGTTGAAGAAACAAGGGCTGAGATTAAATCGGAAGTTTAGAAACTACCCACACCTCAAAATGTAACCACCCATGATCTCACCCATCACTCCACAATCCGGTCAAGAAGTGTGCTCATTGCACGTGTACATAAAGTGCACGTGTAGGCACAAGTCACACTACAATATGTACATTAAATACCCGGGAATAAAATAGAGTAAGAAATGCTACATTACAAGTTGTAGAAAATAGTAAGAGGGTTTAAATTCATGGGCTTAAAACCAATTTGGGCCAAACTAGTTATTTTGTAGAAATAAGTAAATTAATGCTTTATAAAACGATGTTGAAAAAAATACTAGTCAATAATATTGCACAAGTATACTATATAAAAATGAATAATCTTCCATATATTAAAAAGTCAGGGTATTACACTATTATACATCCTCCTATATATATAATCCTATACCATTACACCATCAGATTAATTCCTACCATTATTACCTATTACCTTTTATACCTTCCTAATAAAAATCCTACCAAATCCTTACCTTTGAATCCAAAAAAAACCGTGAGCTGCATACCCCCCTACACACCCGGATTTCACCAAAACACCCGACCCATTCTTTTTTTTTCTTTTTCCTCCTGTAGCCGTCATCCAAGGTGTACACCCTCCCTTTATCCAAACCCTAATGTATGTATATATATATATATATATATATATATATATATATATATATATATATATATATATATATATATATATTATATAATTTTACAATCCGCATGCTGCATATTTTTCCTAAACAATTGCATCCTGTTCCGTGCTCTCTCTCTCCTGTGTCTCTTCATCCGCCGTTCTCGCGCTCTCTTGCTTTTGAGGGTTTTCTTGCGCGTGCTCGAGTGCGCATGTAGATCGTTTGTGAGTTCGTGGGTTTTCGTTCGTGGGTTTTGCTCCTACTTTTGAGTTCATCGTTCTTCATCCCGATTTAAGGTAAGTAACTTGTACTCCAATTCATTTGTTTGATACAAGTCCAAAGTTCACCTATAGTGTAGTTGGATCTAGAGACAACTCTTGATGGTGTTTTTCTTGATGGGTTTTGTCTCTATTATGATAATTTGGCCATATATGACTCACGACACCATATGGACATGAATTTACTTAGGATTCGCCCGATTCTTAATTTTTGAGCATGTATGTGAGACATGTGTGCAAACTCGTGTTTTGGTTGGGACCCATGTGAAATTCTTGGCGTGGACATGTTAATAACCCTAATTCATGATGTTTAGACCTTTGGTAGACTCGATTTCAAGTTTGGATGTGTTTGGATCAATTCTCTTGAAGATATGTGGGTTTTGTTTTAAGGGGAAAAATCTGTATTTTTGGCACTGTTCTGTTTTGTTTGCTATTTTCGACTGGGATAAAGTCAGTATCTTAATTTCGGTATGAAACATGAGTATTATATAATTTCGTCTATTTTCAAACCCCTCTGACCTTGCTTGATTTTGATTTCGTATGACTGAGTTATGGATGTTTTAGTACAGAGGTGTCGATCTTTTCCAGATTCTGTTTTGTAGTAATTTTGATAACAAACTATTTTAAAGAATCATGCTATACATATTATTTTGTTCCAAAATGTTGGTCAGTGTTTCTTTATTAAGTTAGGGATTACCCAGAATTTTGGTGAATTTTATTGATAAGTTTTATGTGATGTTCATGCTCGTTTCTAAAATCTATACATGCTGTATTTTGCTCGCTGTTCTGTAAAGAACCCTATTTTCACTATGATTCCTTTTACTGTATGCAAAATGTTTGTGAAATGTGAAACTTAGTATATTTTATCTATTTTCATATCCTTTGGCAGAATTGGATTTCGTTTCACTGGTTGCGAGATATCTTAGTTTTCGTACAGCAGTATTGGGAATTCCAGATTTGCCAAACTATGTTTTTTTTATGCTTTCATATTTTTGATGACTGATCTAATTTTACTGGAAAAAATTGAAACTTTATATTTTGATACTGGACATATAGGGGAATACCCCAGATTTTTCATGGATTTATTTAGTCTGTTTTCATACTATTTCTCTGTTATTGAAGTCGTTTTCTTGATTTCTGGCTGAACCTATTTTCTGTATTAAAACATGTTTGGAGTTATAATTTTGTGAATTAGTATTCGCTGGATTCGTGTGGAAGTCTATTTTTCAGATCCTTCGACGGATCCAGATTTTCATGTTTGTAACACTGGAAATCACTGTTTTACTACAGTAGGGTCTTGCTGTCCTGAACTTGAGAATTATTTATTTTTATTCTTTTATGAACTATCTTGCACACGTACATGTTTATCTTGCAACTTGAACTTGCCACATGATCATGCAATGCTATTCTTGATATGTTTTTCACATCTACATGCTTGTTTGACATTAATAATAAAATTAACCAAGCCGGGGTTGAGGGAAAGATCTAGTAGTGGATAGTGCAGAAACGTGTACTCGGAAGAACCTAGTGGTTATTGGAGCTTGTTTACATGTGGAGCTTGACACGATATACTTGACACGTACACACGTGACACTGGAGCTTGTTTGGGTTTTGGAGCTTGTTTACATGATACATGATTACAAGATAATTGGAGCTTGTCCCTGAGTACACTGCCTTGTACGACCCCCTACAAAATCTAAAGCGGAATTGTTTGTTATAGCAACCATGTAGTAAAAATCGGGATGCATAAAGTGCTACCTAGATAGTAAATCTCTATAAGACTTGATACATGCTACTTGAACATGATACTTGAACATGATACATGCTTGCTTGATACTTGACTACATGATACATGAGACTTGTTTACATGACACTTGATACAGGAATACATGACACTTGACATTTGATGCATGTTTACATGATACTTGATTTAAGCCATTTACACTTGTTCACTTTTGCATTGCTAGTTGATTATTTTGGACAACATGATTATACCATGCTAGGTTGTTACTTAGATTCACCCATTCCATGCACTTGTATCCTACATTATTTGTGATTTGTAACTTGCAATTGACGGGTACTTGTTTTAGATTCACCCAAACCCACTACCAATTTCTTAACCCTATTATACATCCACCTATGTATATAATCCTATACCATTATACCATCAGATTAATTCCTACCATTATTACCTATTACCTTTTATACCTTCCTAATAAAAATCCTACCAAATCCTCACCTTTGAATCCAAAAAAAAAAACCGTGAGCTGCATCCCCCCCTACACACCCGAATTTCACCAAAGCACCCGACCCATTCTTTTTTTTTTCTATTCCCTCTTGTAGCCGTCAGCCAAGGTGTACACCCTCCCTTTATTCAAACCCTAATGTACACCCTCCCTTTATTCAAACCCTAATGTGTGTATATATATATATATATATATATATAATAAAACACAAAGAAAGAAAGCTATCAAGTGGCTCTCATTCATTTGGAAGAAAATCAACAGTCTAGATTTTTCCTCCCATAAAATATTTTCCCTCCCAAATGTTCCCCCCCAAAATTCAAAATTTCCCCCCAAAACAATACAACTCCTTCATTTATTACTCTCTCTCTCTCTCTCTCTCTCTCTCACTCTTCCCTATTTTTTCTCCTTTTTCATAATTCTTTCTTCTTCTTTTTTTAACTCAAGTACGTCACAAAAAAAACTGTGAATAATTTTTTTTGTTATGCAATTTCGGATTATGCTTTTATTATTATTTCAAATTTTTAATTATGTTTTTTTTCCGGATTATGTTTTCATCACTTAATAAAATTCACTTCCATTTAATTGCTTTTGAATTACCATATTTGATTGTTTGTATTATACTTCACTGAGTAATTGTTTTATATTAGAATGCTTCATTGAGTTAATTTTGATTAGAATGCTTTTTTTTATTATGCAATTTCGGATTATGCTTTTTTTGAATATTTGTACATTTGCTGTTTTGAAAGATCGTTGCAAATTCTTTAATTGACTCGCTTGATCGTGCTTTTATGGACAAATCCATGTTTATTCCCTGTGTTTCGGGTTTTTGTAGCTGCAACAAAGTATCTTGATCTGCTTTGCTGCAATTTCACTTCATTTATACATCACAACAAATTTTCTCTTTTAAATTCATACACGATTAACCACATAAAAACCAAATAAGGGGAAACTAACTCATGCAGTTTGAGGCGTTAACCGTAATTCATGTAGTTAGAAAATGAATTGCTACTTATGTTAGACTCCAAATCAAAAAAGAAATCTCTTATGCTCAAATCACACATAGCAAGGAATTTCTGATTCACTAATGCTGTAGATTCACAATACTATTTTTGAATCCTGAACTGCTAACAAATAATCCTGCAATATACAAACCAATAAACATCAAGGTCACTTCAAAATCTTACTTCAAAGTACATCAATACATCAACGTCTACTAGCAAATAAACATCTATATAAATAATCCATTACCGTTTACATGATTTTTCCTATGTTGTATCGTTCCGAATACGTGCTATAAGCACATACCCAGGGGCATACCTAGTATATATATATATTACAATTTTACAATCCGCGGGCTGCATATTTTTCCCAAATCATTACGCCCTCTTCCGTGCTCTCTCTCTAACGTGTCTCTTTATCCGCCGTTCTCGCACTCTCTTGCTCTTGAGGTTTTTCTTAAACGTGCTCGAGTGCGCGTGTAGATCGTTCGTGAGTTCGTGGATATTCGTTCGAGGGTTTTGCTCCTACTTTTGAGTTCATCGTTCTTCATCCCGATTTAAGGCAAGTAACTTGTACTCCAATTCATTTGTTTGATACAAGTCCCAAAGTTCACCTATAGTGTAGTTGGGTCTAGAGACAACTCTTGATAGTGTTTTTCTTGATGGGTTTTGTCTCTATTGTGATAATTTGGCCATAGATGACTCACGACACCATATAGACATGAATTCAATTAGGATTCGCCCAATTCTTGATTTTTGAGCATGTATGTGAGACTTGTGTGCAAACTCGTATTTTGGTTAAGACCCATACGAAATTCTTGGCGTGGACATATTAATAACCCTAATTCATGATGTTTAGACCTTTGGTAGACTCGATTTCAAGTTTGGATGTGTTTGCATCAATTCTCTTGAAGCAATGTGGGTTTTGTTTTAAGGGGAAAAATCTGTATTTTTGGCACTATTCTGTTTTGTTTGCTGTTTTCGATTGCGATAAACTCAGTATTTTAATTTCGGTATCAAACATGAGTTTTAGATAATTTCGTCTATTTTAAAACCCCCTCTGACCTTGCTTGATTTTGATTTCGTATGACTGAGTATGGATGTTTTAGTACAGAGGTGTTGATCTTTTCTAGATTCTGTTTTGCAGTAATTTTGATAACAAACTATTTTAAAGAACCATGCTATACATATTATTTTGTTCCAAAACTTTGGTCAGTGTTTTTTTATTAAGTTAGGAATTACCTAGAATTTTGGTGAATTTTATTGATAAGTTTTATGTGATGTTCATGCTCGTTTCTAAAATCTATACATGCTGTATTTTGCTTGCTGATCTATAAAGAACCCTATTTTCACTATGATTCCTTTTACTGTATGCAAAATGTTTCTGAAATGTGAAAGTTATTATATTTTATCTATTTTCAAATTCTTTGGCAGAATTTGATTTTGTTTCACTGGTTGCGAGATATCTTAGTTTTCGTACAGCAGTGTTTGGAATTCCAGATTTGCCAAACTATGTTTTCTTGATGCTTTCGTATTTTTGATGACTGATCTAATTTTACTGGAAAAAATTGAAACTTTATATTTTGATACTGGACATATAGGGGAATACCCCAGATTTTTCGTGGATTTATTTGGTGTGTTTTCATGCTTTTTCTCTATTCTTGAAGTCGTTTTCCTGATTTCTGGCTGAACCTATTTTCTGTATTAAAACATGTTTGGAGTTATGATTTTGTGAATTAGTATCTGACTTATTTATATTCGCTGGATTCGTGTGGAAGTCTATTTTCTAGATCCTTCGACGGATCTAGATTTTCATGTTTGTAACACTGGGAATCACTGTTTTACTGCAGTAGGGTCTTGCTGTCCTGAACTTGAGAATTGTTCATTTTTATTCTTTTATGAACTATCTTGCACATGTACTTGTTTATCTTGCAACTTGAACTTGCCACATGATCATGCCATTCTATTATTGATATGTTTTGCACATCTACATGCTTGTTTGACATTAATAATAAAATTAACCAAGTCAGGGTTAAGGGAAAGATCTAATAGTGGATAGTGCAGAAACGTGTACTCCGAAGAACCTAGGGGTTATTGGAGTTTGTTTACATGTGGTGCTTGACACGATATACATGACACGTACACACATGACACTGGAGCTTGTTTGGGTTTTGGAGCTTGTTTACATGATACATGATTACATGATACTTGGAGCTTGTCCCTAGGTACACTGCCATGTACGGTCCTTTACAAAATCTAAAGTGGAACTGTTTGTTGTAGCAACCATGTAGTAAAAATCGGGATGCATGAAGTGCTACCTAGATAGTAAATCACTATAAGACTTGATACATGCTACTTGAACATGATACTTGAACATGATACATGCTTGCTTGATACTTGACTACATGATATATGAGACTTGTTTACATGACACTTGAAACATGACATTTGATACATGAATACATAACACTTGACATTTGATGCGTGTTTACATGATACTTGATTTCTTGACACTTGATTTAAGCCATTTACACTTGTTCACTTTTGCCATCCTAGTTGATTATTTTGGACATCATGATTATACCATGCTAGGTTGTTACATAAATTACCCATTCCATGCACCTGTATCCTACATTATTTGTGACCCGTAACTTGCAATTGACAGGTACTTGTTTTTCTTCTTCCTTCTCCTGCAAATTTACTAATTGCAGATCAAGATGGTCGGCTGCCAGATGGTATTGGCGAGATGATATATTAGTGCTGGAGTTTCTACTTTATTTATTATTATTATTTGTTACTTGAACTTGAATAAAATGTACTTGATACCTTGGATATTTATTTGTATTTTGGGAAATGTGACCCAGAATATGTGACTTGTTCAGAACTTGATTATTTGAGATTATTTTATTTGGTTTCAAGTAATTTATGTTGGTATCTTGTTTCAAATTATGCATGCTTGGTTGTATCTTTCGCTTCTGACTCTGATTATCTTGTGAAATATTGTAAAGATTCTTGAACAGCTTATGGATGATGAAAATCATTCACTGGGCTTTTGTTACGTATCTGTATTCGGTATTCTTTTTGCAAAGTGGGGCGTGACAGTCTTTCCCGGCCAGCTCCGACACCCCTATCGTCATCAACCCCATCCCGGGGCCGCTCCCCTAGCGCTGCCAGCCAGGCCACCACGAACCCCCCTCCCCCCCGGTCTCCATCTCTCCTTGTTTCGCCCAACAACAGTGCCAAGAACCAAAAAAAACCCATCGCTGCCTTCTCCCTGTTCGATCGCTCACCAGCGCTACCAGCACCGCTGTTGCATCGACCTCGACCATCGACGCTGCTCGCTGATGACCCAGCGATGCCGCTGTCCCCTTGGCTGGCCTTGCCTGCTGTCGTTGCTGTCGTTCTCTTACTGTTGCTACTTGTCTCTTTGTGTGCTGTGTTGATTGGTGCACGTTTATTGCACGTGCTAGTTTGTGTGTTCGTGGGTTCGTTGCATCGGGATCCTCTTCCCATTATTCATGGTATTCAAATTCATCGTTTATAAGGCCAGTGACCATCCTCTTGAATTGTTAATTGTATCAAATTCAAGTTTTGTTGAAACTATTGCAAGTAGATCGTTTGTTCATCGTATTATACATTATTTATCTCTATCATTGGGTTTATTGAGGGTTTACACGAGCTAACCCCAATACTCTTGACATCGTGCGTCCAAAAATATTGAATGTTTCATACATCATATAGTATGGACAATAGAGTTACACATATAGTCACAACACAAAAAAATTATTGTAGAGACAATTACTAGGTTGTATGTTGTTTAATCGTTTGATGGTTGATTGAATGATAGATTTGTATATGTGGGTGTTATAGTTTTATTTATCATGTTTTGACACTCATCATGCTGATTATACAATTTATTGACTAAAGAATTGATTCCCATAATGTTTAATTAATTTATTTTCATGAAAATTACCCTAAAAACTGTATCTTGCTTGCTGTCTGGAATTTGTCTGCTGTTTTTGACCCAATAAACGATCTTAAATTTAATTACTTTATGAACAAGAGTTGTAGCCACATCTTTCTATTTTCCAGAACATTCTGAATTTTTTAATTCCGAATTTTGTAGCAGAAGTTATGCCCGTTTTACTATAGCTGTGTTTCGACTTTCATATTTTTAGATTCTTATATCTTCCATGTTTAAACAGTAAAAAGGCTGATCAAATGATATAATTTTGCTCTGAAATTTTCCAGATTATTAATTTACATGTTTGGGAACCTAATAAGTATTTTTAATGAATTTAATAATGAGTTTTTGCTGATTCTAAAATTAAAATAACATGATGTCGATATTCTGCCTGAACATGAAACGTGTAAAGAACCATGTGTTTGACCTAGCTACTATTGTCAGAATTTGAACTTTAAATATGCGTTGGAACCGTGTGGAAGTCTAGCTTCCAGAATTTCTTATGGATTCAACTTTCGATTTCTAAGTTAGCGAAAAACTGCATTTTTGTACAGACTGCGCTTGCTGTCCAGAATTTTAGATTCCACTTTTTATTAGATTAATTATTCCTATGTTGTACTATTGCTTGAAATAATGAATGTATATTACATTGCACGTCCCCATGAGTTATTATCACTATTCTAACCATCCTACTCATGTTATCATCCTATTGTCCCCTATTGATACTATCGGTCATGGAAATGTCCATTGAGTGCATAATGTATTGTTGCATTGATAAATAATTAATAAGCCGGGGTTTAAAGGGTGACTTAAGTAGTGAGCAAAGTAGGGACTGTTTGGAGGAGGGGCCCGTGTTTCCCTAATTACCGTTTCGTCTACCGTTTTATCGTGTGATTGTGGTTACGACGGTAACCCAATCTATCGTGTACCATATTGTTGTCGATGACATATCATACACCGAAAGGTGAATAGTTTTTACCGTTGCCAAGTACATGATCTACAAAGCACACCATTTAAGTCTAAACGAAATTGATTGTATGCATCGAACTTATAGAATGGGATGCAGTAGTACATGCATTAGTTAGGATTAAAATGATTAATAGACTTAAGAATTGACACATCACCGACATTGCATATTGTTCCTCATTGTTACTATTGATACCGAATATTGGTTAAGTGTTACCGTCATTGATCATTGATTACCGTTGCCAAATATTGCATCATTGTTTATAGCCATTGTACCGATTATTATGATATCGATTATTGTTATTGTCCCATGTTAATGATTCCTATTGATACATTGATTCATTGTTATACTGTTATTCCATTATTCCTTGCTTTCTCTACTTGCTATTCATGGCTTGCTCTAAGGACAATTTTTCTTCTCTTTTTATATGAAGTGTACACAGGTAATGAAAGATAATTGCCTGCTGGGATTGGAGAACAGACATTCTAAAGACTTAACACTTTATAATTGCTTATTGCTTTAATGAATTATTATATTGAGACCTTTTGCTATTGTGTTTGATACTTATTATTGTATTTGGCTTATGTCCCTGATTTTATTATTGTTTTCAGATGTTGGATTATTATTGTATTTGGATATTTTTATTGTTTTATTCCAAGTATTATTGTTCATGAGATTATGATTATTGCCTACGCAATTAGTCTGTATTGATTATATTGTTCAGTTGATCGTATAAACAAGTTATGGGTGAAGTTAGTCATCCACTGGGCCAATGTCCTGTACTCGTATTCTGTATTTTTAGGAAGCGGGGCATAACATTCTTCCTTCGCCTGCTCCCGACCACCTCTATTGTAGCTGCCATCGGTGCCTCCTCGCCACCGCCTCATCGCATCCACCATCGTCATCCTCATCGCCGCTGCCGCTGAGCTCCCCCCACTGCCGAACCTATCTCCTCCAATGTCGTTCGACCACCGCAACCCCCGCTCACCCTGTCTCCCCCACCGCTGCACCCGAGCGTTGCCCTCGCAGAACCCGATCGTTGCTCCTGTTTCCAACTAGTCGCACCACCTTCCACCTCCTGAGCACCACCGCTCGCACCTTTCCTCCTTGTCGTCGCCCACAGCCTGCATCCCCACTATCTCTGCCTCACTGCTCCCGATGACCACTCGATCCCTGTCACAATCAACCCCTACCTCGCTGTTCGGACAACCCTGCCTTGCTGTCCCCTGGATTACCCCGCAGACACACCATTGCTGACCACTGCAGCAACTTGATCGCAAGCCTCCTCGACGTCACAACTCACAAACCCGAGCCCCGTTACTTGCTGCCGCTTCTAGTTGCTGATGCTTTTGCTGTTGTTACTATTGTCCCTTACTGTGATTGTTGCTGTCCCTGTTGGGTTCGCCGTGTCTTGCACGTGTGTTTCCACCGTCAGAATAATCGTCACAAAAGGCAAGTAACTTGTACATTTTATTGTTCCATACAAGCATATAGTTTGATCGCCAATAATTAGTAATTAGATCATTGCATTTGAAATCTGTTATTCTTGGAGTATTCATGTTACGCCCCGCTTACCAAAAAGGAGATACGAAATAATGATACGTGACTAAGTCCAGCGAATGACTTTCATCATCCATAAGCTGTCAGGATCTTTACAACAAGCACGAGTATAAATAAAAGATATACAAGAGGAATAGTCAACCACACATGTATAATTGAATCACTATAGTCAAAAAGATTACTTGAAAAGGAACAATAATACTGAATTTTAAATAATCATGTCTGGAACAAAACACAAGTCTGGGACACAAAGCCCAATACAAATAATCCATGAAGCAAATTACAATTATTCAAGATAAGAAACAAGAAATAATAAATGTAGCAAGAACTCCAGCCAACTAGAATCTTAGATCACCTACTCCATCGGGCAGCTGATCACCATAATCTGCAATTTAAAAAATTACAGGAAAAAGGAAAGAGAAACAAAACTCCTGTCAATGCAGGTTATGGACCGCCTGTAGTGTAGGCAACAAGTACAAAAGGAAATAAATAGACAAGAATAGAGTAACGGCGGAAGCAAGTATAGCATGGAACAGACGTAATAACAAAATAGAGGACTAACTCAAATCAAGAACAGGACAAGTAGCATGGCAAGATGAACGAGTGCAAGTGGCATGTAACAAGTGTCAAGTAAACAAGTATTATGTACAAGTAACAAGTAGCAAATGTCAAGAATCGAGTACAAGAAACAAGTGCCAAGTGATCATGTTCAAGTCTTGTATCTAGTCCTATTTAGGTTAGCACTTCATGTGTCCCAAGTTTTTACCACATGGTTGCTACATTCAAAGAGTTTCGTTTTAGATTTCATAGTGGATCATAGAGGGAAGTGTACTCAGGGAACAAGTATTAAGTAATCAAGTATCAAACTCCAAGTATCAAGTAATCACGTATCAAGCTCCAAGTACCAAGTATCACGGGTCAAGTTTGCAAGTATCAAATAATCACGTATCAAGCTCCAAGTATCAAGTATCAAGTAATCACGTAGGATCTATAGATCCCCTTCCGAGTACATGTTTCTGTATTTTCCACTATTAGATCTTTCCCTTTAAACCCCGGCTTATTTTCTTATTATTATTATTAAAGCAAGCATGGACGTGCACAAACAAGTCAAGAAATATGGAGAGACAGCAAGGGACAAGTACAAGTTGAACAAAGGACACGAACGGGTGACAAACGACTCAAAATGAACTAAGACAACAAAAATTATAGTTCCGGACAGCAAGAAAGTATTGTACCAAATCTGGGATTCCCATTGCCACAAATATGCAAACCTAGATCCGTCAGAAATTTTAGAAAGTAGACTCCTGGTCGAATCCAGTAAAAATATATAAGTAATATAGTATTTCACAAAAACAAGCCTCAAAATAGATATGTATCCAGAAAACGTGTTCAGCCAGAAATAAGAAGTTTGCATTCATAAACAGGAAAATATCATAAAAGCTTACTGATTAAATCCAAGAAAAATCTGGGGTATTCCCTAGTATGTCTAGTAACAGAAAATAAAGTTTCATAATTTTCCAACACAGATAGAATAGTCAAGGAAAATCATAAAGTAACAAGATACAGGAGTTTTGTAAATCTGGAATCGTAACACAACAGTACTAAAACAGCAATAGATTACAAAATATAAATCGAAATCCATATCTGTGAAAGGGTGATAAAATAAATACCGTAGGCTACAATTCATATTCACAACGTTTTTGTAAACAGCAAATAGAATCAGGTCAAAATTATGGTGCTTTACTGAACAGCATGAAAATTCTGTAAGTGTAGTAGTTATTTGTAAGTATAGAATAGTTTCCAAAAGTCATCAATTAAATCCACAAAATTTGGGGTTAATCCCAATCAAGTCTAATTGTACTCAGCAAAATATTGGAGCAAAATATTATCTTTAACATCACTATAAAAATAATTTACTCTCCAGAATTTATCTAAAACTGAATCTGTAGTTTTCTACACATCTGTAGTAAAATAGCCATAACTTGCAACTCATAAATCCAAACTTAGATCTTTCAGAAAATATGGAAAGTAGACAGAATTCTCTATAATTCATTTCCACAAATAATTTTTATATACTGACCTTAATAGGGTCTAAAATACTGAACAAAAATAGGGTAACAGAAAAAACAGATATATTCTTCGTGCATAAAATCAACTGGTTAAAATTTGCTGGTGGCGCGACTGGGGTTGTGAGGGCGGATGGCAACGTGAGCAACGTCGACCAGGGGTATGGCCGAGAGGGGGTAGGCAATGTGCGGTCGCTGCTGGTGCTGTGGTGTAGGGCGGTAGTCAAACAGGAGGGCGGTGCAACTAGGGGATCGAGCTGAGCGGCTGACTGCTAGGGGCAGCGCGATGCTGGGGCACGCCAGAGGGGGAGTCGGGAGCAGGGTGAACACGGAAGAGGGGAAGAGAGAGAGAGCGGGAGATGGATCTGAATAATAGGGATAGGGTTTACATAGGGTAGTAATATATAGGTGGGGATATTAGGGTTTCGGTGTATATGGGTAAATGGGCTAACGGGTTATTGGGTTATCAGTTTTAAATGGATCCAATAAGGATTTAGAATACGGTTTATTATTAAGAGATTCATCAAGAGGTATAGGTTTAAATTGAGAAGCTCCCATAAAGAGGTGGGAAATAAAATGAGTAAATAAAATAGGACATGAACAATTTGAATAATGAGGATAAAAAATAATGGCGCGATCAAACAGTGATGAAATAATACGAGACAATAGAATCAAGAAGATCAAATAAAGGCGAAAATCAAATAGATAAATATATTGAAAGAAATTGAAGATCCAGTACATAGTCCAAAAAAAAATTACGGAGAAAAGTACAAGATGAATAAATATCCAATAAAAGAAAATATATCCAAAAATACATAGAATGAAATTCATGGGTTACAATTCATGTTTCGTGATGTTCCCATATCTAGATTAGCCATTATACATAATCAAATCAATTCTTTTACCTCAATGATTCGATGCCATAAAAAGATCGTAGTTTCCATTGTTCCCACATTCATTGCACAAACACGAATTTGAAACTATATGTTTGCAAGTAAGAACTTTAAAAATTTGAATTGGCAAGATGTTGTCTTGTTGTTGCTATAACTTGTAGCTAGAATTTGACCTACCTACTTTTCAAATTAATTAGAGCTTTGTACACGAGTGTTGTAACCCTACGAATCTAGTTTCTGGAACTTCTTACGGATCCAGATTCTGAGTTGCAGGCTGCAAGTTATCACATTTTTAGTACTGTATAGTTTCTAATTTTCAGATTGTATATTTGAAGTACACTATCATGATTTATTGACCAAAACATTGTGTTAACAGTAAAATAAAGACTTGATATTTACCAGGTTGTTACTATACATGATTAGGAATCGATTTATAAATTTTATATGGTTTTTAAAAGAATTTACAGTCACTTTATATATATAAGAATTTGACCCTGGTCTATTGCCTGAACAATAGATCAGTAAAGAACTGTCTGGCTGACCTAACTATTCTTTTTAAAATGTATCATGTGAATATTCGTTAGAACTGGCATGATGTCTATTTTTGGAAACTTATGACGGTACCTGATTCGCTTTCTTGTAGCAATGAAAAAGTGGATTTTTGTACAACAATGTATTGCTGTCCAGAATTGAAACTTCATGTTCTTGATTGTAAATATTTTTATTTCCTGCATTTAATGAATTAAACTTTATTTCATGCATTGTATCCTTCATCCTGTCTTGATACCCATTTCACTAGTTGCATTATTTATGTTGAGTATTGTAAAAGAATAATAAGCTGGGATAATATGGGAAAGACCTAGTAGTGGACAATATAGGAGAGTGTACTCGGAAGGAGGTCCGTGTTTCTCGTAATGGTGACTCCTGATTACATGATTACTTGTTTTCCTGTTTACAAGTTATATGAAACTAAGTGCCACGTCTAGAGCCGACGGGGGCCACCTTTGGAATCCATTACTTGATTACATGACATAATATAATTCCTGCTTACATGATATAATTTCTGGTTACATGATATGATATGATTCCTGTTAATGTCACTGCAAGACCCGAGTACATGATCCTATAAAATTCACCATTAGAGTCTAAATCTTAACATGTTTGTATGCACCCGAACCTGTGGTATGAAATGTAGGATTGCATGCATTAGATAGGACAGATGAAATGGATAGACTTAAGGTTTACACCTAGTACATGCATATTCATGTTTAGAAGTTATATGATCCATGTTTACAAGTCTCGTGATTCCTGTTTACATGTTACATGTTTCAGTCTACAAGTTACATGATTCATGTCTACACGTTTGCATGATTCCCATTTACATGACATGTTTTTCGTTATATGATTTCTTGTTCTCTGTTATATCCTTGCTCTTGTTCCCATTTTACTTGTACTTCTTGCAGCCTGTAGCTTGCTCTAACGGGTACCATCCACCTTTATTTTGAGTTAATGTCATACAGGTACATCGATGGGATACTGAAGAATCTTAGAGAACTGTTATTGCATTGTATATTCTCCGGCTATTCTATAAGTTGTTGTATCTCGGATATCGGTTATTGCATTATATTCTTGTTCCTGTGATTATTATTGTATTGTTGAGCTTGCTGGTATTGTACAGCTTATGGATGATATGAGTGGGTATACTTATATCATTCGCTGGGCCTCACTTGGGTGTCCGTTTTTCCGTATAATGGGAAGTGGGGCGTGACAACTAGCAAGCATGACTTCTTTGATGCATGGATATTTTGATTCGGGTTGCTCATTTATGTACGTGTTTGTAGCAAGGAGTAGTATTTTGTTCCTATAGGGTTGTGATTAACAGGATAATTCAGATGAAGGCTGTCGCCATTGTTTCCATTAGGATTGCTAGTGTGCAAGGGGAAGTTCGGTGATATAGTTTGAACATAAGGGAACAAGGAATATGTTCCAAATTTTATGGATCTCTGTTTAGACTGAGCGAAGGAAACATAGTGCGAGTTTGCAATTGAAGATGGAGTTCTAAAAGTCAAGAATATTCTGTTGCAATATAGAGGACCTAGATAAGCTAACTTATACATGATGATTGAGGGGAATCGTGACTACTAGTTGTTCGAACGCGAGGTATCAAAAAAATTCGATGTAGAAAAATAATTGGAGAATTGTTGTGACCACAGGACATACATCAGCTCTCCTTAGAACGGTTCTCCATGTGTTGCTAGCTCATATCATCGTGTGTAGATATTGCCACAATAGACAGCAGAGAAGGGTTGATTTTTGTCATAGGTATACAGGGCACAAAAGAACTTGCAGAGAACTCATCCACGTGTACAGGGACTTGTGCAAATTAAGTCTATGTAGGGGTGACAAGCGATGTTTCAGGGAATCATGATGAGGTGCAGATACCATGCATTGTTGTCATAAATCATATTCACACAGTAGTATATCAAATTGGGCTCTGATACCATGTTGAAAATAAATTTGAGGAAAAATAATTGTTATTCTTATTGTTCTTTATTCTTTACAGTATACATCTATATATAAGGATTACAATCTTGAAGGAGAAGAAGGGAGATTGAGGGAAGATTGAGGGGTGAGAGATTTGGGGAATCTGTTTTCTATAGATTAGAAAATAGAATATACATATTACTACTTACTACATTTCAATATGTAATGAGTAATGAGATGTCTCAGGTTCGATTCCAGATTACGTCTTATTATTTACTATATTTAAAAAATAATAATTAAAACGTGACTCACATGTGCAAATTACTAGTATTTTTAAAACTAAAAATTTTGTTGTTGTCTGGAATCGAACCTAAGACCTTCTTTACATTAGTTATGCACATACATTACACATGTTTGTTTCTTTGCAATGCACGTATTGTTTGGTTCCACAACCCCAACTTTTCCATTAAAATATTAGATTAGAGATCAGAGATTTGTTTAACTTAAAAATAAGTAGGAAAAATCAAATATTTAAATTTTTTTGTTTGGATATCCTTTAGAAATTAGAAAACGATTTTTCAATAATTACCTTGTTTGGCTTAAAAAGTTAAATAGAAAACATCCTTATAATACCCATCATAGGTTTCCATCACAATAATTGGGCATAAAATCTTTTAGAATATTTTTTTTTTTATCAATTTTCTTGGGTTTTCCTCTCATGTTAACAGAAAAATATTTTTACTTTAAATGTGATGTGTAATATTGTTTCTTTGTCAGTTTTTCTTTTCAAATAAAGACAAAAAAAATCTGTTATAATGAAAAAAGTAACCAAGTTAGACACAACAAAGAGATTTACACCCTGTTTCTTTTGAAACAAACAACGAGTCAACGACTTAACTTAATCAAAGTCTTAAAAGTGATAAACACCAGGATGATGAGTTCAAATGACAGTCAGATCATTTAATTGAATTATGCAGCTCCAAACTAGATAAAGTTGATTATAAAACTAATCAAATCTCATACTTGGCTGTTCACAATAAAACTCATCACTACACCCTATATCCATATATATATATGGTGTGTCTCGGAATTAATCCAAAACAGACATCGAGCACTCAAAGCTCTTTCCATCTCATTTTTCATCTAACTGTCGGCTTCACAAGGAATCCAAGTGCAAGTTCCTCAACAACAACGATCATGCATCACACTCCTAGATAACTATTTCCTCTTCTTCTGACTTGATTTATTTATTTATTTATTTTTACATGTTCAGTTTAGTTTCCTTGGTAGTTCATATTGCTTATTCTTTCTTTCATATATAAAAGTCTTTGTTTCAAAATACACACACATCATACCTATCTATCTCGGGGGTGGGGGCTCTCCCCAGCATCATGCTGGTAGGTATTTTCATTACGTTTTTCTTATGGATCATACTTTTAGGATTTCGATACTACAATATTTTTTTTTTGCCAGATAAAGGAAAACTAAGATTGAGAAGTGAACGGATCTTTTGGGTATATCTCATCCAGATTGACACAAGAACACACAAATGAAAGGTGACTAGCAGCCAGCAACTATGTGGCGATCGTGATCAGATCAAACAAGTATATGGCCAAAAATTTCAATTCAGAAAATTCACACTGATACAGGACGGTGATTTGCCTCCATGGAGTTCCTATGGTTTCACAAGCAGCAAGGATCATGACAGGTTTCAGAAATTGGGCAGGGAGATGCATGAGCAGGGATACGGTTGAGAATGTGGGAAGCATGTTGCAGAGTTAGGCCTCTTGAAGGACATCAGAGTAGAAGCGGATATTCATGCACAATATTTGACCAATTATTCATCATCGACAGAGAATTACCTCGGGCTTCCCAACAAGGAGGAACGGAAAGGAGAGCGAATAATTTTCTTAATTTAGTTAGAGTATTGGATGTCCTACTTACGCTTCAGTTGGAGGTATGAAAAGGACAAAACTGGATTTAGAGTCTAGGAGGGTTTTTTTTCCAAGGCAGGCCCCCCAATGGAGGTAGGGGAGGCGGCCGTCTCGGACCCCCAAATTTATTTATTTGGCATTTTATTTTTAAGATTAGTACTTGGGCTGGCTTATTTTAGTTAGGCTTGGGTTTGTATGAAGATTTTTATTTTCAAATCCCTAAAACTCCATCTACTTCTTCATATATATCGGTTTTTAAGAATCGCAGAAAAAAAAATTTAAAAGGACTTTTTTTAACAAGTTTTTAAAAAGTTTAATTTTGTATGGGGGGGCATTTCGGAAGTTCACCTTGGGCTCCTGTAAACTTTGGGCTGGCCTTGGTTGTTTTATTAGATGTCATGAATTTATATGCAGATAGAGGTTGTGGGATGTAGATACGGGGAAAGCAACCTTTTTTTGAGGTGTTGTCTTAAGTATGCAACCCATTTCGACAGATTTTGGGATCAAGGAAAGACACAAAGGAGACAGGTGGAGATTCATTCAATGCATGTGGAGGGAGGCTCCAAGGTTTCAAAATATGGTGGTTGGGGCTGTGGTTGTTCTTAAGATTGAGAGTATAAGTGCACGTATTTTGTAAGGGTATACTCAGCAGGTTAAAGAGGATTGTACTAAGATTCTCTCACATAGTGGATCCAACTCAGGAGTTAGCTTTTGTGCAAACGAAATGAGTGTGATGGATATGAAGTTGTAGATGCGGCGAAAAAGGGTACTTGAGGCAATGTTGAAGAGCAAAGGGGAAACTTTGCTAATAATAGGAGGCTTACTTCTCAATGCCAGAAAAAAGACTTCCACTGGACTACGCTCTCCTTCGGGAAGTGGCCATTCATCAAATACTTTTCAGCGCAACTCGTACTCATAGATTCAGAGATCGGGTGATGTGATGGTTGCATTCGACCTTATATTAATGTTCTTTATGCCCTCCTATACCCACGAGGAGGACAACATTTTTTAATTAATTTTTGTTCAGTCCTATTAAACATTGCTTGTAACCCTTCTTTCCGTATATATGTATTTTACCGTGTATTTTCTGTATTTAAATTTTTTATAACTTTTTCTCACTTTTAAATTCTTTTTCAACAATTAAATTTTTTATTAATCGACTGTTTATTATATATTGTTTGGATTGTTTTAATAAATCTGTTCAACTCGAATTTGCATTTTGATATGTATATGTTATTATTATTACTATTATTTTTTATTATTAATAGTTGATTATTTGAATTATTTTTGCGAAATTCAAAATCGAATTTCAAATTTCAACCGATTCTACATAAATTGTTGATTTTGTTATAGTTGTTATTATTTTTTATTTTGTATTGAATAAGCATGAAGTTTAATCGATACTATATTATACTAATTGATTTATTTATTATTAAACCCTATTACTATCTCTTATTGGTTTTTAAAACCCAAATCCAATACCCATTACCCCAACCCGTTTCACCTAACCGTATATTCTATCCCTATATATGTATATACTTGTAGTCTACCCTGTTCACCAATTAAAACCCTAGCCACTGTGTTTTACCTTCTTCCGTACCTCAAAACCCATATCCCGATCCCCCATCCATTACTCCCGACCTATACCCAGGAGCTTCCCCGTCCTCATCCCGACTGCCTCACGACCCTACCTCGACAACAAACGTCAGCAGCCACGACAGTGCCCCCTGGGCTGTTCATTCATCGCCGGCGAAGCCCCGACCAACAGCCAACCCCCCTGCATCCCTGTGCTACCCTCTCCCAAAGCCGTCAGCCCGACGTCAGCCCTCCTCCCATCTCCTCTTCCCTCGTCGACAACCAGCAGCACAGCAGTGACACCCCACGGCAGGCGACAGCAGCCATCCCCTGTGCTGCTACCCCCGATGCCAACCTGCAGCCGTAGCGCGCTCCCCTGCACTGTGTCCCTCCTCCCGACGCCGGCAGCCCCTGTCCCGATGTTGCCGGCTGCCGTCGTCCATCCCGTAGTGCGTGCTCATACCCCGACTGCCTTTCCATGGTGTGTGTGCTGCGGTTTGATCTTTTTGGCCGAGTGAGATCTCGACCGTTGGATTGCTTGATCTTCATCATCATCACACCTTGATCACCATCTCAATCATCGATATCCATGCCGATCGTGTTCGTGCCCGGGAATCCATTCCTATTATTCTCATCTCCGCATCGTTTTCGTCGTCAATTTCAAGGCAAGTGATGAACACATTATTATTCACTTTTTAAGAGCAATAGTCTTAATATAATTAGACATTTAAAAGCTCTATATGTGGTATTTATGCTTCTTTTCTCTTTCTCTGTAGGAAACAACCTATAAACAGCAAAACGAAGCAAATTCAGGATGATACACAGGAAACTGAAGAGGCAGTCGACTGGTCATGATAACAGGCGACTGGATAGAGGAAATCAAGTTTTACACAGCTGCTCGACCAAGTCGACTGTTCCCAAAACATCAGTCGACTGGGCGGATGAATCATGAAAATACTGAAGTCTCGACACAGTCGACTTACTCCCAAGGACAGTCGACTGATAGGCGGCGGAGTACACAAATCAGATATTCAAAGATTCACCTGCATCTAATTTCACATCTATTTGAATCCAGATTTATGCAAATCAAATCTAGAGACTGGGGGTTTCCAAGTGAACGTGGTAAACAGATAAGGAAGGAAGGGAGAAAAGAGAAAGATATTAATCATCAAATCAAATAAAGAAGGATCTTCCTGAAAAAGTGGAAACCCTAATTCTCAGCCGTGTTCTATAAATATCAGAATACCATCTCCAGAACGGCTCTCTCTCTCTCCACTCCACAACTCCATCCAAGAATCCAACATCTCGTGGACGCAACTTAATCAGAGAGTTCCCAACCATCAAGTCATCAACCCGTGCTTCACTCCATCAACATCGAAGAGAAAGAGAAGATCCAGCAAACAGAAGGCAGTCGACTGTGTGACAGACAGTCGACCATATTGCCGGAATCCATTAGTTTATTTCTTCTTCTCTCTTTATTCTTTTATGTTGATCATGTATTTGAACTTGTTAAGCAATAAAAGTATTATTATGTGGAACTAATTTCATAGTTGGGTAGATCGAAACCGTTGTTATGTAGTGCTATATTCTTCTGAGATCTTCTAATTACTTATTGATTGAATCTGGTTGAATTTACATAGATTAATGATCATCAAACTTGGATCTTGAAGTCTGAGAGCAGTCGACTGAGGTGAGAGCCAGTCGATTGACATACAGCACGTGAGAATATCAAGTTTATGTTATCATTTATCTAAATCTGTTATATGAAGCATATTGAGACGACCGAATCTCGTGCCCATAATTTGTAACAAAGGAATCTTTAGGGGTTCTTGGTTCAATCAACTTAGAGGATCTAGATCTGATACCAATTTCTAGAACTTTAAGTGTTTGTTCGTTTCCACTGTTCTTATGTTTTCTCTAAGTATGACTTAGTAGATACCATGCTAAAATACTTAGGGAAAGAAACGAATTAGAGTAGATACCATGCCTAATTCTTGGCTTAGGGAAACAATACTTTAAGGAGTAGATACCATGCCCTTGAAGTGAACAACATGAGTAATTGGAAGTAAATTCAGAAGGTGACTTAGCATTACTAACTATTGGTGGAGATCAACAACCCAACTATTCAAGAGATATTTGTGATTCAAACTCATCTTTCTTAGTTTAATCTTTTTAATTCTTTTAGATTTCTACAACAACCCTTCATCATTTATTATTAGTTTTATTGATTAGTAAGTTGAAGTCTACAATCTCTGTGGGATCGACCCTTGCTATTACTACGATTCGATTCGTGCACTTGCGAGGTTTTTATAATTTGTGTCTAGTTTATCTATTAATTTAGGGACTAGATTTCCAACAACAAGTTTTTGGCGCCGCTGCCGGGGATTGTTTAGTATTTTAACTTACAAGTCAGTAGAATTTTATTAGTTTTTTTCTTTTCTTTTATTAATAATTTTTCTTTTAGGTTACAGGACTTCGGTGAATGCACGGTAGACGATCACTTCGACCAGAACTACTACCAATTGACGCGGAAACAGAACGCACTTTGCACAGACTAGGTAAGTTATTTGCAGCACACCAGTCGACTGCCCACACGAACCAGTCGACTGATCAGAGACCTAGTACACATACAGCAATGGCAGAAGAAACACCCAATCGCGTACCTATGCAGGACAAATTCACTCCTAAGAATATTGAGCAACCTTCCTGCATTTCTTTTCAACCTAATGCCACGGGGAACATGCACCTATCTCCTCATTTACTTAGTATGGTTCCCCACTTTAGTGGCAAACCAGATGAAGAGCCTCATCTTCACTTGCAAGACTTTTTCGATCTTTGCAGGACACAAAGCGTCCAAGGGCTTACTGCTGAACAAATCAGGTTAATCTTGTTTCCTTTTTCTTTAAAACTTAATGCTAAGTTGTGGTATAATTCTTTGGAACCAGGATCAATTAATTCATGGGAGCAATTGGCAACGAAATTTTTGAAAGAATTCTTTCCAGCCCAAAAGACCAAACAGCTAAAAAGGGAGATTCAACTCTTCCAACAAAAGGATGGAGATTTATTCTTTGAGGCATGGAAGGATTTCAAGAGCAAGCTTCTCAAGTGCCCTACTCACAATCTGCCTAAAGACGATCAGGTACAAGCTTTTTATGAAGGTTTAAATGACACTAACAAAGCAATTGTTGATGCAGCTTGCAATGGAATTTTGATGAGGAAAAGTGGAGAAGAAGCAATTGAACTTTTTGAAGAACTCAGCGAGAACTCCCAACAATTCTCAACAAGAAGGGGACCTACGAAAAAACAGGGAGTCTACGAAATCTCTACTAATAATAACATTCAATCAGAAATGGCAAACATGAATAAAAAAATTGATATGCTTGTTAATGCAATGTCGACAATGGGTGGAGTTAAAAATCAAACAAATGAAATGTGTGCAATTTGTTCTCATTTAGATCACACAACTGATACATGTCCCATGTCTACTTTCACAGATCAGGAGCATGCGAATTATGTGGGCCGAGGAGTATTTCCACCAAAGAACAATCCATACTCGAACACATATAACCCAGGATGGAGGAATCATCCAAACTTCTCATGGAGCAATAATCAAAATAATCAAGGGAATCAATTCACACAAGGACATACAAGGAACCCTCAGATGGGAAGTGGGTTTGAAAGACCAGCTCCAGAACAGAAGAAGTTGGATTTTGAAACCACTGTTCTTCAATTGCTCCAACAACAACATCAAACAAGCAACCAACAAGGACAAGCAATTCAGAAGTTGGAAACCCAAATTGGTCAGATTGCAAAAGAGCTAAGCGAAAGAAAGGCAGGTGAACTCCCTTCACAAACCATACCAAACCCTGGAGGTCAAGAACAACTCCAAGCAGTCACAACCCTAAGAAATGGTAAGATAATTGACAACATGGTTGGAACACACACAGACAAGCCAATCAGTAAACCAGTCGACTGTTCTTACAAACCGGTCGACTGCACAGACAAATCAGAAAAACAACCATCAAAAGCTTTGGGTTCAAGTAAGGTAAGTGAAAAAGTAGGGACAGTTCCACCACCATTCCCTCAAAGGTTAGTCAATAAAAAGAAAGAACAACATTTATTTGACGTCTTTGAAACTCTCAAAAAGGTAGAAATTAATATCCCCCTACTTGACGCTATTAAACAAATTCCTTCTTATGCCAAATTTTTGAAAGACTGTTGTACTCACAAAAGAACATTTCAGGTTAAGGAGGATGTGGCGTTGACAGAAGAAGTGAGCGCCGTATTATTAAGAAAACTACCCCCTAAACTGAAAGATCCAGGTAGTTTCACCATTCCTTGCAAAGTTGGTGAGCACTTCTTTGAAAAAGCACTGTTAGACTTGGGGGCAAGCATCAACCTTCTTCCTTATTCTGTTTACGAAAAGCTTGGATTGGGGGAACTCAAGCCAACATCCATCACTTTGCAATTGGCTGATCGCAGCATCAAGAGACCTAGAGGTATTTTAGAAGATGTCCTAGTTCAGGTAAATGATTTTATTTTGCCTGCTGATTTTGTTGTGTTAGATATGGAGGAATCTTCAATGTCATCATCTCTACCGATCATATTAGGTAGGCCCTTTATGAGTACAGCTGATATAAAAATTTGTGTTAAAAAGGGCATTATAAGTATGAAGATAAACGGAGAAAAAGTGGAATTTAAAATGTTTGATACACTGAAATTACCACAAGATGATCATGAATGCTATAATATTGATGTGGTGCAGGAGATTGTTGATCAAACATTTCAGGTACATAGCGTTGAACCACTACAAGCCACAATCACTCAATCTCTAACTTTATCTCATGTTGAACAGGAATACGATGACTGGGAGATTGCAGAGATAGTACATCACCTTGAAACTCCACAGTCATGTTCAGGTAAGCCTGCACCTTTATTTAAAAATTTTGTGTCTGATAATCTTTGTTTTTCTACAGATCAGGCGCCTGGTGCACAGAGAAAGTCGACTGGTCTTCTAACCAGTCGACTGAACCAAGAAACACAGGACAAGTCGACTACTGACATGGATCAGTCGACTGTACAGAAGCGCCCAGACATAGAACTCAAGCAGCTGCCCGATCATTTGAAACATGCCTTCTTAGGTGAGAACCAGACGCTACCAGTAATAATTGCTGCTAACTTGAGTGCACAGGAAGAAGAAAAGCTGCTGAAGGTATTGCAAGAACACAAAAATGCAATAGGATGGACCATTGCAGACATCAAGGGAATAAGTCCATCCAAATGCATGCATAGAATACTCCTTGAAAACGATGCAAAACCTAGCAGGGAGGCACAGAGAAGGCTCAACCCCAATATGAAGGAAGTGGTAAGAGCAGAAATTTTGAAGCTACTAGATGTTGGCATCATCTATCCTATCTCAGATAGCAAATGGGTAAGTCCTATACACGTAGTTCCTAAGAAAAGTGGAGTTACAGTGGTAACAAATGAAGAGAATGAACTTATCCCAACAAGAGTAACCACAGGTTGGAGGGTATGCATTGATTATAGGAAACTGAACAATGAAACCAGGAAAGATCACTTCCCTCTTCCTTTTATTGATCAAATGTTAGAAAGATTAGCAGGATATAGTCATTATTGTTTTTTAGATGGTTATAGTGGCTATAATCAAATTGCTATTGCTCCAGAAGATCAAGAAAAGACCACTTTTACATGCCCATTTGGTACTTTTGCTTACAGGAGGATGCCGTTTGGATTGTGCAATGCTCCAGCTACATTTCAAAGATGCATGATGAGCATATTTTCAGACATGGTGGAGAGGTTCATCGAGGTATTTATGGATGATTTTAGTGTTTTTGGATCTAGTTTTGATGAATGCCTTAACCATTTGCAGCTGGTGCTTAAAAGATGTGAAGAGTGCAATTTAGTGCTGAATTGGGAGAAGTGCCATTTTATGGTACAACAAGGTATTGTGTTGGGACATGTGGTGTCCAAAAGGGGAATAGAGGTAGACAAGGCAAAAATTGACATCATATCAAAACTACCCCCTCCCACTACAGTTAAGGGTATTAGGAGTTTTCTAGGACATGCAGGGTTTTATAGACGATTTATAAAAGACTTTTCAAAAATCTCCAAACCCCTTTGTGACTTGTTGGCTAAGGATGTTGAGTTTGTATGGACAGAAGAATGTACAAATGCTTTTAATACATTAAAGAATCTTCTCATTTCTGCACCTATAGTCATGGCACCAGATTGGAGCCATCCTTTTGAGCTCATGTGTGATGCAAGTGATTACGCCTTAGGGGCTGTGTTAGGTCAAAGAATCAATAAGAAACCACATGTTATTTACTATGCTTCTCGAACTCTAAACGATGCACAGCTAAATTATTCTACAACTGAAAAAGAAATGTTAGCTGTTATTTTTGCTGTAGAGAAGTTCAGATCATATTTAATTGGTTCTAAAGTTATTGTTTTCACTGACCATGCTGCCTTGAGATATTTGTTGGCTAAAAAGGAAGCTAAGCCTAGGTTGATCAGATGGGTGCTGCTGCTTCAAGAATTTGATCTTGAGATTAGAGACAAGAAAGGATGCGACAATGTTGTGGCAGATCACATGTCCAGATTACTGCACGAGGACGAGAGAAATGTGCCCCCGCTGAATGAAAATTTCCCAGATGAACAATTATTTGCAATAAATATTCACACCCTCGGGGCAGTCGACTGGTCCCTCAACCAGTCGACTTATCTCTCTGAACAACTACCCTGGTTTGCTGATATTGTCAATTTTCTAACCGCTCATGTTTTTCCTCCAGGTATGACACATCAGGAAAGGAAAAGATTGGTGGATCTGAGCAAACACTATTATTGGGATGATCCTTATTTATTCAAATTTTGCTCTGATCAAATTATAAGAAGATGTGTGGCAGACGAGGAACAAAGGAGTATTCTACAACATTGCCACCAATATGCATGTGGAGGACATTTTGGGCCAAAGAGAACAGCACTTAAGGTATTACAATCTGGTTTTTATTGGCCTAAAGTATTCAAAGATGCTTTTTCTTTTTGCAGGACTTGCGACAAATGCCAAAGGACAGGCAACCTCTCTTCTAGAAATCAAATGCCACTACACAACATACAAGTAATCGAGCTTTTTGATGTTTGGGGAATCGACTTCATGGGTCCATTTCCTAACTCATTTGGTTATTTATATATACTTGTTGGTGTGGATTATGTGTCTAAATGGGTCGAGGCTGTCCCCTCACGAACTAATGATCACAAAGTTGTTGTCAAGTTTTTGCAGGAGAACATTTTCACTAGGTTTGGTACACCACGAGCAATAATAAGTGATGGAGGGAGCCACTTCAATAACTACCCATTTGCTTCTTTAATGAAGAAATATGGGATTACACATAGAGTGGGAACTCCATATCATCCTCAAACCAGTGGGCAGGTGGAGATTAGCAACAGGGAGATCAAGAGCATCTTGGAAAAAACAGTCAACACAAGGAGGAAGGATTGGTCGCTACGCTTGAATGATGCATTATGGGCCTACAGAACCGCTTTCAAGACACCCATTGGCATGTCACCATACCGTTTAGTCTTTGGAAAAGCATGTCATCTGCCGGTAGAATTAGAACACAAAGCTTATTGGGCTATCAAAAAGTTCAACTTTGATATGAAACAGGCAGGTGACAAAAGGCGATTGCAACTAAATGAGCTTGAAGAATTGAGGCACGATGCATATGAAAATACCAAGCTATACAAGGAAAGAACCAAGTTGTACCATGATAAGCAGCTAGCACGGAAGGAGTTTTATGAAGGACAAAAGGTATTGATCTACAACTCAAGATTAAGACTCTTTCCAGGCAAGCTCAAGTCAAGATGGTATGGACCATATATTGTCACAAAAGTCTTTCCACATGGTGCATTGGAAGTTCACAGCAAAGAACGAAATCAAACATTCAAGGTGAACGGACACAGGGCGAAGCCATACATAGAGATGAGTCTAGAACCGCAAGAGGAAGATGTGAATCTTCAAACCATTCAATACATTGCATGAACTCATCATGTCTAGCTGAAGACATGAAACACAGCGCTTATTGGGAGGCAACCCAACCTTCAGGGGAGTATTTACACTTTCCCTTTATGTTATTCATTATT
Source organism: Hemerocallis citrina (assembly GCA_017893485.1). Taxonomy (NCBI): domain Eukaryota; kingdom Viridiplantae; phylum Streptophyta; class Magnoliopsida; order Asparagales; family Asphodelaceae; genus Hemerocallis; species Hemerocallis citrina. The sequence continues at coordinate 75,833,237 of CM030359.1, forward strand.
ATTCATTTTTATTTTTATTTTTCAGTCTCTCCTCACTAGATGGTAATACATGCCTATATCTTATGTTTTGTGCGAACATTGAGGACAATGTTCCATCTAAGTGTGGGGGTATTAGTTAGTTATATTTGGAATTTTTGAATTTTTGAATTTTTTTAGGATAAACAATTTCTTATAAAGTAAGAGTAAGGATACTTATTTACTTTAGGATTGTTGAGTTTCATAATTCCCTACAAAAATTGTGCGAGTCATGCGATTATACATAATAAAAAATGTGATGCTTTTTCTGATAATTATTCCCTTTAGATCTAGTCCTAAATCGAGTTTAAGTAAATAGAGTGATACAATATATGTATATATATTTGAATAAAGTCAGTCTACTCCAATGTTTTGAGGGCTTAGTAACTAGGGGTATTCATCACCAATGTTTACCTTTACGTCAAACGGCAACTTGAAATACGAGTATGCAAAGCACTTTAATGTTTGTGACTTGTTGAGTAACCGGGTGGATACATCACAAATGTTTCGCATTCGCGTCAAAAGACAAGTGACAACTTTAAAGAAGAGACTATAAAAAAAAAAAAAAAAAAAAAAAAAAAAAAAAAAAAAAAAAAAAAAAAAAAAAACTCTAGTTTGCTACTGGATTTGTAGTAGAGAAAAGGGATAATCACAGACTGAGTAGATGCATACTATAACTACATTAATCACATGACAAATATGACTAAGTTTGGGATTTATGAATAGACAATTGCACTAAAGAAAGTGGGTATGTTTAACTTTACTTTATCGGAAATTGTTTGTAGTTTTATTTTGATGTCCACATAATAAGAAATCTTGATGGTTGAGCTTATTCTTATTATTACTCCCTTGTTCATAAATTCACTTTTTGCTTGAGGACAAGCAAAAGCTAAGTGTGGGGGTATTTGATGAACACATTATTATTCACTTTTTAAGAGCAATAGTCTTAATATAATTAGACATTTAAAAGCTCTATATGTGGTATTTATGCTTCTTTTCTCTTTCTCTGCAGGAAACAACCTATAAACAGCAAAACGAAGGAAATTCAGGATGATACACAGGAAACTGAAGAGGCAGTCGACTGGTCATGATAACAGGCGACTGGATAGAGGAAATCAAGTTTTACACAGCTGCTCGACCAAGTCGACTGTTCCCAAAACATCAGTCGACTGGGCGGATGAATCATGAAAATACTGAAGTCTCGACACAGTCGACTTACTCCCAAGGACAGTCGACTGATAGGCGGCGGAGTACACAAATCAGATATTCAAAGATTCACCTGCATCTAATTTCACATCTATTTGAATCCAGATTTATGCAAATCAAATCTAGAGACTGGGGGTTTCCAAGTGAACGTGGTAAACAGATAAGGAAGGAAGGGAGAAAAGAGAAAGATATTAATCATCAAATCAAATAAAGAAGGATCTTCCTGAAAAAGTGGAAACCCTAATTCTCAGCCGTGTTCTATAAATATCAGAATACCATCTCCAGAACGGCTCTCTCTCTCTCCACTCCACAACTCCATCCAAGAATCCAACATCTCGTGGACGCAACTTAATCAGAGAGTTCCCAACCATCAAGTCATCAACCCGTGCTTCACTCCATCAACATCGAAGAGAAAGAGAAGATCCAGCAAACAGAAGGCAGTCGACTGTGTGACAGACAGTCGACCATATTGCCGGAATCCATTAGTTTATTTCTTCTTCTCTCTTTATTCTTTTATGTTGATCATGTATTTGAACTTGTTAAGCAATAAAAGTATTATTATGTGGAACTAATTTCATAGTTGGGTAGATCGAAACCGTAGTTATGTAGTGCTATATTCTTCTGAGATCTTCTAATTACTTATTGATTGAATCTGGTTGAATTTACATAGATTAATGATCATCAAACTTGGATCTTGAAGTCTGAGAGCAGTCGACTGAGGTGAGAGCCAGTCGATTGACATACAGCACGTGAGAATATCAAGTTTATGTTATCATTTATCTAAATCTGTTATAAGAAGCATATTGAGACGACCGAATCTCGTGCCCATAATTTGTAACAAAGGAATCTTTAGGGGTTCTTGGTTCAATCAACTTAGAGGATCTAGATCTGATACCAATTTCTAGAACTTTAAGTGTTTGTTCGTTTCCACTGTTCTTATGTTTTCTCTAAGTATGACTTAGTAGATACCATGCTAAAATACTTAGGGGAAGAAACGAATTAGAGTAGATACCATGCCTAATTCTTGGCTTAGGGAAACAATACTTTAAGGAGTAGATACCATGCCCTTGAAGTGAACAACATGAGTAATTGGAAGTAAATTCAGAAGGTGACTTAGCATTACTAACTATTGGTGGAGATCAACAACCCAACTATTCAAGAGATATTTGTGATTCAAACTCATCTTTCTTAGTTTAATCTTTTTAATTCTTTTAGATTTCTACAACAACCCTTCATCATTTATTATTAGTTTTATTGATTAGTAAGTTGAAGTCTACAATCTCTGTGGGATCGACCCTTGCTATTACTACGATTCGATTCGTGCACTTGCGAGGTTTTTATAATTTGTGTCTAGTTTATCTATTAATTTAGGGACTAGATTTCCAACAACAGCAAGTAACTTGTATAATTTCTGTTTGCATATATAAGTACTAAATACCACCTATAGTGTAGTTGCTTCAAGATCTATTCTCATGGAAACCCTTGTTAGATCTTGTCTCTATTTGTTGATCTATCCGTAGTTGTCTTTGGTTACACACATGACATGAAATAACTTAGAAATAATCAATTCTTGTTGTATATATGTATGTTGTTCGTGATTCATGATGTGTTGTATGATCTTGAATGCATGATGTGATAGTCGCAGTATAAATCGTTGTACACTTATAAAATACCTTATACCATGTTGCTTGGACACTTACTTTAACATATTTCTTATTTTATTATGATTTGGATGTGTTTCATATAAACTAGTTGATTTTATGCATAAAGAAGATTTCTGTTTTTGTTCTGACCCCATTTTGTTTAGTATTTTAGACTCTATTAAGGTCAGTAAATCAATTATATTTGTGAATAAAATTCATAGAAATTTCTGTCTACTTCTGAGAATTTCAGACAAATCTCAATTTCGATTTGTGAGTTGCAAGTTATTGCTGTTTTACTACAGAGGTGTAGAAAATTCCAGATTTTGTTTTATATGAATTTTGTATGGTTATTTATTTTTATACTAATGTTAAAGATAATATTTTGATCCAATATTTTGCTGAGTACAACTAGACTTTATTGGGATTAACACCAAATTTTTGTGGATTTAATTGATGACTTTTATAAATTATTCTATACTTGCAGAATTTTCATGTTGTTCAGTAAAGAACCTTAATTTCAACCTGATTCTATTTGCTGTTGTTAAATACTTTGTAAACATAAAATGTAGCCTGTTGTATCTACTTTATCAACCTTTTGACGGATCTGAATTTTGATTTTTATTTCGTAATCTATTGTTGTTTTACTACTGCTGTGTCAAGAGTTTCAGATTTACAAATTTGCTGTGTCTTGCTGTTTTCTGATTTTATTTGACTATACTATCTATGTTGGAAAATTATGAAATTATATTTTCTGATACTAAACATACTAGAGAATACCCCATATTTTTCTTGGATTTAATCAGTTAGTTCTTGTGCCTATTTCCTGTTTATGAATACAACCTTGTAATTTCTGGCTGAACATGTTTTCTGTATATAATGTTGTTTTGAACCCTATTTCTGTAATTATTAATGACTTATATATATGCTCTGGATTCGGCTGAGAGTCTTTTTTTCAGATTTTCTGACGGATATAGATTTGCATGCTTGTGACAACAGGAATCTCAGACTCGGTACAGTAGTGTCCTGCTGCCCAGAATTGAAAGTCTCGTTGTCCTACTTTTTTTATGAGTTGTTTGTCACCTGTACATGTTTACCTTCCAACCTGAACCTGTCACTTGTTATACCATGTTATTCTTGCCTTGTTTTGTGCATATACATGCCTGTTTGATAATAATAACAAATAACCAAGCCGGGGTTAAGGGAAAAATCTAGTAGTGGAAAATATAGAAATGTGTATGAAGGGGGCCCGTGTTTCCCACCTGTCACCTGTTACCTATTACCTGTTACCTGTTACCTGTTACCTATGATATGATTACCTGACATGTGATTCTGATTTTCTATTTACATGATTCCGACTACATACTTGCTTATGAGAAGGTATACTCAAAAGGGGGCTCGTATTTTCCACCTGTTACCCGACTACATACTTTCCTATGAAGGGTGTACTCGGGGGGGACCGTAGGTCCTACTTGATGCATGATTACCTGTTACATGATACATGATTCTTTTTACCTGTTTACCTGATACCTGAGTACACAGCCATATACAGTCCACTACGAAATCTAAACACAACTTGTTTGAATGGAGCAATCATATGGTAAATAGATTGGACGCATGAAGTGCTACTTAGATAGAAATAAATGCAGACTTGATATAACATGACATATGTTACATGCTTACCTGTACATGTTACTTGTTTACCTGTTTATCTATTTGCATGATATTTGACATCTGTTACATGTTACCTGTACCCTGTTAGCAGATCATGTTACTTGATTATGTTTCCTGATTTATGTTAGTCATTCTATTTTGTTGTCTTTTCTTTTCTATGCTATGTTTGCTTGCCATGTTACTCTATATATTTGTTTATCTTTTCCTGTACTTGTGCCTGGATTACAAGCGGCCAGTAACTTGCATTAACGGACATTTTTTTTCCTCTTCCTGTAATTTGTTAAATTGCAGACTTTGGCGATCAGTTGCCTGATGGAGTAGGTGATTAGACATTCTAGTTGCTAGAGTTCTTGCTATATTTACTTTCCTGTTATTCTTGAATAAATGTAATTGCTACATGAATTTTGTATTAGGCAGTTTGACCTAGATTTAGGACTTGTTCCAGATCTGATTTATTTGAGATTATTAAATTTTATTTTAAGTAAATCATGTTGGTATATTGATTCATTCATGAATGCATGGTTGAGTTCTCCTTATTTATTATTGTTTATTTCTTGTTCATTTCTGTGAAATATTGCAAAGATCCTGATGGCTTATGTGTCACGCCCCGATTTCCAAATACGGGAATACGAGTCTGTGACGAAGGCCCAGCGAATAATTTTGACATCATCCATAAGTTGTAACAGTCTTAACTCAACGACATGAAAGGAAATAATCACAACCACGCAGAAAAACATAATCACATAAACAAATACTGAGATAAAACATGCATTAGTCCAACATAATAACCAACAACTAGAAATAAGCAACAAATACGGATCAACAAAGTCCAGAATACAAAGTTCAACAAAAGTAACAATGCGATATGGAAAAATAACATGAAAGAAACAATTTATTGCGAAACAAGCTCCTGCTCCAATCCTAGAAGAACTGCTCACCAATGCCGTCTGGCAATTCTCTTTGTGTACCTGTGGTTGGATCAACTAGAGTGGAAAAAAAATATCTTTAGAGCAAGTACGGACAGCAAGTAGTGAAAAGTAAAGAGTAATGAAATTTGGTACATCAAGGAATATGAAGCAAGATCAAAATTCAAAAGCAATAACAGGGACTGATGAAAATCTATATTTTACATTGTAATTTTCAATAACAATAATCGATAAACAATGTCATTGTCAATAGTCATGATTTAATGATGCAAGTGTCAATCTAGTCTATTAGTATTTAGCATAACTAATGCACGTACTACTGCATCCCACACCACAGGTTCGGTGCATACAAAACAGTATTCGTTTTAGATTTTATGGTGGGATCTACATCGCGTGTACTCAGCATCAATAACAATAATTTACAATCAATAGTTAACAATTAACAATCAATAATTCACGATCGATACTCCTTCCATAACAATACAATATAACGATAAGGCCTTACCGTGTATATTTTCTGAGATTATCCACTACTCCGTTAACCCTTATTACCCCGGCTTGTCAATATTTTATTAAATCATTCATGATCATGCAAGGTATATAAGAGTGCTAAGGAGATGATAAAAATACAACAAAATGATGTGATGCATGATAAAATACATGTAATTGTAAATCTGAAAAGAGCAGATACAGCAGTACTAAAACAGCAATAACTCACTAACTATAATTCAGAATTCGATTCCATCAAAAGGGCTGTAAACTAGACATATGTGGCTACAATTTATATTCAGTAAGTTTTACCCTAATCTTTACAGCTTAAGGGTTCTGGTAGCAACTTATAGTCAAAACTCTATGTATGAAATCATGGTATAAAATCAATATAAAAATATATAAAAATTAGGAATAAATCCTAAGTATGTCTACTAAGTTTCTAGAGAGTTTCATGTCATTAAACTACAGTTATCATAGTGTTTCAACTGAAAGTTGTGTCGATGTTTCACTAATTTGATATTCTGGAAATACAGACCATCAGTAACTAAAACTGCAATATCTCACAGCTCACAGATCGAAATCTAGATCCGTAAAGTGTTCTGAAAGTTAGATTCATTAGGCTACAATTCCTTTTTATATAGTTTTGGTTGATTCTTATTGTAACATGGTCGAAACCTCATTGCAAAATAGAACAGGCAGCAAGAAATAATAAAAAGTCATCATATATATTCATCAATGTGAATCATCTACATGTTTTCGTATCATGAAATGCATTAATATTAAGGTAGATCAATTAGGATGAATTTTTACATTGTACAAGCAAAGTTGTCATGTCATGATTCAATTCACGTTATCTCAATCAATCAACATGTATTCAATCATTATACATTTCTATATTTCAGTTTCTAGTCAATTTGTTCATGTCGTGTGTGCATAAAAGCTTGGGTTTGAATCAATGGATGTTGGTACGAAGTCAAGGATACTTCGGGTTAGCTCGTGTAAATCCTCGATATTCTCAACGGAAGGTACACAATACAATATTACGATAATCGAAAGAGAACTACTTGCGGAGATCAATAATCTTGAACTAGAGTAATAAACGAGTTCAATTAGACTTGCCTTTTGTGTGAGAGATTCGAATATGCGAAAAAATAATGTGATCGAAATCCTGGACGACGAACCACGAACACGGGAATACGCAAGCACGTACGCTCTACATGCAAAACAGCAAATACCGAACACAGCACACAAACAGCAACCCAAATAGCGGATCTCCTTCATAAAACACCCAACACCAATACAAGATCGGATCTCCCCACACAAGCACCAAACACCAAAACAAACCACTCCCTGTTCTTCTCCTTCTTTCAACGCGATTGAGAGAAAGTTGGCGGGAGAGGGGACAGCGACCACGGCAGCGGTTGGAGACACAGCGACGAGGGTGGAGACAGTGCTCGGGTGGCTGGCAGCAAAACTATAGTGACAAGAGCGAGGTAGAGCTGCTCTGTTTCGCGCCGAAATAGAGGAGGCGAGAACGGCGGAGCTTCGGGCTCTCGACGATGACGACGACGAGGTGAAGGTAAGGGGGGGGGGTCTTCGGCAAGGGTGGAGAAGATGATCGGATGGTTGGGAGAGGGTGACGAGGGGAATTCGAAGGGTGCAGTCGGTGGGTTCGGTTGGCAAAGTGATGGGTTCGAGCGGAAGACAGTGGCGACCGGATGAGATGGCGAGGTGGCAGCGACTGCCAAACTGGCAGTCGACGGCAGAGGCGAGCGGTAGTGTAGTACCCCTTATTTTTAAATATTATTTATAAATAAATTAAAATGATTTTTGGTGATTTAATAAATATTTATATGAAAATTTATCTTTTTACATGTGCAAAACACGTGCAAATTTCTTCTTAGGAAGTTCAAAGTCAAAAATTATTTTGTGAAAATTCATTATTTATTATTAGATAATATTTGTGAATTTTCTGGATTTTTGTGATATTTATTAGACCTATTTACAAATTTTACAAAAACAAGGACATTTGTGCAAAATTACCAATTTGAGGGGAAAATCCAGATTTTTGGATTTTTGGGCTGAGTATAATGCCTAGTCAACTCAGGGTTGAAAAGTTTATTTTCTTGTTTTGATGAATTTGATTTATTTTACAAGTTTTGATAAAAGGGGATTTTTTTGCAAAATTGCTATTTGAAGGGGTGAAAAAGCAAAATCGTTTTCTGGGTTTCTCAAATAGTGCCGACTGATGCTAGTGGGGGTCTTTTGGATTTTTGAACTGGATTAAATTGGTTTTAACTAATTTTCTAGTATGGGGACCTATTTATGTAAAGGTATATTTTAAAAGGAGTATTTTGCAAATATGTTCAAAACCCTAATTCTCTTGATTTCCGGCCTATTTAAAAAGGTGGAGTGCAGCCGTCTTTTGCTGCACAACACAAAGATTTTATTATTATTATTTTCTTGAAGATTTAAAGAGGAGATCTTGGAATTCTTGTGAAGGAGGGATTTTTCCTATTGCTTTATCAAATTTGTTTGATCTCTCCAACAAGGTGAGTAATATAATTGTTTTGTTTTGTTCTTTGAATTTTGTATATGGTGTTTCATCTACTAGAAAGCATGCTAGGGTTTGGGTATGAATTTATATGATGGATTGAATGAATTGATGAGTTAAAATTGGATCTTTCATGAAAACATAGTTATTTATGTTTGGAATTGCATGTGGATGATTCAAAATTGATAGAGGACCTAATATAAATCATGAGTAGGCTATTTCTTTTGGATTATTGCTGATTTGATTGGATATGGTGAATGTTATGCATAAATTGATTAAAGATGAGATTTTTGACTATTGGTGAGTTGGATGAATGTAAATTGGTCATGTGAATGTTAAATTTCTTTATGATTCAGTAGTTAATAATGGTGATTTGTTGAGGAAGTTTTGAGGAAGAGTAATGAATTAAGAGATCATGTCTTGAGAATTGGATTTGGGGTAAACTGAATTCGATTGATGTAATACGACTAAATTGGGGATTTTGTGATTTGTGAAAGGTTTTATTTGAAATTGGATTTCTCAAATACGAAGATTTAAATCTGAATATGTTGTTATTTTTAATCGATAGATTTGTGAAGTTTTCTTTGGTGCACGAACATGCACAATCAATTTACATTAATAACGTATTTCATTGTTTTTGAAGAAATTGAGTCTATGTGTTTTCGAAGGATTCGACTATATCTTAACTTATTTTGGTATTAATATGCTTTGGAACATAATACGAATGTCTTTTGATGTATGATTGATTATTGAAAAAACTTTATTTTAACATATGCACATATTCATGTTTCAGTTTGAAGGAATTCATCAAAAAAGTTATTTTTATCAATTCAAAGTGGTTTTGATTGGTTTTGTGGACTCTTATATACTCTATAAGTCGTATTTGAACATATCAGAATTATACCCTTTACAGATTAGGTTTTTATAAAGTAAAACTCCGTATCGGTCGAAATGTGCACAAACTAAAACTGCAGTCTGTAGGAGTAACAATCGACCGATCACTATCGACAGTCGACAGTCGCTAACTGGCTGCTGTGTTTTCTCGTTTTCTTGAAATTTCGAGCGGAACATTTGACTGACCCATTTTTACATTCGACTGACTCTGCTCTGTTTTGGTGTTTTCTCGAAGTTTTGGATTCTCACTCTGGATAGTCGTGTTAGGGTTATATACTGAAAGCATCACTTTTGTATTAACTTTATTTCCTTATTTTTTTGAATGAGAATCATATGGGCATATGTTTGCATATTGTGTTTATTATAATATTAATGCAAGTACCTGATATTCTATAAGGTTGATAATATGGTGTGAGGTGACACACAGAAGATCATATTATCAGTTCCCTATGGAATATATAAATAGTTCACAACCTAGACGGACTTGGACAATCCATTGAAAAGGTTGTAGTGTAATCTGGTATTAGTCTATCTTGACTATAGGTTTACACTAGTACACTTTGTGTGTATTGAACAGGACCACTTGAGGGTGTTCTCTTTATAGTGACTACAAAAGAGAACAAACACCTCTGTTATTATGGATGCTTATACTCTTAATCCAGATATAATAACAGACATGTATATGTAGTGTGCATTACTTTGACTCTTAAAAGAGTGAGATTCATTATGGATCAACAACCTCTATGAATTGGGTAATAGCATTGTATGTATGATGGGTTGTTGATTGTAAAAGGAATCCATGTCCCGATACGTCGGGTTGATGATGTCCCCTTAAGGAGCTCATAAGGATTGTCATGTAAACCCTGCAAGTGGATTACATCCGACATGACAAATAAAGTTGAGTGGTACTACTTAAGGATAAAAGATGTCGATCAATATAGTTGTCAGTAACTTAATTTGATCGACGGATATTCGATATCTTAACATGGAGAGCTGAACGAGCATATAATAAAAGGAGCCCATAAATATAATTTGAGATTAGGAAGGTAGTGCAACAATAGCTCTTTAGTGGACCGAGCTATTGTTAATGGGCCTGGGTGGTGTGTTCGGGCTGAACACGGGATACCCAGATTCGTTAGGAGACCTAACCCTAATTTCTCCTCATGGTCCCTGCCGTAGCCTTATATATATATCCTCTATTCTCTGGTAGTCAGATTATTATCATAGATAAGAAGTTTTCTCTAAATTCGTGATTCACGTAAGGAGAGAAAGAGAGGTCAGCCAAGGAGAAGAAAGGTTGGGAGACCGTCGCCCACCCGACGTCCAACCCGAGGAAGGAATACGTGCAGAAGATCTTGGGGTCGCTGACGGCTCGATGTTGCTAGAAACTATCGTCTTCTTCTCATCGCAGGTATAATTCGTGAACCCTAGATTCCGCTATAAACGATTAGATCACGTATTAAATATGTTAAGCTTTTATGATCGATACGCACACCAATCCGTGGTCCTGAGAATCATCGCAGTTCTATCAAGTCGATCGATTACTTTTACAGTCGACTGACTCTGCTCTGTTTTGGTGTTTTCTTGATGTTTTGGATTTTCACTCTGGACAGTCGACCGATGACTTTTTACAGTCGACTGCCATTGCTTAGAATTATTTTCTTGCTGTGTTGGGTTTTCGCTCTGGACAGTCGACCGACGCCAGTTTACAGCCGACTGTTATTGACGTTTTCTTGAGTTATCCTGATATTCTTTAAACGATTGATTCTTTAAAAGTTTTTGGATCTATAACTTACTATTCTAACTATTATCCTTTATACATAACATATGCTTTCAAGATGTTTTATTGTTGGGTTTGGATTCTGGAATTTTATAAAGGATCTGGGTTTTATTGATTAGAGAAGTTTCTTCATATGATTGTTTTGACGATGGATTTGTGAGTTTCGGTCTTGATGATATCTCTAGGTGTTGAGTGGGAGTCCTGTGAACCCGCAATTGAGATTTGTTGATTTAGACCAGTTGGGTCTTGAGGTTGTTGTTGAGTGTTTATGTCAGGCAGGATACATTAACTCTAGATATGTGAATTTTGTGTTTAATAATAACCAACTTAAGGACTGACACTAGTGGATATGTGATGGTACTTGGGAAACATAAGTATATGCTCTTGGTTTTGTTAGTCCAACGAATGCGTTCCAGGACTGTTTGTTGTCCTGTCTTGAGAGGACATTTGTATATTCGCGTGTCGAGGGTCTACAGGCCTATTCACGGAGCATGCAGGGTGCGTTCGCTTGTCGAGGGTCGGCGGGCCTATTCACGGGATGTACTCGGTGTATCTACATGTCAAGGGCCTCGCAAGCCTATTCGTGGGGTACACGGTTGGGAGTTGATTATCTGGTTTTTAAGATATTCTTACATGATGCTTGCGCTCGACGGCTGTGGTTCCTATTTGCGGAGTATTCTGGAACTTGTTTCCATCACCATAGTAGGATTAGTTGCATAACAAGGGGTTTAACCCTATAAAGTGGAGAACGTTATGGGCTTGCACTAGACCTATGTAGTATGGAATGCATAGAATCCGACAAGTATGCATTAGAGAGTCAGCATATAGAGATTGTGTTTTCTTAACTTGGTTTTATGCTTGTGTTTTCCTGTTTTTCCTACACTTGACACTTAGTATAGATTCATTTGATGTTTTCATGTATTACTATTTACTATCATATTTTCCTTGGTGTTTTCATGCATTACTTATTGTTATTCCTCATTTCATTTATTCTTGATGTTAATACATGTTGCTTATGACTCTATGCTTTATGTTTTATTTATGTTGTTTTCTTTTTATGTCACTCACACCGTTATGGCTAGCCCCTGTAGTTTTGGGGGTTAGGGATTATCTCTAGCCCATGTTTTACAGGTAGGTGCTTATAGCTTGAGATTCGGATGCTTATGCTAGAATGATGTTATGACTTTTGTAAAATTTTTAAAAAAGAGGTGTTGTAATGAAAAGACTGTAATTCAAGGTGTTTTGTATTCCGCTGTGGTTTGTAATAATTGATGTAATAGATGTTGAAATAAAATTATCTTTATTTTTGGCTATGTTTACTATTGCAATTGAAGTTGATGGTGGGAATTGTGCCACGTATTTCTAAGATATCATATTAGAAATTCGGGACATTACAGAGATTGGTATCAGAGCATGCTTCAATAGTAATAATAAACATGGTATAAAAATGAATCTAGGTGTGGACACTAGAGAGTGAGTACCTAGGCGTGGATATTAGAGTGTGAGTATCACATAGAGTTAGAACATGATGTTCTGGTTTGAGGTATGCTTGGGGTTTTGCCATAGGATATTGATATGGATGTGAATTGTGTTGTGATGCTTTAACTTTACCCTCATTTTGCAGTATTCAGTAGAATGGTAGGACCCAGAACCGGGAATGGTGGTAATGGTGATGGGGATGAAGGTTTTCATGGAGCAGGACTTGATCTTGAGACTGAGATTGCCAGGATGTATCAGACCTTGAACACATTCGTGGCAGCTAATATAGTGTAGAATCAGAATCAGAATTAGGGGGACTGGACCAATGTTTGTTAATGCTGATCCGATCAAGAAAATTGAGTCCTTCAAGTGGATGAAGCCGCCTGTGTTTGAGAAACAATCTGATCCAGATAGGGCTGATGATTGGATTAAACAGATAGAGATGGTCTTCGAAGTCTTGGAGACTCCAGCAGTCAATAAGGTGAAGTTGGTTGCAATGCAGTTAGAGAAGGATGCTGGCGTCTGGTGGCACAGTGAAGAGGACCTTGGGAGATCAGCAAGTGACTTGGGAGGCTTTTCTGGATGAATTCAGGGATCGTTTCTTCCCTCTCGATATTCAGGAGAAGAAGGCAACGAAATTCTTGAATCTACAGCAAGGCAGCATGACAGTGCACAAATATGAGACTAAGTTCGCTCAGCTGTCAAGGTATGCACCAGAGCTGATTATTGATGAAGCGAAGAAGGCCAAGAAATTCGAGCAGGGCTTAAGGCCGAATTTGAGGTCAAGGATGATTCCTTTAGGCATAAGAAGGTTTGATAAGTTGGTCAGAAGAGCAGCTATGACAGAAGAGGATATGGATCAGTTCCAGAAGAAGCAAGAGACCTGGAACAAGAACAAGAGGCCAGTAGCTAGTCAGAGTGGGAAGAAGTTCCCAGTGAAGCAGGGCAAGTGCAGTAGGCCAGTGCAGAAGGCACGTACAGCTCAAGACGTGACTTGTTTCCACTGTAGAGAGGCAGGTCATTATCAGGCAGCATGCACCAAGCCTCGGAAGGCGCAGATTTGTTATCAGTGTGGTCGTGAAGGGCATATCCGATCAAACTGTCCGGAGTTGAAGAAGGATGGTACAGGCGGAGGCAAAGTTCTGAGGTAGGGGTGAGTGTTCGCATTGACTGAGGAAGATGCGGGTAACTCAAGGATGTGATACAGGGTGTGCAAGAATTTTGAATTCATTCATTTATGTATTAAGTAAAACTTTATTTGGGAATAAATTAGAGATTTGAGTATCGTTCTCCATGTAACTGAAGTTTGAGGTAGCTTTTCTTGGTCATGTCCTTTAACAAGGAGGGAGTAGCCACTGATTCTCGGGAGGATGAAGCAGATTGTGGAAGGTCAAAGTTGGATGCAGGGATTCAGAGGTTGTTGCAGCAGGTTTTCGATGACAAGTTATCAGAGTTGCGCAGCGAAAGGTTTTTCCTGAACCCTTTGTATGATTGTGTTCCTTCTGTGTGTTTGTATTTCTTTGTTGGAATGTATTCTCTTGTGTGATTGTATTTCATAAACTATGTTTCCATTTATGAGATTTTAATTTCTTTGCTAATTTTTGTTTGGACCCTATTAGTAGTAGTTCTGAGGACAGAACTATTCTAAGGAGGGAGTGATGTAATACCCTGTATTTTTAAATATTATTTATAAATAAATTAAAATGATTTTTGGTGATTTAATAAATATTTATCTGAAATTTATCTTTTTACACGTGCAAAACACGTGCAAATGTTTTCTTGGGAAGTTCAAAGTCAAAATTTATTTTGTGGAAAATCATTATTTATTATTAGATATTATTTGTGAATTTTCTGAATCATTCTGATATTTATTGACCTATTTGCAACTTTTACAAAAGCAAGGACTTTTGTGCAAAATTACCAATTTGAGTGAAAACTCTATATTTTTGGATTTTTGGACAGGGTATAATGCCTAGTCAACTCAGGGTTAAAAAGTTTATTTTCTTGTTTTGATGAATTTGATATATATTACAGGTTTTGATAAAAGGAGATCTTTTTGCAAAATTGCTATTTGAAGGGGGTGAAAATACAAAATCATTTTTTGGGTTTCTCAAACAGTGCCGGCTGATGCTAGTGGGGGTCTTTTTGATTTTTGAACTGGATTTGGTTTTAACTAATTTTCTAGTATGGAAATTTATTTATGTAAATGTACATTTTAAAAGGAGTATTTTGCAAATATGTTCAAAACCCTAATTCTCTTAATTTCCGGCCTATTTAAAAAGGTGGAGTGCAGCCGTCTTTCGCTGCACAACACAAAGGTTTTATTATTATTATTGTCTTGAAGATTTAAATAGAAGATCTTGGATTTCTTGCGAAAGAGGAATTTTTCCTGTTGATTTATCATATTCGTTTGATCTCTCCAGTAAGGTGAGTGATATAATTGTTTTATTTTGTTCTTTGATTGTTGTATGTGGTGTTTCATCTACTAGAACACATGCTAGGGTTTGGGTATGAATTTATATGATGTATTGAATGAATTGATGAGTTAAAATTGGATCTTTCATGAAAACCTAGTTATTTAATAGAGGACCTAATATAAATTATGAGTAGGCTATTTTTTTTGGATTATTGCTGATTTGATTGGATATGGTGAATGTTATGCATAAAAAGATATAGATGAGATTTTTGACTATTGGTGAGTTGGATGAATGTAAATTGGTTATGTTAATGTTAAATTTGTTTATAATTCATGAGTTAATAATGGTGATTTTGTTGAGAAAGTTTTGAGGAGGATTAATGAATTAAGAGATCATGTCTTGAGAATTGGATTTGGGATAAATTGAATTGGATTGATGTAATACGACTAAATTGGGGATTTTATGATTTGTGAAAGGTTTTATTTGAAATTAGATTTCTCAAATACTAAGATTTAAATCTGAATATGTTTTTATTTCTAATCAATGGATTTATGAAGTTTTCTTTGGTGCACGAACATGCACAATCAATTTACATGAATATCGTATTTCGTTGTTTTTGAAGAAATTGAGTCTTTATGTGTTTTCGAATGATTCGACTATACCTCAACTTATTTTGGTATTAATATGGTTTGAAACATAATACGAAGGTCTTTTGATGTATGATTAATTCTTAAAAAAAATTTATATTGATATATGCACATATTCATGTTTCAATTTGAAAGAATTCATCAAAAAACTATTTTTATCAATTCAAAGTGGTTTTGATTGGTTTTGTGAACTCTTATATACTCTATAAGTCGTATTTGAACATATCAGAATTATACCCTTTACAGATTTGGTTTTTATGAAGTAAAACTCTGTATCGGTCGAAATGTGCACTAACTAAAACTGCAGTCTGTAGGAGTAACAGTCGACCGATCACTATCGACAGTCGACCGTCACTACCTGGCTACTGTGTTTTCTCATTTTCTTGAAATTTTGCGCAGAACAGTCGACTGACCCATTTTTACAATCGACTGACTCTGCTCTGTTTTGGTGTTTTCTCGAAGTTTTAGATTTTCTCTTTGGACAGTCGACCGATGTCATTTACATTCGGCTGCCATTACTTAGAATTAGTTTCTTGAAGTTTTGGATTTTCACTCTGGACAGTCGACCGATGACTTTTTACAGTCGACTGCCATTACTTAGAATTATTTTCTTGATGTGTTGGGTTTTCGCTCTAGATAGTTGACCGATGACTTTTTACAGTCGACTGCTATTGCTTAGAATTATTTTCTTGATGTGTTGGGTTTTTGCTCTAGACAGTCGACCAACTCCGGTTTACAGCCGACTGTTACTGATGTTTTCTTGATTTATCCCGATGTTCTTTAAACGATTTATTCTTTAAAAGTTTTTGGATCTATAACTTACTATTCTAACTATTATCCTTTCTACAGAACATGTGCTTTCAATATATTTTATTGTTGGGTTTGGATTCAGGAATTTTATAAAAAGATCTGAGTTTTGTTGATTGGAGAAGTTTCTTCATATGATCGTTTTGACGATGGATTTGTGAGTTTTTGTCTTGATGATATCTCTAGGAGTTGAGTGGGAGTCCTGTGAACCGGCAGTTGAGATTTGTTGATTTAGACCAGTTGGGTCTTGGATACACTAACAATAGAGATGGGAATTTTATGTTTAATAATAACCAACTTAAGGACAGACACTATTGGAGATGTGATTGTACTTGGGAAACGTAAGTATATGCTTTTGGTTTTGTTAGTCCAACGGATGCGTTCCAGGACTGTTTGTTGTCCTGTCTCGAGAGGACATTTGTATATTCGTGTGTCGAGGGTCTATAGGCCTATTCACGGAGCATGCAGGGTGCATTCGCGTGTCGAGGGTCGGCGGGCCTATTCACGGGATGTACTCGGTGTATCTACACATCAAGGGCCTCACAAGGCCTGTTCGTAGGGTACACAGTTGGGAGGTGATTCTCCGGTTTTTAAGATATTCTTACATGATGCTTGCGCATCGAGGGCTGTGGTGCCTATTCGCGGAGTATTCTGGATCTTGTTTTCCATCACCGTAGTAGGATTAGTTGCATAACGAGGGGTTTAACCCTATAAAGTGGAGAACGTTAAGGGCTTGCACCGGACCTATGTAGTATGGAATGCATATAATCCGACAAGTATGCATTAGAGAGTCAACATATAGAGATTGTGTTTTCTTGACTTGGTTTTATACTTGTGTTTTTCTGTTTTTCTACACTTGACACTTAGTCTAGATTCACTTGATGTTTTCATGTATTACTATTTACTATCTTATTTTTCTTGACGTTTTCATGCTTTACTTATTGTTATTCCTCATTTCATTTATTCTTGCTGTTAATACATGTTGCTTATGACTCTATGTTTTATGTTTTATTTATGTTGTTTTCTTTTTATGTCACTCACACCGTTATGGCTGACTCCTGTAATTTTGGGGGTTAGGGATTATCTTTAGCCTCATGTTTTACAGGTTGGTGCTTATAGCTTGGGATTCAGATGCATGTACTAGAATGATGTTATGGCTTTTGTAAAATTTGTAAAAAAGAGGTGTTGTAATGAAAAGACTATAATTCAAGGTGTTTTGTATTCCGCTGTGGTTTGTAATAATTGATGTAATAAAAGTTGAAATAAAATTATCTGTGTTTTTCGCTAAGTTTACTATTGCAATTGAAGTTGATGCTGGGAATTGCGCCACGTATTTCTAAGATATCATATTTGAAATTCGGGGCACTACAGGTAGGCTCGAGGAGGAGCGTCGAGTTCAGCAATGGCGAGTGGTGGAATGGATGAGGGGAGCTCGGGACTGAGGTCAAAGGCGAGGTGCTTCGAGGTTTCGATGAGGAGACGATGGGGATGCTGGCGGTCGACTGCTGAGGTGTTAAGGGGGTTCGACGAGGAGGAACAGGGTGGTGAAGGGGGAGGCACTGGCTGCGGAGGAAGACGGCGAGACGCAGGGTGGTCGACAATTCGACGAGGTGATGGGTGAAGAGGTGCAGGAGGTGGGGTGAGAAGTGAAGCAGATCCGTTCGAAGAAGGAGAGGAATGGGAGTTGTACATTGGAAGAGGCTAGGGTTAGGGTGTGCACAGTAGTAGGGGGTAGGGATGAACAGTGAATGGGGTGTTGGAAGTTGAAGAGTTTGGCTGTTGTGGAGAAGATGAAGGGTTGTATTTGTTGGGATTTGATTAACTGTTTAAGGAAGAGAGAGGGAGTGGGGGATAGTTGAGATAGTGGGGGAACTTGAGAGAGGAATCAGGGGATATAGAGAGATGTGGGGTTGATCTGGTCAAAATGGATAGGAGGAGAATTTGGGTTATTGGGTACTAGGTATTAAAAGGGGATCCAATAAGATGTGGGTTTGAGTTAGAATCCAATAGGAGACGGGCAAGGGTTGGGCTCAGATTATACATAAATAAATAATGCGAAAATGAATATAAAATTTGGGCTTTAGATTGTGGGCTTCATATTAACAAATAATTAAATAATATAATATAGATCAAAACTAATGGGGTTTAACAAAAAATAATACTAGTAACAACACATACTAATAATACAAATAATAATAACAAAAAGTAAAAATAACAATAACAATAATAATAATAACAGTAATAATCATCATCATCATCATCATAATAATAATAATAATAATAATAATAATAATAATAATAATAATAATAATAATATTAATAATACTGATAATAATGATAATACATACAGGACATAATTGGATTCAACACGTTCATGAAAATAATTCAATAATAATAATAATGATAATAATAATAATAATAATAATAATAATAAGAACAACAACAACAATAATAATAATAATAATAATAATAATAATAATAATAATAATAACAACAACAACAACAACAACAACAAAAACAATAATAGCAATAATAATAATAATAATAATAATAACATTATACAGCAAAATAAGAATTTGGCTTATCAAACTTGTATTAAAATAATCCGAACAGAAATATATATAGTCGATCAATTATATATAGAAAATACATTATTATTCAAAGTAAATATAATTATCAATTATAAGACACTTAGTAAAAGATCAGAAATAAATTTAGCATAAAATAAGTTTATAAATAATCAAAATACTGGAAATATTCAGGAGATACATATTTACGGTAACGTGGTTTCAATCCTACCTACCTTACAACAAAATTTCGTCCTCGAAATTTTCTTAGGCGGTACATAGGATAAGGTAAAGCAAGCTTATGAGGGTAACAAAACAAGGGTTTTCAAAGGCAAAAGGCAAAATGATGGCAAAACCGGAATAAGAAAGGATTGGGCAAGAACGATGCCAAATGGAATGCATGAAAGAGAATAAACAGTATCAAAAAGGAAGGAAACAATACAAGATAACAAAGCAAGATAAGGAGTAAATAGAACTGGAATCAAAGAGAGAATTGATAGGGAAGAATTGAACCAAACAACGAGTCAACGAATGAGAACGAATGTAAGAAATGAAAGGAAGCATACGGTACAAAGGAGAAGAAGCAACAAGGGAATCCTAGGACCAGTGGGTTATGGGCCCACCACGCTTTTGCTGCGCCACTCTGATAGTGATGTTTCAAGCTACTGACATGTCGTTGTAGACCATGTGACGAAAATCGATGAACCGAGATGGAATGAAAAGAACGGATGACACCGGAATCAAAAGAATATGGGTACAAAACAACAAAATTATACCTAGTGAAGAATCAATGAAGAAGGATGACTGCAAGGGACGGGAGGAACCAAGAAATTAATGAATTGAATAAGAAGGGACCAGAAGGAATTAAATAAGGGGAGTATCCAGATATATGTTGGTTATTACATGTTCATGTGATTGATGTGGTGCACATATTATTGAGTTAGACTGGCTAGAGCCAAACTTGACTAACGTATTAGCCAGTCAAACATGACTAACACATTAGCCAAAACTAGATAAACTCCAACATAGTTAGAGCCTAACCTGGCTCTTATACCACTAAAACCTGTCACGCCCCGCTTCCCAAATGCGGGAATACGAGTCCGTGACGAAGGCCCAGCGAATGATTTTAACATCATCCATAAGCTGTACCAGTCTTAACTCAATAACATGAAAGGAAATAATCACAACCACGCAGAAAACATAATCAAATAAACTAATACTGAGATAAAACATGTAGTAGTCCAAGATAACAACCAACAACTAGAAATAAACAACAAATACGTGTCAACAAAGCCCGAGATACAATGTTCAACAAAAGTAACAATGCGATATGAAAAAATAACATGGAAGAAACAATTTATTGCGAAGCAAACTCCTGCCCCAATCCTAAAAGAACTGCTCACCAATGACTTCTGGCAATTCTCCTTGTGCACCTGTGGTTGGATCGACTAGAGTGGAAAAAAAATGTCCATAGAGCAGGTACGGACAGCAAGTAGTAAAAAGCAAAAAGTAATGGAATATGGTACATCAAGGAATATGAAGCAAGATAAAAATTCAAAAGCCATAACAGGGACCGATGAAAGTCCAGATTTAACATTGCAATTTTCAATAACAATAATTGATAAACAATGTCAATGTCAATAGTCATGATTCAATGATGCAAGTGTCAATCTAGTCCATTATATTTAGCCTAACTAATGCACGTACTACTGCGTCCCATACCACAAGTTCGGTGCATGCAAAACAATGTTCATTTTAGACTTCGTGGTGGAATCTATAGAGGGTGTACTCGGCATCAATAACAATAATTTACATTCAACAATTAATAATTAACAATTAATAATTCATGATCGAGACTCCTCCTTCGACGAGGTGATGGGTGAAGAGGTGCAGGAGGTGGGGCGAGCGGTGAAGCAGATCCGGTCGACGAAGGAGAGGAAGGGGGGTTGTGCAGTGGAAGAGGCTAGGGTTAGAGTGTGCACAGTAGTAGGGGGTAGGGATGAACAGTGAATAGGGTGTTAGAAGTTGAAGAGTTTGGCTGTTGTAGAGAAGATGTAGGGTTGTATTTGTTGGGATTTGATTAATTGTTTAAGGAAGAGAGATGGAGTGGGGGATAGTTGAGATATTGGGGGAAACTGAGAGAGGAATCAGGGGATACAGGGAGATGTGGGGTTGATCTGGTCAAAACGGATAGGAGAAGAATCTGGATTATTGGGTAGTGGGTATTAAAAGGGGATCCAATAAGATGTGGGTTTGAGTTAGAATCTAATAGGAGATGGGCTTGGGTTGGGCTCAGATTATATATAAATAAATATTGCAAAAATGAATATAAAATTTGGGCTTTAGATTGTGGGCTTCATATTAACAAATAATTAAATAATATAATATAGATCAAAACTAATGGGCTTTAACAAAAACAATACTAGTAACTACACATGCTAATAATAAAAATAATAATAACAATAATAATAAAAATAAAAATAACAACTAATAATAAAAATTTTAATAATCATCATAATCATAGTAATAATAATAATAATAATAATAATAATAATAATAATAATAATAATAATAATAATAATAATAATAATAATAATAATAATAATAATAAGGGTAAAAGGGATATGAGCAACTTGCTCATTTAGTAAATGAGCAATTGATTGTGTGGCATGCATGTGATTCATTGGACAAGTAACCCTTTTAAGGCTTTTCCAATCACATGTATGCCACATCATCAATTGCTTATTTATTAAATGAGCAAGTTGCTCATACCCCTTTTTCCCTAATAATAATAATAATAATATTAACAATATTTATAATAATGATAATACATACATGACATAATTGGATTCAACACATTCATGAAAATAATTCAATAATAATAATAATAATAATAATTATAATAATAACAATAGCAATAATAATAATAATAATAATAATAATAATAATAATAATAATAATAATAATAATAATAATAATAATAATAATAATAATAATAATAATAACATCATACAGAAAAATAAGAATTTGGCTTATCAAATTTGTATTAAAATAATCTGAATAGAAATATATATAGTCGATCAATTATAATACATCGTTATTCAAAGTAAATATAATTGTCGATTATAAAACACTTAGTAAAAGATCCGAAATCAATTTAGCACAAAATAAGTTTATAAATAATCAAAATATTGGAAATATTCAGGAAATAGGTATTTATGGGAACGGGGGTTACATTATGAATGGTGAAAGTCATTTATTGGACTTAGTGGCGTATCCGTATTCCGTATCTCCTTTTTGGGAAGCGGGGCGTGATAATGTTTTTAGTGGTATCAGAGTTCAGATTTGGCTAATATATTAGTTTGACTAATATGTTAGACAAGTATCGGCTCGATCAAGGATTGGCTCAACAGTATACAGACCATGCAGTAAGATGAATGAATTATAATCAACACTGATATGGATACTGTCTTATTCCGTTCATTTTGATCCCTTCCTATTCAATCCCTTGATTCCTTGATTCTTCGGTTTTTTTCAGTCGTCCTCTTTGATTGATTTCTTCTTGGGTATGAATTCATTCTTTTCGTACTAATATCTTTCTGATTTTGGTGCCCCATTATTTTTATTTCTGCTTGGTCCGTCAGTCGGCATCGCTGGATCTACTTTGACATGTCAGCAGCTTGGATCATCGCCAGGAGAGGAACTGTTGTCTTTTGCTCCGAGACGTGCATGCAAAGTCCAAGGATATCAGGAATTGTTCAGAATTAGAAGTTGCAAGGAGTTCGAACTTCATGTTAGAGAGCTTCAGTTTGGACGCGTAGAGGATGTGGTGAGCCACGAAGCAGATTGCTGGAGGTACTGGATGTTATTGGCAGAGCCTTTCTGATCAGAGTGGCGCAGCGAAGCATTGTGGGCCCATAACCCACAGGTCCTAGGTTTCTCTTGTTGCTTCTCCATCCCTGCACTGTTTGCTTCCTTCCATTCCTTGTGTTCATCCTCTTCCGTTGACTCAATGTTCGATTCAATTCTTCACTGTTCATTCTCTCTTTGATTCCAGTTCTACCTACTCCCTATCTTGCTTTGTTATCTTGTGTTGTTCTTTCCTTTTGATACTGTTTATTTTTTTCATGCATTCCATTTGACCTCATTGTTATCCAGTTCCTTCTTTTTCTGGTATTGCCACTACTATGTTCCTTTCCCTAATTCTCTGTTTTGTTATCCCCCAAGTTTGCTTTTGCCTTGTCCTATGTACCGCATAAGAAAATTTCGAGGAAGAAAATTTGTTGTAAGGTGGGTATGATTGTAACTCTTGTTCCCGTATATATGTATTTTTCCGTGTATTTTCTGTATTTAAAATTTTTATAACTTTCTTCTCGTTTTTAATTTTTTTTTCAACAATTACATTTTTGATTGATCGATTATATTATACATTGTTTGGATTATTTTAATAAATTTGTTAAACTCGAATTTGCATTTTGATATGTATATATTATTATTATTACTATTATTTCTATTATTTGTTATTATTACTAGTTGATTATTTGAATTATTTTGTGAAATCCAAAATCAAATTTCAGATTTCAACCTATTCTACAAAAATTGTTGATTTTGTTTCAATTGTTATTATTGTATATTTTGTATTAAATAAGCATAAAGTTTAATCGGTACTATATTATATTAATTGGTTTATTTATTATTAAACCCTATTACTATCTCTTATTGGTTTTTAAAACCCAAATCCAATACCCATTACCCCAACCTGTTTCACCTAACCCTATATTCTATCCCTATATATATATATATATATATATATATATATATATATACCTGTAGTCTACCCTGTTCACCAATTAAAACCCTAGCTGATGTGTTTTACCTTCTTCCTTACCTCCAAACCCATATCCCGATCCCCCATCCATTACTCCCGACCTCTACCCAGGAGCATCCCCGCCCTCATCCCAACTGCCTCACGACCCCACCTTGACAACAGATGCCGGCAGCCACCACAATGCCCCCTGCGCTGTTCAGCGTTCGCCAGCAAAGCCCCGACCAACAACCAACCCCCCTGCATCCCTGTGCTACCCTTTCCCGAAGCCGAAAGCCTCGTGTCATCCCTCCTCCTGTCTCCTCTTTTGTCGTCGACAACCAGCAACATAGCAGCGACACCCCGATGCCAGGCAACAGTAGCCAGCCCCTGCGCTGCTACCCCCGAAGCAAGCAGCCCCAGTCCCGTCATCGCCGGCGACCGTCGTCCCTCTCACAGTGCGTGCTCATATCCCGACTGCCCTTCCTTGGTGTGTGTGCTGTGGGTTGATCTTTTTGGCTAAGTGAGATCTTGACCGTTGGATCGCTTGATCTTCATCATCGTCATATTTTGAGCACCATCTCGATCATCAAGATCCGTGCCGATCATGTTCGTGCCCAGGAATCCGTTCCCGTTATTCTCATCTCTGCATCGTTTTCATCGTCAATTTCAAGACAAGTAACTTGTATAATTTCTATTTGCATATACAAGTACTAAATACCGCCTGTAGTGTAGTCGTTTCAAGATCTATTCTCATGGAAACCCTTGTAAGATCTTATCTCTTTTTTGTTGATCCCTTCGTAGTCGTCTTTGGTTACACACACGACATGAAATAACTTAGAAATAATCAATTCTTGTTTGTATATACGTATGTTGTTCGTGATTTATGATATGTCGTATGATCTTGCATGCATGATGTGATAGTTGTAGTATAACTCATTGTAGACTTGTAAAATATCCTATACCATGTTGCTTGGACATCTAGTATACCATATTTCGTATTTTATTATGATTTGGATGTGTTTCATATAAAGTATTTGATTTTATGCATAAAGAAGATTTCTGTTTTTTTTGTGACCCCATTTTGTTCAGTATTTTAGACCCTATTAAGGTCAGTAATTCAATTTTATTTGTGAATTTGAATCATAGAGATTTCTGTCTACTTTCTAGAATTTCTGACAGATCTCAGTTTCGATTTGTGAGTTGCAAATTATTGCTGTTTTACTACAGAGGTATAGAAAATTCCAGATTCTGTTTTATATGAATTCTGTATGGTTGTTTATTTTTATGCTGATGTTAAAGATAATATTTTGATCTAATATTTTGCTGAGTACAACTAGACTTCATTGGGATTAATCCCATTTTTTGTGGATTTAATTGATGACCTTATAAACTATTCTATACTTGCAAATAATTACTATACGTGCAGAATTTTCCTGCAGTTCGGTAAAGAACCTTAATTTCAACCTGATTCTACTTTCTGTTGATAAAAACTTTGTAAACATAAAATGTATCCTGCTGTATCTACTTTATCACCCTTTTGACGGATCTGGATTTAGATTTGTATTTCTTAATCCATTGCTGGTTTAGTACTGCCGTGTCAAGAGTTTCAGATTTACAAATTTGTTGTATCTTGCTATTTTCTGATTTTATTTGACTATACTATCTATGTTGGAAAATTATGAAATTATATTTGCAGATACTAAATATACTAGGAAATACTCCAGATTTTTCTTAGATTTAATCAGTGAGTTCTTATGTCCATTTCCTGTTTATGAATACAACCTTGTGATTTCTGGCTGAACATGTTTTCTGTATATAATGCAGTTTCGAACCCTGTTTCTGTAATTATTATATGACTTATATATATGTGCTAGATTCGGGGGAGAGTCTATTTTTCAGATTTTCTAACGGATCCAGATTTGCATGCTTGTGGCAACGGAAACCTCAAATTTGGTACAGTGGTGTCCTGCTGCGCAGAATTGAAAGTCTCGTTGTCCTCCTCTTTTTATGACTTGTCTGTCACCTGTACATGTTTACCTTCCGACCTGAACCTGTCACTTGTTATACCATGTTACTCTTGTCCTGTTTTGTGCACATACATGCCTGTTTGATAATAATAATAAATAACAAGCTGGGGTTAAGGGAAAGATCTAGTAGTGGAAAATATAGAAATGTGTACTTGGAAGGGGCCCGTGTTTTCCACCTGTCACCTGTCACCTGTTACCTGTTACCTGTTACCTGTGATATGATTACCTGACATGTGATTATAATTTTCTGTTTACATGATTCCTGACTATATACTTCCTTATGAGAATGTGTACTCAGAAGGGGGCACGTGTTTCCCACCTGTTACCCGACTACATACTTCCCTATGGAGGGTGTACTCGGAGGGGACCGTAGGTCCTACCTGATGCATGATTACCTGTTATATGATACATGATTCTGTTTACCTGATACCTGAGTACACGTCCCTATACAGTCCAGTACGAAATCTGAATGCAACTTGTTTGAATGTAGCAACCATGTGGTAAAAAGATGGGACGCAAGAAGTGCTACCTAGATAGAAATAAATACAAGACTTGACATAACATGACATCTGTTACCTGGATACCTGTTGTAATATCCCGATCGATTTTATTTTTCGCTGTAATATATGTTGTTTACTATTGTTCCATTGGTAACAATTGTTGTAATTTATTTAATTGTTGGGAAGCATCCAAGTGAAGTACCAAATGTTGTTCTTTATTTATTGTACTCTGATGTAATTTGTTCAAAGTTGTAACACTTGGGCTTGTAAAGGTATTGTTGTAACACTGATATAATGAATTGCAGTTTTATAACATTCGAACTTGTAATACATTTGTGTTGAATAAAAAGTTTTAAATTTTCCTGTTTTTCTGTGTATTGTGGCTAATTGACGGAAAGATTCTAGCTTATGTCACGGTTTCCCAGTGTATGGAAACCAGAGCGTTAAACCTGTTTATCTGCTTGCATGATACTTGACATCTGTTACATGTTACCTATAACCTGTTTGCATATCATGTTACTTGATTCTGTTTCCTGATTTATGTTAGTCATTCTACTTTTTTGTCATGTCTATTCCATGCTATGTTTGTGTAATATCCCGGACGGATATTATATTTATATAATTATTGTTTTTGAAATTAAAATATTTTAATTGGAAATTACTTGGTTTTTCAAATAAAAAATTACCTGGACATATATACTAGTAAGTATATATGTATTATATCAGTTTTATGCACTTATGCAAAAATCATGAAAAATGCTTTTTTTAAGAAAAATGTCTGGAAAATCCTGGGTAGGTACTGAAAATTATTATTTTATTTTTATTTCCAGAATTGAAATATTTTTGGTGGATATCACTCGGTTTTGTTAATAAACATTATATATGTATACATACTAGCCGGTATACGACTGTTTTGTATCAAATTGATATTGGAATCTTCCGAGCCAGTAATAAAATTATTTTATTTTATTTCATGGAATTAAATTATTTTTGTACTGATTTGTTCGTTTTCACGAACGAAAGTTATATGTATAATCAGATATATGCACGGATTTGAAACATGTCGATTTCGGGCGTTTGAACAAATCGTGTAGTATGTGATTTAGGAAAATTATCTTTTATTTTTGATCCATCATGATGAGATGGAGGGATGAGATGGATTAGGGCTTGATTGTAAGGTTTATTTACAAACAAAACACCAATTGTTGTAAGCCACAAGTGTATATGACACGTGGACTCATTTTCCACCACAAAACTTCACCCATCTCGTTATAAAACACCCCCAACCCTTCCTGTTCGAATTGACCTTGCGGTTTAAATTCCGATAAGCAGAATAGGAGTTATGCCGTTTGCAAAGTACAACAACTGGCTATCTTGACTAGATTCTTTCTGTTTTGCTTCTTAGATTTTTCAGAGTGTCTTACCTGTAGAATCTGAGGTTCGGGCCAACTAGAGAGTTGTAGTAGACATCTTATCCTTTTCGAATTGGCCTCTCGGGCTCGATTATGATAAGCGGAGTAGGAGTTTTGGTATTTGGAAGATGCAGTAGCCAGCTTTGAGCTGAGTGTCCTTGTTGTTTGACTTCTTTGGTGTTTTATGGTGTCTTACCTGTAGAATTTGAGGTTCGGGCCAACTAGAGAGTTTTATTAGACATCTTCCTCTTTCTGAATTGGCCTCTCGGGCTAGATTCCGATAAACGGAGTAGGAGTTATGGTATTTAGAAAATGTAGCAGCCAGCTTTGAGATGAGTGTGCTTGCTGTTTTGACCCTTTAAAGTTTTTGAGTGACTAAGGGTAGAATCTGAGGAGGAGACCAACTAGGGAGTTGTAGAAGAGACTCTCCACTTTCCGAATGGCCTCTCGGGCTAGATTTCGATAAGCGGAGTAGGATTCTTGGTATTTGGAAGATGCAGCAGCCAGCTTTGAATTGAGTGTGCTTGCTGTTTGACTTCTTTGGTGTTTTAGAGTGTCTTACCTGTAGAATCTGAGGTTCGGGCCAACTAGGAAGTTATAGTAGACACTCTCCCCGTTCCGAATTGACCTCTCAGGTTAAATTTCGACAAGCGGAATAGATCTTATGGGCTTTGAAAGTTTTCAGCTTAGATGTGTATTCGGCGGGTTGGAATTGTATCTTTCTTGATTCCTTGTAGTTTTTGAGTGTCTTGCTCTATGAAACTGAGGATCCGACCAATTATAGAGTTGTAGTAGACGTTCCCACCTTTCCGAATTGACCTCTTGGGTTAAATTCCGGTAAGTGGAACAAAAGTTATAGTCTTTCAAAGTTTCAGCCGTTTTTGTCAAGTCTGCTGTTTTATTAGCTTTTCCGTGTGTTCGACGGGTAGGAACTTGGAGTTCCTTACGGAATCTGAGAAATTGGACAACTGGGAAGTTTTAGTAGATGTTCCCACCTTTTCAAATTGTCCAGTTTCGTTAGATTCCGATAAGTAGAGCAAAAGTTACAAGCTACAGAAGTTTCATCTTTTTATTGAAAATCTGTAGTTTGGTAATTGCTTGCATATGTTCGAAGTTAGGAATTTGGAATTCCTTCTGAAATCTGAGAAAGTGGTCAACCAGGAAGTTTTTATAGATGTTCCCACCTTTTCAAATTATCCAGTTTCGTTAGATTCCGACGAGTAGAGCAAAAGTTACCAGCTTGCAAAGTTTCAGCTTTTTGTTGAAAATCTACAGTTTGGGTAAACTTTTTGCGTGTGTTCAATGGACCAGATTTTGGATTCCTTATAGAATCTGAAATGGTGTTCCACTAGAGAGTTGTGGTAGATATTCTTACCTTTCTAAATAGTATATTTCTGTTAAAATTCGATAAGCGTAGCACTGGTTGCTTATAGGCTGTCGGAAGGCCTTTATGTCGCTTTTGGGCTTCTCTTTGGTAAAATGCCTATTTTAGATTGTTTGTAGATTCTTCTGTTGCTTCTAATTATAGAACATCAAGTTTTGCTAGAAGCACGTTTGGTTGCTTCTAGGTTGATTACCTGTATGGTTTTTTTTATATGGGAATTTGCTCATATGCGGCTCGACTATCCCGTATGTAGCTGTGGTCTCATACGTTACTTATTCGGCTCGTATGTATATTGTTGTCTCATACGCGGCTCTCCTGGCCCGTATGTAGCTGTTGGTCTCATATGTAGCTTATTTGGCTCGTATGTATGTTGTTGTCTCATACGCGGCTTGCCTGGCCCGTATGTAGCTGTTGGTCTCATACGTAGCTTATTTGGCTCGTATGTATGATGTTATCTCATACGCAGCTAGCCTGGCTCGTCTGTAGTTGTTGGTCTCATACGTAGTTTGTTTAGCTCGATGTATTTTTGGTTACTCGTATGTAGCTTAGCTAATAACCAGTTTGTTATGCTCATCTAGGGTGATATCATTGCCCTAGGGCTATCGACCTTCAAGACGTGTGTTTACCTTACTTCTAAAGGACTGTGGATGAGTCACTCCTTGTGTAACGTCAGATCTTAACCGAATTGGTTGATCGCGGATCGAAGTGTTGACGAAATCCAAGTTCGGGGTAGTAGCATGCGAATACGTTCGTATTGCCGGGGTCTTGGATCGATAGGCCATGAACCAGATCCTTAGGAATTCTGGTAAGTCTAGGTTGAGCAGTCTGGTAGAATTATCTTGCGAAGTATAACTTAAGACCTAGCATGTTGTGTTTATACTGTTGTCATCCCTAGGATTGTTCAGAGTTAGTGACATCGTTAGGGTAGTAACTTATGACTATTACTACTTAACCTTTACTTATTATAGTTTATTCACCAAAGGGAAAAAGTTGGTGTTAAGGGTGATTCCTTATGATCCGACCAGTCCTATAGGCTGACACTAGGCGGTGTTATTGGGTTGTACCCTTCTTGTCGAAGGGATACGGTCTGTGCCTTCTCACGAGTTGGGAGCACGGGATCCGTATCTCATTTATTAATTTCTGAAGTGCCTTGAGGAGCGGGAGCGATTCCTATCGGAGCTAGGGAGGATGAACACCCCGGAACTCCGTCTTGCCTTGTATCTAAGGGCGAAAAGCCATAGACTACGATCAGGCTAGGGGCGGTAGGGGATGCTTTGGGCTAACCTGGTAACCAGTATTAACTCCAAAAGATTCGTCAGATATTTAAGTGAGGTCCGGTACGCCGGGTAGTAGTGGTAAACGGAGACACCATAAGCAGACTGCGAATGGCGGGATTAGACCGTTTCAGAGTAACCTCATCAGTCATGTCGTATCTTCAGAAACAAGTTTTGTACAAAAGTAGAATTCATAGCGTGGGTTCAAATCCCTATATCTGAAGAAACGCCTTGATATGGAGCATATGTAGTATGGGCTGCATACTGTCCCAGAGTCTTGCTTGCATTAGAATAAGAGCATCCTTGCATTAGAGTCTAAGTCATAGCATACACTGACACATCAACCATATATACATATTTCTCTTTTTATCAATTTGTTTGCTATAGTTGAGATCTGCTGCTAGTTATCAGCCTTAATGCGTCAGTATATGTACTGACGTACCCACTTCTATAGGTACTAGATTGCAAGATTACAGGTAGTGATTGCAGAAGTACAGGTACTGGATAGTAGAAGTATAGGTATAGGTTTCAGGAGGACTCAAGGCAAGAGATGCAAGGAATCGATTTCATTTTAAGTTTCCGCTGAAATACATGTTGTAATTTTATTTGTAACAATTATTGTAATTTATTCATTGTTGTAATTTGTTTATTGTTGGGGAAGCATCCAAGTGAAATACCAAGTGTTGTTCTTTATTCATTGTACTCTGATGTAAATTGTTGAAAGTTGTAACACTTAGGATTGTAACTGTATTATTGTAATACTGTTGTAATGTATTGCAATTTTGTAACATTCAGACTTGTAATACATTTGTGTTGAATAAAAAGTTTTAAATTTTTCTATTTTTCTGTATATTGTGGCTAATTGAAGAAAAGATTCTGGCTTATGTCATGGTTTCCCAGTGTATAAAAACCGGGGCATTACAGAGTGGTATCAGAGCTGACTTTAATTTACAGTCCAACACAGTAGAAAAATTAAACTTGGATTCCTTTTAGGAGTCGGATTTTAGCTAGTTGTAGACAATTGTAATTCATATTGTTGTTTCTTTCAACTTATGTATTATGATTTTCTATATCCAGACTAATTCCTATATGTGTTACCGTCCTTAAAATACATGAATGGTATTCAAGGATATCCTTATCGAGGATGTGCTGGTGGAAGAGAGTGAGCCAATTTCAAGGGATGATTCGATGATCTCGAGTGAGGATCCAAAGGAAATTTTGCTACAAGCTGACCTCAAGGCGGACTCGCCTTCACCACCGCCAGGACTAAGTGTGGATCAACGCACAACGACGGCAGCCAGCGTACGTCGGGAAATGAAGAAGCTGAGGAAGCACAGGACCAGGAAAATTCGTCTAGCTAAGCAACTGGGTAATACTTGCAGAGTTATATTAGAAAGCCTAGCAAAGGAGTAGGAACACCTAGATTCCAGATTGGCACGACTACAACATGAATGGGAGCAAATCCCGAAGACCACCATTGTTGTAGTATGCAATCTTTGTGAGAGAGTTGGGCACAAGAAATCAGTCTGTCCCCGACTACAAGGGAAAAGATCTAAACCAACATCAGGGTTCAAGAAGCAGAAGACTCAGAAAACAGAGAGCAAACTTGGAGGCACCAAGACAGGAAGTTGTTTCCTTTGTGGTGAGCATGGTCATCTCAAGAACCAGTGTCCGAGGAAGTACATGTTAAAAATGTGAGAGGATTGGTCATATCGGACCGGATTATCCCCAGCATCACAGGAAGGACGGAAGATCAGTACCGAAGATGAACAATAAGGGAAAGGAGCCTGTTCCCCAAGGGTAGAGTTCGCACTTACTACCAGCAAGCTGAAGAAGGCAGGAGTGCTAGAACCAGTATGTGCATATGGAACTGCAACTAAGTTTAAAATTGGTAATTTTGAAATTTATTTTGGACTAAGAAGTACTATATGATGTCACACTTTTTGTAATCAGTTGGATTTATAAATATATATATGGAGTCTATACAACTGTTTTGTTCAAACTTGGTTCATCATATTCTTTTGTCTGAATTATTTTTCAAGAGTTGAGATGTGTGCGGAAGGTGACTCTAGATTTGGTTTTACTGATTACCCCATCTGGAGCGTCAGCTTTGAGCAAATTATAGAAGAGAATCCTGGAAGTCAGAAGTGATGTTCATAGGCCAAGTCCTATTCTAAAGAGGGAGTGGCTACCGAAGTGCAAAAGATCGAGATAAGTGAAGAATTAGCCTCAGCCAAGGACCGCGAAAGAAGTAAGAAGCAAGATGATGAGATCGAGCAAGCCAGTATTGGAGTGATTACTCAAGATAGGAGCTCAGTATTAGCACGATGGCAGCAGCAACCGAGTCTAAGTGAGCAAGTGATGTGTCTAATTTTTATACAAATATTTGTACTCATTTACCCATTAAAATCGCTTGTTTTCATCTATCTTGTGTTTAATTCGTCTTACTTCCATAAAATTTCAAGTAATTGATTATTTTTGAAGAAATAAGATTTTTGATGCAAAAAGTGATTATTTTTGATAAAATCAACAACAAAGCAAAACTATTGATTTATTATTTTTAATGATTTGTTGAATTTTATATTTTACAAATTGACAATATGAGGAGCAAAATACAATTTTAATTGTCAAGAGGGTGTAAAAAGATTAAACAAATTTAAATGGATTTTGATAAGACTAAAATAAAAATTAGTTATTTTTAAGTTGACCTAATTAAAATTTAAATGTTTATTTTTAAATTCTGATTTTTATTTTGCAGAATATGTCTTAATCCTCTTTCTACAACTGGTCTACAACTCCTATAAATACTGCACCAAACCCGAAGCATAGAGAAGGGAGTGGCGGAAAAGAAAAGAACAAAACCAAAATAGCGTCAACTTGATCTGATTTGGCGTGCAGAGTAGAACAGGGAACAGCAACATCAAAAGCCAATTCTGTGTTGGGCGCTGAACTCAAGGCAGAAAAGACGAAATAGCAGAACACCGAACAGCAGAAACCGAACAGCAGAAATAAAACAGCGGGCTTGACATGGCGACAGCTGACGGCGACTGCTCGTGACGTGCTGTTTTTGACGCATTCGAGACAGAGAAGAGAGAGACAATTATTTTACTGGATTCGGTTTGCAAATTATTTATTTATAAAACAATACCTTTGTATTCTCTTTTCTCTACTAAAATTTAATCATGCAATCCATGAACAAATTTATTAATTACAATTTTATTATGAACTAAATTTATTTTTCTAGGGTTTAGATGTAGCCTAGTTTTGAGAACACAATTTTTAATTCAATATTTTTTATATTTTTTTCCATGGTTGTGTGTTTGATTTTTGTGCTTAATGCTTACAATTATTTGGCCAATTTTTGTTTGATTATTGGATCATGGAGAGACCGAGAGGTAATTTGTGATTTAGAACAATAAAAATTGAACACCATTGATTGAGCAAAATTAGAGATAATTTACCGCGATTAATGTGACCGTTAAGAAATCCACAGAACTTAATGAGTCTTCGATTAATTAAATTTGCATAGAGATATGACAAACTATTAGTTGGAGATATTTTTGGTGTTGTTCGAGAGAAAGCATTGAATAATTTGGGGATTTTGGTTTACAACTTGGAAAAATAATATTTTTATTCTTATGGAATTATAAATTGTGTGGGATGAACTAGGTGAAGTCAAAAGCCCTAGAATTAATTTTGCCATTAACAAATTACACAATTTCACATCCCGCTCCCTCTTAATTAATTTAGTTAGAATTTTAGATTAATTTAATTTAGTTGTTTTCTTCATTAAATTTCGATTTTCCAAATAGTGATTCATCTAGTAAATTCGGTACTCAATAAAATAATTAGTTCCTGTGGGTTCGACACTCTATTCACTAAACTATACTACTTGTTGCGATTTTGTACACTTGCAAATATTCACATCAAGTTTTTGGCGCCGTTGCCGGGGACTAGTTATTCTTTTATTGATATTGAAAATTGTTAGATTATTACTAGTTTGGATTTTTTTGTATTTATTTTATTATTATTTTACATATTTATTTTCTTTGACTTATTTTTACTTTCATTTATTTTTCTTATTTTATTTTTTTAGTTTTTCTATTCTTTTTCAATACTTACATTTCAGGACATACAAATACATTTCATGGCAAACGATGAAAACAGGCCTTTGAGAGACTATGCTATGCCCTCAATTTATGAAGGAAGCATAAAGAAGCCAGTTATTGAAGCTAATGATTTTGAGATTAAACCGGCAATGATTCTATTGATTCAATAAACTGTTCAATTTTGGGGACTACCGCACGAGGATCCTTATGCTCACATTTCAAACTTTCTAGAAATATGTGGCACTTTCAAGCATAACGGAGTATCAGATGATGCAATTAGATTGAGACTCTTTCTTTTTTCACTACGAGATAAGGCGAAAGCTTGGCTACATTATCTACCATCCGGTAGTATTTTTACTTGGAAGGGACTTGCACAAAAATTTCTAGCTAAGTATTTTCCACCGATGAAGACAGCAAAACAAAGGAATGATATTGCCACATTCACTCAATTTGATACCGAGACTTTGTATGATGCATGGAAAAGGTACAAAGAGTTATTAAGAAAGTGTCCTCATCATGAACTACCGAAATGGCTGCAAATTCAAATATTCTATAATGGTTTGGGAGTTACACATCGATCTATGGTTGACGCAGCAGTTGGTGGTGCACTTATGAGCAAAACTTACAAAGCAGCCTATGATCTTTTAGAGGAGATGGTATCAAATAATTACCAGTGGTCTTCAGAGAGAGCAATGCCAAGAAAAGTGGCTGGAGTTTTTGAACTTGATCCTTTTTTTACTTTAAATGCAAAAAGTGATATTTTATCTAAACAAGTAGAAATTATGAATTTTAATGCTAACCAATCTAATATGATTTGTGATCTTTGTGCAGAAAACCATTCTAGCGCAGATTGCCAAGTGAGGAACCCTTTTGCTCCATCAAATGTCGAACATGAAAATTTTGTGTCAAATTTTCCAATGCAAAATAATCCTTATGCAAACACATACAATCCAGGATGGAGAAATCACCCTAACTTTTCTTGGAACAATAATCAAGAAGGAATCAGACCACAACAGAATTTTCAACAACAAGAAAAGAAGCCAACATTAGAAGAGATGTTCATGCAACACATACAAAAGACAGATCAGTACATGCAGAAGACAGAACACCACATACAAAAGATAGATCAGTGCATGCAAAAGACAGATCAGTATATGCAGAAGACAGATGTGGCGGTTCAAAATAATACGGCTTCCATTCACAATCTTGAGGTCCAAATGGGTCAAATTTCAAATATTCTTAACGAAAGAATGGCAGGAACATTACCTAGTAACACTGTGGTCAACCCCAAGGAGCATGTCAAGGCAATAACACATAGAAGTGGGACAACAATTCAGCAACCACAAACAAAAATTGCCGAACAAAATATGGCTGATAAGCAAAGTGAGATCGAACAAATTGTAGATGAACAAACACAGCATGAGCAAGTAACGTATGATGTTTTTACTTCAATAAAGTTTCCTTCTAAAAAATAGTCTTCTTTTCAAGTAAGTAAAATTGACTTAATTGTGGGCAAGAAACATAGTGTTGAAATTGAAAAGTTGCCAATTGAAGTATGTCCAACAAATGCAGCAACTTTTGAAACTGAAAAAGAAAATATTTTTGAACATGTTATGTATTTGGATACTGCACCCTCTATTTATTCATATTTTCAGAAAAAATTCAAAGAGGTGGGGGAATCAAAGACATTATCGCGAAGGAAATGGCTTAAACTAGAGCTTGAACCGGATCCACACCTGAAGAGAAGAATTAGAAAGGATGTGTTAATGTTGTTGGATCTTGGCGTTACATAACCATCTCACCCCCATGTCTGGCTGAAGACTTAAAACTTAGCGCTTCTTGGGAGGCAACCCATGTTTTATTTTACTGCATTTAGGTTTGATTTATCTTTTAGTTTATTTTCTTTTAATTTTTGATTTTATCTTGTAGGATTGCATAAAGTTTGGAAGTCGCCGGGCGGAGCTATTTTGTACACCTTCATTGATGACTGTTTATGAGCAATATGTAGTCAGAATCTGGAAACCTGATTCAGAGAAAAATTGTAGACAATTGTCTTAGCTTTCCAGCAAAAAAAAAGAAAAAAGAAATCAGCCCTTTTGGACATATACAGCTCCATATATTGCCAAATGCTGAACGCCGCACGCATAGAAATTTCAAGACGAATCAGGGGAGAAATTCTGAACTTTTGTATTATTTTTGTTTTTTTTTCCTTTCCCATTGAGGACAATGTGATATTTAAGTTTGGGGGGAAGGGTTACAAATTTATTTTTAATTTATATATTTTTGAAAAAAAAAAAACAAACAAAAACGAAAAGGAATTGCAATTTAACTAACTTTTACATTGTTGAGTTCTTTATTATGATAAGCATTGAAATAATTTTTTTGGGATAGACAATTACTTATAAAGTAAGAGTAAGCATACTTATTTACTTTAGAATTATTGAGTTTACAATTCCTTACAAAATTGTGTGAGTCGTGCTATTATACATAAAAGACAAATATGATGCTTTTTCTTGTGATTATCCCCTTTGATCTAGTCCTAAACAGAGTTTAAGTAAATAGAGTAATAATAAAAATAAAAATACAAAATGAATAAAGTCAATCTACTTCAATGTTTTGAGTTGCTTAGTAACTAGGGGTATTCATCACCAATGTTTACTTTTACGTCAAACGACAACTTGAAATATGAGTATGCAAAGCACTTTAAGTTTGTGACTTGTTGAGTAACCGGGTGAATTCATCACAAATGTTTGCATCCACGTCAAAAGGCAAGTGAAAGCTTAGAGAATAGACTATAAAGAATAAAATTAAAATTAAAAAAAAAAAAAAAAACTCTATTTGCTACTCGGTTTGTAGTAGTGAGAGGGGATAATCACAGATTGAGTTGTTACATACTATAATTATATTAAATGCATGACAAATATGATTAAGTTTGGAATTATAAATAAATAATTGCATTGGAGAAAATGGGTATGCTTGGTTTTACTTTATTTGCTATTGTTTATATTTTTAATCGCAATTGTGATGCTTGCATGATAAGACTTCTTAGTGTAATGGGTTGAGTCTATTATTGAGTATTATTATTCATCCCCTATTATTGATTTTACTTTTTGCTTAAGGACAAGCAAAATATTAAGTTTGGGGGTATTTGATGTGTCTAATTTTTATACAAATATTTGTACTCATTTACCCATTAAAATCGCGTGTTTTCGTCTATCTTGTGTTTAATTCGTCTTACTTCCATAAAATTTCAAGTAATTGATTATTTTTGAAGAAATAAGATTTTTGATGCAAAAAGTGATTATTTTTGATAAAATCAACAACAAAGCAAAACTATTGATTTATTATTTTTAAAGATTTGTTGAATTTTATATTTTACAAATTGACAATAAGCGGAGAAAAATAGAATTTTAATTGTCAAAAGGGTGTAAAAAAAATAAACAAATTTAAATGGATTTTGATAAGACTAAAATAAAAATTACTTATTTTTAAGTTGATCTAATTAAAATTTAAATGTTTATTTTTAAATTCTGATTTTTATTTTGCAGAATATATCTTAATCCTCTATCTACAACTGGTCTACAAATCCTATTAATACTGCACCAAACCCGAAGCATAGAGAAGGGAGAGGCGGAAAAGAAAAGAACAAAACCAAAAGAGCGTCAACTTGATCTGATTTGGCGTGCAGAGTAGAACAGGGAACAGCAACATCAAAAGCCAATTCTGTGTTGGGCGCTGAACTCAAGGCAGAAAAGACGAAATAGCAGAACACCGAACAGCAGAAACCGAACAGCAGAAACAAAATAGCGGGCTTGACGTGGGGACAGCTGACGGTGAATGCTCGTGACGTGCTGTTTTTGACGCGTTCGAGACAGAGAAGAGAGAGACAATTGTTTTACTGGATTCGGTTTGCAAATTATTTATTTACAAAACAGTACCTTTGTATTCTCTTTTCTCTTCTAAAATTTAATCATGCAATTCATGAACAAATTTATTAATTACAATTTTATTATGAACTAAATTTATTTTTCTAGGGTTTAGATGTAGCCTAGTTTTGAGAACACAATTTTTAATTCCATATTTTTTATATTTTTTCCATGGTTGTGTGTTTGATTTTTGTGCTTAATGCTTACAATTATTTGGCCAATTTTTGTTTGATTATTGGATCATGGAGAGACCGAGAGGTAATTTGTGATTTAGAGCAAAAAAATTGAGCACCATTGATTGAGCGAAATTAGAGATAATTTACCGCGATTAATGTGACCGTTAAGAAATCCACAGAACTTAATGAGTCTTCGATTAATTAAATTTGCATAGAGATATGACAAACTGTTAGTTGGAGATATTTTTGGTGTTGTTCAAGAGAAAGCATTGAATAATTTGGGGATTTTGGTTTACAACTTGGAAAAATAATATTTTTATTCTTATGGAATTATAATTTGTGTGGGATGAACTAGGTGAAGTCGAAAGCCCTAGAATTAATTTTACCATTAACAAATTACACAATTTCACATCCCACTCCCTCTTAATTAATTTAGTTAGAATTTTAGATTAATTTAATTTAGTTGTTTTGTTCATTAAATTTTGATTTTCCAAATAGTGATTCATCTAGTAAATTCGGTACTCAATAAAATAATTAGTCTCTGTGGGTTCGACACTCTATTCACTAAACTATACTACTTGTTGCGATTTTGTACACTTGCAAATATTCACACCAGCAAGTCAGAAGACTTAGGCAGAAAATGCAGGGATTAAAGCACCGAAGCAGTAAGTTAATGAAGGAAAATATCAGAATGTCGGTACTAAATTCATCACAGGAGTACCCAAAAGTTCGAAAATGTGTTTCTCAAGTTGCGTTATTAGGGATCCGATTTACAAAGTCTGCGCATTTTCTTCCGATAAAGATGACTTAATTGCTAGAGAAATTAGCAGGAGTCCACATTGAAGGCATAAGGAAGCAACATGGAGAACCAGCGTCAGTAGTTCTGACCAAGATTCAAGAGTTACGTCTCGACTTTGACAGATTCTTAAGGCAGCATTGGGATCAAGGTCGGGTTCTTTGGGGAACCAGTTCGTGGATGAATCACTTTGGAGCCGGAAAGCTGTACAAGCTTTCTTTCCCAGAGTTATTTAGTGTATGAACGTTTGTCTGTTTTCCTAACTTAACGTAGTTCTGAAAACAGAACTATTCTAAGGAGGGAGTATTGTAATATCCCGGACGGATATTATATTTATATAATTATTATTTTTGAAATTAAAATATTTTAATCGGAAATTACTTGGTTTTTCAAATAAAAAGTTACCTGGACATATATACCAGTAAGTATATACGTATTGTATCAATTTTGTGCACTTATGCAAAAAACTTGAAAAACGCTTTTTGAGAAAAATATCTGGAAAATCCCGGGCAGGTACTGAATATTATTATTTTATTTTTATCTCCAAAATTGAATTATTTTTCGTTGACATCACCCGGTTTTATTAATAAACATTATATATGTATATATACTAGTCGGTATAAGACTATTTTGTATCAAATTGATACTGGAATCTTCTGAGCCAGTAATAAAATTATTTTATTTAATTCCTCTGAATTAAATTATTTTTGTACAGATTTGTTCGTTTCCACGAACGAAAATTATCTGTATAATCAGATATATGCACGGATTTGAAACGTGTCGATTTCGGGCGTTTGAACAAATCGTGTAGTATGTGATTTTGGAAAATTATAGTTTATTTTTGATCCATCATGATGAGATGGAGGGTTGAGATAGATTAGAGCTTGATTGTAAGGTTTATTTACAAACAAAACACCAATTGTTGTAAGCCACAAGTGTATATGACACTTGGACTCATTTTCCACCACAAAACTTCACCCATCTCCTTATAAAACACCCCCAACCCTTTCCCCTTCCATTTTGGCCGGCCCAATTGCTTTCTAGGGTTAGAAACCCTTCTACTCTTGTGTATTCCTATCTCCAATCTCATGTCACTCCTTCTACTACTTCTACTAGCTTCTATGTAGAAAAAATTTGAGAAAGAACAAGAAAGAGAGATAAAAAATCAAACGAAAAGATAGCTAGGTTTTTATGGGTTCTTCATGGAGGTGTTCTTGAGGTGAAGCAAGAACAAGGAGCAAGAACAAGGAGGAGAAGGCGAAGCTAGTCCTTCCAACCGAAATAAAGGTGGGGGTTTCTCGCTCACGGTGGTTTAGCTATTTTAGGGTTTTTGTTATTGTTGTATGTTGTTGTATGGATGTGATTTCATGTGTATTTGGACTAGATTAAAGCGCATGTGAAGGTTGTAGTTGTAGAACACAAATTAGATGCATAAAGACTCGGTTTTTAGGGTTGTTGAGTTAAATTTGTTTAACTAGGTTAATGGTGGAATTTTGATCCGAAATTTATGTGGGAGGTTCTCTTATGTGTTGTTGCCATGCTAGAATATTTTTAGATTTTTCGGAGTAGTATGGATGGGTGAAACGATTGTTTCCCCAAAACAACGAGTTTCAAAGCAAAACAGAGAACTCACTGTTTTGGGGTTAGCGTCGCAGTATCTTTGAGGGACTGGAAGTGGTTGTTCATCTCGGAATTTGAGGTTCGGGCCAACTAGGGAGTTGCAGTAGACATTTTCCCCTTTCCGAACTGACCTCTCAAGTTAAATTCCGATGAGAGACGCAAAAGTTATGACCGTTACAAAACAGCAACTAGTTGTTTGGCTGAATGTTGCTGTTTTGGTTGCTTGATACTTTTGAGTGTCTTACCGGTTGAATCTGATGTTTGGACCAACTAGGGAGTCGTAGTAGAGACTCTCCCCTTTCCGAATTGGCCTCTCGGGTTAAATTCTGATAAGCAGAATAGGAGTTATGGTCTTTGCAAAATACAGTAAATAGCAGTCTGACTGAATGCTCACTATTTCACTTCTTTGTCATTTTTGAGAGTTTTACTTGATTAATTTGAGATTCGGACCAACTAGGGAGTTGTAGTAGACATTCTCCCCATTCCGAAATGGCCTCGCGGGATAAATTCCGATAAGCAGAATAGGAGTTATGGTCTTTGCAAAACACAGCAAATAGCTGTCTGACTAAATGCTTACTGTTTCACTTCTTTATCATTTTTGAGGGTTTTACTTGATGAATCGGAGGTTCGGACCAACTAGAGAGTTGGAGTAGACATTCTTTCCTTTCCGAATTGGCCTTGTGGGTTAAATTCCAATAAGCGAAGTAGGAGTTATGTCGTTTGCAAAGTACAGCAACTGGCTGTCTTGACTGGATTCTTGTCGTTTTGCTTCTTTGATGTTTTAGAGTGTCTTACCTGTACAATCTGAGGTTCTGGCCAACTAAAGAGTTGTAGTAGACATCTTTCCCTTTCTGAATTGGTCTTTCGGACCAGATTCCGATAAGTGGAGTATGAGTTATGGAATTTGGAAGATGCAACGCCAGCTTTGAGCTGAGTGTGCTTGCTGTTTGAGTTCTTTGGTATTTTAGGGTGTCTTACCCGTAGAAGATGATGTTCGGGCCAACTAGAGAGTTTTAGTAGACATCTTCACCTTTCCGAATTGGCCTCTCGGGCTAGATTCCGATGAGCGGAGTAAGAGTTATGGTATTTAGAAGATGCAGCAGCCAGCTTTGAGCAGAGTGTGCTTGCTGTTTTGACACTTTAATGTTTTTGAGAGACTTTATGGTAGAATCTGAGGAGGCAACAAACTAGGGATTTGTAGTAGAGACTCTTACCTTTTCGAATTGGCCTTTCGGGCTAGATTCCGATAAGCGGGGTAGGAGTTATGGTATTTGAAAGATGCAGCAGCCAGCTTTGAGCCGAGTGTGCTTACTGTTTGACTTATTTGATATTTTAGAGTGTCTTACCTATAGAATCTGAGGTTTGGGCCAACTAGGGAGTTATAGTATAGACTCTCCCCTTTCCGAATTGATGTCTCGAGTTAAATTCCGACATGCGGAGTAGAAGTTATGGGCTTTGAAAGTTTTCAGCTTGGATGTGTATTCGGCGGGT
Organism: Hemerocallis citrina; assembly: GCA_017893485.1. NCBI lineage: Eukaryota > Viridiplantae > Streptophyta > Magnoliopsida > Asparagales > Asphodelaceae > Hemerocallis > Hemerocallis citrina. The sequence continues at coordinate 75,875,857 of CM030359.1, forward strand.
TGGAATTGTATCTGTCTTGATTCCTTAAAGTTTTTGAGCATCTTGCTCGCTGAAACTGAGGAGCCGGCCAATTAGAGAGTTGTAGTAAACGTTCCCGCCTTTCCGAATTGACCTCTTGGGTTAAATTTCGATAAGTGGACCAAAAGTTATAGCCTTTCAAAGTTTTAGCCATTTTTGTCAAATCTACTGTTTTATTAGCTTTTCCGTGCGTTCGACAGGTAGGAACTTGGAGTTCCTTAAGGAATCTGAGAAATTAGACAACTGGAAAGTTTTAGTAGATATTCCCACCTTTTCAAATTGTCCAGTTTCGTTAGATTCTGATAAGTAGAGTAAAAGTTACAAGCTACAGAAGTTTCATCTTTTTATTGAAAATCTATAGTTTGGTAATTGTTAGCGTTTGTTTGAAGTCAGGAATTTGGAATTCCTTATGGAATCTAAGAAAGTGGTCAACTAGGAAGTTCTTGTAGATGTTCCTACCTTTTCAAATTGTCTAGTTTCGTTAGATTTTGACGAGTATAGCAAAAGGTACCAGCTTGCAAAGTTTCAGCTTTTTGTTGAAAATCTGTAGTTTGGGTAAACTGTTTGCGTGTGTTCGTTGGACCAGATTTTGGATTTCTAATAGAATCTGAAATGGTGTTCCACTAGAGAGTTGTGGTAGATATTCTTACCTTTCTAAAAAGTATACTTCTGTTAAAATCCGATAAGCGTAGCACTAGTTGCTTCTAGGCTGTCGGAAGGCCTTTATGTCGCTTTTGGACATCTCATTGGTAGAATGCCTATTTTAGAATGTTTGTAGATTCTTATGTTGCTTCTAATTATAGAACATCAAGTTTTTCCAGAAGAACGTTTGGTTTCTTTTAGGTTGATTACCTGTATGATTGTTTTTATGTGTGGTTTTGTTCATACGTGGCTCGATTGGCCCGTATGTAGCTGTGGTCTCATACGTAGTTTATTTGGCTCGTATGTATATTGTTATCTCGTATGCGGCTCGCCTGACCCATATGTAGCTGTTGGTCTCATACGTAGCTTATTTGGCTCGTATGTATGTTGTTGTCTCATACGCGGCTCGCCTAATCCGTATATAGTTGTTGGCCTCATACGTAGCTTATTTGGCTCGTATGTATGTTATTGTCTCATATGCAGCTCGCCTGGCTCGTATGTAGTTATTGGTTCCATAAGTAGTTTGTTTAGCTCGTATGCGTTTTTGGTTACTCGTATGTAGCTTCTTAGCTAATAAGCAGTTTGTTATGCTCATCTAGGGTGATATCATTGCGCTAGGGCAATCGACCATCAAGACGTGTTTTACCTTACTCCTAAGGGATTGTGCACGAGTCACTCCTTGTGTCACATCAGATCTTAACCGAATTGATTGATCGCGGATCGGAGTGTTGACGAAATCCAAGTTCAGGGTAGTAGTATAATATATTCGTATTGCCGGAGTCTTGGATCGATAGGCCATGAACCAGATCCTTAGGGATTCTGGTATGTCTAGGTTGAGCAGCATAGTAGAGTTATCTTGCGAAATCTAACTTAAGACCTAGCATGTTGTGTTTATACTGTTGTCATCCCTAGGATTGTTCAGGGTTAGTGACATCGTTAGGGTAGTAACTTATTGCTATTACTACTTAACCTTTACTTATTATAATTTATTCGCTAAAGGAAAAGAGTTTGTGTTAAGGGTGATTCCTTATGATCCGACCTGTCCTATAGACCGACACTAGGCGGTGTTATTGGGTTGTACCCTTCTTATCAAAGGGATACGGTCTGTGCCTTCTCACGAGTTGGGAGACGGGATTCGTATCGGGAGTGATTCTTGTCAAAGGGATAATTTACTCGTCTATTAATTTCTGAAGTGCCTTGAGAAGCGGGAGCGATTCCTGTCGGAGCTAGGGAGAATGAATCCCCCGGAACTCCATCTTGTCTTGTTTCTAAGGGCGAGAAGCCATATAATACGGTCTGGCTAGGGGGCGGTAGGGGATGCTTCGGGCTAACCTGGTAACCAGCATTAACTCCAAAAGATTCGTCAGATATTTGAGTGAGGTCCGGTATGCCGGGTAGTGATGGTAAACGTAGACACCATAAGCAGATTGCGAATGGCGGGATTAGACCATTTCAGAGCAACCTCATCAGTCATGTCGTATCTTCAGAAACAAGTTGAGTACAAATGTAGAATTCATGGTGCGGGTTCAAATTCCTATATATGAAGAAATGACGTGATATGGGGCATATGTAGTATGGGTTGCATACTGTCCCAGAGTCTTGCTTGCATTAGAATAAGAGGATCCTTGCATTGATAAGTCATGCATTAGAGTCTAAGTCATAGTATACACTGACACATCAACTATGGATACATGTTTCTCTTTTCATCAATTTGTTTGCTATAGTTGAGATCCGCTGCTAGTTATCAGCCTTAATGCGTCAGTATATGTACTGACGTCCCCACTTCTGTATGTACTAGATTACAAGATTTCAGGTACTGGATTGCAGAAGTATAGGTACTGTATTGCAGAAATACATGTACTGGATAGTTGAAGTACAGGTACATGTTTCAGGAGGACTCAAGGCAATAGAAGTAAGGAGTCGATTTCATTTTAAGTTTCCGCTGAAATACATATTATAATTTCATTTTTAACAATTATTGTAATTTATTCATTGTTGTAATTTGTTTATTGTTAGGGAAGCATCCAAGTGAAATACCAAGTGTTGTTCTTTATTTAATGTACTCTGATGTAAATTGTTGAAATTTGTAACACTTGGGATTGTAACGGTATTATTGTAACACTATTGTAATGTAATGCAATTTTGTAACATTCAGACTTGTAATACATTTGTGTTGAATAAAAAGTTTTAAGTTTTCCTATTTTCTTTATATTGTGGCTAATTGAAGAAAAGATTCTGCCTTATGTCACGGTTTCCCAGTGTATGGAAATGAGGGCGTTACAGTTTGCTTCCGCTGTTAGTCTATATATTTGTTTATTTTTTTCTGTAATTGTGCCAGCACAACAAGCGGCCCGTAACATACATTGATGGACGTTTTTTTTCCTCTTACTGTAATTTGTTAAATTGCAGCTTTGGCGATCAGCTGCCCGATGGGGTAGGTGATCTGAATTTCTTGTTGCTGGAGTTCTTGCTATATTTACTTTCCTATTATTCTTGAATAAATGTAATTGCTCCATAAATTTTGTATTGGGCAGTTTGACCCAGAATTTATGACTTGTTCCAGATCTGATTTATTTGAGATAATTAAATTTTGTTGCAAGTAAATCTTGTTGGTATATTGATTCATTCATGCATGCGTGGTTGATTTCTCTTTGTTTATTTCCAGTTTATTCCTGTGAAATATTGTAAAGATCCTGACAAGTTATGAATGGTGAAAGCCATTCGCTGGAGTTAGTTACGTATCCGTATTCCGTGTCTCCTTTTTGGGAAGTGGAGCGTGACATTGCTTCATGTGGCGTTATTTGTTCATATGTTTTCAGCGTAGGGAATTGATTACAAGGATGAGATTTGCAGTTGGATAAGTGTTTCTTAAAGCATTTACTTTGATTTAACAATTTTAGGGGTGTCTTTTAAGGTCTGGTTAAAGAGTTTTGTGACTAGTTCAAGTTTAACTTATTAACTGTTTCCAAGAATGTTTTGAATTGTATTTTATTTGGGTTGGTTGGTCGTATTTTATGAAAGTTGATTGCATTCCAGAGTTATCCAGGGGTAATCAAGTCCTAGGTTATGTGAACTAGTCTTTAATCATTTGGTTTTCTCGCACTATATGGAATGAGTTAAGGGTTAACTATTCTTTGCTAGTGTGTTTTATTATTAGAGTGGGACTAATTGGTTAATCTAAGCTAGGCAAATCGTCTTAAAAAGAAGAGTTAGTTCTAACTCACAATGATTTTTAAAAGTACATTTATCTAGGTTAACCTAAATGATTAGACTCACCTACGTGGACCTAAACATTTTTGCTCTTGGTGGAACTAAAGCGTTAGTTGGAGGTTTGACCTAGATTTTATTTGGAGGTTTGGCCTAGATTTTATGGCTACCAAGAGTTTTTAGGTTAAATCAAAGTACATATGCTTTAAGTCTTAATGATTCAAAAGAGTTAATGAGAGTGATGGAAGGATCCTAATGAAAAGCTCCTGGGCATTATAGGGGATCAGTAAGTGAAAGGAGTACAAGGGTCATCTCGTACGGAGCATAACTAGACTCCCGAACTCAAAATAGGGTGTTCTGAAGTCCATATCAAAGGTTAGGGACTGTTTGGTTGGAGGGGAATGGAGGAAAGGGGAGGAGAGGGAAGGGATTTTTTGATACTTTTCTTATTTGGTTCAATTTTTAGAAGGGGAGGGGAGGGAAATGGGGGGGTGCAACACCCCTCCTGAGCCAATTTTGGCTCCCCTCCAAAAGTGGGGGGATTTGGAGGAAAAAGAAATTAGGGCTAATTTTTTAAAGTGGCTAGACTAAATTGCCCTTTAAAATCTAAATCCTAATATAATAAAAAACCTCTCTCTTTCTCCCTACCGACTGTTTCTCTCCCGCTCTCTCTTTCTCCCTATCCTGGTCGCCGTCGACTCCGCCGTCCTCCGCGTTTGAATCAACATCTTTGGGTGTATTTTACTCGTAGCCATGCACTCTGAAGCAGTAGATACAAGTTAGAGACGGGTTACCATGGTTGGAGGTGAACTCGAGTCGGACCACATTCACAACCCTGATAGTATTGGCTGCCTCCACATCAAATGTCTGTGCATTGCTTCTGTATAACCCCGTATTTTCGAATATTATTTTAAATATTTGAAAATGAATTAAAATGATTTTCTGGAGATTTAATAAATACTTTCTAAAGATTTATCTTTTACACGTGCGAAACACATGCAAATACTTTTGGTGAAAATAACCAACTTTATATTTTTAGTACATTCTCCTAATTACAATGGAGTATATTCTAAATTTTGGGATTTTTCTGAACAAAGAAACTATTTTTACAAATATCTCGAAAGAGAGGGGCTTTTATGTAAAAAGTCGTTTGGACCTTAAATAAACTATGAAAATTCGTTTTTACTGATATTTTGGTTTTCCATGGTTAGCATTTAAATCTAAATCTAAATATATCTATATCTTATTTAAAGTCGATTTGGTGAAGATTTAAACAAAAAGGGTGTTTTTGCAAATATGAAATTTATGTAGAATCTTTTGCAAATGTTTTTCTGGAAAGTAAAGGTCAAATATTTTGATTGGAAAACAGAATATGTATTACTAGATATTATTTCTAATTTTTTTGGATTTTTATAAATATTTTATGATGTAATTGCAAATATTACAAAAAGGGAGGGATTTTGTGCAAAATTGCCACCCTGGGTGTAAATCCAAAATTTTTCTATCTCTGGGCTGTGCTGGGTTGTTGGAAAACTTAGTGGTAAAAGTATTTTATTTAGTTTTGATTTATTTAACTTATTTTAACTAAGAAAGGTTATATATGTGAAGTAATAAATTGAAAAAGGACTATTTTGCAAAAGTACTTCAAAGCCCTAATTCCTTTCAATCCCGGCCTGTATAAAAGAGGGTGTGCAGCCGTCATTCACTGCACAACTCCAGATTTATTATAATATTGTTTTCTTGGTGATCGGGAGGAGGATTTTTGGATCTCGCAAGAGGAGAGGCTTTCTTGTAGGATCTCTTCGTTCCTAAGGTGAGTGACTTTGTTTTGTGTTGTTTGCTTTATGAGTAATATAAAAATTGTTTGTTGTTTTGATCTATGTATGCGAATGACAATGTTGTTTTGATTTGATGTTATGAATGATATGGATATTATATTGTGGTATGATTCATGTGAACATTTGTTGTTGTTTGGACCATGTATGTGAGATCTATGAATGACTAGTAGATCTTGGTTTATAAAATCGTATTGCTAAAGGCATGATTAAGAATTGAGTATGGTTATGACCGGATGATGAGCATCTGGGTGTTATATATTGTAAATCAAATTTTTATTGAGAATTGTGAAAGAAATTTAGTATTGAGAAACCCTAATGAAAGAATTAGTGATCTAGAACAAGAAAGCTTGAGTTTTGACATTTGATGTTTTGAGTAATACATCCATAATAAGGATTAGTTGAGATTTGTCATTTTTCCTGAATACGAACTATTATCATAAACAATGAATCTTTAGAAAACTCCAGTTTGATTTTGTATTCAGATCTAAATTATGAAAAACTGTAGGCCGACAACTGACTGGTCTAATTATCAGTTGACTGGTACAACCCTACTAATGTATCATTAGCCTTTTGAAAATTCGATCTGGACAGCCGACTGAGACCCTTTTCAGTCGACTGGTGTACTTAGAACTTACTGTGTAAAATTATGTCAGTTTCTTGTCTGGACAGTCGACCTATACCTCCTTTAAGTCGACTTATATACTTAGAATATTTTTGTGAAATTATTGAAATTTACCTCGGGTAAGTCGACCGATTCTCTTTTAAGTCGACTGCTACGACTTAGTTTATTTTTATAAAATTTTGGATAATTGTCCTCTGGACAGTCGACTTATCACAGTTGTAGTCGACTGGTACTGAAGGATCTTTGTAAATTTTAGTGTTATTTCGAATGATTGGTTTTCAGATAATTCAGTCTATACTTTGTCTTCAGTTAAGCTTTTGATTTGAGATATTCAGTTGAGCTAATTTTGTTTAGTGGAAAGACTTTTGAGTTTGAGTCTCCAGAGGTGAGTGACCCTAGTATACCGGTGTTGGGTTATTTTGTTGAGGCCCATTGAGGCATTTCAGTTATTCAGTTTTGATTGTAGTCCGGTAGGATACACTACTCTAGGAGATTCGTTGAGTAATTAAATAACCCAAATGATAAGGACAGGCACTAGTGGTGATATGATGAACGGGAACATGGGTTATGCACCTTAGTATGGCTTTAGATGTGGGATTTAATCTCCGGAATTATCCAAGTAACTATCTTGAGATGTAGGATTTATCTCCGGAATTATCCAGGTAAATTACATGAGATGTGAAATATATCTTCGGAATTATCCAAGTGGTTTGCTTGAGATGTGGGATTGATCTCCGGAATTATCAAAGTCGAGGCGACGCACATGGGGTCTTCATGTGATGATGTGTCTATGTCTAGATGTGGGATGATCTCCGGAATTATCTAGGTAAAATACCTGAGATGTGGGATCCATCTCCGGAATTATCAGGCATGGGCTAATTCTCACAGTTTATCTTTATCTTGTAGTAGTCATCGTGATAGGATTAGTTGCATAGCGGGGGATTGAACCCTATGAAGTGAAGACGTTAAGGGCTTGCACCGAACCTATGTAGAATGTGATGCATAGACTTCGACAAGTATGTATTAGAGAGTCCGCATATAGACTTTGTGTTGTCTTGACATGGTTATATGCATGTGTTTTCCAGTTTTCCTACACTTGACACTTAGACTAGATGCACTTGTTGTTTTCATTCTATGATGTTTCCATGCTTTACAAATTTGTTATTTCTCATTCCTTTATTCTTGTTGATGATACATGTTGTTGATAACTTTATGTCTTACGATTAAATTATGTTGTTTGTTTTTATGTCACTCACACCATTTATGGCTGACCCCTTTAGTTTTGGGGTTAGGGATCATCTCTAGCCTCATATGTTGCAGGTTGCTGCTTAGAGTTTGGGGGTTTGTACGCTTGAGTTAGCTTTGGAGATTATAAGTAATGTAATAGAGCCTTGTGTAATTTTTGTAAAGAGAAGTGTTGTAAAAAGAATGTTTTTAATTCAAGGTATTTGTATTTCCGCTGCATTTGAGAAAGATTATTGTAATAAAAGTTGGAATAAAATTATTTGTGTTTTTGGGCTATGTGTACTATTACATTGAAGTTGATGCAAGGATTGTACCACGTATTTTCTAAGTTATTATATTAGAAATTCGGGGCGCTACAGATTGGTATTAGAGCATGCTTCAATAGTAATAATAGAGATAGTATGAAAACCAACCTAGGTGTGGACATTAGAAGTGTGAGTACACAAGTGGACATTAAATACAACCTAGGTGGACATTAGAAGCCTGAGTACCCTGGTAGACATCTAATGTGTGTGATTTGATTGTTTGGTCATGAAGACCCGTAATGAGATTTAGGCTGCTTGTATGCTTAGACTTGAATGAAAACTCTTTATCGCAAGTGTATTGATTATTTTTGCATAAAGCAAATATTTTCTCACTAGCTATTTTTGACATCTTTTGTTCGCTTTGTGTATTTGATATTTATTTATGTAAGGTATCATCCTTTCAACTTATATGATTTCTAATGACCTACTATATGTCTTGCTATCTTACCCACTGCATATAATTTTTGAATTATATGATTTTCGCCAAAGAAATTTTCATTTATTTATTTATTCCTAGTTATAAAATTTAATTATCTTCCGTTAGATTCTTTTAATTATTTACTCTCTTGTATATTTTGTGCACCTCAATTTTGTGCTCACTCTTGTATCCTATCACTCTTACTGTTTTATATTTGTTTACTTACTAAATGACTTTTGTGAAATTAACTTATTTTACTTTTATTCAGTTTCTCCTATTGTCAGCAATTGAATATATTTCTTGTTTCTATATCTCCAACCGAGCTTATATTATTTCTATTCATGAGTGCAAACATTAAACTTTTACTAATCGTCTTGTTTTCTTTTAAAACTGTTTCTTTGACTTTACTATTGGTTTTACTTCTTATTCTTTTGTCCAAGTTATTATTTGGCAATTTTTGCTGTAATTCAACAGTGCATCCTTTAGCATATCACAAGCTCATTTTATTTTGCGACTCTTACCCATTTCTTTCTTGACGTCTTATTTATCTTACTTTCATGTGCATTTTTGTTACTCGTATACTTGAAATTACTTTTACATATTACATTAAAGTTTTGAATTACTACGCATTAAGTTATTGTTGCTACTTTTATTTCCTTTCATTATTGTTTTGCTATACTATAAATTTTGCTTTGCATATTTACTTTCATTTTATTATATATACTTGGATTTTTCGATACTATATTTTCCATTATTTTGTATTGTCTTATTTATTTTGGAACATTTAAACTTGATTGCAATGTTTTACTGATATAAATATGATATGTTTCTGCACATTTGAATCTTTATTGTGTTTTTGCACCTTTTATTCGATGCCCTTATTATTACTTATAGTTGACTGCTTTTGTTATAATTTCCTTCCACTATTTAAAAGCAACTTATTAAAATTGTTGCTTCATACTTTTCGAATGTACTATGTGCACCCACTACTTATATTTTACTTAAATTTTATTATCATTACATTCTTGATTTCTACATGTACTTCCTACAAATTCCTATATATATATGTATCACATATTTCAACATACTTGCTATGCATGTCATTTTACATATGTATAATTCCTACATTATTGTATATTTTATGATATATTCCTTATGTAAATTTGCTACACTACATATATATTTTCTCATTCACATTTGTATTTGTGCTTAGGCATATATTTCATTTCGTTTGAAACATGATGTTCTAGTTTGGGGTATGGCTATGGTTTTGCCATAGGGTATGGATGTGAATGCGAAATGTGTGCGTGATGCTCTAACTTTACCCTCGTTTTGTAGTGATCAGTATGGTTGCATCCAGACCCCGGAACAAGGACAACAATGAGGATGGATTTGGAAGTTCTCGAGGAACTGGAATTGACCTTGAGGCTGAATTTGCCAAGGTGTATCAGACTATAGATGCGCTGATGACAGTTAATTTGGCGCAGATTCGGAACCAGAATCGGAATCTTAGGATTGGACCAGTGTTTATTAATGCTGATCCCATCAAGCAGGACGAGTCTCTCAAGAGGAGGAGGCCAGCATTAGATCAGGAAGGGAAGGAATCCCCAGCGAAGCAAGTCAAGTCCAGTGACCCAGTGCAGAAGGCACCGGCAACTCGGGAAGTGACTTGTTATTTCTGCAAGGAGGCAGGTCATTACCGGTCAGCATGTCCGAAGATGGCAAAGCAGACTTGTTTTCATTGTGGTCGTGAAGGGCATATTCGACCAATCTGTCCGCAGCTGAAGAAGGATGGTGCCGGAAAGGGCAAGGATCTGAAGAAGGGCGAAAGTCTGCATTGACTGATGAGGATACTCAGGATTATGACTCGTGTGTGCAAGAACTTGGAAATTCATTCTTTTGTATTAAATAAAACTTTTATTTGGTATAAATGAAGATTGAGTATTTTTCTTCATGTAACAAGATTTATTTGGATTAATGGAATAAAGACAAAGTTTTATTTGATACTGTTCTCTTGCATAAAATTGTGTCGCCATTTAGTGATAGTCTTAAGTATAGAGCTTAAGGTATTTCCAGACAAGGTCTTGAGGTGGCTATCCTTAGTCATGTCCCTTTCTAAGGAGGGAGTGGCCACTAATTCTTGGAAGAATGAAGCGGGTGTGGAAGGTCAGAGTTGGATGCAGGAGTTCAGTAGTTGTTGCAGCATGGCTTCCGGTGGCAGTTATCAGAGTTGCGCAGCGGAAGTTTGATTTTCTGAATTCTTTTGCATGATTGTGTTTCGTCTGCATGTTGTACTTCTTTGTTGAAGTGCATTCCCTTGTGTGATTGTATTTCTTTAAATTATGTTTCTATCCATAAGTTTTCATTCTTTCTTGATGTGTTTGTTTGGACCCCATTAGCAGTAGTTCTGAGGACAAAACTCTTCAAAGGAGGGAGTGATGTAGAACCCCGTATTTTCGAATATTATTTTAAATATTTGAAAATGAATTAAAATGATTTTCTGGAGATTTAATAAATACTTTCTAAAGATTTATCTTTTACACGTGCGAAACACGTGCAAATACTTTTGGTGAAAATAACCAACTTTATATTTTTAGTAGATTATCCTAATTACAATGGAGTATATTCTAAATTTTGGAATTTTTCTGAACAAAGAAACTATTTTTACAAATATCTCGAAAGAGAGGGGCTTTTATGTAAAAAGTCGTTTGGACCTTAAATAAACAATGAAAATTCGTTTTTACTGATATTTTGGTTTCCCATGGTTAGCATTTAAATCTAAATATATCTATATCTTATTTAAAGTCGATTTGGTGAAGATTTAAACAAAAAGGGTGTTTTTGCAAATATGAAATTTATGTAGAATCTTGTGCAAATGTTTTTCTGGAAAGTAAAGGTCAAATATTTTGATTGGAAAATAGAATATGTATTACTAGATATTATTTTTGATTTTTCTGGATTTTTATAAATATTTTATGATGTAATTGCAAATATTACAAAAAGGGAGGGCTTTTGTGCAAAATTGCCACCCTGAGTGTAAATCCGAAATTTTCTTATCTCTGGGTTGTGCTGGGTTGTTGTAAAACTTAGTGGTAAAAGGATTTTATTTAGTTTTGATTTATTTAACTTATTTTAACTAAGAAAGGTTATATATGTGAAGTAATAAATTGAAAAAGGACTATTTTGCAAAAGTACTTCAAAACCCTAATTCCTTTCAATCCCGGCCTGTATAAAAGAGGGTGTGCAGCCGTCATTCGCTGCACAACTCCAGATTTATTATAATATTATTTTTTTGGTGATCGGGAGGAGGATTTTTGGATCTCGCAAGAGGAGAGGCTTTCTTGTTGGATCTCTTCGTTCCTAAGGTGAGTGACTTTGTTTTGTGCTGTTTGCTTTATGAGTAATATAAAATTGTTTGTTGTTTTGATCTATGTATGCGAATGACAATGTTGTTTTGATTTGATGTTATGAATGATATGGATCTTATATTGTAGTATGATTCATGTGAACATTTGTTGTTGTTTGGACCATGTATGTGAGATCTATGAATGACTAGTAGATCTTGGTTTATAAAATCGTATTGCTAAAGGCATGATTAAGAATTGAGTATGGATATGACCGGATGATGAGCATCTGGGTGTTATATATTGTAAATCAAATTTTTATTGAGAATTGTGAAAGAAATTTAGTATTGAGAAACCCTAATGAAAGAATTAGTGATCTAGAACATGAAAACTTGAGTTTTGACATTTGATGTTTTGAGTAATACATCCATAATAAGGATTATTTGAGATTTATCATTTTTCCTGAATACGAACTATTATCATAAACAATGAATCTTTAGAAAACTCCAGTTTGATTTTGTATTCAGATCTAAATTATGAAAAACTGTAGGCCGACAGCTGTCTGGTCTAATTATCAGTTGACTGGTACGACCCTACTAATGTATCATTAGCCTTTTGAAAATTCGATCTGGACAGCCGACTGAGACCCTTGTCAGTCGACTGGTGTACTTAGAACTTACTGTGTAAAATTATGTCAGTTTCTTGTCTGGACAGTCGACCTATACCTCCTTTAAGTCGACTTATATACTTAGAATATTTTTGTGAAATTATTGGAATTTACCTCGGGTAAGTCGACCGATTCTCTTTTAAGTCGACTGCTACGACTTAGTTTATTTTTATAAAATTTTGGATAATTTTTCTCTGGACAGTCGACTTATCACAGTATAAGTCGACTGGTACTGAAGGATCTTTGTAAATTTTAGTGTTATTTCGAATGATTGGTTTTCAGATAATTCAGTCTATACTTTGTCTTCAGTTAAGCTTTTGATTTGAGATATTCAGTTGAGCTAATTTTGTTTAGTGGAAAGTTGTTTAAGACTTTTGAGTTTGAGTCTCTAGAGGTGAGTGACCCTAGTATACCGGTGTTGAGTTATTTTGTTGAGGCCCATTGAGGCATTTCAGTTATTCAGTTTTGATTTTAGTCCGGTTGGGTACACTACTCTAGGAGATTCGTTGAGTAATTAAATAACCCAAATGATAAGGACAGGCACTAGTGGTGATATGATGAACGGGAACATGGGTTATGCACCTCAGTATGGCTTTAGATGTGGGATTTAATCTCCGGAATTATCCAAGTAACTATCTTGAGATGTGGGATTTATCTCCGGAATAATCCAGGTAAATTACCTGAGATGTAAGATATATCTCCGGAATTATCCAAGTGGTTTGCTTGAGATGTGGGATTGATCTCCGGAATTATGAAAGTCGAGGCGACGCACATTGGGTATTCATGTGATGATGTGTCTATGTCTAGATGTGGGATGATCTCCGGAATTATCTAGGTAAAATACCTGAGATGTGGGATCCATTTCCGGAATTATCAGGCATGGGCTAATTCTCACAGTTTATCTTTATCTCGTAGTAGTCATCGTGATAGGATTAGTTGCATAGCGGGGGATTGAACCCTATGAAGTGAAGACGTTAAGGGCTTGCACCGAACCTATGTTGAATGGGATGCATAGACTTCGACAAGTATGCATTAGAGAGTCCGCATATAGACTTTGTGTTGTCTTGACATGGTTATATGCATGTGTTTTCCAGTTTTCCTACACTTGACACTTAGACTAGATGCACTTGTTGTTTTCATTCTATGATGTTTCCATGCTTTACAAATTTGTTATTTCTCATTCCTTTATTCTTGTTGATGATACATGTTGTTGATAACTTTATGTCTTACGATTAAATTATGTTGTTTGTTTTTATGTCACTCACACCATTTATGGCTGACCCCTTTAGTTTGGGGGTTAGGGATCATCTCTAGCCTCATATGTTGCAGGTTGCTGCTTAGAGTTTAGGGGTTTGTACGCTTGAGTTAGCTTTGGAGATTATAAGTAATGTAATAGAGCCTTGTGTAATTTTTGTAAAGAGAAGTGTTGTAAAAAGAATGTTTTAAATTCAAGGTGTTTGTATTTCCGCTGCATTTGAGAAAGATTATTGTAATAAAAGTTGGAATAAAATTATTTGTGTTTTTGGACTATGTGTACTATTACATTGAAGTTGATGTTGGGATTGTGCCACGTATTTTCTAAGTTATTATATTAGAAATTTGGGGCGCTACAGCTTCTCTCAAGATCATAGATAAACCTTGTCAGGACTTGAGAATGTGTAGGTTCGCCAGACCCTTCAGGCCATGCAGAGACGACGCAGTCTTTAGGAGCACTTGACCTGTCATATGCCACACTCTGCCACTCAAAATAAATTTAGATAGTCAATTTTGACAAGGGGAATGGCAAACATATGGATCCAATGTTCAATCAGTTATTGCATTTATCATGAGAAGACAAGCAATTATACATAAGAGTAACTATATATGTCTTGTATATACCTTATATGAACCAAAATATGCATTACGTTGCATTACCAGACATGTACGAGTATCAAGCTGTGTTGCAGATGCAATGCTACTATATAACCAATATGATGTCACTTCTTGAAGGTGAAGGGCATGATTATGAACAAAGGATATAACATAGGGCAAATGTACAAAACTTTAAAATGAAGAGCCTAATGAAGAAATATGCATTTCATTTCCACCATGCTGCTTTGAGTTGTATAACGACATCCTTTTCCATCTCACATTCACGATCAAACAGTAAATCAGAGAAATACAAGTGAACACTATTAACACATAAGAATGAAAAACTTAATAGGCATTATGACTATTAAAATTGTCATTGATATGGAAGTCTCTGTTCAGCAATATCAGAAGCATGTTCTTAACGAACTACTAAACATAGTCATGAACATTACATTCGTTGTTGTTTCAATTCTTATTGTATGAAGTGGTTGTATGAATTTCTTATTATATGCAAGAGGGTATAAAAGTAATTTTATTATAAAATCCATTTCCTCCCCTTGTGAACCAAACAAGAAAATTATTATTTTTCCCTCCCCTCCCCTCCTTTGAACCAAACAGAGTTTTCATTAAATCCCTCTCCTCCCTTTCCCTCCCCTCCCCTCCCCTCCATTAAAATCCCTCCCCTCCCCTCCCCTCCTTTGAACCAAACAGTGATTTGGATTAGTTGCTGGATAGCAGATCAGTCAGTCCTTTAACTGTTGTCCAATGCTAAAAACATCACTGCGCTACTTTACGAAATAGCCATATCTGGAGTTCTCGAACTTGTCTCACTGTAAAACCAAATCGGTAGCAATCCATAGGGATAGGCATACATTTAAAGAAAATTTCATGGACTTCTCTCACAAAGGTTAGTCAGAAGGAATGATCGAGTGAAGCGTTATCGTCAATGACCTATGTTTGCATGATAGATGTCATGTGTTACTACGGTTAAGGGTTTAGGTCGTGTTGTAGTGTGTGAAGGTTTATAATTTGTGTTTTGCATGTTATACTTGTTTAAGTAGGACTCACACCATCATTGTACAATTAATGGATCATCGCTTATACGTCCCATCTATTTCGTCCACTTCTTAAAGAAAAATCGTTAATTTTATCTTTTAAGGAATGTAATCTCGAATAATCCTTTTATGGAAAGATATGATTCTCATTAAATTCTTATGATTAAAATAAAATCTTTTCTTTTTATGGAAAGAAATAATTTTCAAGTAAAATAAGTTATCTCTTTCAATCGTTCGATTAGTTTCTTAAAAAGGAACCAACTTTCTATAAAAGAAAGATCTTTATTTTATTTGATTTGAGAAAGTTAAGATTTTTATTATGAAATAGTGGTATTTTAATTTTCCAAAATTAGAGGCTACAGAAAGTTGAGATTTTAATTATAAAGATTAATTTTCTAAATAAAACAGTGATTGTCTTATTAAACAAACCAGTGCCTTGACTATGCAACTATGATTCGTTCATTGGCTACAGTGAGAGTTTAGTCATAAATTGATTTAGGTAAAGATCACGGCTAACCAGGATCGTTTGATTCATGCATGAATCTTTGAGATCATAAAGAGAGAAGCAGTCCCTTCTATGACGACTACAAGCCAAGGGCATTAATATGGGCCATCCACAGGTCCGCCATACAAACTGTAGCCCAATCAGGGGAGATAACGAACCATTTATGGTCGCTAATCTATACCTTAATAATTAGGGAGGTAATTAACGGTTCAGATCCTAAATCAAATGGATTGATTCAAATCAGTTTAGGAAACCTTTCCAAACTGATCCTCTACATGCCTATAAATACAGACTCCTCTCCTCAGTTATCAGGTAATCACAATTTCAGTTACTGAACTCAGCTTTTAATCCTGGTTACTAACTTGATCGTTGGAGGGTCTGTCGCCGGGACCACCCTCGGTGTTTCAGGCTGTCCCTGCAAGTTTTCGGCGGGACGTTGGCTAGCACGACTGCCACAACCTCAACCAAAATCCAAAATACTCGCCCCTCATCGGATCTTATCAAGGACTTTGATCTTAGTTTTCCACATAATTACAAAAACTCATTATATGTTGCTCTCACACTGAAAAAGCAGCATCAGATTGGCGCCGTTTGTGGAAAATCCCAGATTCAACCTCCTATTCAGATCCTTCGTCCTAGGATCCACCTCCAACCATTGAACCCAAAGCCAAGAAGGCGCCAGCCACAGGTCGCCAAGTTGATCTAGTAACATCCTGCAAAATTGAGTTATGACAATTTTGTTACCACATGTGTTATGCACATGTATTTTTTACCATGGCATATAATGTGCTATATAATACCCCGAATTTTCGGATAATTATTGAGATGTCAATATTATAACTTTTCGTGTTTATTTGCAAAATATAAATAAATAGGGTTTGGATCTAAATAAAAATTTGTAATTGATAGGGTGAAGTGTAAAATGTTTGACATGGGATAGTTATAGGCTGGTTGTAGGAAGAGGTGGTTAAATGATGTAGGAAGATGTGATTAAATGATGAAACAAATAAATGAATGGAGACAAGGAGGAGAATGTACATAGATTATCTTGTAATTTTTAATTCTAGGCTAAGCTTGTGAGTGTTTGTATATAAAAGCTAAGAATGTATCCCCTCATTCTCAGAAATTTCCTCTTTTCTCTTCCACCTAAATTGAAGGTCTTTGAAGAGATTAAGGCAGAGAACTAACTAACGAGGCTCAAGAAGTTGTAGGTGAGTAACAACTTTACTACTCAGATTTCAATTATATTATAAGGTATATGCATGTTAGAGAAACTATACATGTTGTATTGGATGAGTATTCATGCTTTGATTGATTGAATCATGCGTAAACTATTTGTCAATTAATTGGGTGAAATTCTGGTAGTACAAGAAATTGATGATGTAAAGAGGTTTCGATATTGTTTGATATTTTAAGCAAATCCGAACTTAGACCTAGTTTGACAATTTTGCCATAATTCTGGAAATTTGTACACCTTCTGCTTTCAGACCATTTTAACATCTTATATAAAGTATTTTGAGGAAACTCAAAACTGAAACTTTGAAATAGATTCATTAATCTTTCTTTCAAGTCCAAGAACTCAAATATTCATGGAGTATGATATTTTCGGTTGTTTTTATAAGTAGCAATAGGTGCAATTTGCTGGAAACCTGAACCTACTATTTTGCATGTGGTTTAGACAGAATAATTGTGGTTAAATTGAGATGTTCTTAATTACAATGGTGTAGTGGTGTAGTAGACTCATTCAAGTTTCATATGAAACTAAGATATTGTAACACCTTGCAAAATAGTATATGGCTATTTTGCATTATAATTCGTGCACAGTTGAGAATTGCACACGATTATGTACGTTTCTAATAATATTAATTTTAATTGAGAAATTTCAGATATATTAGTTATTCTAAACCCGATGAGATGTACTCGGGATATCTTCTCAATTAAATTGTGGTTTTATCCCGATTATTTTGACAAGACAATCTTCGGAAAAAATAATAATTTTTATAAACATATATTTTTATAAATTCAAATTATCTTATTTTAAGTATATAGATAAATATCTCTATATATATATTTGATAGGATCATATTGGATCGTATATGATATATGATCTATAATTGTTTCAAATGTGAATATGTCCGTATATATTTTATGATTTAAATAATTAAATATATTTTGCTATGGATATACATATTCATTTGAATTATAAATAATCATACATTGTTTTTCATTCAGGTTAGAGTTTGTTTAACCTAGGGTTAGAGTTCCTTGACCGAAACCTAGGGTTAGAAAACTTAACCTAGGGTTATAAAACCCTACTTTATGATTTGTGCTTGATCATTGATTGATGAGATCCAAGGGCCTTGGGTTGCCATGAAAAAAAGCTTCATGAAACACCCAAAATTTCCCTTGAATATTCTAGCACCCTAAGTGTTGGCAACTCATCCCACCATTCACTCCCACTTACTCACCCACCCTCCATCACCACCCTCCACTTCATCACCCCATCCCCACCCCCACCCATTAATTTCCGGACATAGATCCCCTCCCCATCCCTCTGCCTCCATTCTAGGATCAGTTTAGAGCATCCTCTAATTTTTTCATATTTTTCTGGTTTTGTTTAGTAGCTCAAGAAAATTTATATTTTCGGAACAGAGAGCATGAAAAAAACTGTGTTTGTGCTTAATATGAAGTCATGTTTGAAGGATCATATTATGAACTAGGTAGGGTATTTTGAGTTGAATTTTTTACTGAAGGTACTTAGATGTGTGAAAAACCTTATTTCCAAATTTCATATTTTTATAAATTTATTTGATATATTTAAAAATTCTATTCTCTCAACTGGTTCAGAGCCCAGAAACTGGTTCTGTTTGTTCCAAAGACGAACTTTACTAAATCACAATTAATTCATGGTGTATAACACTGGAATAAAATTTTTACTATAGTATTGCTTATAGGTCTAGATCATGTATCTAAAATTTTGGAAAATTTGGACAAATATTTGATGGGGTTTCAAAATTATTTTGTAACCAGGGGTTTTATACACTGCTCAGAGTAGAAGAAAATTTTCTACTATATTGAAAAGGCTATAACTCTCTGTATATTTTGAATCTTGATACAATTTTTGGATATGTTAGACTTGTATATGTCTAGTTACTGAATCCCAAATTTTATAAGTATTGGATTTATGGTTGATTTGATATTGGATTTTGACTGTGTTTAGGTTAAGCTCTAAGTTAGCTATTCTGTAAACTTGTGAATTTCTGGAATTGTATGTTTAGAAACTGCAGAATTGATACGAGAGACTTGTAGTAGAGATCCTTAGATTTCCATAAATCTTGAATCATGCAATTCCAGTTTGTATAGCAAAGATATGATTTTTCTAGATTTGGGACATAACCAGTCCTAATAAAAAGTCCTTGTGTTGTAGAGTAACTCATTTTCTGTGTACACCTGATGAGAAATAGGGGTTTTCCATTGTCTTAATGGATGAATCTGAGGATGTGATCAACTAGGAAGTTGTAGTAGACACTCCCAACTTTCTATAGAATCCAAGAATGCAAAATTTCGATAAGTGAGCGAGTGTTTATGTTATTAGCAAGATGCAGCATTTACATTGAAGAAGTGTACAACAGAGAATATATAGGGATTTTATAGCATCTGGATGGCTGAATCTGAAAAATGGTTAACTAGAGACTTGTAGTATAGAGTCTTAGCTTTCCAGAATGGATAAGATCATGCAATTCTAATTTGTATCTTGAAAGTTATGAATTTTCTAATTTCAAGAGTTGTGTATGTGTTGATATAGAATTTGGGAAAACTTGTTGGCATAGCAGTAAACTTACGGATTTCTGGAACTGTGTGTTTATAATCTGAGAAATGATCAACTTAAGAACTGAAGTACATCCTCTTATCTTTCCAAGAGTGCTCATTCATGAAATTCCAGTGTGTGGATTAGAAGTTATGAATGTTTTTCTATTGACTGGGTGGATTCACATTAGTAGCAGTTGTGTTTTTTTTGCTCTACACCTAAGTCTTGGACTTGTGTGTTAGTAGCATTTATATGTAGGACATACTTATTTCTATCAGGGTTTCAGTTTGTCTCATTGTGTAGGATGGTTAGCTTGATTTGAGTTGTCTGAGGAATCATCTAGGGTAAGGTATTACCCTACGACTGACAACCCTTAGGCTAAAAGTAAATTCTTACGCATCGAGAACTGGATAGTCATCCTTCGTGCGCCGACGAACTCTTACCCAATGGGTAATTGATCTCGGACCCGGATACTAGATGCAATCCAAGTCAGAGGTGGTGGCGAACGATGGAGATTGGATCGTTAGTGTTTGAGTTAAATGACTAGGTCAGATCCATTTCTGACCTAGGTATTACTGAAACTGATCTGTGTATTAGTACCCTAGGTCTGTCAATAAGTCTGGTGTTGATGTTTCTGTATGTTTACCTCTATTGCCGGGTGTAAGGCTTCCCTAGGGTCACAGGCCAGGTATTTCGAGGACCAACAGGGGTATGGCAGCCGATGAGTATCGACTCGCCGGGTTATTAATTTGATAGACCAATCAGAGATCAATTGTTTAATAAAACTTCATGCATGATTTGGGGTGACAAACGTATTTTCAGTAAACTATTATTTAATTAAGTTTCTTTACTTTCTGCTTAAAGACCGAGTTGATGTTAGGGGGATTCTCTATAATTCAACTTGTTCTAAGGGCCAACACTAGGCGTTGATAACCAGGGTTGTCTCTTCATGTCAACGGAATACGAGACCCATATCTCGCTCTGTTAATTCCTGAAGTGCTGTGGTAAGAACGGAAGAGTTCCTGTCGGATAGGGGGATTAGACCCTCGAGGCCGTCATGTTCTTATGTTAAGTGGACACGAAAGGACCATGGGACTACTGTGCCATGGATCTTCGGTGCCATAGATATGCGGCTGTGTATCTGTAAGATCGTCACGGCATTTGGTGTGATCCAGACCGGATTGGGGCACTAGTGGCAAACGGGGACACCACTGTGTTTAGCAGTAATAACTGTAGGATTCACCAGCCACACTGTATCTATCAGGAACAAGTTGAGTACAATAGTAGAATGCATTGCATGGCGAGGGTTCGAAACCTGAAACTGGAGAAGACGGCTTGATTTGGAGCGTATGTAGTATAGGATGCATGCGTGTCCAAAGTCTTGCTCACATTAGACTAAGTACATCTGTTTTTATCGTACATTGTGTACTATGCATTAGGCTTCAAGTCATGGCATACACTAACACTAGGAAATGAGGACGCACGTTCCTGTTTTCATTAAAGGCTGGTTGTGATTGCTAGTTCAAGATCGCTGTTTTCTTATCAGTATTGCTTCAGTATAAAATTGATGTGCCCACTCAATTAGGTGCTGGATATCGGATCGCGAGTGCAGGAGGACTCAAGACAGGCAAGGCATCCAAGTGGAGTAGCAATGTACCTATCTACTATTCAAGCAGGTGCAGGAATATCAGAGTAGCGTAGCAGAAGATTCGAGCTACAAGATGCATCTCAGGGAAGCAATTTGACCGTTCAGTGGAGTTCCAATGGAAGATCAGTTGACTTCCATTCTAAAGGGTAGGCAAAATGTTTAAGTAATATTTGTAATGCTTTAATGTAATTGGTATTCCTTGTTCAAGAATAAGAAAATGATTGTAATTGATGATGTAATAATTTTATTTGGCAATAAAAAGTTTTTAAATTTCTATCACGGATATCCTGTAGTGGGATCCGGGGCGCTTCAGATATCCATTTTCTTATAAGTATCAGAATTTATATGGTTTTTGCAAGACTACTATATTGTTGTCTAAAGACAGTTAAATATTCATACAGTGGATTCTATATATGGGACTAAGGATATGCCAGTAAATCCACCTGCGTGGGCTAGGGGTAGGCCGGTAAGGTCCATGAATCCAAGAGAATCACATTGTCAAATCTAAGGCAATGATTGTTACTTAGGCGAGGTCCGAGTTCGATAAAGTTAGAGAACTCCGACGGATTCAATAAAGTTGTTGTAATTTTTACAGTCATCCTCACAAGCTGACGATCCCATTGATTTTGGTTTTGTAGGTAAGTTTGCCTGAGGAGACACCGTACAAGTGTAGCATCCTGATGGACTATCATGATAATATGCCATGTGACCTGGACATGTAGTAAGGTTCTTTACATTTTCCTATATTATATATTTTTTATATACTCAATTGAAGTAAAAGATTTTAGATATGTCACAAATTTCCTGTGTATGGAATTCGGGGAGTTACAGGTCCTCTACCTCCTCCGGTGAAACCCTCCCACAGTAGGGCTACCACCCAAGGTTCACAACGACAATGCTCGGAGCATTGACCCAAACCCTTGATTCCCGAAGATCGAGGTTGTACCCATACGACCTCTCGCTCAGTCGACTCGGGGCCTGAACCCTCCAGAGGGTCGGACCACCGGAACATCATCTATAATTGACAACATGAGGAAGACCTCCGCAACCACATCAAGCAGAATCCCTCAAAGACCAGGGGTCCCCATTTGGCGAACCAAGGAAGACAAAGGAATCCCTCCCCCATGGTTGGCGGACCCAACAGTCCCCGTCCCATCGCAACCAGAAGCAGGAAAGAAGTTCTTCGCCCTTCAGCCTTCAGGCCCCAGAGCCGAACCAAGGTGAAGGCAACCCCGTTACTCGATCAGAGTTCTAAGACTTTCAGGAAGAAGTTCTCTGGGCTCTCCCCCTAAGAGCCCAAACAGGATCAACAACTGAGCCCTCCTTGCACCAGGGTCGTCCATATCGAGAGTCCTACGAGTCTACTCGAATCGATGGAAGTGAAGATGAGGTGCTTAAATGCCTCAAGTGGATGGAAGACTGGCTTGCCCGAATAGGAGCAGAGAGGCCACAAAGGAGGGGAACTGGCATGTCCGACTTCCTTTCTCCCATATTCTCGAGGCACTGGTCCCTAGAGACTTCAGGCCTCCTACCTATGACTCGTACCATGGCGAGACCAACCCGGCAGACTACGTCGAGAGCTTTAAAACTTTTATGATGATCCACAATGCTTCAAATGCCCTCCTCTGCCTGACATTCCTCGCTACCGTCCGTGGTTCAGCAAGGGAATGGTACTCTCTGCTCACCCCCTACTCCATCTTTTCATTCAACAAGCTGAAAAAGAGTATCTTGACACACATTGTGACGAGCAGAAGAGCTGAAAAAACAAGTGGCTCACTACTGGTATAACACCCCGAAAAATAGTATATAGCTATTTTGCATTTAATACGTGCATGTCAAAGAATTGCATGCGATTACATATTTTTATCATAATTATTAGTTTTAATTAGGAAATTTCAGATATATTAGTTATTCTAAACCCGGTGAGATGTACTCGGATATCTTCTCAATTAAACTGTGGATTTGCCCGGATTGTTTTGACAAGACAATCTTCAGGAAAATACTAAATTTTATAAACATATATTTTTATAAATGCAATTTTTTTTATATAGACAGATATCTATATATATATTTGACTGGATCGTACTGGATCGTATATGATATACGATCTATAATTTCTTTGAATATGAATACGACCGTGCATATTTTATAATTTAAATATTAAAATATATTTTGCTATGGATATCAAAATATTAATTGAATGGTAATTAACCATACATCGTTTTATTAGGGTTAAGGTTTGCCTAACCTAGGGTTAGGATTCCTTGACCTAACCTAGGGTTAGAAACCTAACGTAGGGTTAGGAACCCTATTTAGGTTGTGTGCTTTATCTTGATTGATGAGATCCATTTGCTACCATTAGCCATGAAGGATCTCTTCATGAGATTACAAGGAACTTCTTAATTGTTCTAGCACATATGTGGTGGCATCCATCCTCATTCTCCACTCCATTCACCCACCCACACTCCATCCTAACCCTACACCTCATCACCCCTATCCCCACCTTCTATTTTTGGGTTTAAACCCCCCCCCCCCCCCCCACACACACACACACTCTTCCATTTCAGTTTTATTGCAACTCCAACTTCCATTCATTCCTCCTTCATTTTTTGCTTGTTCATTGATCAAAAAAAAAAAGAAAAACCAAGAGAGATTAAGAAGAAAGAAAGAAAGTTAGAGTGTTAGAAGAGAGAGCTTGATTTGTTTTGTAGATATCAAGGAACTAGAGGAGGAGAAGGGATGGCCAATAAGAAGGGCTAGAAGCACAAGCAAGGATTTCGGTTTCTTCATCTAGTGGGTGTTCTCAACTCTAAATTAGTTTTGTTTTTGTTTATGAATTGGTATGTAGGAATAGAGGAAGGTAACATGGATATCATGCTTGAGTGTTGATATGTTTTGTGAAGAAGAATTTGATTGAGCTTGTATGTTAATTCAATTTCTATACCATGTTTCCTTGTTGAAAACATAAGTGATATTGTGACATAGGAATTCCTACCACGCAAATGGATTAGATTCTAATCATGAAAATTTGTGGCATGTTCTAGGATGAGTTTAGAGCATCCTCTAATTTTTAATATTTTTCTGGGTTTGTTTAGTAGCTCAACAAAATTTATCTTTTCGGAACAGAGAGCATGAAGAAAACTATGTTTGTGCTTGATATGAAGTCATGTTTGAAAGGTCATATTATGAAATTGGTAAAGTATTTTTAGCTGAAAGTTTTATTGGAGGTACTTGGATGTATTAAAAACATTAGTTTCAAATTTCAGATTTTTCTGAGTTTATTTGCTATATTTAAAAATTCAGTTTAGACAACTGGTCCAGAGCCCATAACTGCCTTTGTTTTGTCTCAAGGATGAAGTTTGATAAATCATGTCTAATTTAGGGAGTATAATCTTACATTGAAATTTTTATTTTTGCATCCTCTATGTGCCTAATTTGTATATATAAAATTTTGGAAAATTTGGATAAGAGTAGATGGGGTTTCAAAATTTGTTTATAACAAGAGGTTTTATGCACTACTGAGAACATAAGAAAGTTTTCTACTAACTTCAAAGGACTATAACTCTCTGTGTATTTGGAATTTGTTTATAATAAGAGGTTTTATGCACTGCTGAGAACATAAGAAAGTTTTCTACTAACTTCAAAGGACTATAACTCTCTGTGTATTTGGAATCTGAATGCATTTTTTGAGTAGTTAGATATGTATATGTCTAGTTACTGAATCCAAAATTTTATAAGTATTGGACTTACGGTTGAACTGATATTGAATTTTGACTGGGTTATGTCCAGTTTCAGTTCTGAGTTAGTCGGGCTGTGAACTTGTGAAATTCTGGACTTGTATGTTAGGAATCTGCAGAACTGATCAACTAGAGATATGTAGTAGAGAGCCCTAGATTTCCAAGACATCTTGAATCATGGAATTCCAATTTGTATAGAAAAATATATGATTTCTCTATGTTGGGACATAACCGGTCTTAGTAGAAGACCCTATTTTATTAAAGTGAGTTAATTTTTCTGTGTGTACACTGATAGAAATTGGGGTTTTAGAGTACTTTAATGGATGAATTTGAGGATGTGTTCAACTAGGAAGTTGTAGGTTGTAGTAGACACTCCCCCACTTTCTATAGAATCGAAAATTGCGTAATTCCGATAAGTGAGCAAGGTTTTGTGTTATCAAGATGCAACTGCTGCAAAGAAGAAGTGTACAGCTGAGAACATATAGGGATTTTACAGCATTTAGATTGCTGAATCTGAAGGAATGGTTAACTAGAGACTTGTAGCATCGAGTCTTAGCTTTCCAGAATGGGTAAGATCATGCAATTCCAATTTGTATCTTGAAAGTTATGAATTTTTGAAGTTCAGGAGTTGTGTTTAAAGTCGATATAGAATTGGGAAAACTTTGTTTTGACATAACAGTAAACTTGTGGATTTCTGGAACCCTGTGATTGGAATCTGAGAAAATGTTCAACTAGAGAATTGAAGTAGGCATTCTTAGATTTTCAAAGAGTATTAATTTATGAAATTCCAGTATGTGGGTTAGAAGTTATGGATGTTTCAATAACTGGGTAGATTCATGTTAGCAGTAGATGTGTTTAGTGGCAATTATATGCTAAAATACTTGTTTCTATCACGGTTTCAGTTTGTCTCATTGGGTAGGATGGTTAGCTCGATTTGTGTTGTCAGAGGGATCGTCTAGGGTAAGGTATTAACTTACGACTAACAACCCTTAGGCTAAATTGAATTCTTCCGTCTCGAGAACTGGATAGTCATCCTTTGTGCGCCGACGAACTCTTACCCAATGGGTAAATTGATCATGGCCGGAATACTGGTTGCAATCTGTGATAGAGGTGGTGGTGAACGATGGAGATCGGGTCGCCGGTGTTTGATTGATTCTATCAAGTCAGATCCATTATTGACCTAAGTATTACAGAAATTAATTATGATTGGTATTTTGATGCCCTGAGTCGGTCAATGTTCGAATGTTGTTGTTTGTGTATTTTTTACCTTCACTCATGGATTTTATGCATCCCTTGGGCGCCGATGGACTACTCGCTGAGGGTCATGGGTCAGGGATATGGTCGAAGGCTTGTGAAGGTATTGGAAATCGATGATTATTGATTCACAGTGATTAATTACTATTTTTGACAGACCAGTCAAGCTCAAATATTATTTGATAAGACACCGTGCATGATTTGGGGTGATAAATGTATTTTAATTAAACTGTATTTAATTAAGTTTTCTTTACTTTTCGCTTTATGACCGAATTGGTGTTAGGGGTGATACCCTGTAATCTAATTTGTTCTAAGGGCTAGCACTAGGCAGTGATAACCGAGATTGTCTCTTCCAGTTGTAGGGATACGTGCTTAAAGCGCGTACCTTGCTCTGTTAATTCCCATGACATCAGTGGTAGGAATGGGATGTTTCTTGTTCTATGTTTGTGACGGACGGGCAATAGGGTTGCAAACTCTATGCGCCTTCAGTGCTAACTTGGTGCGAGGAGTACCTTGTAGGTCGTCACTGTAACACCCTGAATTCCAAAATACAATTGAACTTGAAGTTCCACAGGATCTTTACACTTCTTTCGTACAATTTACAAGGAAATAAAAAACATTTCTTATATCAGAGTTACATTACACTTTTACATTGTCACAGCGGAAGCAATTTTACAGTAATTTACATGAAACAACATTTAAAACAATCTTGCGCAGCATGTATACTTCAATTGTGTCAAGTATCTTTACCCTGCATATAAAACTGTGGGCGCGTCAGTTCAATCAACTGACGAAATATTATACACGGTCATTCTCTCTATACCGGAAACAGTATAACGATTCTCATTACTTAGCAAACCACAAACTTGTCACAATTAAAGCTAAAGGGACTATCTTATTGATGTCGTGTTGTGAATGTGCACTTAGTCCTTCATGCAATTATTTGTATTATATGACACTAATACGTACTTGTTCAGAGTCTATGCAGCCCATACTACATAGGTCCAAGGACAAGCCCTTAATCGTTCTTCATCTTGTAGGGTTCAATCCCTCGCCATGACTTAATCTACTACTGTAACTACGGTAAGTATTCTAGATGTTTTCTGACCTACGAACTCAAGTCTAGGCGTCCCTGGAGGGAATCCCAACGCACTGACACATAACTCATCATGCAGGCATCCTGTGATAATTCATCTCCTCCATAGACATGACACCACCCGCAGTCGTCACACCCGACGAGCATCGCCACCGGGACGGTACTCTGGAGCAGTATTTACGTCCTATCATGACTCATCATGGGACATCCTGTTAATACTCTCACGCCGCCAATCCAATGGCCCTCATACTCAATGATTTTCTCTTACTTTCATTACATCTTCACTATGTATCTGATACTTAGTTTAATTGAATCATGAATAAAATCAACTTAAGAGTGTAGCACTCCTACTATACCGGTCTTATTAATTTAATTCACATGACCCAAACCTTGGTCTTCTCATTTCAAATATCATTTCACAATTCTTTCATTGTCGGTAAAAGGCTTGGCTATACCCTAATTCTCAATTTCAACTCATAATTACAATATCGAGCTTTTCATACTCATAAAATCTTTTCATGATTAATCACAATTCATGTTCCATAAATATAATATTCAACTATTCAAAACTCATCGCAATCAATAATTCAACTTCACGTGCAACTCACACGTAAGAATAAATTTCAATTAATAGTCACCAATAATTTATATATTCCACACATTTATTATTCACAATTCCAAATCTTACTACTAGCACACAGTAGAAGTTCAATTAATCACATCAAACACACTTTCAAAATTCCACATTATTAATTTTTCATCTTTATAACACCAAAAATTTCATTTATTTTTCTTTTATTTAAAAGGGACAATTTAATTTCAAAAGAAGTCCTTTCTTGCAAAAACCACAATTTCTTAGTCACACTTTATCAAAAGTTGTATAAATATTTCTTATAAAGTTCTAATATTTTTTCAGTAATTAAAACATAAATTTTCCTATTTTTATTCCATTTTTAAAACTCAATTTAATACAAAAATATCAAAAAATTTTTTTTTTCTAAACTCAAACCCCCACCCAGATTCGAACCCACAACCAACGGCGAAACAGACAGCGCACAAGACCAACGCGTCGAAGCAGTTAACTGATATAACTAGGGTTTAAAATCCCTAAATATCGAGTTCGGCTAGTTGGGTTTTTAACAAAAAAATAAAAACAGTGCCACGGTATCGAACTCGAGACCTCCGAACACTGTAGCGACCCAAAGCTTTGCCGACCAGTTGGTCTAAGTAGACATATCAATTAGAAAGTATTTAAAATAGGTTTTGATCTTATTCTCTGTTCAAAACTATACTTCAAAATTTCTCAAAATGAATTTGTCTCTTTTTCTCCTCTTTTGAAAACAAAAATGTCCAGAATAAAACTACATTTAATTCAAAAATAACCAGTATTTTTAAAAGTGTTTTCTAACTCTTTAAAACATGTATTTTAGCCTAATTTTGTATTTTTTAAGCACTATTTCGACATTTGAAAACTAATACATACTTGTTCATAAATAAAGATGGTTTCCCACACAAAAATCACTACAACGATGTTTTCTTACTCCTTGACAAATATGAAATTTTTTTTTTAGAACACAATCATTTTTATAATTGAGCAAAACTTCCATTTTATTAATTAATCTACACATGATGCATTCAATCATTTGTTTGCAAAAATACATTCTTTTCATTTATTTTCATACTCATATGGCACATATAGCAATAAAAATTCTACTACAATCATTAACAATCATTTCTTAACAAATTACCCCATTCATTCATCTCTAACATAACATTCTACTTTAATACTTTAATCAACAAACATGGTTCTAGTCTTTTTACTAGTTAATCCACATAGTTTGCATTTAGAACCTATTTAGCATACTAACATTAGAAACAACAAGAACATTCACTTTTACTCATAATTAATAAATCTAGTAATCAAACAGCACACATTTGCTAATTTATCAATTCTCTTCTAATTAGGCAAGCATGCATTTTATTTCAACTAGTAGCTTATAATAACAATTCAAATTCATCCCTGGCATGATTTCTACTTTAGAAGTCATGAGAAACACCCACCTCTTTGAAGAAAAGCCAATAAGAAATCTCCTAGAGTCCCCTAGAATGCGAGAGAGTGCCTTCTCCTCCTAGATTGCGATGCAAAAGCCTCCTTTGCTTACTTCCTTACCAAAACCGAAAGCTCCAAGTGTGGGGATGATGGCCGGCCTCCAATGGGAACACACACTCTCACACTCACACTATATATGTCCTATATAATTTCCTCTTTCAATAGTTGCTTAGTGTAGAATACAAGTAGATAGGGGGGGGGGGGGTATTTATACTAATTTTAGGATAGATTGGTGGGCGAAGATTCATTGGATGGTTATAGGATGAATGGCTAGGATAGGAGGGGAAGTTGTAGCAACCACCCATGCACACACACCCACACTCCCCATCACTCCAAGCATACCCAGCCCCAACTAGTGTGCATTGCACACTACGCGCATGCACGTGCCCCCTGTACCCCCTATTTGAAGTTTGTACACTTTTAATTAATCAAAATATTCACCATTTGAGTCTACATGACAAGTGTGACCATTTAATTGATTAATTAAATTAGTGGGCTTCACAATTAGTGGGCTTAGGCTTTAGAAATAGGCTTTTAAAAAAATAAAGGAAAGGAAAAATAATTGTTCATACTATCAAAAGAAATTTTATATATAAAAATAAATAAATAATATACACATGAAATTTGCACGTGCACAACACGTGAAAATCAATATTTTCATTAAAAATGAAAGTTTAGGTATTACAACACTCCCTCATTAGAATAGTTCCGTCCCCGGAACTATAATTAAAGAGTGAGAAAACAAAAACACAATAAGAAAATACAATCAAACAAAAAGTTCAGGATGATCCTTCATCATCCTCTCCTCAGATTCCCAAGTAGCCTCTTCAACCAGCTGGTTTCTCCAGACTACCTTGACCATTGGTATCATCTTATTCCTCAAGACTTTCTCCCGACGATCAACAATCTCAACTGGAAGCTCAATGTAACTCAGATCTAACTGCAAACCCTCTGGCACTTCGGGCAAATGATGACTTGGATCTGGAATGTAACCTCTCAGCATAGACACATGAAAGACAGTGTGCACCTGAGACAACTCTTCCGGTAACTCAAGCCGGTAAGCATAGCTCTACCAAAGAATAAAATCAAACATACGGGCTTATACGGTCTTATGAACCTCGGGGATAACTTTCCACCCTTGCCGAATCAGATCACGCCTTTGCTGGGCGATACCTTCAGAAAGACAAAGTCACCAACCTCAAACTCAAGGTCCCTCCTCCGGTTGTCTGCATAGCTCTTCTGCCTACTCTGAGCTTCCACCAACCTCTTCCTGATCAGATCAATCTTTTCAGAGGTCTACTACACAGTCTCAGGCCCAAACATCTGATGCTCCCTAACTTCGAACCAACAGACAGGCATCCTGCACTTCTTGCCATACAAAGTTTCGTACGGTGCCATCCCAATAGTAGTCTGAAAATTGTTGTTGGAGGCAAACTCTACCAAAAGTAAATGCCTTTCCCAACTGCCTCCAAAGTCTAGTACACAGCACCGAAGCATGTCCTCAAGAATACGGTTGATTCTCTCGGTTTGCACATCAGTCTAGGGATGAAAAGCAGTGCTGAAATCTATCTTTGTACCCATAGCTGTCTGAAGACTCCTCCAGAAATGCGAAGTAAACCGCGCATCTCGATCAGACACAATGGTCAATGGAACACCATGAAACCTGACGATCTCACCAACATACAGCTCAGCCAACTTGTCCATCGAAGCAGTGAGTTTCATCGCCAAGAAGTGAGCGGATTTGGTTAGTCGATCGATTATGACCCAAATCGCATCATTGCCTTTAGGACTCTCAGGCAAACCCATGATGAAATCCATACTGATGTTATCCCACTTCCATTCCAGAATAGGTAACGGTTGCAATAGTCCTCCGGGTTTCTGATTCTCGGCTTTGACTTGTTGACAAATCTCACACCTCGACACAAATTCAGCCACATCCCGCTTCAAACCTGACAACCAGAAATGCTGTTTAATGTCCTTATACATCTTGGTACTCCCAGGATATACTGACAAAAGAGTAGCATGTGCCTCCTGAAGAATACTTTCATTCAAGTCCGATTGTTCCGGAACACACCGCCTCTCACCATACCACAACACTTCATCCCTGATTTGAAATTCGGGCAACTTGCTAGCACCAACCTGCTCCTTCATCTTCAGAATCTCTGCGTCTTCCTTCTGACTTGCAATAATCCTTTCATTCAGTGTCGGTTGAAGCCTCAACTGAGCTAAAGATGATCCCAAGCCTTGCAGAACAACTTCAATTCTAGCCCGATCCAACTCCTCTACCAGCTGCCTCTGAGTTGTAATCAAACTCGCCAGACTGCTCTTATGGCTAAGTGCATCAGCAACAACATTAGCCTTTCCAGGATAATACTTAATCTTCGGACGAATGTCCTCAAGTACCTCCAGCCATCTCCTTTGCCTCAGGTTCAGATCCTTCTACTGATAGATGTACTTCAAGCTTTTTTGGTCTGTGTACATGTTCAGCTTCTCACCATACACATAATGTCTCCATTGCTTTAAGGCAAAGATAATCGCAGCCAACTCCAGATCATGAGTCGGATAATTCTTCTCATGCGGTCTTAGTTGCCTAGACCCATAAGCGATCACTTTCCCTTCTTGCATTAAGACACAACCAAGCCCACGATATGAAGCATCGCTGTAGACATCATACTCAACACCTGTTCTAGGCAAAGCCAAAATGGGTGCAGTAGTCAGCCTCTCTTTCAACTCCTGAAAACTTGCCTAGCACTGTTCGGTCCACTTGAAGTTCACATTCTTCTGGGTCAGACTAGTGAGCGGCACGGCTATCTTAGCGTAGCCCTGGATAAATCTCCTGTAATATCCAGTTAACCCAAGGAAAATCCTGATTTCCTTCACTGTAGTAGGCCTTGTCCAATCTCTCACTACCTCTATCTTCTGAGGATCAGTTGCCACTCCCTCCTTAGAAAGGATGTGACCTAGGAATGCCACTTCAGATTTCCAGAAATTGCACTTGGACAACTTAGCATACAACTCCTCCTCCTGAAGCTTCCTAAAAACTGCTGCCAGATGCTCCGTGTGCTCCTCTTCCGACTTGGAGTACACGAGAATATCGTCGATAAACACCATGACGAAAGAATCAATGAATGGCCTCAGAACTCTGTTCATCATGTCCATGAAGATTGCAGGTGCATTTGTCACTCCAAACGGCATAACTAAGAATCCGTAATGCCTGTGTCAAGTTCTGAACGCAGTTTTATGCACGTCTTCAGCTTTCACTCGAACTTGATGATATCCTTATCGAAGATCTATTTTGGAGAAAACAGCTGCTCATTGTAGACGATCGAACAAGTCATCAATTCGTGGAATAGGATACTTATTCTGAATAGTGACCTTATTCAACTCTCGGTAATCGATGCACATCCTCATCGAACCATCATTTTTCTTTACCAAAAGCACCGGCGCTCCCCAAGGTGACGCAATCGGTTGAATAAAGCCCTTCTCCAATAGTTCCTTAATATGCCATTTGATCTCATCCTGCTCCACAGGCACCATCCTGTACGGTGCCTTGGAAATAGGTGCATTCCCTGGCTGAATAATGATGCTGAACTCCACATCACGATGCGGGGGTAACCCAGGCAAATCTTCCAAGAACACAGTCGGATAATCCCGAACCACAGCACTCTGCTGCACCTCTGCAGGAATCCCTCTCTTCTGGCTGATAGCAGCAACCAAATCTGAACATCTCCTCTTCCCTTGGAAAGTGACTTCAGGTCCACCTGGAGCCTTCACTGTTACTGTCTTGGTCTTGCACTCGATGTTCGCACTATACACCGACATCCAATCAATGCCAATGATAACATCGACTCCCAAAACATTCAACTCGATCAGATCGATTCCGAAAATTCGATCTCCAATCACGATCTCGCAGTCAGCATAGTACCGATCAGTGGTTAGAGTCTCCCCTGACGGAGTAGCTACTGCTAAAACCTTACCTGGATATATCTTCGGTTCGACTCCCAGAACTTTAGCAAATTTAGGTGATACAAAAGTATGAGAGGATCCAGTATCGAACAAAACAATAGTTTTCTTTCCATTTAAAATAAGTTCTCCTGTTACATAACATACACTCGTCATATAACAGTTCACTAATTAACGAGAAAAAGAGACAACAGAAAACATTCCTAAACCTCCTCCCTCGTACCAGTTATGACGTGATCCACCTCATCAGCATTAGCTTTAGTCAAGGCAAATACTCGCCCCTGCTGGTACGGCTTCTTCCCGGCCTGCTGAGTTGGTCCATTACGGACGACATCCTACAGTTTGGGGCAATGAGACTTGTAGTGGCCTGTCTCTCCACAGTTGAAACAAGTCACTGGAGGTCTCGCCCAAGTATTCCCGGGTATTCCTGCCACTTGAACAGCGTTCACACCCGTAGGCTTGAACCTTTGAGCCGGTGGCTGTCCCCTGACATTGTTAGCAACTGCGGGCCTCTTCCCTGCATTCCAGTTGTTCCTCCGATTCTGAACAGTGTGGAACTACTCCATGTCCACCTCTGTGGCTGTCGCTCGTTTGACCAGCTTGTTAAACCTCCTGATACCGAAAGGTATTATCCTGGATCTGAAACTTGGCCTCAAACCATTCTCGAACTTACGAGCCTTCTTCGCCTCATCCATCACCAATTTGGGAGCATACCTTGAGAGCTGAGTGAATCTGGTCTCATACTCCCTAACCGACATGCCGCCCTGCTGCAGCGACAGAAACTCCATGGCCTTCTTCTCCTAGACGTCTGAGGGAAAATAATGACTGCAGAATTCCTCCAAGAATTCCTCCCAGCCAAGAACCAAGTCTTCCATTGTCCGCTTCATCGACTGCCACCACACAGCTACATCCTTCTCGAATTGCAGAGTCACCAACTTCACCTTGCTACCCTCTGGAGTCTCCAAGACTTTGAAGATAGTCTCTACCTGCCAGATCCAATTGTCAGCAGTGTCAGGGCCTGACTTCCCCTCAAACACTGGTGGTTTCATCCGTTTAAATGATTCCACAAGTTTGATTGCTTTGGGTACTGGATTCGCAGGCACCCTTCCCTGATTCTGATTCATGGCAACGGCATTGAGTGTTTGATAGACCTTCGCTAGCTCCGTTCCCAAGTCTAGACCTTCACCATTTCGAGCTCGTCTTCCAGCCATATTCTGATGCAAAAGACCCATTAAATTCAAAGTATAAACATGAACTTTTAAGTCAACTTTTCATTTCATTAAATTTCAAACTTTATACATTCGAATTCAAAACATTTCTGATATCAAAATGAAAGCAGTAGATGATACAACGGTCTAACTCCTACGGTTCCTCTTGGCTTCACGAAGCTCTCCCCGTAGTTCCTCCACTTCCTCCTTTAGTACATCGGTCATATTTTTCCTCTTCTCGAGTTCCCAAACCCGATGACTGAGAACTGCAAAATCATTCTTGCGATTCGCCAATTGAGCCTCTAGTAGTCCAACTCTCTCTCGTAGAGTCTACCTATCTCTGAAGAGACACAATGAGATTACCCGGAACTGGTTCCTCTTCGTCAGAAGAATCATCAGATGAATCCGGAGGTGGAGTGATCTCTCGGGACTCAGGCCATTCCTCTTCCACTTCTTCGGGATCTTCCTCGCTGAATCTGCTTACCCGGGGTAGTAATCTTCCTCAATAATCTGCCAGTTGTCATCTCCAGCTGGGTCGAAGTGGTCTGCCGTCTTAAAGATAGAGAGGAAGAAGCATAAATCATAGAGCAACACAAATGTAAGTGACTTACATTTAATTACTAGACTCAACACACACTCTAATGTCCACTTCTAGGGTGTCGTTTCCTTATAAATTTGTACTACTTAGAAGCATGCTCTGATACCACTCTGTAACACCCCGAATTCTAAAATACAACTGAATTCGAAGTTCCACAGGATCTTTACACTTCTTTCGTACAATTTACAAGGAAATAAAAAACATTTCTTATATCAGAGTTACATTACACTTTTACATTGTCACA
Source organism: Hemerocallis citrina (assembly GCA_017893485.1). Lineage (NCBI taxonomy): Eukaryota > Viridiplantae > Streptophyta > Magnoliopsida > Asparagales > Asphodelaceae > Hemerocallis > Hemerocallis citrina. The sequence continues at coordinate 75,911,240 of CM030359.1, forward strand.
GCAGAAGAAATTTTACAATAATTTACATGAAACAACATTTAAAACTATCTTGCGCAGCATGTATACTTCAATTGTGTCAAGCATCTTTACCTTGCATATAAAACTGTGGGCGCGTCAGTTCATTCAACTGACGAAATATTATACACGGCCATCATCTCTATGCCGGAAATAGTATAACGATTCTCATTACTTAACAAACCACAAACTTGTCACAATCAAAGCTAAAGGGACTATCCTATTGATATCGTGTTGTGAATGTGCACTTAGTCCTTAATGCAATTATTTGTATTATGTGACACTAATGCGCACTTGTTCAGAGTCTATGCAGCCCATACTACATAGGTCCGAGGGCAAGCCCTTAATCGTTCTTCATCTTGTAGGGTTCAATCCCTCGCCATGACTTAATCTACTACTGTAACTTTGGTAAGTATCCTAGATATTTTCTGACCTACAAACTCATGTCTAGGCGCCCTGGGGAGAATCCCAACGCACTGACACATGACTTATCATGCAGGCATCCTGTGGTAATTCATCTCCTACCATAGACATGACAACACTCGCAGTCGTCAAACACCCCACGAGCGACGCCACTGGGACGGTACTCTGGAGCAGTATCCACGCCCTATCATGACTCATTATGGGACATCCTGTGAATACTCTCACGCCGCCAATCCAATGGCCCTCATACTCAATGTTTTTCTCTTACTTTCATCACATCTTCACTATGTATCTAATCCTTAGTTTAATTGAATCATGAATAAAATCAACTCTTAGAGTGTAGCACGCCCACTATACTGGTCTTATTCATTTAATTCACATGACCCAAACCTTGGTCTTCTCATTTCAAATATCATTTCACAATTCTTTAATTGCCGGTATAAGGCTTGGCTATACCCTAATTCTCAATTTCAACTCATAATTACAATATCGAGCTTTTCATACTCATAAGATCTTTTCATGATTAATCACAATTCATGTTCCATAAACATAATATTCATGTATTCACAACTCATCACAATCAATAATTCAACTTCACGTGCAACTCATGCGTAAGTAAATTTCAATTAATAGTCACCAATAATTTATGTATTCCACACATCTATTATTCATAATTCCAAATCTTACTACTAGCACACAGTAGAAGTTCAATTAATCACATCAAGCACACTTTCAAAATTCCTCATTATTAATTTTTCATCTTTATAACACCAAAAATTTCATTTATTTTTCTTTTATTTAAAATGGAAAATTTAATTTTAAAAGAAGTCCTTTCTTGCAAAAACCCCAATTTCTTAGTCACACTTTATCAAAAGTTGTATAAATATTTCTTATAAAGTTCTAATAATTTTTCAGTAATTAAAACATAATTTTTTCAATTTTTATTCCATTTTTAAAACTCGATTTAATCCAAAAATATCAAAAAAATATTTTTTTTTCTAAACTCAAACCCCCACCCAGATTCAAACCCACAACCAACGGCGAAACAGACAGTGCACAAGACCAACGCACCGAAGCAGTCAACCGATATAACTAGGGTTTAAAATCCCTAAATATCGAGTTTGGCTAGTTGGGTTTTTAACAAAAAAATAAAAACAGAACCGCAGTATCGAATCCGAGACCTCCGAACACTGTAGCTACCCAAAGCTTTGCCGACCAGTTGGTCTAAGTAGACATATCGATTAGAAAGTATTTAAAATAGGTTTTGATATTCTCTGTTCAAAACTATACTTCAAAATTTCTCAAAACGAATTTGTCTCTTTTTCTCCTCTTTTGAAAACAAAAATGTCCAGAATAAAACTATATTTAATTCAACAATAACTAGTATTTTTAAAAGTATTTTCTAACTCTTTAAAATATGTATTTTAGCCTAAATTTGTTTTTTTTAAAGCACTATTTCGACATTTGAAAACTATTACATACTTGTTCCTAAATAAAGATGGTTTCCCACACAAAAATCACTACAACGATGTTTTCTTACTCCTTGACAGCTATGATATATTTTTTTTTAGAACACAAAATCAATTTTATAATTGAGTAAAACTTTCATTTTATTAATTAATCTACACATGATGCATTCAATCACTTGTTTGCAAAAATACATTCTTTTCATTTATTTTCATACTCATATGGCACATATAGCAATGGAAATTCTACTCATTAACAAACATTTCTTAACAAATTACCCCATTCATTCATCTCTAACATAACATTCTACTTTAATACTTTAATCAACAAACATGGTTCTAGTATTTTTACTAGTTAATCCACATAGTTTGCATTTAGAACATATTTAGCATACTAACATTGGAAACAATGAGAACATTCACTTTTACTCATAATTAATAAATCTAGTAATCAAATAACAAACATTTGTTAATTTATCAATTCTCTTCTAATTAGGCAAGCATGCATTTCATTTCAACTAGTAGCTTATAATAACAATTCAATTTCATCCCTAGCATGATTTCTACTTTAGAAGTCATGAGAAACACCCACTTTTTTGAAGAAAAGCCAATAAGAAATGTCCTAGAGTCCCCTAGAATGTGAGAGAGTGTCTTCTCCTCCTAGATTGCAGTGCAAAAGCCTCCTCTCCTTGCTTCCTTGCCAAAACCGAAAGCTCCAAGTGTGGGGATGATGGCCGGCCTCTAATGGGAACACACACTATATATCTCCTATATAATTTCCTCTTTCAATAGTTGCTTAGTTAGAATACAAGTAGATAGGGGGGGGGGGGTATTTATACTAATTTTATGATAAATTGGAGGGCTAAGATTCATTGGATGCTTATAGGATGAATGTCTAGAATAGGAGGGGAAGTTGTAGCAACCACCCATTCACAAAGTAACCACCCATGCACACACACCCACACTCCCCATCACTGCAAGCATACCTGGCCCCAACTAATGTGCGTTGCACACTACGTGCATGCACGTGCCCCCTAGTACCTCCTATTTGAAGTTTTAACACTTTTAATTAATGAAAATGTTCACCATTTGAGTCTACATGACAAGTGTGACCATTTAATTGATTAATTAAATTTGTGGGCTTCACAATTAGTGGGCTTAGGCTTTAGAAATTCTTTTAGAAAAATAAAGAAATGGAAAAATAATTGTTAATACTATCAAAAGAAATTTTATATATAAAAATAAATAAATAATATGCACATGAAATTTGCACGTGCACAACACGTGAAAATCAATATTTTCATTAAAAATGAAAGTTTAGGGTATTACAGTCATGGCTTTTGGTGAGATGATCACTACTACTTATTCGCTGTAATGGGACGGGATCCGAACTGTTTGCCTTACCAGCCACATTATGACGGGAATAGGATGAGTACAATAGTAGAATGCAATGGATGACGAGAATTCGAAATCCTGAAACTGGAGAAGACGGCTTGATTTGGAGCGTATGTAGTATGGGAAGCATGTGTGTCCAAAGTCTTACTGACATTAGACTAAGTGCATCTATTTCCTGTACATTGTATACTGTGCATCAGACTTTAGGCCATGACATGCATTGACACTAGAAAATTAGGATGCACGTTTTTGTTTCCATCAAAGGCTAGTTGTGATTGCTAGTTGGAGGTCATTGTTTTCTAATTAGCATTGCGTCGGTATATGTACTGATATGTCAATTCAATTAGTTGCTCGGAGCTGGATCACGAAAGAAGGAAGACTCAGGACCAGCGGAGCATCCAAGAGGATTATCAAGAGTACCTTCCACCCATAGAGCAGGTGCATGAATATTAAAGTAAGCGCAGCAGAAGGTTCGAGCTACAAGGTGCATCTCAGGGAAGCAGACTGACCACTCAGTGGAGTTCCAGTAGAAGATCAGTTGAGTACCGTTCCAAAGGATAGGCGATGGAAGATACTTAGGAGTATTTGTAATAATTAAATGTAATTGTTTCCTTGTTTAATAACAAGATAATAATTGTAATTAATGATCTAATGATTTCTTTTGGCAATAAAAAGTTTTTAAATTTCTGTGTTATTACTGTGTTGAGAAGCATTTGAAGGAAAAGATTCTGGTTTGTGTCACGGATTTCTGTTAGTGGGATCTAGGGCTCTACAGAAGTATCAGAGCTGACTTCAAATTACCGTCTAGCACAAGAGAAAATTAGACTTGAATGCCAGATAAGTTGAGTTTAGTTTGGCAGATAGGATGATCGTAAATAATATGGTAGCGCTTTTCAACTTATGATTATGATCTTCCCTAATTCTGAACCAGTCACAGTGTATTTTGTTTTTACTAACAAGCTTGGTGCAGCCGTGTTCAATGAAGGCAAATCTATAACCGGACATCAATGGAGGCAAACTTGCAACTGGATATCAGAAGGCAAGTTTGCAACCGAATGTCCAGAACGCAAATTTGCAACCGGATTGCAAAAAAGCCAATGTGTAACCTGATGTGCAGGTAACAAGTTTGCAGTTGAGCAAAAAATGGGGTGAGTTGCAGCACAGGAGTTGAGGAGGAACAATAAAACCGCACCGACGACTCAATATCGAGACTTGAATTTGTGACGTTCCAAGGAAGGCAGTGGTAGAAACTAGCGAAAACCAGACGCCATCACCAAAAATTAATCAATCCTAGCTCGAGGAAGGACCTGTTGAAAACCAACTCAATCATTTTCCAGAAGAGACAATTCGTTACTTCGACCTTTTCTAAGGAGGGAGTGGTCACCAACCAGCAAAGGTTTCAACCATGGCAGGAATCGGCATCACTAGTGGACAAGAACAAAGCAAAAGAATGCAACTATTGTCTACTCTAGAGCAGAAATATGAGGATGTCCGCTTCAAATTAATGATGGATCTGTCCAGAAGGCTGGAGAGCAACGTCTCTACATGGAAGAAGGCCAGTTTTTCGAGAATATCACTCGAGAAACTGAAGATGGTTCAAGAAAAAATCCCATAAACCATTGGTCATTGTGTTCTGTTTTCCTTTCCACTAGCATCGTTCTGAGGACAGAACAATTCTAAGGAGGGAGTAATGTAACACCTCGCAAAATAGTATATAGCTATTTTGAATTGTAATCCATGCATGTCCAAAAACTGCACGCAATTACATATTTTTCTAATAATTATTAGTTTTAATTGGGAAATTTCAGATATATTAGTTATTCTAAATCCGATGAGATGTACTCGGGATATCTTTTCAATTAAACTGTGGATTTGCCCCGAATTTTTTGACAAAACAATCTTCGAGAAAATATTAAATTTTATAAATATATATTTTTATAAATGCAATTATCTTATTTTTTAAAAGTATATAGACAGATATCTATATATATATTTGATTGGGTCGTATTGGATCGTTTATGATATACGATCTGTTGCTTTGAATGTGAATACGACCGTGTATATTTTATACCTAAAATATTATAATATATTTTGCTATGAATATCAAAATATTAATTGAATTGTAATTAACCGTAAATCGTTTAATTAGGGTTAGGCTTTGCTTAACCTAGAGTAAGGATTCCTTGACCTAACCTAGGGTTAGGAACCCTACTTTAGGTTGTGTGCTTGATCTTGATTGATGAGATCCAATGGCTACCATTAGCCATGAAGGATTTCTTCATGAGATTACAAGGAACTTCTTGAATGTTCAAGCACATATGTGGTGGCATCCATCCTCACCATCCACTCCATTTGCCCACCCAAACTCCATCCTAACCCTACACCTCTTCACCCCCACCCCCACCTTCAATTTTTGGGATTTAAACCCCCCCCCCCACTCTTCCATTTCACTTTTATTCCAACTCCAACTTCCATTCATTCCTCCTTCATCTTTTGCTTCTTCATTGATAAAAAAAACAAAAGAAAAAAAAAACAAAGAGAGAGTAAGAAGAAAGAAAGAAAGTTAGAGTGTGAGAAGAGAGAGCTTGATTTGTTTTGTAGATATCAAGGAACTAGAGGAGGAGAAGGCATGGCAAAGAAGAAGGGCTAGAAGCACAAGCAATAATTTCGATTTCTTCATCTAGTGGGTGTTCTCAACTCTAAATTAGTTTTGTTCTTGTATATGAATTGGTATGTAGGAATAGAGGAAGGTAACATGGATATCATGCTTGAGTGTTGATATGTTGTGTGCAGAAGAATTTGATTGAGCTTGTATGTTAATACAATTTCTATATCATGTTTCCTTGTTGAAAACATAAGTGATGTTGTGACTTAGGAATTCCTACCATGCAAATGACTTAGAATCTGATCATGAATTTTTTTTGGCATGTTCTAGGATGGGTTTAGTGCAGCCTCTAATTTTTTCATATTTGTAACGCCCCGATTTTCATATACTGGAAAACCGTGACATAAGCCAGAATCATACATTCAATTAACCACAATACACAAAAAAACAGGAAAATTTAAAACTTTTTACTTAATATAATATTACAAGCCGAGTGTTTCCATTGTTCAACATATTACATCAGAGTATACAAGAATGAAACAATAAACATCGGGTTCTTCACTTGGAAGCTATGCCTTGACTAGAGTTCTCCCGAGCTGGTGATCTTGTATCCATAACCTATTACAGTGGGGACGTCAGTACATATACTGACGCTTAAAGGTTGATGACTAGCAGCGAATCTATAAAACAAACATATCAAGCATGGTAAATGTATCAGTGTAGTTTAAGTGTTCGTGAGTGAAATGCCTTAAAACCTAATGCAATGTCAACTAAGCTAGGATGCTCTTATTCTAATGCAAGCGAGAATCTAAAGTAGTATGCATCCCATAACTACATACGTCCATATCAAGCCGTTCTCCATATTTAGGGATTTGAACTCGCGTTATGAATTTCTACTTTTGTACACAACCTGTTCCTAACAAATACAACGTGACTGATGAGGTTGCAGACGTGGTCAAGTCCCAACAATGCAGTATGCTCATGGTGTCTATGTTTGCCACTACTACCCGGCGCACCGGACCTTACTCAAAAACCGGACAAACCCTCGGAGTTACTGCAACACAGGTTAGCTCGAAGCATCCCCTGCGGCCCCCTAACTCATAGACCATAGTCTATGGCTTGTTCGCTTCCCCGGCATAGAACATGATGGAGTTCCGGGTGTCCATCCCCTAGCTCTGCCGCCCTTATCATGGTACTTCAGGAATTAACAGTGTGAGATACGCAACCCGTGCTCCCAACTTGTGTGAAGGCACCGTACGTATCCCTTTGACGGGAAGGTACAACCCAATAACACTACCTAGTGTCGGCCTATAGAACGAGTTGGGTCATAAGGTATTACCCCTAATAGCAACTCCTCTCTTTTGGCAAAAGTGGTTAAGTAAAGCTCTTTATAAGTTACTACCATAATGATGTCACTAATCCAAAGCCATCTTACAGGATTTCAACTTAGATTATCATGGTCCAACTCATGGTCCATTGATCCAAGACATTAGTGATGGGATCTCCCTCACTCATCACTACTCCTAACTCGGATCTTATCAACACTCTCGGCCCACGATCAACCCACACCGGTTAAGATCCGTCGGCGCCCGAGGTGAGATTTATCCATAGTCTCCAAGGTGGTAAGATCCGGGTCTTGATGGTCGATGACCCCCAGGGTAATTAGAAGACCCTAGACTAGCTTTTTTTCAAGCTAACAATTATTATTGACTTTCCCAATCCTTATTACCCATGAAGATGAAGAATGTTTACATGATATGGTCCAATTAGAACTTCATACAACTAGAATCCATTGATTCTTCTTCCCAAATTGAACTAGAACTACATGCAACTAGATTCTGTTGGATCCTGCAGGCGAGACAACAAACACTAGAGGGGGGGTGAATAGTGTTAATAAAAAACTGCGGAAATTTTCTTCGGTGCAGTCGACTTGGTTGTGAACCAGTCGACTGATATGACCAAATTAAGCAAATACAACAACTCTGTGCAGTCGACTTGTAGATGAGACAGGCGACTGAAGACACAATGAAAGTACAACTTATACGAGACTGACCAGTCGACTGATAGTGCAAGGAGTCGACTGTCCAGACAACTTTAACAGAACTTAAGTAAACAAAAAGTAAATGCAAGATCAAGACAATCAATCACAGAGTACACAAGATATATCCTGGTTCGGTCCTCCCGACCTACATCCAGTCCCCAAGCAACCCACTTGAGATTTCCACTATTTTGAAAAAGGTTTACAAGAATACCCTACGGCGTTAAGACAACAACCTTGTCTAACCCGTAGTCCTTTCTCTCAACCAGAGAAAGCAGACCCACTCTACTACCAAGAGTGAAACAAACCGACTCTACAACCTAGAGTCTAAACCACTCTCCAACTGAGAGCAAAAAGAAACAAGAAAAACTTTACAGTCAACCTATAGCCTTGTTGGTGTATTGTGTTGTTGCACGTGGCTAAAAACAAGGTTGACTTCTATACCCAGTCCAGAACGAAATTGTTGTTATACTGGACTGAGTGTAGAGAACCACAGATTTTGAACTTGAAAGCTTTTTCTTCCTTTTCACTTAAAATTTCTCAAAGAATGCTCGGATCTTAGAAAAGTGTGTTGTAAGGTCTTTTCAGTGAGATCTGAACTCTATTTATAGAGTTAGATCTCCTGGACGTTGGGAGACAGTTATTCCAACTGTCAACCAACGGATCTTAAAGCTTTTGATTTTGAAAATTCGATTTTGAAAACAGAAAACGGTCAAAAGCACTCGAACAGTCGACTGGGTTGCCATATGAGTCGACTGGTCAGAGTTTGAATAAATTTAAACAGCTTTTGTACTTGTCAGTCGACTGCCAGAGGTATCAGTCTACTGGTACTCAACAGTTAAATTATATCATACTGTTTTGACTCTTTTGTTGTTTTTGAAAAACACACATTTATGAAATAGTGAGTGTATGTGTGTGTGACAAGGCTTTACAATCAGACTAAGACTCAACAAAAATACAATGTTTACAAGACACAATAATTTGACACATTTGAGCTTGAAGTCTTGAGTCCTGAGTCTTGATTTGAGTCTTTGAGTCTTGTCTTGAGTCTTGAGTCTTTGAGTGAAGCTTTGGTCATTGTCTCTTATTTGGAGCTTTTGTGCTTGATCATTTGTTCAGCTGAAATAGTCTTTTGTATGTACAACCTGCAATTTTAGCTGTATAGCATAGACACATGTTGCAGTGTGTTGTGATCATCGAAATCAAGAATCAACATTCTCCCCCTTTTTGATGATGACAACACAATAGCTGATAATAACAGATAATATACAAGCATAGTAATGATATGCTCCCCCTATTTAAAACACATCATGCATATGAAAAAAAATGTACCATAAAGTATGTATCAGTCGACTTAACAATAGATCAGGCGACTGAACAGACAAAAACATATATAGTGGAATCATAATCACAGATGCAGTATCATAAGAATCACAGATGCAGCAGTCGACTGATATGCTTGTAGCCAGTCGACTGACCAGAGAAATTTTTCAATACACAGAAATCAAACACAGTGGAATAATTAAGAGGATATCTCTCCCCCTTTGTCATCAACGAAAAACACAAAATAAATAGTCTTTTGTAGTAAAAAACATAGAAATAAACTAAGAAATGTGTTCATACATAAAGAAGTTCATTAAGACAAAATAAAATAGAAAATTACAAAATAGCGAAAAATAAAAGTCTTCAATTGTCCTCGTCTGAATCTTCATCAGTAGCATGAGAAGGAGGTGGAAATTGGGAAGTGAAAAGATCGGTGAGATGATCAATTTTGGAATCAAGGGTGTGAATCTGAGAATCAACAATCTGTGAATGTTTCATAAGGTAGTTGACACATTCATAGAGAGTAGCTGGATCCTCATATTTAACTTGAGGAAGGGATGAACTAGAAGAGGCAGAGGGTCTAGAAGGTCTAGAGGTAGAAGCCAAAGGAACTTGAGAGAGTGGAGGAGACCTAGGGGTTGTTCTAGGAGGAGGATCAAGAAGCTTCATACGTGCTAAACTAGCACGATCGAAGCAGTCATAGTGCTTAACGACATTGGTCTCGGAGTCGAGATCAATATCATAAGCTGTAAAGACCCTGGTTAGGAGACCTCCAAAGGGTAGGAAATGAGTATGATGCTGTTGAAGTTTAGAAAAGATGACACGACCCCAATTAATAGCTATTTTACCAAAGATGGCATAAACAGCTTGTTGCAATTCTAGTGAATACTGATCATAACTTCCTCTTTTAGGAAGAATGTTATAAGCTAATATTCGTGCAACTAGTTTTGCAACGGGAGTAATATTTTTGCTTGTCATTGGGGGTCCTTGATTAGGCAAGTATATTTTGGACACAATAGAGGAATCATCTTGAATTATTTCTCCTAAATCAAATCCCTCGTCATCAATACCCAAAATAAGATTGATTCTCTCAGATGTGAGTTTGATCTTTGTATTTTTGACTGAGGAATAAATAATAACTTCTCCATCCTCTTTTTGAACAACTTTCATGTTTGTATAAAAGAGATAGATAAGTTGAGGATAGTAGTTAGGTTGATTGACTAAGGAAAGAAACTCATATAGACTACAGTTTTGAAAGATAGGAACAAGATTGAACCGATCTAAGTCATTGAAATTAACAAATCGTCCTAGAAAAATCACCATGGTACAAATAAGATACCATCGTTCCAAAAGATCAGGACTTCTAAGAAATTGAGAGTAATCTATGGATGAAGAACTAGCATCACCATGAGATCTCTTAGATCTTTTAGGTGCCATTAAGAGAAATGCAAGAGATGAGATTGTACCAACAGGGAAGACAGCAAGATGAGAGATGAGGATTAGCGGCTGCAGAAAATGCGGCAGTCAACTCTTCGGAATTGATCTTCTTCTCTCCTTAGGATTTGAGATTTGGGGATAAAAGTAAAAAATGGAAGATGAAGGCTGTGAAGAAGGGGGCGGTGAAAAAGGGGTTTTTAACCGAGAATAGAGGGCTGAGATTGAGAGAATAGAGATCGACGGCTGAGATACGGGTGAAAAGTGAAGAGATTTTTATCTTAAAAGCTGCGATGAATCGTTGCTGAAGACATTTGAACTCGCAACAGTCGACTGGTAAGGTATATCAGTCGACTTAGTCGAGACAAGACTAAATATTTTTGTCTGCTTATCAGCCGACTGGTATAAGGACCAGGCGTCTGGTCAGAGAACAAAATAGGTATGTTTTAAAATACAGTACAGTCGACTTATTGAAAACACAGTCGACTTAACAGAAACAATTTTCAACAAATATCAATAAAATCACATATTCCTAGTTCTCTTCTTAAGTTAATGAAAGTATCTTCTTTAAGGGGTTTGGTAAATATATCTGCTACTTGTTTATCAGTAGAGATAAAGTCTAAAAATATATCTCCTTTTAAAACATGATCACGTAGAAAATGATGTCGAATATCAATGTGTTTCGTACGTGAATGTTGAATCAGATTTTTAGATAGATTAATTGCACTGGTATTATCACGCATAATTGAAGGTTTTTCAAATGAAATACCATAATCTAATAAAGTTTGTTTCATCCACAAGATTTGTGCACATGCCAAACTTGCAGCGATATACTCAGCTTCTGTGGTTGATAGGGATACGGAATTTTGCTTTTTACTGCACCAAGAGACTAGGGAATGTCCCAAAAAGTGACATGTACCACTAGTGCTCTTGCGATCAGTTTTGCTTCCAGCAAAATCAGCATCGCTATATGACAGAAGTTGAAAATTATCGGTGCGTGGATAAAATAAACCATATTCAGACGTGCCTTTAATGTATCTTAAAATTCGTTTCACAGCTTTTAAATGAGACTCTTTAGGACTAGATTGATATCTAGCACATAAACATACGCTGAACATAATATCGGGTCTACTTGCAGTAATGTATAAGAGTGAACCAATCATACCTCGATAGAGTTTTTGATCAACACTCTTACCTAATATATCTTTGTCAAGAGTAGTAGTAGTAGCCATAGGTGTGGATTTACTACTAGTACTATCCATGTTAAAACGTTTGAGTAATTCCTTTGCATATTTTCCTTGATTAATAAATATGCCATTTGAGGACTGTTTAATTTGAAGTCCAAGGAAATAATTGAGTTCACCCATGTGACTCATCTCAAATTCATTTTTCTTGGTATTAGCAAACTCTTGACATAGATTATTATTAGTAGAACCAAAAATTATATCATCAACATATATTTGTATGATTAAGATATCATTCTTAACTCTTTTGATAAACAATGTAGTGTCTACTTTACCTATTTCAAATCCTGTTTCTAAAAGAAAAGTTTTCAGACGATCATACCAAGCATGAGGTGCTTGTTTAAGACCGTATAAAGCCCTTTTCAATTTATAAACATGATCTGGAAATTGTTCATGTTCAAAACCTGGTGGTTGTTTAACATAAACATTTTCTTTAATAAACCCATTAAGGAAAGCACTTTTAACATCCATTTGATATAGTATAAAATTCATGAAACAAGCAAAAGATAATAAAATACGAATAGATTCTAGTCTAGCAACAGGAGCATATGTTTCATCAAAATCTATACCTTCTTCTTGATTATACCCTTGAGCAACTAATCTAGTCTTGTTCCTAACAACTTGTCCTGATTCATCTAACTTATTTTTAAATACCCATTTGGTACCAATAATAGTCTGATCAGGAGGTCGTGGAACTAAATCCCATACATCATTCTTTATAAATTGGTTTAGTTCATCTTGCATGGCATTCATCCAATAATCATTCTCACAAGCTTCTTGTATATTTTTCGGTTCAAAATCCGACAAGAATGCTGTATGAGAAATCATATTAACATGTGAACGTGTCTGAATACCATGGGAGATGTCACCAATTATTAAGTCATGAGGATGATCTTTAACTTCAACAAATTATTTTGGTAAAGATGAAGATATCACAATAGGATCAGTCGACTTGACAGGTTCTTCTGTCGACTGCTTTACATCAGTCGACTGGAAGTCCTTATCAGTCGACTTATCAGACAGATTAGTTTGTTCTAAAGATTTAATCACATTATTTAAAGGTGATGAATCAGTTTCATCATCTTTATTTAAAGTTGATGAAGGCAGAGATTCATCGAATGTAACATGCATTGATTCTTCAATAGTCATTGTAGACTTATTGAAAATTCTATATGCTTTACTCCTATTTCAGTATCCTAAAAAGATACCTTCATTAGATCTAGGATCAAATTTGTCTAAATTATCTTTTGTGTTTAGAATAAAACACTTAAACCAAATGTCTTAAAGTAAGAGACTTTAGGAATTTTGTTATAAAACAATTCATAACAAGTCTTCTTTAGCTTAGGTCTTATAAGAATTCTATTTAAAACATAACAAGCTGTAGCAACAGCTTCAGCCCAAAAGTGCTTTGGTAAATTGCTTTCAACAAGCATAGTACGTGCGCATTCTTGCAAAGTCCTATTCTTCCTTTCAACCACTCCATTTTGTGGTGAAGCTCTAGGAAATGCTCTAGGAAATGCAAATGAATGTGTTATACCATTCTTGTTGCAAAATTCTGTAAATGTCTCATTCTCAAATTCTCCACCATGATCACTTCTAATAGTGACTATGATTAGAGATTTTTGATTTTGAATACGTTTACAAAAATGTGCAAATTCATCAAAAGCATCATTTTTATGTTTTAAAAAGATTGTCCAAGTGAATCTTGAAAAATTATCTACTAAAACAAATACATATCTACTTTTATTTAAAGAAGCAACTCTAGCAGGGCCAAATAAATCCATATGGATTAATTCGAGCGGCCTACTAGTAGAAATTACTTCTTTTGTTTTAAAAGTGGATTTGATTTGTTTTCCTAGTTGACATGCATCACATAACTTATCCTTTTTAAAGGATAGTTTTGGCAGTCCTTTAACTAGGTTATATTTAGATAATTTTGAGAGATTCTTCATGTTCACATGTACAAATCTTCTATGCCATAGCCAAGATTCATTGTTAGAAGCTATTAAACAAAAATCATTTGAAAATTCAATTGCATTCAAACACAATTCATAAATATTATTTTTACGAAAACCTTGAAAAATAACATTTTGCAGAGTACAGTCATAAATCAAACATGCATCTTTTTCAAAAACTATTTTATACCCTTTATCACATAATTGACTAATGCTTAAAAGATTATGCTTTAAACCACTAACTAATAATACATTTTCTATGGTTGGGTTAGAAATTTTACCGACCATGCCAATTCCTATGACTTTGCCTTTATTGTTATCTCCAAAGGTGACATTTCCTCCATCTATGCTTTGAATGGTGGATAGCAGGTTGACATGTCCTGTCATATATTTTGAACACCCGCTGTCTAGTATCCAGCGTTCTTTCTTGGGTACCTATAAAAAATTCAAGGTAAATATGGTACCCTTTTTATTGGGTCCAAAACATATTAGTTTGGGGGAAACCAAACCCATGAAGAGTTTGATCTTCCTCCATAAGCAGGAATATAATTAATAGAATTACACACATTTGATACATATGAAGTAATATACGCAATTCTATCATTCTGATTTAAGCTGACTGGAACCCATACAAACTTGTTCTGTCCAGTCGACTTAACAGTGTCCTTCAGTCGACTGCTAGTGTGAGACAGTCGACTTGATGATACACTAGGTCGACTTATATGAGGTTTTGATCTCGTTGAATAAGATTCAATTCCTCTGGACAGACGACTGGTATATTGGTTCAGTCGAATTAACCGAACATTAGGCTTGCTTTTATCACTAACATTTACAACCTTAGGCTTTTCAAAAAATTCATACAACTTGTGTGTAACACTAGAAATAGATGCTGATTTATTTCTACTAGTGTTTTTAGCAGGAGATTCTTTTACAGAAGAATTTTTAAAACCAAGACCATATTTTTGACTAGATTTTACTTGATGATGAAGGACATCATTTAAATTCTCTTTGCCTTTGTTAAACTTAGATACGTTCTTTGATATCTCTTCATAGTTCTTTTTGAGAGTTTCAAGATCAGTATCTAAATTTGCAATGCGAGAATTTAAAGATTTCACTTCCTTATCAAGGTTAAGATTTTCTTGAGAAAGTGTTTGATTAACTTTCTCTAGACTCTTAACTCTAATCTTTTCTTTTTTCAATTCTTGAAATATTTCATTAAAGGCATCAAGTAAATCTTCTGATTCATAGTCATTACTTACATGATCTTGTGAAGCCATGAAGCACATGTTTGCCACTTCATTGTTTTCATCCGTTTCTTCTTCGGAAGACGAATCACTATCATCCCATGTAGCTTGATAGGCCTTCTTGTTCTTGGCAAACTTATTCTTTGAATATTTGTCCTTTTTGAAGTTGGATGATTTTCCCTTGTTCTTTGCATTTTCAATGGGACAATCCTTCTTTATGTGTCCTATTTTATTGCACCTGAAACATATAGGAGGGTCATTAGAATCTCTATTTTTAGAATTAAACTTACCCTTCTTTAAGAATTTTTTAAATCTTCGAGTGAACATTGCTATCTCCTCTTCATCTTCTTCCTCATCTTCTGAGTCTCTCATGGCTTTAAAAGCCAATGATTTCTTCTTTGCTTGGTGTGATTCTGTATCCTTCTTTCGATCTTCAAGTTGGACCTCGTATGCCATGAGATTGCCCACAAGATTCTCGAGAGAAAGTTGTGACAAGTCATTTGCTTCCTCTATTGCCGTGGTCTTCTTCTCCCATTCTGGAGTGAGTGCACGTAAGACTTTTCTAACCATCTCTGCTTGAGTGTAAGTCTTTCCAAGTGCCACAAGAGAGTTTGTGATATTAGTAAATCTGGTGATCATCTCGGATACAGTTTCATTGTCCTTCATTCTGAACATCTCAAACCTGTGAACAAGAACAGAAAATTTAGACTCTTTAACTTTATTTGTTCCTTCATGTGTTACCTCGAGTGTATGCCAGATTTGATGTGCAGTTGTAGCATTGGATACACGGTTGAATTCTTCCTTTGTAAGTGCACAAAATAAAGCATTCATTGCTTTGGCATTGTTCATCGTTTGGTTCTTTTGATCATCATTCCATTGTGCATATGGAATAGTAGAAGCAGTGTATTCCGTCTCTGTCATTTGCCATATCTCGTAGTTGATTGATTGGAGGTAGATTCTCATTCGGCACTTCCAATAATTGTAGTTTGTTCCATCGAATAGCGGTGGCCGTTGTGTAGATTGGCCTTCATGGTACTGATTTGTATTTTAAGTAGTTGCCATAGCCTGTAACCTTGCTCTGATACCAAGTATTGGATCCTGTAGGCGAGACAACAAACACTAGAGGGGGGGTGAATAGTGTTAATAAAAAACTGTGGAAATTTTCTTCGGTGCAGTCGACTTGGTTGTGAACTAGTCGACTGATATGACCAAATTAAAGCAAATACAACAAATCTGTGCAGTCGACTTGTAGATGAGACAGGCGACTGAAGACACAATGAAAGTACAACTTATACGAGACTGACCAGTCGACTGATAGTGCAAGGAGTCGACTGTCCAGACAACTTTAACAGAACTTAAGTAAACAAAAAGTAAATGCAAGATCAAAACAACCAATCACAGAGTACACAAGATATATCCTGGTTCGGTCCTCCCGACCTACATCCAGTCCCCAAGCAACCCACTTGAGATTTTCACTATTCTTGAAAAAAGGTTTACAAGAATACCCTACGGCGTTAAGACAACAACCTTGTCTAACCCGTAGTCCTTTCTCTCAACCAGAGAAAGCAGACCCACTCTACTACCAAGAGTGAAACAAACCGACTCTACAGCCTAGAGTCTAAACCACTCTCCAACCGAGAGCAAAAAGAAACAAGAAAAACTTTACAGTCAACCTATGCCCTTGTTGGTGTATTGTGTTGTTGCACGTGGCTAAAAACAAGGTCGACTTCTATACCCAGTCCAGAACGAAATCGTTGTTATACTGGACTGAGTGTAGAGAACCACAGATTTGAACTTGAAAGCTTTTTCTCACTTTTCACTTAAAATTTCTCAAAGAATGCTCGGATCTTAGAAAAGTATGTTGTAAGGTCTTTTCAGTGAGATCTGAACTCTATTTATAAAGTTAGATCTTCTGGACGTTGGGAGACAGTTATTCCAACTTTCAACCAACGGATCTTAAAGCTTTTGATTTTGAAAATTCGATTTTAAAAATAGAAAACGGGCAAAAGCACTCGAACAGTCGACTGGGTTGCCATATGAGTCGACTGGTCAGAGTTTGAATAAATTTAAACAGTTTTGTACTTGTCAGTCGACTGCCAGAGGTATCAGTCGACTGGTACTCAATAGTTAAATTATATCAAACTGTTTTGACTCTTTTGTTGTTTTTGAAAAACACACATTTACGAAATAGTGAGTGTATGTGTGTGTGACAAGGCTTGACAATCAGACTAAGACTCAACAAAAATACAATGTTTACAAGACACAACAATTTGACACATTTGAGCTTGAAGTCTTGAGTCTTGAGTCTTGATTTGAGTCTTTGAGTCTTGTCTTGAGTCTTGAGTCTTTGAGTGAAGCTTTGGCCATTGTCTCTTATTTGGAGCTTTTGTGCTTGATCATTTGTTCAGCTGAAATGGTCTTTTGTATGTACAACCTGCAATTTTAGCTGTATAGCATAGACACATGTTGCAGTGTGTTGTGATCATCAAAATCAAGAATCAACAGATTCTTGTGTTCTTTCTCAAGTTTGAGCTAGAATCACGTAGAAACTAAATGCATGGGTTCTCTTATCAATTGAGCTAGAACTACCATGGTACTAGTTTCATTGGTTTCTTTTTAAAGTCGACTAGAACAAACATGGATCATAGGTTTATTTCAATAGTTAAACTACAACATATAGCTCAACCATGGGTTCTTTTTAATCCTTCACTACAATACTACCATATACAATTCAAGCATGAGTTATTTTAACTAGAATGCTACAATATACCATTCAAGTATGCACGGGCTCTTTTGAATCTAGAACAACTATGCAACTCAGGCATGGGTTCTTTCTAGGAGATTAACTAGAACAACTTCACAACTGAAGCATGGGTTCTTTGTAGGAGATTAACTACAACCACTTCACAACTCAAATATTGGTTCTTTACATAACATTACAACTTACAACATGATCGGTTCTTTACTAAACACTACAACTACAACATGATGGGTTCTTTACTAAACACTACTACTACAACATGATGGCTTCTTTACTCAACACTACAACTACAATATGATGGTTTCTTTTCTAAACACTACAACTACAACATGATGGGTTCTTTACAAAACACTACAACTACAACATGATGGTTTCTTTACTAAACACTACAACATGATGGTTTCTTTACTAAACACTATGACTACAATATGATGGGTTCTTTACTAAATACTCCTACTACAACATGATGGCTTCTTTACTAAACACTACAACTACAATATGATGGTTTCTTTACTAAACACTACAACTACAACATGATGGGTTCTTTACTAAACACTGCTACTTCAACATGATTCTTTTACTACAACTTAAGCATAAATATTTACTACGACTTAAGCATGAATGTTTACTACAACTTAAGCATGAAGCTTTACTACAACTCAAGCATGGATCTATTCTACAACTCAAGCATGGATTTTTACTAGCTATTATAAATACTACTTCTCCTTATGAATTACAAGTCTTAAAGTATTACAAAAATCTAACTTTATAAACTACAAATTTCTACATATTACAATAATCTACTTTTTATAAATTACAAGTCCTATATACATCAAAATCCACTTTCTTATAAATCACAAGTCCTACATATGACAAACCTTCTTTTCTTTAACCTCTTAGTTCCTACATACAACAAAGTCTACCTTCTTATGAACTAAGAGTTAGCAAAATTTGATATTTAACAAAGTAGAGAGCAATAAACAAATAAAAGACTTATTTCTAGTAGTTGTTGAGTTCTACAACATAAAAATGGGTATGTAAATATTTCTACTACACAAATATTCATATGCTCATGTCAGTTAGTCCAAGTTGTATATTTTTAACAAAATAACCATGATAAAAACTTAAAGATTTAACCTTCATGTTGTTCGGGTTGAGTTCCACCATCCATCTTCCTTATGTGATCATTTTTGGTTCATACCATCATTTATATGCACAAGATCTTTAGTCCAAGTTGTTAGTTTTTATTAGCCAAAAAAAAATAACAACAGTAACAACAAATAACCATAGCAAATAATAAAGACTTCATCTTTATGTGTTTTTATTAAGTTCTACCATTCACTTTCTTTCATGTGATTATTTTGATCCATACAACCATGGTTATGCACGTGATTTAGTCCAAGTTGTTTATTAGAACATACAACAAACTCACACAACAAAAGAGAAAAAGAATCAAACAAAATAAAATAGAGAAACCCCCACTTTGTATACTAAGTAGGAAGAACTAGCCAACCTTCCTTCTCCTTCCTTCTATTTCCTATGGAAAGCTCTTATGGAAAACCTACAATGAAGAACTCTCTAGTTAGGGCTTGTTCTATCTTTCTTTTCCTTTTTTTTCCTTGTAAAATGAGACAAGAGGTGAAGGTGGAGGGGGGGGGGGATATTTATAGGATGGAAGAGAAGGGGGAGAGTGCAAAAAGCACCAAGGGGATTGGCAAAAACCCACTTGGGGTAATGGGCCGGCCATACTAGGTGAGGGGGAGGGGTGGGGGGTGAGTTGGAGGTATGGTGGAGGGGTGAGTTGGAGGGGTGAGGTTGAGGAGAGAGACTTCTAGAAGAAACCCCTCTAAACTCTTATGTATCTAATTAATCCTAGGCTTAATCCTTCAAGCTAAACCCAGCCATCCAAATTTGATTTATCAAGACAAAAGATATATTTTTGTCCAAAATACTCACAACACGATTTGTACAACCGTATGAAATCGATACAATACACATACGTATATATTAATCTATATACCGATAATTTCGTTTGTTATACCGCACAATCCGTATAAAAAAAAATAATTCTGAAAATAATAATAAAAATAAATTTTATTATCGGCTCAGAAGATTCCAGTACCAAAAAGGTATAGTGCATATACATATGGACTGGTATTCATACAGATGATGATTTATAATTAACAATGTAATATCCACCAAAAATATTTCAAATCTGAAAAATAAAATAAAATAATTAAATAATTAAAAAATTAAATAATAATAATATTATTATTATTAATAATTGATCGGGATATTACAATACTAAGTGGCAAACATAGACACCATGAGTGTACTGCATTGGTGGGACTTAACCACGTCTGCAACCTCATCAGTCACGTTGTATCTGTCAGGAACAGGTTGTGTACAAAAATAGAAATTCATAACGCAGGTTCAAATCTCTAAATATGGAGAACGGCTTGATATGGACGTATGTAGTTATGGGATGCATACGAATCTAGATTCTTACTTGCATTAGAATAAGAGCATCCTAGCTTAGTTGACATTGCATTAGGTTTTAAGGCATTGCACTCACGAACACTTAAACTACACCGACACATTTACCATGCTTGATATGTTTGTTTTTTAGATTCGCTGCTAGTCATCAACCTTTAGGCTTCAGTATATGTACTGACGTCCCACTCTAATAGGTTGTGGATACTGGATCACCAACTCGGAAAGAACTTTAGTCAAGGCATGGCTTCCAAGTGAAGAACCCGATGTTTATTGTTTCATTCTTGTATACTCTGATGTAATATATTGAACAATGGAAACACTCGTCTTGTAATATTGTATTAAGTAAAAAGTTTTAAATTTTCCTATTTTTCTGTGTATATGCGCTAATTGAATGTAAGATTCTAGCTTATGTCACGGTTTCCCAGTATATGAAAATTGGGGCGTTACAGAGTGGTATCAGAGCCGACTTCAATTTACAGCCCAACACAGTAGGAAAATAGACTTAGATGCCTTGTAGGAGTTAGGTTTTAGCTTGTTGTAGGTAATTATAATTTATACTGTTGTTTCCTTCAACTTATGTTTTATGATATTCTATATCTTGGCTAATTCCCGTGTTCACTCCTTGCAGGATGGGTGACGGAGCGATTCCACTTGGGAATGGGTGGGCAAATGGGATAATGGTTGAGGTGGACTCAGATCTAGAGCCCATCACTGATGGCGACGGGCACTAGTTGGAGTTGGGTTGGCCAATGGGGCCACAGCAGCTACTGCAGCAAGGGGTGCCCCTGAAAATGGCCAGATCCCAGTACCATGACCCCCGCCACCGCCCCAGCTTACAGTAGAACAAACCTTTGAGCAGGTATTCTGCGACCTCGTAATGTGGGGTTGGTTCCACGCCTGTCTCAAGAACAGGATGGACTCTTGCAAGTTCGTGATCCTCAACAATGAGAGGGAAGTGGCAAAATTGGGGAGGGCCAAGGCGAGGGCCGACCGCAGGGCAGTGGTCATGAAGCAGAATCACCGTGTGTAGTTCGCGCGCCTAGAGCGCAAGTGCGCGAGCTGTAGACGCAGATCACTCAGTTGCAGGCACTTCTTGGACCACCACCTGCTGGGGGACCCTGCAGGAGACACTTGTAGTACCGATTAGGCGGTTAGGTGCCCGTAGTTTATTTTATGGTTTTGTTATTTTGCTACCTATATGTATGGTATAATGTAAGGAAAAGAATGCATACGTATGATTTGGGGTTATAATGAAATGAAGTTTAGCTTTGCGTTTCTACAAGTCTTATGTGCATGTTGAGATTGGATGGATGTTATTTTTGGAATATTATAATATGATGCCCTTGTATGTTCCATTATTTTTTCCCTCTATCAGATGTATCGCAGAACAAGAAGCGGTAGGATCGACCCGATTGAGAGTAAAGGTAGTGGAGGCAATGGCGCAGGTCTGGATATAGGAGCAGAATTCGCTCGTATGTACCAAGCTCTCAATGACCTAGCAGAGGCATACCGAAACAATGTGCAGCAACAGGAAGCCCGCAGGTAACCATAGAGTAGCAGCTACCGACCCCGTCAGGATGGTCGAATCCTTCCGAAGGATGAGGCTGCCCATTTTTAGGGCAAGGCAGACCCGACGGTGGCTGACGACTGGATTCGTCAAGTCGATACAGTGTTTGAGGTGATGCTGACATCGGAGGATAGCAAGGTCGGGTTGGCCAGCATTCTGCTAGAGAAAGACGCCGGGGTCTGGTGGCAGTCGACTAAAAGGGGCATGGGCGAAGGACCCTTTGGTTGGGAAGATTTCTTAGGAGAGTTCAGGCAGTACTACTTTCCCTTAGATGTACAGGAGGAAAAGGCCATGGAATTCTTCAACCTAAAGCAAGAAAGCATGACAGTTCGTGAATACTAAACCAAGTTCACACAGTTGTCCCGCTACGCTCTAGAAATGGTACAGGATGAGGTCATGAAGACCAAGAGGTTTGAGCAGGGGCTTAGGCCCATACTTAGAACCAAAATGGTACTTTTTTGCATCCTGAGGTTCGAGAAATTGGTCCGTCGTGCAGCTACAACGGAGTTGGATTTGAGCAGAGGACCCGAAGCACAACATAATACAGGAAGGTGGAACAAGGGAAGGAGGCCTGCACCAGTGCCAGGATTTAGGAACCACGGTAGAAATCAAAAATTTCAGAAGACTGTTGGCAACACCAGAGGCACCAAGATAGGGGGCTGTTTCCTATGCGGCGAGCAAGGACACTTCAAGAGCCAATGCCTAAAGAAGAACTTTCAGAGTGATACCCGCACATGTTACAATTGCTGAAAGATTGGCTATGTTCGGTCAGATTGTCCCCAGCTTCAGAGGGGCAACGGTAGGCCAGCTCCTAAGGCATACAACAAAGGAAAGGGGATTGCCCGCCAAGGGCGAGTATTCGCGCTCACGGAGGAAGACGCCGATGAGGACGAGGGAGTTATCACCGATAGGTGAAGAAATTATGGCTAAGTTTATTATAGTATTTTGAAAATTTTGTCATAAGACAACAATGATGTAAACACTTTTGTAAATAGGAAGGACTAATATAAATGAAATCCAGGCAACTGTTTTATTTTGATAGTGGGTCATCGCATTCTTTTGTGCTTGAAGTTTTTTCAAGGAAGTTGAAATGCACCTAGGAGGCAACTCCGGACTCAGTTTTGTTGGTCGCTATCCCATCTGGAGCACCTCTCCCTACAAATTTGTGCTATAAGGGTTGCAATCTCCTGATTGGCGGCGAGACCCTGAGTATAGATTTTCTAGAGCTGGGCTTTGCAGGGACATACATGATTGTTGGGATGGATTGGATGTCTAGGCATAAGGCTAGCATCGATTACAAGGAGAAGATGGTAACCATTACCCCATCTAGACGACAAGAACTTGTGTTCCAAGGGAAGAAGAAGTAGAGTGAAGAAATTCTTGCAGCTGCAATGGGAGTACGTGTGCCAAGTGAAGTCAAGGTGATACCAATCGTACGAAAATTTCCCCGCATATTTTTGGGAGAATTACCTGGACTCCCACCACATAGGGATGTTGACTTCAGCATTACTATCTAGCTAGGCAGCGCACCAGTGTCTAAGACACCATATCGGATGGCACCAGTAGAGCAGATAGAAGTGAAGAAGAAAATTGAAGAACTGCTACAGAAGGGATTCATCAAGCCAAGTGCCTCACCCTGGGGAGCGCCTGTGCTACTTGTGAAGAAGAAGGATGGAACTGCGAGAATGTGCATCAATTACCGGGAGTTGAACAAGGTTACTGTTCGGAATCGGTACCTCATTCCCAGGATCAATGACTTGTTTGATCAGCTCCAGGGAGCGGCTGTATTCTCAAAGATAGATTTGCATTCAGTCTATCATCAAGTTCGGGTCAAAGGAGAAGATATACCCAAGACAGCATTCCAAACTCGGCACGGTCATTACGAGTTTTTGGTGATGCCATTCGGAGTGACCAATGCTCCAGCGATCTTCATGGACATGATGAACCGCATCTTGCGGCCATTCATCGATTCATTCGTGGTTGTCTTCTTGGACGATATCTTGGTATATTCAAAAACAGAAGAGGAGCATGCTGAGCATCTAACTGTAGTATTGATCAAGCTACGAGAGCATCAGCTTTATGCCAAACTGTCAAAGTGTGAATCCTGGATATCAGAAGTGGCATTCATGGGCCATGTCCTTTATATGGAGGGAGTGGCTACAGACCCTCAGAAGATCGAGGCAGTAAAAAGTTGGCCTCAGCCGAGAACTGTAAAGGAGGTCAGAAGCATGACAGGGTACTACAGGAAGTTCATCCAGAACTATGCCAGAATTGTTGTACCACTTACAGCACTGACAAAGAAAAACATAAGTTTTGATTGGACTGAGAAATGCGAAGGGAGTTTCCAAGAGCTGAAGAAAAAATTGATTTTTGCACCGATTTTGGTTCTGCCTCAAACCATAAGGGATATGTAAACTTCAGTGATGCTTCCTTTTTGGGATTTGGCTGTGTCCTGATGCAAGAAGGAAAGTTCATAGCATACAGATCGATACAACTTCGACCACATGAGAAGAATTACCCGACACACGACTTGGAATTGGCCGCGATAATCTTTGTTCTGAAATTATGGTGGCACTATGTCTATGGGTCAAAGGTAGAAATATTTACCGACCATAAAAGCCTGAAGTATATCTACCAGCAAAAGGATTTGAATCTCAGTCATAGGCGATGGTTGGAGGTTTTGGAAGACATCAGGCCGGAAATTTTATACCATCCGAGAAAAGCCAATGTCGTGGCAGATGCGCTCAGTAGAAAAAGAATTGTAGCCACGCTCATTGCAATAAGAAGATTGCTAAAGGAAGAGATAGACAAGCAAGTATTGAACTAATTGTTCAATATTTGAGCACAGTTTTGGTGAGTCTGTAATTGCAACCGAGTCTGAATGACCGAGTCAAGAGGGCCCAAATAGGTGATGCAGAGATTGAAGCACATAAGCGGCTAGTCAATGAAGGAAAAGCCTCAGAGTTCAGTGATAAGGAATGGTCGCTTTGGTTTGGAATCAGGTTGTGTGTGCCTAAAGTTGATGAGTTGAGGAAAGATATCATGAAAGAAAAAAACTCCACCTTACTCATAGTTCACCCAGGAAGTAAAAAGATGTATAAAGACATAAAACAACATTTCTGGTGGGCTGGAATGAAGCGGAATGTGGCAGGATCTGTGGCCAAATGCCTTACATGTCAGAAAGTTAAGGCAGAAAATCAGAAACCAGGAGGTCTACTGCAACCACTGCCCATTCCAGAGTGGAAATGGGAGAACATCAGCATGGATTTCATCACGGGACTACCCAGAAGTTCAAAAGAAAACAACTCAATTTGGGTAATAGTGGACTGTTTGACAAAGTCTGCACATTTTCTTCCAGTGAAGACGACTTGGTCAGTGGAAAAACTAGCAGAGGTCTACATCGAGGGCATTGTAAAGCTACATGGGGTGCTAGTGTCGATCGTTTCCGACCAAGATGCAAGGTTTACGTCTCAATTTTGGCAGAGCCTGCAAGAAGCTTTAGGAACGAGATCGGATTTTACCATAGCTTTCCACCCGCAGACTGATGGTCAGAGAGCGAGAGTTAACAGAATTCTCAAAGATATGCTGAGAGCATGCATAATGGACTTCGGAGGGAGCTGGAAACGACACTTAGCTTTGGAAGAGTTTGCGTATAATAACAGCTATCAAGCAAGTATTGAGATGGCCCCATATGAATCTTTGTATGGAAGGAGGCGTAGGACCTCCGTGTGCTGGTTCGAAGTAGGAGAAAGGCAGATGTTCGGACCTAAAATAGTGCAGCAAACATCCGAGAATATTGAGCTAATCAGAAAGAGGATGCACGTAGCACAAAGTAGGTAGAAGAGCTACGCCAACAACCATCGACAAGATTTGGAATTTGAAGAAGGTGATTCAGTATTTCTGAAAGTCTCGCCTACAAAGGGAGTGATCAGGTTCGGGAAGGGTGGCAAGTTAGCACCGAGATATATTGGACCGTACTAGATTTTGAAAAGAATTGGGAAGACGGCGTACAGACTATAGCTACCAGCCAAATTATCCCAGGTGTATGATGTATTTCACGTTTCGATGCTGAGGAGATATGTACCAGATCCGAGTCATCAGCTGCCAGACTCCCCGAAGATCTACGAGTGGATCTTACATATAAGGAGTGACCAGTGAGAATTATCGATCGTCAGGATAAAGTGTTAAGGAACAAGACTATTTCGATGTTCAAGATTCTTTGGAAGAATCAATTTGTGGAGGAAGCCACTTGGGAGACGGAAAGCCGAATGAAGCATTCTTTTCACGAGTTATTTTGAGTGTTGTTTTTGTTTCTGTTCTTCCTACTTAACTACAGTTCCGAGGACAGAACTATTCTAAGCAGGGAGTATTGTAATATCCCGATCAATTATTAATAATACTTTTATTATTATTATTTAATTATTTAATTATTTAATTATTTTATTTTATATTTTAGATTTGAAATATTTTTGGTGGATATTACATAGTTAATTCTAAATTATCATCTGTATGAATACCAGTCCATATGTATATGCGTTATACCGTTATGGTATTGGAATCTTCTGAGCCGATAATAAAAATTATTTTTATTATTATGTTCTGAATTGATTTATTTTTATATGGATTGTGCAGTTTAACAAATGAAATTATCGTTATATAGATTAATATATATGTATGCGTATTGTATCGATTTCATACGGTTGTACAAATCGTGTTGTGAGTATTTTGGACAAAAATATCTCTTTTGTCATGATAAATCAAATTTGGATGGCTAAGTTTTGTTTGAAGGATAAGCCTAGGATTAATTAGATACATAAGAGTTTAGGGGGTTTTCTTCCAGAAGTCTCGCTCCTCCACCTCACCCCTCCACCATACCTCCACCTCACCCCCCCCTCCTTCACCTAGTATGGCAAGCCCATTACCCCAAGGGGGTTTTTGCAAATCCCCTTGGTGCTTTTTGCACTCCCCCCTTCTCTTCCATCCTATAAATACCCCCCCCCCCCCTTCACCTCTTGTCTCATTTTACAAGAAAAAACATAGAGGAAAAGAAAGAGAGAACCAGCCCTAACTGGAGAGTTCTTCATTGTAGATTTTGCTTAAGAGCTTTCCATAGGAACTAGAAGGGAGGAGAAGGAAGGTTGGCTAGTTCTTCCTACTTAGTATACAAGGTGGGGTTTCTCTATTTTATTTTGTTTAATTCTTGTTGTCTTTTGTTGTGTGTATTTGTTGTATGTTCTAATAAACAACTTAGACTAAATCATGTGCATAACTATGGTTGTATGGATCAAAATGATCAAATGAAATAAAGTGAATGGTAGAACTTAATAAAAACACATAAAGATGAAGTCTTTAATATTTGCTATGGTTATTTGTTGTTATAGTTGTTATTTTTATTTTGGCTAATAAAAACTAACAACTTGGACTAAAGATCTTGTGCATATAAATGATGGTATGAACCAAAAATAATTACATAAGAAAGATGGATGGTGGAACTCAACCCGAACAACATGAAGGTTGAATCTTTAAGTTTTTATCA
Organism: Hemerocallis citrina; assembly: GCA_017893485.1. Lineage (NCBI taxonomy): Eukaryota > Viridiplantae > Streptophyta > Magnoliopsida > Asparagales > Asphodelaceae > Hemerocallis > Hemerocallis citrina. The sequence continues at coordinate 75,938,742 of CM030359.1, forward strand.
TGGTTATTTTGTTAAAAATGTACAACATGGACTAATTGACATGTGCATATGAAGATTTGTGTAGTAGAAATATTTACATACACATTTTTGGGTTGTAGAACTCAACAACTATTAGAAATAAGTCTTTGATTTGTTTATTGCTCTTTACTTTGTTAAATATCAAATCTTGCTAACTCTTAGTTCATAAAAAGGTAGACTTTGTTATATGTGGGAACTAAGAGGTTAAAGAAAAGAAGGTTTGTAATATGTAGGACTTGTAATTTATAAGAAAGTGGATTTTGTTATATGTAGGACATGTAATTTATAAAAAGTAGATTTTTGTAATATGTAGAAATTTGTAGTTCATAAAGTTAGATTTTTGTAATACTTTAAGACTTGAAATTCATAAAGAGAAGTAGACTTTGTAATAGCCAGTAAAGATCCATGCTTGAGTTATAGAAAAGATCCATGCTTAAGTTGTAGTAAAGCTTCATGCTTACATTGGAGTAAACATTCACGCTTAAGTCGTAGTAAATATTCATGTTTAAGTCATAGTAAATATTCATGCTTAAGTTGTAGTAAAAGAATCATGTTGTAGTAGTAGTGTTTAGTAACGAAACCAACCTATAGTAGTTGTAGTGTTTAGTAAAGAAACCATCATGTTGTAGTTGTAGTATTTAGTAAGGAAGTCATCATGTTGTAGTAGTAGTGTTTAGTGAAGAACCCATCATGTTGTAGTTGTAGTGTTTAGTAAAGGAACCATCATATTGTAGTTGTTGTGTTTAGTAAAGAAGCCATCATGTTGTAGTAGTAGTGTTTAGTAAAGAACCCATCATGTTGTAGTTGTAGTGTTTAGTAAAGAACCCATCATGCTGTAAGTTGTAATGTTAAATAAAGAACCAATGCTTGGGTTGTGAAGTTGTTCTAGTTAATCTCCTAAAAAGAACCCATGCTTGAGTTGTGAAGTTGTTCTAGTTAATCTCCTAGAAAGAACCCATGCTTGAGTTGCATAGTTTTTCTACATTCAAAAGAGCCCATGCATACTTGAATGGTATATTGTAGCATTCTAGTTAAAAGAACCCATGCTTGAATTGTATATGGTAATATTGTAGTGAAGGATTAAAAAGAACCCATGAACCCATGCTTGAGCTATATGTTCTAGTTTAACTATTGAAATAAACCTATGATCCATGTTTGTTCTAGTCGACTTTAAAAAGAAACCCATGAAACTAGAACCGTGGTAGTTCTAGATCAATTGATAAGAGAACCCATGTATTTAGTTTCTGGGTGATTCTATCTCAAACTTGAGGAAGAACCCAAGAATCTTGTTGCATGAAGTTCTAGTTCAATTTGGGAAAAAGAACCCATGGATTCTAGTTGTATGAGGTTCTAATTGGAACATATCATGTGAACATTCTTTATCTTCCTGGGTAATAAGGGTTGGGATAATCACTAATAATTGTTAGCTTGGTAAAAAGCTAGTCTAGGATCTTCAAATTACCATAGGGGTCATCGACCATCAAGACCCGCATCTTACCACCTTGAAAACTATGGATAAATCTCACCTCGGGCGCCGACGGATCTTAACCGGTGTGGGTTGATGTGGGCTGAGAGTGTTGATAAGATCCGAGTTAGGGGTAGTGATGCGTGAGGGAGATCCGGTCACTAGTGTCTTTGATCAATGGACCATGAGTTGGACCATGATAATCTAAGTTGAAATCCTGTAAGATTGCTTAGGATTAGTGACATCATTAGGGTAGTAACCTATAAAGATCTTTACTTAACCATTTTTACCAAAGAGAGGAGTTGGTATTAAGGGTAATACCTTATGACCCAACTCGTCCTATTGGCCGACAGTAGGTAGTGTTATTGGGTTGTACCTTCCCGTCAAAGTGATATATACGGTACCTTCTCACGAGTTGGGAGCTCAGGTTGCGTATCTCACACTGTTAATTCCTGAAGTACCATGATAAGGCCGGCGGAGCTAGGGGATGGACCCCCGGAACTCCGTCATGTTCTATGCTGGGGAAGCGAACAGGCCATAGACTACGGTATATGAGTTAGGGGCCGCAGGGGATACTTCGAGCTAACCTGTGCTGTAGTAACTCCGAGGGTTCATCTGGTTTTTGAGTGAGGTCCGGTGCGCCGGGTAGTAGTGGCAAACATAAATACTATGAGCATACTACATTGGTGGGACTTGACCATGTTTGCAACCTCATCAGTCATGTTGTATCTGTCAAGAACAGGTTGTGTACAAAAGTAGAAATTCATAATGCGGGTTCAAATCCCTAAATATGGTGAACAACTTGATATGGATGTATGTAGTTATGGGATGCATACGACTCCAGATTCTCACTTGCATTAGAATAAGATTATCCTAGCTTAGTTGTCATTGCATTAGGTTTTAAGGCATTGCACTCACGAACACTTAAACTACACCGACACATTTACCATGTTTGATATGTTTGTTTTTTAGATTCGCTACTAGTAATCAGCCTTTAAGCATCAGCATATGTATTGACGTCCCACTCTAATATGTTGTGGATACAGAATCACCAGCTCGGGAGAACTCTAGTCAAGGCATGGCTTCCAAGTTAAGAACCCGATGTTTATTGTTTCATTCTTGTATACTCTGATGTAAAATACTGAACAATGGAAACACTCGGCATGTAATATTGTATTAAGTAAAAAGTTTTAAATTTTCCTGTTTTTCTGTGTAATGTGGTTAATTGAATCTAAGATTCTGACTTATGTCACGGTTTCCCAATATATGAAATCGGGGCGTTACAAATATGAAAAAGTTAGAGGCTGCTCTAAACCCATCCTAGAACATGCCACAAAAATTTCATGGTCAGACTCTATGTCATTTGCATGGTAGGAATACCTAAGTCACAACATCACTTATGTTTTCAACAAGGAAACAGGATATAGAAATTGTATTAACATACAAGCTCAATCAAATTCTTCTTCACACAACATATCAACACTCAAGCATGATATCCATGTTACCTTCCTCTTTTCCTACATACCAATTCATATGCAAGAACAAACTAATTTAGAGTTGAGAACACCCACTAGATGAAGAAATCGAAATCATTGTTTGTGCTTCTAGCCCTTCTTCTTTGCCATGCCTTCTCCTCCTCTAGTTCCTTGATATCTACAAAAAAAATCAAGCTCTCTCCTCTCCCACTCTAACTTTCTTTCTTTCTTCTTACTCTCTCTTTGTTTGTTTGTTTTTTTTAATTATTATCAATAAAGAAGCAAAAGATGAAGGACGAATGAATGGAAGTTGGAGTTGGAATAAAAGTGAAATGGAAGAGTGGGGGGGGGGGGTTAAATCCCGAAAATTGAAGGTGGGGGTGGGGGTGGGGGTGAAGAGGTGTAGGGTTAGGATGGAGTTTGGGTGGGAGAATGGTGTGGATGGTGAGGATGGATGCCACCACATATGTGCTAGAACATTCAAGAAGTTCCTTGTAATCTCATGAAGAAATCCTTCATGGCTTGTCACGCTCCGCTTCCCAAAGAATACGGAATACGGATACGCGACAAAACCCCAACGAATAATTTTCATCATTTATAAGCTGTTTAAGAATCTTTACAACATTTCACAAGAATAATCTGAGTCGGAAGCAAAAGTATCAACCAACATGCGCATATGAACCAAAATACGAACAAGAATACTTGAAACCAAATATATATAAATCTCAAATAGTCATGATCTGAATAAGTATCAAAATACAAGATTATTTGGGTCACATTGCCCAAATACAAGATTAAATCCAAGTATCAAAATACAATATTGTTCAAGCAAGCTACAAAAATAATAATAACAAGATCCATCACTAATACTTCATGTCACTGATACCATTTGGAACTTGTTCTCCAAAATCTGCAATTTAACAATTGCAGGGAAAAGAAAAAGAGAAAACAAGTAACCGTCAATTGCAAGTTACGGGCTGCTTGTAATGCAGGATACAAGTACATGGGGAAAACTAACTAACAAATAACATGGTATAAGCATGATGTCAAAATATAACAGCTAGCATGGTAGTATCATGTAGCATATATCAAGAGTCAAGTAAACAAGTATCATGTAAACATGTGTCAAGTGTCAAGTATCAAGTCCCATGCATCATGCGGTCTGGTATAAAGCAAGCATGTATCATGTTCAAGTATTATGTTCAAGGATCATGTATCAAGTCTTATAGTGATTACTAACTAGGTAGCACTTCATGCGCCCCATATTATAATACATGGTTGCTACAACAATTAGTTTCGCTTTAGATTTCATAGGCGACCATACAGGGCAGTGTACTTGGGTATTCACAGAATCACAGAACTTGGTTGGCAAATTTGATCGGTAACTTGATCGGTAAACTTGATTGGTAAACTTGATCGGTAACAGAATATTAACTTGATCGGTAACAAAATATTAACTTGATCGGTAATAGAATATTAACTTGATCGGTAACTTGATCGGTAACTTGAATGGTAAACATGTAATACAGGAAACACAAGTCTCCTTATGAGTACACGTTTCTGCACTATCCACTACTAGATCATTCCCATTAAAATCCCAGCTTGATTATTTATTATTATTCTCAAACAGGCATGTATAAGCATGAAACAGTGTCAAACTGACATAGTATAATCAGTATCAAGTCTAGGGTGACAGATAAGCATGCTATATGATAGACAGTCACATAAAGGAGCAAAATATTGTATGTTCATATTCAGGACAGCATGACAGTACAGTACTAAAACGGTGATTCCCGTTACTATAAAAATCCAATTATGAATCAGTCAAACTTCTAGAAAATAGACTTGCAACCGAATCCAGCGAGTATAAATAAGTCATAAAGTATTTCACAAAAATAAGTCTCAAAAACAGGTTTGAATTCAGAAATTAGGATCAGCTAGAAATCAATAAATCAAATTCTCAGTCAGGAAAACAGCATCAAAACTCAACAAATAAATCCACAAAAAATCTGGGGTATTCCCCTGTATGTCTAGTATCAGAATATAATGTTTTAAAATTTTCCAGTAAAATTAGTATAGCCAATAAAAATTAGAAAACATCAAGAAACGATAGTTTGGCAAATCTGGAATTCCCAATACAGCTGTACAAAAACTGTAATATCTCGCAAACTGTCAAACGAAATCCAAATCCGCCCAAGGGAGATGAAAACAGACAATATAAACTAACTTTCATATTTCACAAATATTTTTCATACAGTCAAAGGAATCAGGGTGAAAATACTATTCTTTACAGAACAGCAAGTAAAATATAACAAGTATAGTCTTTATAAACAAGCATGAAACGGCATATAATAACGGGTCTGGGGTATAATAACGGGTCTAGGGTGGTTATAAAAATGGGTTTGGGTTTAAAATGGATGTGGGTAATTTGGTTTTAAATAAAAAAATCCAATATGAAAATTAAATAACCAATAAAACATACAATTTAGAATTTTTATAAAAATACCAATAATAATAATAATAAAAATAACAATAATAATAATAATAGTAATAACAATAACAGTAATAATAACAATAATAAGATTTGTATTAAAATATAAAATCATACAAAATAGTTACAAATACAATTATTGATCGAAAATAGATTTTAATAGAAGATCTGACAATACATTTTAACAAAAAAGTAATTTGAAAGCGGAAAACTAACTTACAAAAATTTGAAATAACGAAAATACACAGAAAATACATTTTTGGGGAAACAGGGGTTACATGGCTAATGGTAGCCATTGGATCTCATCAATCAAGATCAAGCACACAACCTAAAGTAGGGATCCTAACCCTAGGTTAGGTCAAGGAATCCTAACTCTAGGTTAAGCAAAGCCTAACCCTAATAAAAAAATGTATGGTTAATTACAATTCAATAAATATTTTGTTATCCATAGCAAAATATATTATAATTTTTTAATTATGAAATATACACCGTCGTATTCACATTCAAAGCAATTATAGATCGTATATCATATATGATCCAATACGACCCAATCAGGTTAACAATCAATGCAATTATAGATCGTATATCATATACGTTACAATATGACTCGTTATTCTTGTTCTTTCTCCGTTCTCGTCGTCGACAATATGGCAAGTAACTTGTATTCTTTTTTTTTATGTAATACAAGTACTAAATACCGCTTGTAGCGTAGTTGTATTCTAGAGACAATCCTTATGCAAAATCCTTATTATATCTTGTCTCTATATGTTGATCCGCCCGTAGTTGTCTCATTACACACACAACATGAAATAACTTACGGATAATCACTTCTTGGTGTATACATGCATGTTGTTCGTATGATATCGTATGCTTGATTGTGTTAGGCATAGTATAACTTGTGTAGACTTGCTAAATACCCTATACCATGTTGCTTGGACATCTAGTATACCCTATTTCACGTTTTGTTGTGATTTGGATGTGTCTCATATGATCTATTTAATTTTGTGCATAGAAAATACTTCTGTATCTGTTGTTACACCATTTTTGTTCAGTATTTTAGACCCTATTAAGGTGAGTATATGGAAAATTATTTGTGAATATGAATTACTGACAATTCTGTTTACTTTCTAGAAATTCTGACATATTTAAGTTTTGATTTATGAGTTGCAAGTTATTGCTGTTTTACTACGGAGGTGTAGAAAAAAATTACAGATTTGGTTTTATGTGAATTCTGAAGAGTAATTTATTTTTATACTGATGCTAAAGGTAATATTTTGATCCAATATATTACTGGTTAAAACTAGACTTGATTGAGATTAAACCCTAATTTTTGCGGATTTAATTGATAACTTTTACAAACTATTCTATACTTACAAATAACTACTATACTTGTAGAATTTTCATACTGTTCAGTTAAGAAACATAATTTTGACCTGATTCTATTTACTGTTTATAAAAAACTTTATGGACATAAAATATAGCCTACTGTATCTATTTTATCACCCTTTTGATGGATCTGGATTTCGATTTATATTTTGTAAGATATTGCTGTTTTAGTACTACTGTGTTTATGATTTCAGATTTACAAAACTGCTGTATCTTGCTGCTTTCTGATTTTACTTGACTATTCTATTTATGTTGGAAAATTATGCAAATTTATTTTCTGTTAAACATACTAGGGAATACCCTAGATTTTTCTTGGATTTAATCAGTAAGTTTTGATGTCGTTTTCCTGTCTATGAGTACAAACTTCTGATTTCGGGCTGAACACGTTTTCTGGATACAACTCTGTTTTGAGTCATGTTTTTGTGAAATACCATATGACTTATATATATTTGCTGGATCGGATGAGAGTCTATTTTTTAGATTCTTTGACGGATTCAGGTTTACATATTTGTGGCAATGGGAATCCCAGATTTGGTGCAGTACTGTCTTGTTGTCCTGAACTAAAATTTTTATTGTCCCAATCTTTTATGAGTTATCTTTCAACTGTGCATGTTTATCTTTCAACCTTAAAATGTTACTTGTTTATAACATGTTATTCTTGTCCTGTTTTGTACACGTACATGCCTTTGTGATAATAATAACAAATAATCAAGCCGGAGTTAAGAGAAAGACCTTAGTAGTGGACAATATAGGTATGTGTACTCAGAAGGGGGCTGTGTTTCCCATTACTTGATGTCATGATTTCATGATTACATGATTCATACTTGTTATTACTATATGATGTCATATTTCATGATTACATGATTCATGCTTGTTATTACTACTTGTTGCCATGTTTCATAATTACTATACTAGGTTTTCCAGTTGACACGTGCCTACGGCACGTCTTCAAAGCGGTGCACCTGGTTTGATTATATAGAATAGTTTTGGAGGTCCAGCAAATTAATTGAATTAGCAAACATATTATGTGAGAAAGCAGTATATCTACCTTTAAGCTCAACCGTCGCCTTATTGATCATTAGCTTGAACATACCTGGAATGCATATAGTTTGTTAGAAACACTGCATAGAGTTTTTTTTTAACTTCAGCATCACATTTAGATGCTTGTAATAGTTATGCAAGGACATTATCATATAGGTTTTATAGAGCTTACTCTAATCCCATAACCACTATGAGCATGGCTAAATACAATGGTAACGCAAGTGCATGTGTGAAGGTATCTACAATACCAATAATCTAAACATTTGTTTGTCTGAGACTCAGTTTGTAATTGAAATACCTCTTATTATTATTTCAATCATAATGAAATATATGAAGTTCTCAAAACTTTAATCCAAGCTAATTATTTCTTTTATCTCCACTTTGTCTCCGCATTGCACCGTTATTAAAAAAATTCAAAATGGATAAATAACAAATTTACTTTAGCTATCTTTCTTAAGTGGAGAGTTTGCACCCTTCACTGGTAAACTCCAGTCATCCCAATCCTATATATCCAAATATACACTAAAAGTTCTTATATGTTATGTTATCCATGGTTTCTAATAACCAGTGAAGGGAACACTTCACGATAGTATTTCTCTTATAGTAAATAAATTAATGCTGCATATTTGCCAAGTTATTTTAGGTTGCTAGTCAGCTTACCTTTCCTGCTATGGTTTGGAAGCCCAAATTAAGGCCACCAAATAATCCATCTCTCACTTGCATACACCTTAAATCAAAACCAATAAAAACTCATCAAATAAATTACCAAATTAAAATTTTTTAAATCCAAAAATAAAATAATCATACCTCTCTGAACTTAAATGCTATGCACACACAAAATTCAAGTAAGCAAAAAACTGAGTAATCCCCTACACAAAAAAAATTAAAAATTAGAATGAGAATTCGGTTAATAAGATAAGATTAGAATCGTCGCATCGCATATAGAGATTCTCGATTCAGTGGAGGGGAGTCGCCGATACAGAGTCGCTTGATATTCGCGCTCGATTTGGTAGAGGGGAGTCACCGATACGGAATCAACAGCGAATCAAATATCGGTGACGACCTCTAGATTGGGGTTCCACATTGGATTTGGATTTGTATTTAGTTTGAGATTTTCAAATTTTGAAAATTTTAAATTTTCAAAATATAAAGTTTTTAAATTTTCAATTTATTTTATTTTTAAAAATTTTAAATTTTCTAAAAATTTAACAAATTTTAAAAATTTTGAAAATTTTAAAATTTTTAAAACGTAATTTTTTTCAAATTTTTAAATTTTTTTATAAGTTTTTGATTTTTTTTGATTTTTTTGAATTATTTTTAAAATTTTAAATTTTGTCAATTTTTTAGTTTTTCTATTTTTATTTTTTTTTAAATTATAAAGTTTTTGTTTTCTTAATTTTTTTAATAGAAAAGAGAGAGAGAGAGAGAGAGAGAGAGAGAGAGAGAGAGAGAAATAATTTTAAAAATAAAGGAGTTGTTTTGGGGAATTTTAATTTGAGTTTTGGGGGAAAATTTTTCGGGAAAAATGTGTTTTCTGAGGTTAGATCTGAGCCTTTGATTTTGGGGGGATTGAAGGAGAGCCGCTTGATAGCTTTCTTTGTGTTTTATTACATAGATGATGCCGCGAGTTCACGATTACGTGATTTGTGCTTGTTACTTGCTACTTGTTACTTGACACCTGAGTACACGTCCATATTGAAACCCACCACTAGATCTAAAATGAAATTATTTGAATGTAGCAACCATGTGGTAAAAACCTGGGACGCATGAAATGCTACCTAGATAGGACTAGAAACAAGACTTGAAACAACATGATCATTTGACACTTGCTACTTGTTAATTGTACATGATACTTGATGCTTGACACTCGTTACACGTTACTCGTTTACATAATACTTGTTTACTTAATACTTGTTACATGCCACTTGCACTCGTTCATCTTACCATGCCAGTTGGTCTATTTAGTTGTCGTGTCAATTCAATGCTATGTTTGCTTCTGCTATTACTCTGTACTTGTTTATCCTTTCCTGTACTTGTGCTTGCACTACAAGCGGCCCGTAACTTGCATTGACGGGCATTTTGTTTTCTTTTTCCTCTTCCTGCAATTTATTCAATTGCAGATTTTGATGATCAACTGCCCGAGGGAGTAGGTGATCTAAGATTCTAGTTGCTGGAGTTCTTGCTATATTTACTTTCCTGCCATTCTTGAATAAATGTAATTTGCTACATGGATTTTGTGTTGAGCAATGTGACCCAGAATTATTAACTTGTTCAGATCTGATTTACTTCAGATTATTACATTTTGTTTCAAGTAAATTCCTGTTGGTATATTGATTCATATATGCATGCGTGGTTGATTTCTCCTTGTTTACTTCTTGTTATTCTTGTGAAACGTTGTAAAGATCCTGACAGCTTATGGATGATGAAAACCATTCGCTGGACTTAGTCACGTATCCGTATTCCGTATTCCTTTTTGAGAAGCAGGGCGTGATAAGGTTTTTAGTGGTATCAGAGCCTAGGTTTGGCTAATATATTAGTTTGACTGATATATTAGACAAGCTTGGCTTGATCTGGGATCGGCACAACAGTACACAGACCATGCATACATGAATGAATTATAATCATCTTTGATCTGGATGCTGACTGTTTTTGATTCTTGTGCAAACCATGGCTCGCAGAGGTTCAACTTCTCGTCTTCAGGAAGATCAGCCCAAGCTTGAGGTCGTTACCAATGTGTTGGAACGGTTGATCAATATGCAGCAAAACTACAGTGACCTTGTGATGGCTGCTTTGGAAGTTGACCGGGGTCTGCCTTCCGTTGTGCCTATGTAGGCAGCTCTCCCTCCTCATCCGGGTACAGTCACATTTTTCATGAGGCTGCATCCTGACAGATTCTCGAGCATTAAGACGCCTTTGGAGGCAGAACATTGGCTGATCATGACTGAGTAGTTGCTTTTGGCAGCGCGAGTTGCCGATGAGATAGAGTGGATGTGGTGACCATCCAGTTGGTGGACCTGGCTCACATTTGGTGGAGGTCTGAGTCTGAAAGGCTCGTGCAGCCTATTGCTTGGGCCACGTTCACTAGGAGCTTCTTAGAGAAGTTCTTCCCTAGCAGCACTCGAGTTGAAATAGAGCAACAGTTCCTGGCCGTAAAACAGGTTGGTCATTGTTCTATTATTAGAATCTTGTTACATATGGTCCATGCAATGTTGTAACATGAGATTTTCTTGAAATAGGGCTCCAGGTCTGTAGATGAGTATGCAGCGGAATTTACCAGACTTAGCCGCTTCGCAGCCGTTCTTGTGGTTAACGAAGAGGACAGAGCTCATAGATTCACGCTGGGACTTGAGCGAGATATTCGGGTGCATCCAGTCTCCCTTCACTTGCGTACTTATGCTGAGGCTCTTGAGATAGCTCAAGCTCAAGAGCAGGCTCGTGGCAGGTTGACTCCTCCCTGGCGGACTGTTTCGCACTCTATTGTTGCTAGGCCTTCTGGTAGGCCAATTCGGAGTCCTGTCCTAGCCCATCCTATCAGGGCAGCTCCATACCCTTCTGTCGCTCCTCGGAGAGAAGGATTCTGTGATTTCTACTAGATGACAGGATATGTACACAGAGACTGCAGGCGTGCCAATCGCCGCTGTATTGGTTATGGTGCTGCTGACCATTCAGTGCGGGACTGTCCGCAGCAGCAGCGTATGGCTCTTCCAGCCGGGGGTCCAGTTCAGCAGGTAGCCCCAGCTCGTGGTCCAGTCAGGCCACCGCTCTTTCCTCAGCTCTAGGTTGTCGGTCAGAGGACCGCTGCCTCCAAGAGAGGTCAGGCTTTTAACCTGACTGTTGCAGATGCTGAGACAAAAGAAGGTGTTGTTGCTGGTTTATTTTTGCATTTTGTTGTTTTCCTTTGCCTCTTTCATTTCTCTTGCATTATTCTTCCATGTTATCTTTCTGCATTATGCTTTCCTCACCCTTGTTCATCCATTCTTTTTCCCTGTCTTTTTTGATTGTATCTTAGGTATTGTCCTTATTTTCTTTTTTCCTGCTCATGTTCTCTTTGATTCCAGGGCAACCCATTCCTTTATTTCTTTCCGCTTCGTGGCTCGCCATTAGTTGGAGTGCAGCTTCATATCTGAGGCTTGGAACATTGTGACAGGTGCAGGTGTTGTCATTTGTTCCCGGAAGTGCAGGTAGAGACCCGTAGTTATTGGCGGCGAGATTTCAAGGCCGACCTAATTGTAATTGGGAATTCAGGATTCAACGTCATTCTCGGTATAGATAGGTTGGGTGAGTCCCATGCCATCATTGGTTGCTGTGCCAAGAAATTTGTATTCCGAATCTTAGGTCTTGCAGAATTTGAGTTCCATGCTGGGGAGATGCCCCTTGGCCGAGCTGAGACCGCAGTTGATCAAGAGGTTTGTGCGATGGAATTGCACTCAGGCTGTGAGGCTGCGCCTCTAGTAGTGCGCGATTTTCTAGATGTTTTTCCAGAGGAGTTTCCTAGCTTACCTTCTGATAGTGATGTGGAGTTCGTTATTGAAGTTCCACCTAGTACAGCGCTGATATCGAAGAGTCCCTAGAGGATGGCACCGGTTGAGTTAGCAGAGCTTAAGGTGCAGATTCAGGAGTTGCTTGATTTGAGGTTCATCAGACCCAGTGTTTCGCCTTGGGGTGCTCCAGTCCTTTTTGTCAACGAGAAGGATGTTAGTCGTCGACTGTGCATTGATTATTGGGCACTAAACAATGTTACTATGAAGAATCGGTATCCGCTATCCAGGATCGATGACTTATTTGATCAGTTCGGTGGGGCAGTTATTTTCTCGAAGTTGGATCTTCATTCTAGGTATTATCAGGTCAAGGTGAAGGCGACTGATGTACATAAAACTGCATTCAGGACCGGATATGGGCACTATGAGTATCTTGTGATGCCGTTCGAGGTCATGAATGGTCCAGCTATATTTATGAGTCTTATGAACATGGTCTTTTCCCAGTTCCTGGATAGATTTGTGGTGGTCTTCATTGATGAATTTCTAGTGTATTCTCGGAATCGGGAAGATCATGCCGAGAATCTTAGGTTGGTTCTGCAGACTTTGAGAGTGAATCAGCTCTATGGGAAACTCAGCAAGTATGAGTTTTGGCTTGACAGAGTTACCTTCTTGGGGCACATTATCTCGGGCGATGGTATTTTTGTGGATCCGTCCAAGGTTAAGGCTGTAAAGGATTGGCCAGTTCCTACGTCATTTTCAGAGGTGAGGAGTTTCCTTGGTCTAGCTGGCTATTATCAGAAATTTGTCCAAGATTTTTCGAATATAGCGGGACGATTGACTAAGATGACAGGGAAGGATCAGAAGTTCTGTTGGTTTGAGGCCTGTAGTGAGGCTTTTGTTGAGTTGAAGAGCAGGTTGACGTCAGTGCCAGTGTTGACTATTCCAGATGGTTCAGGCAGATTTGCAGTTCACTGTGAGGCTTCTGGTATGGTTCTTGGAGTAGTTCTAATGCAGAAGGGCCAAGTTGTTGCTTATGCATCAAGGTAGTTTAGGCCGCATGAGAAGAACTATCTGACTCATGAATTGGAGTTAGCGGCAGTGATCTTTGCTTTGAAGCTGTGGAGACATTATTTATTTGGGGTCCGAGTGGAGAACTTTACAGACCACAAAAGTCTCAAGTACGTCTTCACCCAGAAGGAGTTGAACATGATGCAAAGACGTTGGTTGGAGCTTTTGGCCAATTATGACATCAGTTTGCAATACCATCCTGGTAGAGTGAACTTGGTGCCAGATGCTTTGAACAGGAGATCGACAGCTATGTTCCTGACTAAACAGAGAGATTTGGTTGAGCAGATGCGGAGGTTGGAGTTGGATGTGTTGCTGCCGAGTTTTGATTGGTGTTGTTTGGTGTTCCAGATTCAGTCATCTCTTGTTGATCAGATCAAAGAGGCTCAGGCTGGTGATGTGCAGTTGCAAAGTTTTAGAGCAAAAATTTAGGCTGGTTCCCGAACGGATATGGTTGTTCATGCTTATGGATCGGTTCATTTTGGGTCCAGGTTGTGTGTCTTGAAGGGTGAGGTTCGTCAAAGGTTGCATTCTATTCATCCTGCAAGTACTAAGATGTATCGGGATATGAAGCTTCATTTCTGGTGGCATGGTATGAAGAGGGTTGTGGCTCGGTTTGTGTCTTAGTGTTTGATCTGCTAGCAGGTGAAGGCAGAGCATCAGAGAACAGCCGGACTTATTCAACCGCTTCCCATTCCAGAGTTGAAGTGGGAACATATCACTATGGATTTTGTGAGCACTTTGCCGAGGATTCCTAAAGGTCACAATACCAATTGGGTGATTGTCGACCGACTGATGAAGAGTGCTCACTTCAACTTCTTCCGAGTCGGACAATCTGCTGAGAGCCTAGCTGAGAAGTACATACAAGAGATCGTCAGACTTCATGGGTTCCAGTCAGTATTGTATCTGACAGGGATACGAAATTCAAATCTCAGTTCTGGGAGAGTCTTCAAAGTAGTTTGCGGAGTAAATTGAAGTACAATACAAATTTTCATCCCCATACAGATGGACAGTCAGAGAGGACCATCCAGACTCCAGAGGACATGTTGAGGTCATGTATACTCTAGTTCGGTGGATCATGGGAGGACCATTTGCATCTCATAGAGTTCTCGCACAATAACAGCTTTCAAGCCAGTCTTAAAGCTGCACTGTTCGAGGCACTTTATGGGTAGAAGTGTAGATCACCAGTGTGCTGGGATGACATTGGTGAGAAGAAGTTGTTGGGTCCGGAGTTGATCACCGGGACAGTTGATGCGGTGACTTTGATCAGGAAGCACTTGCAAGCAGCTCAGGATAGGTAGAGGCAATTGGCTGATGTCCATCGGAAAGCATTGGAGTTTGAGGTTGGTGACCATGTCTTCCTAAAGGTATTGCCTTGGCGAGGTGTCATTCGGTTTGGTGGTGGGGGCAAGCTCAGTCGTAGGTTTATTGGACCGTTCGACATTGTGGAACGAGTAGGCAAGGTGGCCTATCGTCTTGCATTGCCGCCATCTTTATCAGGAGTGCACGATGTTTTCCATGTCTCATAACTCAGGGAATATATCTGAGATGAGAGCCACGTGATCGACTATTCTGAGTTGACCGTTCGGCCAGATTTGACTTTTGAGATTCTGCCAGTTGCTATTTTGGATCGGCGGGAAAAAATGCTAAAGAAAAAGGTCATCAAGCTGGTTCGTGTTTCTTGGAATCCTCACTCGCCAGGTGAGTTGACTTGGGAGATGGAGGAGGAGATTCAGCAGAAGTTTCCCAATATGTTTGAGTAGCTTTTTGTTTTGTTCTTTCTTTTCTTTTCGGGGTTACCCTATGTACTTCTTGTTTGAATTTCGAGGGCGAAATTCTTCTTGTTAGGTGGGTAGGATTTGTAACCCCTGTCTTTAATTTTATGTATTTTTGGGTGTATTTTTTTCTTCTTTTCCCGTATATTTATTAATCTTGTATTTGCCCAACTCTTTTTGAACCGTGTATTGAATCTTCATTATCAATATATCTATTTATTTAATTTGTCATCGTTTTATTTGATCTTCTTGATTCGGTTTGTTTGCCTATTGTTTCGTCTCTGATTGATCGCACCATTATTTTATCCCCTTTATTTAATTGTTCATGTCCTCCTTCTTGATTATTTATTTTCGTTCTTATCTCATCTATTGGTCGCCCTATATTTTTATTGATCTTCCACTTGATTAAACCCTATTAGATCCATTAATACTCCTTATACCAACTCGTATTCAAAACCCTATTCCTTTTTGGATCCATTAAGACCCATTAAGCCAAGAGACCCTACTCCTAAAACTCTCTAACTCGAAACCCATTACACCCGTCTACCCGCACCCGTTCACACCAAGAAAAACCCTAATACCCAACTATATATTTACACTGTATCCCCCCCCCCCCCGTTCTTGAACCTTAGCTGCTGTGTTCATCTAACCCATCATCTTGACTTCCTACCCTCTCCCGATCTCCCCCTACACCCTGTGCTCAACCTCGACCACCGACACCCCTTACCTCCCGATGCTCCAGACCGCAACCCCTCCTACACCAATGCCGCACCCTCACCTCGACAGCCGATGCTCTAGCGCCCTCCTCCTTGTCGCTACCCCACGGCAGCAGCACAGCCCTTCCGGCGCTCCCCATGCTCTTGTCTCCATCGACAGTAAGCAGCAGACAGCACGACGTTGTGCTGCCTCCCCTCGCCCACTTGCCATCGCCGTTCCCTCGTGCACCCAGCCCCACTCTCTCCCTCTTGTGTGTGGGTGTTGCTTTGTTTGTATATGATCTCGGGTGCTCGTAGTTCGTTGTTCATGAGTCATGTTTGGGTTTGTCGTTCTTTTGTTGAGTTCATGCCCGGGAATCCGTTTCCATTATTCTTGTTCTTGCTCCATTCTCGTCGTCGACTACAAGGCAAGTAACTTGTATTCTTTTTTTTGTGTAATACAAGTACCAAATACCGCCTGTAGTGTAGTTGTGTTTTAGAGACAATCCTTATGCAAAACTCCTGTTATATCTTGTCTCTATGTGTTGATCTGCCCGTAGTTGTCTCACACACGACATGAAATAACTTAGGTATAATCACTTCTTGGTGTATACATGCAAATTGTTCATATGAGATTGTATACTTGATTGTGTTAGTCATAGTATAACTTGTGTAGAGTTGCTAAATACTCTATACCATGTTGCTTGGATATCTAGTATACCCTATTTCATGTTTTGTTGTATTTGGATGTGTCTCGTATAATCTAGTTGATTTTGTGCATAGAGAATATTTTTGTATTTGTTATTACCCCGTTCTTGTTCAGTATTTTAGACCATATTAAGGTCAGTATATGAAAGTCATTTTTGAATATGAATTATAGAGAATTTTATCTACTTTCCAAAATTCCTGACAGATCTCAGTTTCGATTTATGGTTTGCAAGTTATTGCTGTTTTACTACAGAGGTGTAGAAAAAAAATTACAGATTTGGTTTTATGTGAATTCTGAAGAGTAATTTATTTTTATACTAATTCTAAAGGTAATATTTTGATCCAACATTTTGCTGGTTACAGGTAGACTTGATTAGAATTAACCCCTAATTTTTTCGGATTTAATTGATAACTTTTACAAACTATTCTATACTTGCAAACAAGTACTATACTTGAAGAATTTTCATACTGTTCAGTAAAGAAACATAATTTCTACCTGATTCTCATTGCTGTTTATAAAAAACCTTTTGAATATGAAATATAGCCTACTGTATCTATTTTATCACCCTTTTGATGGATCTGTATTTCGATTTATATTTTGTAAGATATTGCTGTTTTAGTACTGCTGTGTTTATGTTTTCAGATTTACAAAACTGCTGTATCTCGATGCTTTCTGATTTTACTTCACTATTCTATCTATGTTGGAAAATTATGAAACTTTATTTTCTGTTACAAACATACTAGGGAATACCCTAGATTTTTTTTGGATTTAATCAATAAGTTTTGATCCCGTTTTCATGTCTATGAGTACAAACTTCTGATTTCGGGCTTAACACGTTTTCTGGATACAACTCTGTTTTGAGTCATGTTTTTTGTGAAATACCATATGACTTATATATATTTGCTGCATTTGGCCAAAAGTCTATTTTCCAGTTTCTCTAACGGTCCAGGTTTGCATATTTGTGGCAACGGGAATCCCAGTTTTGGTGCAGTGCTGTCTTGCTATCCTGAACTAGAATTTTTGTTGTCCCAATCTTTCATGAGTTGTCTTTCACCTGTGCATGTTTATCTTCCAATCTGAACCCGTTACTTGTTTATACCATGTTATTCTTGCCCTGTTTTGTACACGTACATGCCTGTGTGATAATAATAATAAATAATCTAGCTAGGGTAAAGGGAAATACCTAAGTAGTGGACAATATAGGTATGTATACTTAGAAGGGGGCCGTTTTTCCCATTGCTTGATGCCATGATTTCATGATTATATGATTCATACTTGTTATTACTATATGCTGCCATATTTCACGATTACATGATTCATACTTGTTATTACTAGTTGCCATGTTTCATGATTACATGATTCATACTTGTTATTACTATATTATCCCGTGAGTTCACGATTACGTGATTCGTGCTTGTTACATGCTACTTGTTACTTGACGCCTGAGTACACGGCCCTATAGAAATCTACCACTAGATCTGAAACAAAATTATTTGAATGTCGCAACCATGTGGTAAAAGCCTGGAACGCATGAAGTGCTACCTAGATAGGACAAGAAACAAGACTTGAAACAACATGATCATTGGACACTTGCTACTTGTTACTTGTACATGATACTTGATGCTTGATACTTGTTACTCATTACTCGTTTGCATGATACTTGTTTACTTAACACTTGTTACATGCCACTTGCACTCGTTTATCTTGCCATGCTAGTTGTTCTATTTTGTTACCATGTCTATTCCATGCTATGTTTGCTTCCGCTGTTACTCTATACTTGTTTATCCTTTCCAGTACTTGTGCCTGCACTACAAGCGGCCCGTAACTTGCTTTGACAGGCGTTTTGTTTTTTTTTTCCTCTTCCGGCTATTTATTAATTTTCAAATTTTGGTGATCAACTGCCCGATGGATTAGGTGATATAAGATTCTAGTTGCTAGAGTTCTTTCCATATTTACTTTCCTTCTATTCTTGAATAAATGTGATTTGCTACATGGATTTTGTATTGAGCAATGTGACCCAGAATTATTAACTTGTTCAGATCGGGTTTATTTGAGATTATTACATTTTGTTTCAAGTAAATTCTTATCGGTATATTGATTCATATATGAATGCGTGGTTGATTTCTCCTTGTTTACTTCTTGTTATTCTTGGAAAACGTCGTAAAGATCCTGACAGCTTATGGATGATGGAAATCATTCGATGGACTTAGTCATATATCCGTATTCTGTATTCCTTTTTGGGAAGCGGGGCATGACACTCGGCAAGGTGATAATTTCAATAGCTCGGCCGAAAGAAGAGCTTCAATGCTCGGCGGCAAAAGCCTAACGCCCCGTAGCTCAGCGAAAACGGGGAGACTATAGCTCGGCGAGAAAGCTAGAAGATCCTCAAATCTCATCCAAGGGCGAAGCTCAAAAGCTCGGCATGTGAGATGGGTCGGCGAAGTCGAAAGAACTAAAGCTCAGCAAAACTCGAGAATCATAGCTTAACAATGATGAATACTCGTAGCTCAGCAAAAGCACGAGGTCCCTGAAGCTCAGCCAAGCCAAATAGATGGCCATAGCTCCGCCAAACGGTCGGCCGAGCTAAGGGGTCTTCGCCTTGATTCCTGACCCTCCGATCTCTCAGATATTCGAGTTTAACTGAAATGGATGCACGAGATGTGTCCACGTCAGCTACAATCATCTCCAGCGCTCCTCTCAGATCTCAGGCATTCGATCTCCTCAACGCGCGAGCCGCCATCTGATGAGCGACCTAGATCGCATCAAGATTCGTGCACGGTCGACTCTTTGCAAAAAAACCCTGAACTCTTTTTAATTCGAAAAAGTATTTAAAAAAATTCAAAAATAATTATTTTAATTCGGAAAATTAAAATAAAAATCCGAAAAAAATAATTAAAATTGAATTTATTAGTTATAAAATTCCGAAAAGTGATTTTGAAATTGGGAAAAATTCCAGAAAATTCGGAGAAATCCGAAGAACTATTGAAAAATTCCAGAAAATTCGAAAAAATCCGAAGAACTATGGAAAATTCCAAGAAAAATATTTGCTGCCTTCAGAAGCTACAGATCGGTTCCACGTATCTCTGAACACTCTGACTGCTTAGTTTATATGCCAGATTCTAAAAATGAGACGTACTACTGCCCGAAAGCTAAGAAATTTGCCTTCTGATAGTGGGGGGCTTATGATGATGGTAAAAATCCCAGCAAATCAGAGCCGTACGATTCCTGCACAGATCTCAAAGCATCTATAGGCGGATTAGACATCACATGCCTCTTTCACAGGTCTGGTCCCACTCCAAGACATCGGTTTCTCCCAAGCCCATAAAAAGTGGCAGACTAAGCCTACTAGGAGAGACACCCAACCCATGCAGGCTAGGCGTCAAATCTCTTATCCCCTAACAAGGATATCTTATCTCTTGAGGGGGACAGACATGAAAGAGATAAGGTAGTTAAATCGATCCAACGGACACAAATCAATCTCTTGAAATGTCTCCCAGGCCTATAAATACCCGTCCCCCTCTTCAATCAGAAGGTAATTGTAACCCCTGTTTTCGCAAATATGTATTTTCTATATATTTTCTGTATTTAATATATATGTAAATTATTTTTTCGCTTTCAAATTCTTTTTTGTTAAAATGTATTTTTGAATCTTCCATTAAAGCCTATTTTTTTATCAATAATTTTATTTAACTATTTCCTATGATTTTTATACAAATCTTATTATTATTATTATTACTTTGATTTCTATTATTATTATTGTTACTAATTGCGTTTTAATGTCCCCAAAATTTACCTAAGCTGGATTTTAAAACCCTATATTCTACTTAACCCTAATCCATTTTTAAAACCCTTTAACCCATTATCTTTTACCCATTACCCATTTAATCCCAAACAACCCAATACCCAACATACTATCCCCCAACCCGAAACCCATTACCCTATTACACTCTAATAACCCGTTAGCCACCACCTAACCCTAACCCTAATATTATTACCCTATATATACCCTATTTCTCCCTACCCTGTTCCCCATATTCAACCCTAGCCGACTAAACTTATCCCCTACCTCTCTCCCACTTTTTCTCCGCAACCCATCGCTCCTCTCCTTCCAACCTTTCCTTCTGTCACCCTGTGCTTCCCCTCCCTCCTGTATCTCTCCTCGACCTCCTAGCCTGGCCTGTGCTTTCCCCCCGCCTGCATTGCCTCCCCTCGTCGTCTGCAGCGTCGCGACCCCCGACCTTCGGTGCCACCCTGCTTTCGAAGATGCCAGCAGATCCCCTGTGCCCCTATCGCCCTGCAACTGCAATGCCAGAGCATACCCTACTGCAGCACCGCCTCCTGCATTGCCAGTCAGCCGGCGGCAGCCCCGCAGCCCCCCTGTGCGCGCCCTGCCTCCCGACACTGCAGCCACCTGCGATCGTCATCCTACTACCGCCATGCCGCGGCATCGCTGGCCGACCACTGCCTTGCGCCCACTCTCAGCGGTCTGTTTCCCCCTCGATTGTCTCCATCATCGCCATTGAATGTGGGCTGGCAATCGATCTTGATCATCCTATCTTGATCATCTTGATCATCCGATCAGATCCTAGCCATTCGATTGTATTCGCAATCGATTGTTCTTTGTGTTCGTGATCTTGCTCGAGATCGTTTGTTCGTTCGTTCGCTTGTGTTCGTGCACGAAAATCTGTTCCCATTATTCTTGCTCTCGCTTCGTCGTTTTCATCGTCATCTCCAGACAAATAACTTGTATTCTTTCTTTGTATAATACAAGTACTAAATACCGCCTGCAATGTAGTTGTGTTCTAGAGACAATTCTTTTGTGAAACCCGTGTTATATCTTGTCTCTATTATGTTGACCCACCCGTAGTTGCCTCATTACACACATGACATGAAATAACTTAGGAATGACCACATTTTGTTGTATACATGCATGTTGTTTGTATGATATCGTGTGCTTGGTTGTGTTAGTTGTAGCATACATATTGTAGACTTGTCAAATACCCTGTACCATGTTGTTTGGACACCTAGTACACCATATTTCACATGTGGTTATGTTTTGGATGAGTTTCATGTGATCTAGTTGATTTTGTGCATGAAGGATATTTTCTGTTTTTGCCGGTTTCCCGTTTTTGTTCAGTATTTTATACCCTTTTAAGGTCAGTATATGAAACTTATTTGTGAATATGAATTATGGAGAATCCTGTCTACTTTCTAGATTATTTGACTGATCTCAGTTTCGATTTATGAGTTTTCGGGTTATGACTATTTTACTACAGATGTGTTTAATATTCCAGATCCAGTTTTATATGAATTCTGTATGGTAAATTTTTTTTCTATTTATGTTAAAGATAATGTTTTGATCCAATATTTTGCTGAATACAACTAGACTTGATTGGGATTAACCCCTAATTTTTTTCGATTTAATTGATAACTTTTATACACTATTCTATGCTTGCAAACAACCACTAGACATGCAGAATTTTCTTATTGTTCTGTAAAGAAATATAATTTCGACTTGATTCTATTTGCTGTCTATAAAAACTTTGTGAATATAAATTATAGCCTACTGTATTAATTTATCATCCTTTCGACGGATCTGGATTTTGATTTATATTTTGTGAGATATTGCTATTTTAGTGCTACAGTGTTTATGATTCTAGATTTACAAAATTACTGTATCTTGCTGCTTTCTGATTTTACTTGACTACTCTATCTATGTTGAAAAATTATGAAACTTTATTTTCTATTAATAAACATATTAGGGAATACCCCAGATTTTGCGTGGATTTAATCATGCTGTTTTCCTGTGTATGAATACAAATTTCTGATTTCTGGCTGAACACGTTTTCAGGATACAAATCTATTTTGAGACTTGTTTTCGTGAAATACCATATGACTTATATATATTTGATAGATTCGGCCGAGAGTCTATTTTTCAAATTTTCTGACGGATCCAGGTTTGCATGTTTGTGGCAATGGGAATCCCAGATTTAGCGCAGTACTGTCTTGCTGTCCTGAACTAGAATTTTTGTTGTCCTATCTTTTTATGAGTTGTCTTTCATGTGTACATGTTTATCTTCCAACCTGAACCTGTTACTTGTTCATGCCATGCTACTCTTGCCCTGTTTTGTAACACGTATATGCCTGTTTGATAATGATAACAAATAACCAAGCCGAGGTTAAGGGAAAGATCTAGTAGTGGACTATATAGGAGCCTGTACTCAGAAGGGGACTCGTGTTTCCCGTATGACATGTTTACCGACCAAGTTACCGATCAAGTTTACCGACCAAGTTGCCGATTAGGTTTACCGACCAAGCTACCAATCAAGTTACTGACTAAGTTACTCATACCGACCAAGTTACCAATCAAGTTTACCGACCAAGTTTTGTAATCCTGTGAATACCCGAGTACATGACCTATAGAATCCCCTATGAAATCTAAACGTAACTTGTTTGAATATAGCAACCATGTGGTAAATGGATGGGACGCATGAAGTGCTACCTAGATAGTAATAAATACAAGACTTGACATGACATGATTACCTGATATATGATTTCCTGTACATGCTATTTGACACCTGTTATCTGTCACATGTTATATACACCTGTTATCTCACTACATTACTTGATTTGATCATGATTCATGCTAGTTGTTCTATCTTGTTGCCATGTCTATTCCATGCTATTTGTTTATTTCCCATGTACTTGTACCTCACTACAAGCGGCCTGTAACTTGCATTGACGGGCATTTTGTTTTCTTTTCCTCTTCCTACAATTTATTAAATTGTAGATTTTGGAGATCAGTAGCCCGATGGAGTAGGTGATATAAGATTCTAGATGATGGAGTTTTGCTATTATTATTTCCTGTTTGTTCATTTTGAATAATTGTATTTGTTACTTGGATTATGTGTATTGGGCAATGTGACCCAGAATTTTGACTTGCTCAGATCTGGTTTATTTGAGATTAATATAATTTGATTTCAAGTAATTCTTGTTGGTATTTTGATTCATATATGCATGCTTGGTAGACTTCTCTTGCTTCCTACTCTGATTATTCCTGTGAAATGTTGTAAAGATCTTAACAGCTTATGGATGATGAAAACCATTTGCTGGGCTTAGTCACGTATCCGTATTCCGTATTCTCTTTTTGGGAAGCAGGGCGTGACAGTAATCAACAATTGCCATTTTCACTCTCTTACTCTCTCTCTCTTTCTGGTTCTGACTTGAGCATTAGAGGGTCTGTTTCCGGGGCCAACCCCTGGTGTTTCAGGCTTTTTGCATGTCCAACGGCCGAATCAACAATCGTCGGATTCATATCACGGTGGTCAATCAAAGATCCAGATTCATTCTCAGGAGCTCTAACCGTCTTTAATAGCCTAGGGTCACAAGTTTGACTTTTAGTTATTTCCTTCAATTATTAACTCACTATCTGTTTGCTCCCACATAGAAATAAGCAGCAACACTCTACACATACCCTGCAATAATCTATGCTAGTATTATGTCACTCACTTAAAATAGTGGAGAGAAATAAATTGAAAACGTAGTGGGTGTAGCATTACTCTTCTTTACTAGTGATGCTACACCCAGTACTTTTTCCATTACCTTTCTCTTCACTACCGTTTGTGGCACACTACTAGTGTAGGTTTGTATCACCTACTGTACACATACTATATAATAATCTCCACTAGTAGTATGTACCTAAGGTAGTGAACGGAAATGTAGTGGAAAAGGTAGTAGGTGTAGCATTACTCGTGTTGAAATTATTTGGGGCGAGTAATGCTACACCCGCTACCTTTTTCAGTACATTTCTCTTCACTACTTTAGGTGATACACTACTAGTGAAGGTTTCTACCACCTACTCTAAACCTACTCTATAATAATCTCTACTAGTATTATGCCACATAAGATAGTAAAGAGAAAGCTAGTGGAAAGGGTAGTGGGTGTAGCATTACTCATTCTCTACCATAATCCCAAATGAGTAATGTTTCACCCACTACCTTTTCCACTACCTTTCCCTTCACTACCTTAGGTGGCATACTATTAGTGGAGATTATTGTAGAGTAGATGTAGAGTAGGTGGTAGAATCCTCCACTAGTAGTGTGACACCTAAGGTAGTGAGGAGAAAGGTAGTGAAAAAGATAGTGAGGGTAGCATTACGCATTTGGGCCTATGACAGAGAATGAGTAATGCTGCACCCACTACACTTTTCACTACCTTTCTCTTCACTACCTTAAGTGGCTTACTACTTGTAGACATTATTGTTGAGTAGGTAAAGAGTAGGTGGTAGAAATCTCTACTAGTAGTGTGCACATAAAGTAGTGAAAAAGTAGTGAAGAGAAAGGTAATGGAAAATGCAGTGAGTGTAGCATTACTCGCTCCAAATAATTTCAGCACTTTTGGGTTTTTCCAAATAAACCCCTGCATTACTGGATTATGAAATTTGGCCATGTGAGTGGTATCTTTCACTTAGAATCTTGACTTCAAACTTACGCTAATATTTTTGTAATAAATTTGTGGCGTTCTTTACGTGGAATTGTATACTTTTGTTCTTCTTTTGTCAACGACGCCATTTCTTCACACATTTTGACAAAATGGCAAAATGAAGCTTTGCCAAATTATTGATTTAAAATTTATGTCACCAAATGCCCCCTTGATAGGGAGAGGTGCGAGTTTCTCTGCTACATCGAGCATCTTTTCTTGTCAAGCTCATCATTTTGCACAAAATACTTAGCACCCTGTACAAACTCAAATTAGTTTGTTAGTAACCTTTGAGGGTAAGCTTATAAGAGAACACCTTTTTAATAAGCACTGTAGTAAAACAATTATAGGTCAAGTAAGAACAGTCAACTGTCAATGAATATCGTAATTTCCAAAATCTTTTTGTTGCCAGAGTTTGAGAGCTGTCATTTTAAAGAAAAAAGGAAAGAGAAAAAAGAGAGAAAAAAAAATGAGAAATAGACTTAGAGAGCAACATAGATCGCTTATTTGTAAAACATCATCGATATAGTGGAGATCACTGGGGTTCATGCCTTACCATGAATGTAAGTCATGTTGAATGAACTACGTAAATTTGGTGTCTTCTTAAATGTGGTTGTTCTTCATTTTTCTTGTTGATTTTCTTCCGCTACGTTTTTAAATACTTAAAGTCCTTATATCTATTAATTATGTGCCCAAGTTAGAAGGCAGGTAGACAAGCTACAACTGAGTCGTCGTTACAGGATTGTGAAATCATGGGTGAGACTAGGCTAGTCGAACACACTAGGTTTGAGGTAATTGTATGATTATTTAATTTAAATGCATTAAAAATGTGACAATGACTAAAATGGTTGACATAAGAAGGTAATGCCTAACCGTCTTGCTATCTCGTGGACTTTTGATGTGCAACTCATACTCGCTAGTAAGGGGTATTAATCGGATGCATCCACTAGCAACCTCAGGTGATGTCAGGGGTAAAGCGGAGCAAGGGCATCCTATCAATCTCCCGGTAAGGGTTGGCCTGGGGGGAGTACCTATCAATTGCCATCGAGTGCACTCTGGAAAAATGGCATTTATGTGGATTAGCACAAGATTCATCGCTAAAAACAATGGTTTGTTGCAAATCTGCTCATCGGTATCGAGGATCAGAGTAATTCTTGCACAGTTAGCAAATCCATAGGGTACTCAGTGGAGTCGAGGACCGAAGTAAGTCACGCAGAGTTAGGTATTACAAAATAGGTGAAACGTATGGAATATATGTATGTGATATGGGATGTATAAATCGTTATACAAGTATCATAATCTGCATCCTGCATTTGCTGTCTTATATGATCACTTTAATTGCCATTGGACTGTTTATTATTTGTGAATACACCACAACACATAAATATCGTAATTTCCTGTGACTCCCATTTTCGTTTATACAGAAAAAAAAGTCAGTGTTCTGTATTTTGCTTGTTCATAAATTTTTCTGCTCCTTTTGAACTCGTTGTATACACTATAATTATTTGTTGATTATTTATTTGTTAATTCCCTATTTGATTTCATAACTCAAACCCAAATTCTAAAAAAATCCTAACATATTCTAAAATCTTAATAATTGAAGCTCAAGCTCCGCCTAGCCCGTTAACTTACCATAAATCTAAACCCAAACTTCTAATCTTATTCCATAATTTATTTATTTCGTAAGCCAACCAACCTTTTTTATTTTGTGACTCAAGATCATACATTTCCACCGAAGCCGCATGCTGCCATCTTAATCCCCACCTCCCCATTATCTCATTAATGATCCCATGATCTAATCCCACCTAAGCTATTAATTTTGAAGCTAGGTAACTGAAATCCATAGCCCACATGACAATAATTAATCACCTATTTATTAATCCACTTAATTAACCATAATCACCTAATTAAAACACTAAGCTCCTTCACATCTTCTTCAACCAGCTGCCTATTCTTCTTCTCCTTCCCGTAACCGAAACCCCACTTTAACACCCCGAACATAAGAGTATATATATATATATATATATACATATATATATATATATATACATATATATATATATATGGATTAATGTACTGAGCCTATAGAATGATTATGGGTTTGGTTGTATGGGAAATGGGTCCTAAAGAATTGTATGAAAGAATTAGCTACATTGTTTGAGTGGGGTGTGCATGCATATGCATGGCTGTTGGGCTTGTACGTGAGTGTACTTTAGGTGGAGATATGGGAAATTATCCCACATCGGCCATGAGCTGGAGAATTGTGTGGTTATATAGATTTGCCTATGAACAAGAGGTACCTGAAAGCTATGGCATCTTTTGTAAGGCAAGCATGTTTTGGGCCGTTGTTATGATCTATTTTTCGCGTGTGTGCATGTGTAGTCGCATGCACAACTGAGCAGGGCTCAAGGCATTATAAAACGGTTTCAGTGCTGACTTTTGACACCGATCATGGGTAGAAGTGGGTTAGAGGTACGCTTGAGATGGAGCTAGGATAGTACACTAGTAAAGTGACCAGAAGCAATTTGCTAGTAGAATCAGGGTACTCCACTCCACGTTGGTTAGAAAGGCAATCCTAGATCAAGTTGTATGTTCCGGGCTTAACAAGGATCTTCAGTTTGTTAGAGGGGGGAGGGGGGGGTGTAACACCCGGTACTTAAGAGTATATTATACATATATATATGGATTAATGTAGTAAGCCTA
Source organism: Hemerocallis citrina (assembly GCA_017893485.1). Lineage (NCBI taxonomy): Eukaryota > Viridiplantae > Streptophyta > Magnoliopsida > Asparagales > Asphodelaceae > Hemerocallis > Hemerocallis citrina. The sequence goes on from CM030359.1 coordinate 75,966,521, forward strand.
GAGAATGATTATGGGCTTCATTGTATAGGAAATGGGCCATGAAGAATTGTATGAAAGAAGTGGTTGCATGGTTTGAGTGGGGTGTTCATGCATATGCATGGCTGTTGGTGTTGTACGTGAGTGTGCTTGAGGTGGAGATGTGGAAAATTATCCCATGGCCATGAGTTGGAGAATTTTGCGGTTATATAGATTTGCCTATGAAAAAGAGATACCTGAAAGCTACAACACATTTTGTAAGGCAAGCCTATGGTGGGCCGTTGTTAGGATCTATGTTTTGCGTGTGCGCACACGTAGCTGAGTGCACAGCTGAGCAGGGTCCCGGACGTTATACCCTTTCTCTCCTATAACTGCCATTTCATTAACCCATGATTTAACCTCCATTATAACTACAACTCTCCCTTAACTCCATTACACTAATTAATACATGATCAAGCCCCCCCCCCCCCCCCCCTTCTCTCTCTCTCTTAATCACCTCCTTCTTCCCCTATTCATTCTGAAACCCATCAGACCCCCCTCACACCTGAGCCTTCCTCATCTCAATCCCGATTCACTCTCACTCACCTACTGTCTCCTCAGGCAACATTTTACCGCACCGCCGAGATTGCTGCCTCACCCTAAAGCACCTGAACCCGAGCTCCTCATTTCTGTTGTGCCTCACCTCCGATCGCATCCTGAGGCCCTCGCCATTGCTGCCATGTTATTTTTCCCTCTCTCCTTGCTGCTCCAACGTTGTTGCCACGACCGCTCATTGAAGTTCTCACTGCCATCTCCCGCTACCGTTCCAGTTGTTGTTGTCATCCTCCCCATGGTTTTCGTTGCATGCTGTTATCATGCTAGCCGCATCGCCGTTGGGGATTCTATTCGTTCATATTCATAATCACTGTTTAAGGCAATCATCTCTTGTACACCATTATTATTCTTGTGCAACCATCTGCTTGACATCTCACAAATAGTATCTCTATTTGATCATCGTATCTTAAAGTCCGTTTATCATCCATGTTCATGAAAATAACATTTGTAGATCTAAATTGTTGAACTATAATATCGTTGCATGCCTTGCGATCATTCGATGTTTAAATCAATCGTTATATAGATTGAATCATTCCATTTGCCTCCGTTGATTCACTACCCACCAATAAATCGTAGATTTCATTGTCACTATATGGATTGCATGAACACGAACTAGAATCATATGTGAATATGTGTATATAGATAAATATAGTGATTCAAAGGAATTTTGATTGTATGTGTAGCGCCCCGAATCCCCGATACCGGACATCCGTGACACAACTAGAATCTTTGCCTTCAAATGCATCTCAATACAGTAATAACACGGTAATTTAAAAACTTGTTACTGCCAAATAAAAATATTACATCATCTAATAATCATCATCTGTTCTTGAACAAGGAATACAAATTATATCAACTTATTACATATACGACACTGTAACGATTACCGTCTGCCACCTAGAACGGTAATCAACAGCTCCCTACTGGAAGCTCCACTGAGCAGTCATGCTGCTTCCCTGAGATGTGCCATGTAGCTCAAATCGTCCGTTGCGCTACTCTGCTATTCCTACACCTACTTGAATGGTAGGCATGTACACAACCACTCTACTTGGATGCACTGCTTGTCTTGAGTCCTCCTGCACTTGCGACCCGGTATCCAGTACCTAATTGAGTGGGCACGTCAGTACATATACTGACACGATGATGATAAGAAAACAGCAATCTCCAACTAGCAATCACAATCAGTCTTTAAATGAAAACAAAAATGTGCATCCTAATTTCCTAGTGTCAGTGTATGCCATCACCTGAAGACTAATGCATAGTTCACAATGTACAGAAAACAGATGTACTTATTCTAATGTCACAAGACTGTGGACACGCATGCATCCCATACTACATACGCTTCAAATCAAGTCTTCTTCTCCAGTTTCAGGGTTTTGAACCCTCGCCATACAATACATTCTACTATTGTACTCAATCTGTTCCTGATAGATACAACATGGCTGGTGAATCCTGCAGTTATTACTGCTAAACACTGTGGAGTCCCCGTTTGCCACTAGTGCACCAATCTGGTCTGGATCACACCAAATGCCGTGACGATCTTACAGATACACAACCGCATATTTATGGCACCGAAGATCCATGGGACAGCAGCCCCATGGTCCGTTTGTGTCTACTCAACATAAGAACATGAAGGCCTAGAGGGTCTAATCCCCTATCCGATAAGAACCCTCCCATTCTTACCACGGTTCTTCAGGAATTAACAGAGCGACCCTCAACGAGAAGTACAACGGTGCCCAAGGGAGTGCCTCATACCCCGGAAATAGAGGTGAAGCACACACAATTTATTAATATCCAGTTATTGACAGACCTAGGCATCAACACATTCTAGACGAGGTATATAGCCTAGCTTATCACCCCAAACACCGGCGATCAGATATCCATCGGGCGCCACCACCTCTGTCTCGGATCTCATCTAGTATCCTGGCCCGCGGTCAACCTTCTCTCGGTAAACGACCTGACGGAGCACAGGAAATTCACTAACTCTCGAGGTGGAAAAAAATCAATCACAATACTTGCTGACTGGGTTGATAGTCCTAGGGTATCAAAACCTAGACTAGCTCCAAGCCATACTAGCTATGAGCTCCGCATACCATAAATCGACCATATAGCTATTCTCCCAACTTACACATGTGTCCACAATGAGTAGTAAGCACAAGAATCTTATCTAAGTCCCAAGTGAAGTACTTAATAAGGATAATCACTTAAATATCTTAAAACTCAATTAGCTCATAATCATAATACTACAGTATGCAGAAAATTCCATAATTTATGCTACACTTATCGGAATCTGTAACCCTATTCCCGATAATAAGTATTTTCCGTGTATTTTCTATAATTTGATTTTTATAAATTTATTTTGTGCTAAATTCATTTCGTATCTTTATTAAAAGTGTTTTCTATTCGATAATTATATTTATTTCGAATGATGGTATATTTTAATTTTTTTTTTATATATTCATAATTGATGAACCATTTACATTTTTGCTCAATCAAATATACTATTATTTTTAGATTATTTTAATATTATTATTATTGTTATTACTTTAATTGCCATTATTATCATTATTATTGTTATTATTATTATTATTATTAGTATTATTATTCTTACCGTCATTATTATTATTATTATTATTTTTGTAAAGCCCGAACATACTTATTTATTTGTATTTTATTATTTGATTTAATGTATGTTTATATGTATATTTTAAAAACCCTCTAGTCTATTTACCTATTGGATTTAAACCCAATAACCGAAAACCCAATATCTTAATTAAAACCCTATAAATACCCAATTATATTACCCTAACCCTAACCCTAATTACCATATACTAACACAGCCGCCAAACCCCCTAGCACTGTTCACCCCCTCCCCTACCCTGTTCTCTCTCCCTCTGCTCTGTTTTCTCAAACCCAAAACAAAGCACCCCCTCCGGCCTTCTTCTCCGACGACTCTCCCCAACGCCGCCCTCCTCACTCTCTCTCCTTCCTTTCCCCCAACTCGGGCTCCCTTCTCCTCTATCCTCGACAATAGCAATGACCAAAGCTTAGCCCCGACCTCTTTCCTCTCTCCTCGGCGACTCATCACCAGTGCCGTTGTGCCGCTCGACCTCGCCGTCGACGCTGCCCCGCTGCCCGCCAGCAATGCCGCCACCCTCTTTGTTGCTGCTGTCTCTTTGCTATTGTGTTGTTGCTTTTGGATCTCTTTTGCATATATATTGCACGTGCTATTGGTGGATTGTGTTAGTTCGTAGGTTCGTTGCTTCGGGATCCTTATCCCGTTATTCTTGGTATTCATTTTCTCCATTTATAAGACAAGTCACTATCCTCTTGAATTGTTAATTGTATTAAATTCAAGTTTCATTGAAATTCTTGTAAGTAGATCCTATTCATTATCATATCGTTGTATTGATTATCTTCGTTGGGTCTATTGAGGGTTTATACGAGCTAACCCCGATATTCTTCACATCATACCACTTTTGAATCCAAAGATTGAATCTTTCATGAGTGCCTATAGAATTGATAATAGGGTTGTTCATATATTTGTCACACAAATTAATTGTTGTAGAAATAATTGTTAGGTTGTATGTTTGGTTGATTGATTGTTGTTGGATGAAGATAAATTGATGTGTGAGTGTTTTCTAATTTTATTCATTTTGTTTTTGCACCCTTCATGCTGATTTAGAAGTTCATCGACTAGTAGAATTGATACCCACCATCTTTAATTAACTTATTTCATGAAAATACCCTAAATCCTGTATATTGCTTGCTGGCCTGTATGTTGACTGCTATTTTTGACCCAGTAAATAATCTTAAAATGAAATACTTTCCAAACATGAATTGTATCCTTATCTTTCTAGTTTCCAGAACAACTTGAATTTCTAAATTCTGAGTTGTGTAGCAAAAGTTATGCCCATTTTACTACCGCTGCGTTTTTAATTTTAGATTTACAGATTCTTGTATATTTGATGTTTAAATTGTTAAAAGGCTAATCAAATGTTAAAATTTTCTCTGATAAGAAGTTCTCGTATAGCTTAAAGCTACATATGTTTGCCAGATTGTTAGTAATCATGTTTAGGAGTGTAGAAAATATTTTTTAATGAATTTAATAGTGAGTTTATGCTATTTCTTAAATTATAATAACATGATGTCGAAATTCTGTCTGAACATGAAATCTGTAAAGAACAATGTGATTGACCTAGATACTGTTATCAGATTTTTGAACTTTAAATATGTGTTGGAACCGTGTGGAAGTCTAGTTTCAATAATTTCTGACGAATTCAATTTTTGGGTTTTGAAACAGCAGAAAAATGTATTTTTGTACATAGTATTTCTTGCTGTCCAGAATTTTATATTCCAAATTTTAATAGATTAATTATTCCTATACCGTACTATTGCATGAATTAAAGTGTGTATGTTGTATTGCATGATCCAAATGATTTATTGTCATCATTATAATTGTCCCACTTCATGTTACCATCCAATTGTTTCCCTATTGATACTATCGTTCATCGAAATGTCCACTGATTGCATATTGTATTGTTGCATTAATAAAATAATTAACAAGCCGGGGTTTAAGGGTTGACTCTAGTAAAGGACAATGTAAGGACTGTACTCAGGTAATGGGCCCGTGATTCCCTACACCGTTATCTTGTGATCTTTTTTTTTGTGATCTTGTGATATTGTGATCTTGTAACATTATATTGATAAATTAACGTTATGGATGGAACATTGTTATCGTGCCGTGTACATGATCGATAAAATTCACCACTATGTCTAAACGTAACTTGTTTGTATGTAGCAACCTTGTGGTAAATAAATGGGACGCATGAAGTGCTACATTAGTTAGGATTAAAATGATTATTAGACTTAAGGATTGACATTACATTGACATTGCATATTGTTCATCACTGTTCCTATTGATATCGAATATTGACTAAGTGTTATTGTTATGGATCTTTGATTATTGTTACCCAATATTGAATCATTATTTATAGACATTGCATCGATTACCATGATATTGATTATTGATGATCGTGCCATGTTATTGATTCCTATTGATCTATTGAATTCATTATTATACCGTTATTCCATTATTCTTTGGTTTCTCTACTTGTTGTCCATGGCTCGCTCTAAGGACAATTTTTCTCCTCTTTTCAGATGAAGTGTTTATAGGTGTTGATGGAGAATTGCCTGATGAATTGGGAGAACAACATTGGTGAATAAATTGATAGCATCTCCTCTTAATAAATTATTGCTTTGTCATGGAGATTTAATTATTTAACTATTGTTATTTCACTGTATTGTGGGCTTTTGACCCGAATATTGCCATTATTTGTTTCCAGATGTTGGATTATTATTGTATTTGGATATTTCATATTACTTCATTTCAAGTATTATTGTTCAGGAGATTATTATTATTGCCTGCACAATTATTCTGTATTGATTATATTGTTGAGTTGATCGGATAAACAACTTATGGCTGACGTTAGTCATTCGCTGGGCCAATGTCATGTACTCGTATTCCATATTTTTATGAAGCGGGGCGTAACAGAATCCAACAAAATTAAACTTTTTAGAAAGGTGAGAACCTTTGCTATAATTTCCTAGTTGGCACTCGCTCAAATTCCTTAAAGAACTCAAGTTTCCTGATTTCAAACACATGCTTGAAATCGAACAAAGATAGCAGGTTGCTGAAACTTGTAACGTTCATAACTTTCAAAATACAAGTTGGAATTGCATGATCTTACCCATTCTGGGAATCTAAGGCTCTATACTACAAGTCTCTAGTTAACCATTGCTTCAAATTCAGCCATCTAGAACTTATACAATCTCTATATGTTCTCAGCAGTACACTATTCCATAAAGTTGCGGCATCTTGCCATTATCATAAAAACTTGCTCACTTAACAGAATTACGCAATTTTAGATTATATAGAAAGCTAGGAGTGTTTACTACAACTTCCTAGTTGGTTACATCCTCAAATTCGTCCATTAAAACACTCTAAAACTCTAATTTCTATCAGTGTACACATAGGGAAATGAATTCCTCTACAAAATCCAAGTCCCTTTATTATGACTAGTTATGCCCCAACTTAGAAAAATCATAACTTTTTCTATACAATCTGGAATTGCATGATTCAAAATGTTTTGAATAGCAACGATTCTCTACTACAAATCTCTAGTTGATCATTCTTCCAGATTCTCAACACACAAATCCAGAATTACAGAAATTCACTGACTAGTTAAAACTCTGAACTGATCATGTTGTAGTCAAAAATCAATATCAATTCAACCGTAAGTCCAACACATATGAAATTTTAGATTCAGTAACTAGACATATAGAAATCTAACATATTCAAAAATTACATACAGATTCAAAATAGACAGAGAATTGTAGCCCATGAATTTATCGAAAAACATTCTTCCGCTCTTAGTAATGTATAAAACCCCCGGTTACAAAGTAATTTTGAAACCTCATCAAATATTGTCTAACAATTCTGAAATTTTAGAATCATGATCTAGACTTATACCACAAACTACATTAACAATTTCATTATGAATTAATGAACTTCAATTCAAAAACAGGGGAGATTCATTTTCCGGTTCCGGACCAGTTGCAAACTTATATTTTTTTGAAGTATCAAACGAACTCAGAAAAGTGTGAAATTTGAAACTAAAGTTTTTGACACATTCAAGGGAACCTAGTAAAAGTTTGGGGTTAAAATATCCTATCAACTCTAAGATACAATTTTTGGAAGAACACGCAAATTTCATAAACACAGCAGTTTTCTTACTGCTCACTGTTTCGAAAAGAAACACCTTGTTGAGCTATCAAATGTACTCTAAAAATTATGAAATAAATTGAGTACACTCAAGATTCATCGTAGAGCATGCCACAAAAATATTAATGCTAAACTCAAGCCAATTGCAAACAAGAAATTTCCTAACCTCTCAATCTACACCATAAGCACTACTAGCACACAAATTTGTGTTTTGATATAATTTCCTAGCATACAAACATACTAACAAGCTACTATTAACTATTACGATTCCCCACAAACTCATAATAAAAAAATAACAATATTAGAGGTTAGAGATGACCCACCTATTGAAGAATCTCCAAGCTCTTGCTAGCTAGTTCTTCTCCTCCTCTCAATTTCTTCTTCACTTTCAAAATTCCAAGAACCCACATGCAAGTAAAAACCCTCTTCTCTCTTTCTTTTCTCTTCTCATGAATATAGTAGTAGAAGAGGATGGAGATTAGAAGAAGTAGAAGAAGATGGAGGTGAAGGTTTTTGGTGAAAAATGAGATGGAGATAGGGGATTTTTGGATTTCGGCCATGAGGATTTGGGTGGGGATGGGTTTCAGATGTATTGGATGGGGAGGGGGTTGGGTTCTTGGTCGACAACAATTGAGGAAAGGGAAGAGAGAGAGTGAGGGGGTGTGGTTGTGATTCTTACACATCCACCGTATACTATATATATATATATATATAAATATATATATATATATATATATAGTAAGTCTATTAAGAGCTGGGGAGCTGAAATCCTTATCGGGAGCTGGGTTTTTCAGCCGTCTGATCGTGGTTCAGATCGATCAGACAGCTCAGATTTGATCCCGCTCAACTCTCTTTTGCTGAGGGGTAAAATGGTCATTTCTCTCTATTTCTTTCTCATCCAGCATACATTGAAACATTCTCAGCTCTCTCCCTCCTGCACTTTTTTTCTGGATGGATCTCTCTCTCTCTCTCCTCGATCGAAACCCTACTTCATCGATCTCTCTCTCTCTCTCTTCGACGATAAACCCCCATATTCTGAGAATCCCTCCCGCTCTTTCCTTCTTCGTCGATGGAAACCCTACTTCGATTCTCAATCGATCTCTCTCTTCGACAGGAAACCATCATACTCTGAGAATCGGTTCTTGTCGTCTTTTCGTCGAAGCCGATGGGCCTTCGATTTTACCTCTCTCCCGTCCTCTCTCTCGGCGTTAGGATTTCGATTTGCTCCGAATGAACCCTACCTCCTTTTCGAGCGATCGGACGGCAAAACCCTAGCCCCCATTCTTCCAAGCTACACCTCTCAGGTAATCTCAATTTCTAATCTTGTTTCCTTTTATAATCGTTCATTTTTAGAGTTAGAATTACTCTTTTTATTTCAGAAATTTAGTGTGACTAGGAGAAGGTGTTATTGTTTCTATGGGTTTGTTGCTATAAGTATGCAATAGATAACAAGAAGGAAACTGCTTGAGATGGTTTGGGTATGTTTAATGGAAACCCAGAAGAAGGTGTATAGAGAAATGAGAGGTAGTTGAAAACATGGAGATGTTTAAAAGTTGATTAGAAGTCTTGACTTGGTTTGAGTGTGATTTCTCGAGAAGAGATCGGCTAATGACAGAGATTTATCAACTGGGTTAAGTATGAACAATCTTGCATACTTTTGAGTTTTAGTAGTTTAGTATGAACTGGAGAAGGTAGGCTTTGTTGCTATGAAGTGCATACTAGATAGGAGATTTTGGGGTTGTGGAGAGAAAAAGAAAAATCTAATTAGACATTTGCATCGAGTTAGGATTGCGACGAAGATTAGGGGTTTCTCACTTTCTCTCAAGATTTTTTGGTAGGTTGTCACTATAAATGTTCTTTATATGCACTCAAAAGAAACTCAAGTTGTTTAACCCGAGCATTCTTGTATCAAAATGTGTTTTTACTTGGGAATTGCGTGTAGGTAAAGTATTTCACTCAAATGAAGTTTTACTTGGGAATTACTAGTTTATGTCTGTGGATTTTGTAGGTAAGCGTCTTACATAATTATAAATAATTTTTTTGCCCTATCTGTAATTATTGCTCTTTAATTCCAAATATGTTCATATGTTAAATTAATCGTTATGTCCCTAACTTCACCTTTATTCTCCACCCCGACATCTTCGAATCAGGTATAATTTTGTGAACATTTTTTTTCCCATTTTTTTTTCATATTTCTTATTTTGTAAATTAATTGCTTGCTTTGAAAATTATTTTGTCAGGTAATGTGTGCATCTCTAGAATAGTGTGTGGAACAAGATGATCAGCTACAATATGTCAGGGAAGTATTCGATTCTCCAAATAGTCTGTTATATTCATGTGATTGTGAGTTTGCTTCCTCGTTGGATAACTTGGGTTCTAGTTTTACAAGTGATGATGAGATGAATTATGTTTCTGAAGTTGCACACTATGATTTATTTATTTAATGATTTGTAGGAGTGACTAGTGATGAATTAATCCTATATGAGCTTTCTTTTCCCTCATTGGTTATAAGTGATGATGAGATGGATTATGTTTCTGAAGTTGCACACTATGATTTATTTATTTAATGATTTGTAGGAGTGACTAGTGATGAATTAATCGTATATGAGCTTTATTTTTCCTCATTGGTTATAAGTGATGATGAGATTGATTATGTTTCTGAAGTTGCACACTATGATTTAATGATTAATAGGAGTGACTAGTGATGAAATAATCTAATGTGAACTCTAGATTACGGTGGCAAAGCATTTAAAGTTTATGTTAGTTATTGGAGTCTTTCCTATGCATCCAATTAATCCCAAGAATTGTATATGAGACTAAAAGTTATGGCAAATTCTATTTTCCTTAACCACGAAAATTTAACATAACACACGACTGCACATGAAAGAAACTAAAGGTTCTAATTGAGGTACAGTTACAAAGAGGGATTTAGTTAGAAGGCCGACATTAGTTTTAGATGTTTATGAACTAAAATATGTGATTTTTTGACTTTTGACTAGCAAGCTGATGGTGATGGTGGTGCTTCTGTAGACGAAAATGCAATTTTAATTGTAAATGTAGATGAACTTTCTTGAGTTGAGGAGGCTATTGTTCTTGATGTTTTTGTCATCTAATAGATGGGACTTCGAGTTTGACATCAATGACATTAGTATTCAAACAATTAGAAAGGATAAGAGCGAAACATGGCAAGGGAAGCAAGGTTTTCTTACTCTGTTATTTAATTTCCGATCTTGCTAATGAAGATGTTGTAAGATACAATCAGGTATATACTTTATCAATTAAAGTTTTTAAATTGAATTTACAATAGAGTTATGCGCTTTATATATTTGTTTAGTGTTGGACTACATAGTTTACATTAACTCTAAAAAGCAATAAAAATATAGTAGTAACACATCCTACACCTACACCTACACCTTTCATTTGCTTTAAGATAGGAGTCAGTGAAAAGTAGGTAGTGAATAAAATACATGGTGGGCGTAGGTGAATGTGTGACTAGAAAAGTGTTAACTACAACTTTTTGGAGTTACTGGAAACTATGTAGTCCAACTCATTTGTTTATCTGTTGCCTTGATTTCAATATTACTAATACACCAACCTGAAATGACATCACAGGTGTGGTTTAGTAATGTACCACATACATGCTTGGTTGAGGATAAGGGAGGACAAAACTGGATCACGAGGGATAATGATAAGTTCAAATTTTCTGGAGGTGGAACTCAGTTCATACATGGAGCAGACAAATATCTGGATAAAGTATTCTGGAGGGACAAATATTCGCTTGGACTTTCTTTATTTTCCTGCGGAATTCCCTTGCTCTACACTGTATATATATTTCTTAATATATCCTAATATATCCCTGCAGCTTGAACCTCCTTTGTGGGTTAAAACCTAAGCTGTGAGGAGTGGTATGTTTTCTTAATTCCGTGACTAATGCACCTGTCGTGAGAGTTCAACCAAGGTAGCTGATACCATGGGAAATATCCTTTTCACTACACCAAAGCACTAAAGTTGTGGTTAGGGTTGGGAGATTTTATATTTATATTCGACTATTTTCATAGTTCATACTGTGCTACATATAATACTGCATAAGATGAGCTCTGATTTTTTGCTTTACGCTCCTTTTGTGTTTATGAATTTAGATTTGCTTTTTAGCTAATTTTGTTTTCCCTCACAGGTTTGCTGCTGCTCTTACTGAATTCAAAATGAATAGCTGGGTGATGAATGTTGTCCCTGTTAGTCTCTGAAATGATGTGACTGAAGAAGATGAATAAGAAGAACAAGCCGGGATAAGAAGGAATAGCGACACGAGCACCGGCAGCAGTAATTGAAGGAGCAGTAGAAATAGAATTCCAAACTGACCCTGGTGAATTTGTGAACCATGGGGCATAAATCATTCTTTTTTTCATGTCAAATCTAGCTTTGTGTTTGGTTTTATGTAATTTGTTTGATGAGTGAAATTTGTGAACCATGTACGATGCTACTAAGATGATCCAGTTTGTATGGTTTTGGTATCATGTTCAGCAGTAGCAACTAGTTAGTTTCATGTTCAGTTTTATACAGATTTTTTTTGGGTGGTGTTCAGTTTCTGTTGTTCTGAGCTAACGCATTTTGTACTTCATTTTTAGTTTATGTTGTTCTGAGCTTACACATTTTGAACTTTCTGTTTAGTTTCTGTTGTTCTGAGCTTACACATTTTCAACTTCATTTTCAATTTCTGTTGTTCCGAGCTTACACATTTTGTACTTCATGTTTAGTTTATGTTGTTCTGAGCATACGCATTTTCAACCTCATGTTCAGTTTATGTTGTTCTGAGCTTACACATTTTCAATTTCATGTTCAGTTTATGTTGTTCTGCTTACACATTTTCAACTTCATGTTCAGTTTCTGCTGTTCTGAGCTTACACATTTTGAACTTCATTTTCAAATTCTGTTGTTGTGAGCTTACACATTTTGAACTTCATTTTCAAATTCTGTTGTTGTGAGCTTACACATTTTGTACTTCATGTTTAGTTTATGTTGTTCTGAGCTTACGCATTTTCAACTTCATGTTCTATTTATGTTGTTCTGAGCTTACACATTTTCAACTTCATGTTCTATTTATGTTGTTCTGAGCTTACACATTTTCAACTTCATCTTCAGTTTATGCTGTTCTGAGCTTACACATTTTCAACTTCATGTTCTGTTTATGTTGTTCTGAGCTTACACTCTTAAATAATGTTATTTGCTTCAACTAACATGTTCATGTTCAGTCCATCCTCAACTAAGCCCAATAACAAAACACGAGAAATTAATATCTTAAATAGTGTTATTTGCTTCTACACATTGATAGTATACTTGCTTCAATAACACAAAATTACATCAAAAACTTTACAAATTTAACAACTATACAATTTTTATCACCAAATATATTAGCTTTTTGCTCAAAATGTCAACTAGTGTCGAGTAGTGACTAGCTCGAAGAAGCACTTCAAGTTGAAATCAACCTGAAATCAAAATTAAACAGAGTTCATTCAGCCTGGAAACAACAAAATATTTATTTATAAATTATAAAATATTTATTTAAAATATATAGTAGGCTCAAAACACAAAATATCATTCAACAGTGTTAAAAACATAAACTGAACATGAAGTTGAAAATGTGTAAGCTCAGAACAACAGAAACTAAACATGAATCAAGAAAATGTGTAAGCTCAGAACAACAGAAACTGAACATGAAGTTAAAAATGTGTCAGCTCAGAACAACAGAAACTGAAAATGAAGTGCAAAATGTGTAAGGTTAAGTGTTGAGGGCATTGGGGATTCCACAACATTCATTCATTTCTTCCTCATCTTCTCTCCCGCACATTCCCCAAACTGTATTCAACTTTGCATAATTATCATGGCACACAACCAAATATGCTTCAAAACAATAATTTCAATCCCCAAAAATAAATAACCAACTTATATCAAAATGAATCTCATCATTGCCTACACACACAACCGAAAGATAGGATTAATTCATCATTACCTACACACACAACCGTAAAGCTCAGATTAGATTATTTCATCACTAGTCACTCCTATTAATCATTAAATCATAGTGTGCAACTTCAGAAACATAATCAATCTCATCAACACTTATAACCAATGAGGAAAAATAAAGCTCATATATGATTAATTCATCAATCCTACAAATCATTAAATAAATAAATCATAGTGTGCAACTTCAGAAACATAATCCATCTCATCATCACTTGTAAAACTAGAACCCAAGTTATCCAACAAGGAAGCAAACTCACAATCACGTGAATATAACAGACTATTTGGGGAATCGAATAATTCCCTTACATATTGTAGCTGATCATCTTGTTCCACACACTATTCTAAAGATGCACACATTACCTGACAAATTAATTTTCAAAGCAAGCAATTAATTTACAAAATAAAGAATTTGAAAAAAAAATGGGAAAAAAAATGTTCACAAAATTATAACTGATTCGAAGATGTCGAGGTGGAGAATAAAGGTGAAGTTAGAGACATAACGATTAATTTAACATATGAACATATTTGGAATTAAAGTGCAATAATTACAGATAGGGCAAAAAATTTATTTATAATTATGTAAGACGCTTACCTACAAAATCCACAGACATAAACTAGTAATTCCCAAGTAAAACTTCATTTGAGTGAAACACTTTACCTGCACGCAATTCTCAAGTAAAAACACATTTTGATACAAGACTGATCGGGTTAAACAGCTTGAGTTTCTTGTGAGTGCATATAAAGAACATTTATAGTGACAACCCACCAAAAAATCTTGAGAGAAAGTGAGAAACCCCTAATCTTCGTCGCAATCCTAACTCGATGCCAATGTCTAATTGGATTTTTCTTTTTCTCTCCAAAACCCCAAAATCTCCTATCTAGTATGCACTTCATAGCAACAAAGCCTACCTTCTCCAGTTCATACTAAACTACTAAAACTCAAAGGTATGCAAGATTGTTCATACTTAACCCAGTTGATAAATCTCTGTCATTAGCCGATCTCTTCTCGAGAAATCACACTCAAACCAAGTCAAGACTTCTAATCAACTTTTAAACACCTCCATGTTTTCAACTACCTCTCATTTCTCTATACACCTTCTTCTGGGTTTCCATTAAACATACCCAAACCATCTCAAGCAGTTTCCTTCTTGTTATCTATTGCATACTTATAGCAACAAACCGATAGAAACAATAACACCTTCTCCTAGTCACACTAAATTTCTGAAATAAAAAGAGTAATTCTAACACTAAAAATGAACGATTATAAAAGGAAACAAGATTAGAAATTGAGATTACCTGAGAGGTGTAGCTTGGAAGATTGGGGGCTAGGGTTTCGCCGTCCGATCGCTCGAAAAGGAGGTAGGGTTCATTCGGAGCAAATTGAAACCCTAACGGTGAGAGAGATGACGGGAGAGAGGTAAAATCGAAGGCCTATCGGTTTCGACGAAAAGACGACGAGAACCGATTCTCAGAGTAGGATGGTTTCCCGTCAAAGAGAGAGAGACCGATCGAGAATCGAAGTAGGGTTTCGAACGACGAAGAAGGAGAGAGCGGGAGGGATTCTCAGAATATGGGGGTTTATCGTCGAAGAGAGAGAGAGAGAGAGAGAGATCGATGAAGTAGGGTTTTGATCGAGGAGAGAGAGAGATCGATCCAGAAAGAGAGTGCGGGAGGGAGAGAGCTGAGAATGTTTCGATGTATGCTGGATGAGAAAGAAATAGAGAGAAATGACCATTTTACCCCTCAGCAAAAGAGAGTTTAGCGGGATCAAATCTGAGCCGTCTGATCGATCTGAACTGCAATCGGACGGCTGAAAAACCCAGCTCCCGATAAGGATTTCAGCTCCCCAGCTCTTAATAGACTTACTATATATATATATATATATATATATATATATATATATATATATATATATATATATATAGGGAAAAAGGGGTATGAGCAATTTGCTCATTTAGTAAATGAGCAAGTGATGAGGTGGCATGCATGTGATTGAGAAATCCTAAATGTAGTTAGATACTCATTGTATCACATGCATACCACCTCATCAATTGCTCATTTATTAAATGAGCAAGTTGCTCATATCCCTTTTACCCATATATATATATATATATATATATATATATATATATATATATATATATATACTCTTATACACATATACACACATATAGGTATGTTCAAGTATAAATCCGATTCACTACAATTCAACTAAATATGTATACATACAAATATATATATATACTAGGTTTGCCCGTTCACACATGCCTATGGCACGTTTTCGGAACGGTGCACATGGTTTGATTATATAAAATAGTTTTGGAGGTCCAACAAATTAATTGAAGTAGTAAACATATTATATGAGCAAGCAGTATATCTACCTTTAAGCTCAACCATCACCTTCTTGATCATTAGCTTGAACTTACCTGGAATGCATATAGTTTGTTAGAAACACTGCATAGAGTTTTTTTTAACTTCAGCATTACTTTTAGATGCTTGTAATAGTTATTCAAGGACATTATCATATAGTTTTTATAGAGCTTATTCTAATCCCATAACCACTATGAGCATGTCTAAATACAATGGTAACGCAAGTGCATGTATGAAGGTATCTACAATACCAATAATCTAAACATTTGTTTATCTGAGACTCAGTTTCCAATCGAAATACCTCTTATTATTATTTCAACCAAAATGAAATACATGAAGTTCTCAAAACTCTAATCCAAGCTAATCATTTCTTTTATATTCACTTTGTCTCCACATTGCGCCTTTATAAAAAAACCAAATGGATAAATAACAAATTTACTTTAGCTGTCTTTCCTGAGTGAAGAGTTTGCACCCTTCACTGGTAAACTCCAATCATCCCAATCCTATATATCCAAACATACACAATAAGTTCTTACATGTTATGTTATTCATGGTTTCTAATAACTAGTGAAGGGAACACTTCACGATTGTATTTTCTCTTATAGTAAAGAAATTAATGTTGCATATTTGCCAAGTTATTTTAGGTTTCTAGCCAACTTACCTGTCCTACTATGGTTTAAAAGCCCAAATTGAGGGCACTGAATAACCCATCTCTCACTTGCGTACATCTTAAATCAAAACCAATAAAAAAATCATCAAATTAAAAATTTTTAAACCCAAAATAAAATAATCATACCTCTCTGAACTTAAATCTCATGCACATTCAAAATTCGAGTCGGCAAAAAACTGAGTAATCCCCTGCACGCAAAAATTTAAAAATTAGAATAAGAATTCGGTTAATGAGATGAAATTAGAGTAGTCGCATAGCATATAAAGGCTCTCAATTTGGTGGAGGAGAGTCGCCGATACAAAGTAGCTTGATATTCGAGCTCGATTTGGTGGAGGGGAGTCACCGATACGGAATCAACAGCGGATCAGATATCGGCGACGACCTCTTGATTGGGGTTCGACATTGGATTTGGATTTGCTTTGAAATTTTCAAATTTCAAAATTTAAAATTTTAATAAAATTTTAAATTTTTTATTTTTATAAGTTTTTGAAAAAAATTTTTTTTTTTAAATTTTACAAATTTTAAAAATTTTCAAAAATTTAAAAAATCTTAATTATTTAAAAATTTTAATTTTTTGTAATATTTAATATATATATATTTTAAAATTTTTTTAATAATTTTTTATAATTTTTAGATTTTTTGAACTATTTTTAATGTTTTTAAAATTTTAAAATCTCAAAGCAAATTAAAATCCAATGTTGAACCCCAATGTCGGGACACTACACAAAATTCAATTGAGGAGATATCCCGAATATATCTCGTCGGGTTCAGAATATATAATATATCTGAAATTTCACAATTAAAATCAATTATTATTCGAAAAATACGTAATTGCCTGCAATTCGCAATTATGCATGGATTACGATGTAAAATAGCTATATGCTATTTTGCGGGGTGTTACATTACTCCCTCCTTAGAATCGTTCTGTACTCAGAACGACGTTAGCGGAGAGGAAAATATAACAAAATCACCAATGGTTTAGGAGAGATTTTCCTGAACCATCTCTAGTTTCTCGAGCAGTATTCTCGACAAACTGGTCCTCTACCCAGTAAAATGTTGCTTTTCAGTCTTCTGGACAAATCCATCATGAAGTTGATGCTGACATCCTCGTATTTCTGCTCTAGAGTAGACAACGGCCACATTATTTTGCTTGTTCTTGTCTGCCAGTGATGCTGATTCACTCCATGATTGCAACTTCTGTTGATCGGTGACCACTCCTTCCTTAGAAAAGGTCGAAGTCACGAATTGCCGTTTCAGACCTTTAGCAGTTCCTTTGAAGATTTCATCGAATTGTTGGCATGATAGTCCCTTGTCTGGGTGAGATTTCTTCCATGGCGTGCTCCTAGCAGTTGCTTTATCATAAGCTGATCTTGGAGAACTCTGCTGTTTCTAAAAAATGAATGAATTGGTCATCATCAATTTCTTCCTCGAGCCTAGTCTTGACTAGTTCCTGGTGATGGCATCTGGTTTCTGATGATTTTCACCAGTGCCTTCCTTGGTACATCGCGAATTCTAGTCTCGATATTGAGTCGTCAATGCGGCCTTATCGTTCTTCCTAAACTTTTGTGTTGCGACTCGCCCTCATTTTCGTTCAGCTGCAGACTTGTTGCCTGCACATCAGGTTACAAATTGTCTTTTTTTTGACATCCTGTTGCAGATTGGCCTTCTGGACATTAAGTTGCAGACTTGCCTTCAGATATCCAATTGCAGGTTTGCCTCCATTAATGTCTTGCTACAGACTTGCCTCCATTGAATACAGCTGTACCAAGCTTGTTAGTAAAAATGAAATACACTGGGACTGGTTCAGAATATAGGGAAGATTATAATCATAAGTTGAAAAGCGCAACCATATAATTTTTGATCATCCTACCTGCCAAACTAAACTCAACTTATTTGGCATTCAGGTCTAATTTTCTACTGTGTTCGACTGCAATTTGAAGTTAGCTCTGATACCACTTTGTAGCGCCCCGGATGCCCGTTACCGGACATCCGTGATACAACCGGAATCTTTGCCTTCAAATGCATCTCAACACAGTAATCATAGAAATTTAAAAACTTTTTATTGCCAAATAAGAATATTACATCATCAATTACAATCATCATCTATTCTTGAACAAGGAATACAAATTACATCAACCTATTACAGATACTACATTGTAACGATTATCGTCTACCAACCAGAATGGTAATCAACTGCTCTCTACTGGAAGCTCCACTGAGCGATCATGCTGCTTCCCTGGATGTGCCCTGTAGCTTGAATCTTCCGCTGTGCTACTCTGATATTCCTGCACCTGCTCGAATGGTAGGCATGTACACTGCCACTCTACTTGGATGCTTTGCTTGTCTTGAGTCCTCCTGCACTCGCAACCCGTTATCCAGTACCTAATTGAGTGGGCACATCAGTACATATACTGACGCGGTACTAATAAGAAAACAACGATCTCCAACTAGCAATCACAATCAGTCTTTGAATGGAAACAAAAACGTGCATCCTAATTTTCTAGTGTTAGTGTATGCCATGACCTGAAGTCTAATGCATATTTCACAATGTATAGAAAATAGATGTACTTAATCTAATGTCAGCAAGACTTTGGACACGCATGCATCCCATACTACATATGCTCCAAATCTGGCCGTCTTCTCCAGTTTCAGGGTTTCGAACCCTCGCCATGTAATACATTCTACTATTGTGCTCAACCTGTTCCTTATACATACAACATGGTTAGTGAAAACTATAGTTATTACTACTAAATACAGTGGTGTCCCCGTTTGCCACTATTGCCCCAATCCGGTCTGGATCACACCAAATGCAGTGACGATCTTACAGATACACAACCGCATATCTATGCCACCGAAGATCCATGAGATAGCAGCCCCATGGTTTGTTCTTGTCCACTCAACATAAGAACATGAAGGCTTTGAGGGTCGAATCCCCAAAACGGTTCTTTCAAAATAACTAATCACGGCGAACTGATATTCATTGATCGCCAACACCTCTGTAGGTCTTCGAACTAATGTCCCCGGCCCGCGATCCTCAGTGAGCAGTACAACAACGTCCAAGGGAGTGCCTCATACCTAGAAATAGAGGTGAAACATACACAATCTACTAATATCCAGTCATTGATAGACCTAGGCATCAACACATTCTTGATGATATAGATAACCTAGCCTATCAACCCCAAATACCGGCGATCAGATCTCCATTGGTCGCCACCACCTCTATCTCGGATCTCATCCATTACCCGGCCCGCGGTCAACCTTCTCTCAGTAAATGATCCGAAGGTGCATAGGAAATTCACTATTTCTCGAGGTGGAAATAAATCAATCACAATACTTGCCGACTGGGTTGATAGTCCTAGGGTAGCACAACCTCGACTAGCTCCATGCTATACTAGCTATGAGGTCCACATACCACAAATCGACCATATAGCTATTTTCCCAACTTATCCATGTATCCACCATGAGTACTAAGCACAAGAATCTTATCTAAGTCCCGAGTGAAGTGCGTAATAGGGATAATCACTTAAACATCTTAAAACACAATTGACTCATAATCATAATACTGCAGTATGCAGAAAATTTCATAATTTATGCTACACTTATCAGAATCCAACAAAATTAGACTTTTTGGTAAGGTGGGAACCACTGCCACAATTTCCTAGTTGGCAACTCGCTCAAATTCCTTATAAACTCAAGTTTCTTGATTTCAAACACATACTTGAAATCAAACAAAGAGAGCATGTTGGGAAAACTTGTAGCATTCATAACTTTCAAAATAAAAGTTGGAATTGCATGATCTTACCCATTATGGTAAGCTAACACTCTATACTACAAGTCTCTAGTTAACCATTTCTTCAAATTTAGCCATCTAGAAGCTATACAATCTCTATATGTTCTCAGCTGTACATTCTTCCATACAATTGCTGCATCTTGCCATTATCATAAAAATTTGCTCACTTATCGGAATTACGTAATTTTAGATTCTTTGGAAAGTTGGGAGTGTCTACTACAACTTCCTAGTTGGTTAAATCCTCAAATTCATCCATTAAAGCACTCTAAAACTGTAGTTTCTATCAGTGTACACACAGGGAAATGAATTCCTCTACAAAAACCAAGTCCTTTTATTAAGACTAGTTCTGCCCCAACTTAGAAAAATCATAACTTTTGCTATACAAACTGGAACTGTATGATTCAAGATGTTTTGGAAAGCTACGACACTCTACTACAAATCTCTACTTGATCATTCTTCCAGATTCTCAACACACAAACCCAGAATTACACAAATTCACTGACCAGTTAAAACTGAACTGAACTGAACTGAACATGCTGTATTAAAAAGTCAATATCAATTCAACCGTAAGTGCAACACATGAAATTTTAGGTTCAAAAACTAGATATATACAATTCTAATATATTCGAAAATTACATTCATAATCAAAATAGACAGAGAGTTGTAGTCCTTTGAATTTAGTGAAAAATATTCTTCTGCTCTCAGTAGTGTATAAAACCCCCGATTACAAAGTAATTTTGAAACCCCATTAAATATTGCCTAACAATTCTGAAATTTTAGAATCATGATCTAGACTTATACCACATACTACATTAAAATTTTCATTACAAGTTCATGCACCAAAAAGTAGCTATGAATTAATGAACTTCAATTCCAAAACAGGGCAGATTCAGCTTCCGATTACGGACCAGTTGAAAACTTATATTTTTTTGAATTATCAAACGAACTCAAAAAAATGTGAAATTTGAAACTACAGTTTCTGACACATTCAAGGGAACCTAGTAAAAATTTGGGGTTAAAATATCTTACCAATTCTGAGATACAATTTTTGGCAGAGCACCCAAATTTCATAAACAAAACACTTTTTTTTACTGCTCACTGTTTTGAAAAGAAACACCTTGTTGAGCTATCAAATGAACTCTAAAAATTATGAAATAAATTTAGAACACACAAGACTCATATTAGAGCTTGGCACAAAAATATTAATGCTAAATTCATGCCAATTGCAAACAAGAAATTCCCTAACCTCTCAATCTACACCATAAGCACTACTAGCACACAAATTTGGGTTTTGATATAATTTCCTAGCATACACACATGCTAACAAGATACTATTAACTATTAGCATTCTCTATAACCTCATAATAAAAAAATAACAATATTAAAGTTTAGAGAACACCCACACATTGAAGAATCTCCAAGCTCTTGCTAGCTAGTTCTTCTCCTCCTCTTAATTTCTTCTTCACTTTTAAAATTCTAAGAACCCACAAGCAAATCAAAAACCCTCTTCTCTTTTTTTTTCTCATCTCATGAATATAGTAGTAGAATAGGATGGAAAGTAGAAGAAGTATAAGAAGATGGAGGTGAAGGTTTTGGGTGAAAAATAAGATGGAGATAGGGGATTTTTGGATTTTGGCCATGGGGATTTGGGTGGGGACGGGTTTCGGCTGTATTGAATGGGGAGGGGGTTGGGCTCTTAGTCGGCAGCAATTGGGGAAAGGATGCAGAGAAAGTGAGGGGTGCGGTTGTGATTCTTACACATCCACCATATACTATATATATATATATATATATATATATATATATATATATATATATATACATGTAAAATGCATTCAAGTATCCATACTTTTATATCATATACAATTCAGTCATAATATATTATATATGAGTGTATGTATATATCTATATGTACTATTACAAATAAAATATTTATTTTTAAAATATAAGAATATATTTTATAAAAATATTATTTGTCCCAAACATTGTCTTGTCAAAACAATCAAGACAATACACACAATTTAGTTGAGGAGATATCCCGAATATATCTCGTCGGGTTCAGAATATATAATATCTAAAATTCCTCAATTAAAATCAATTATTATTAGAAAAATATGTAATCGCGTGCAATTCTCAGCTATATGCTATTTTGCTGGGTGTTACAATATGTAATATTACTAGGTATGCCTGTAGGCACGTACCTATGACACGTATTCAGGACAATACAACATATGAAAAATCATGTAAATAATAAGGTATGCTTTATATAGATGTTTATTTGCTAGTAGACGTTAATGTATTGATGTACTTTGAAGTAGGATTATGAAGTGACCTTGATATTTATTGATTTGTATATTGTAGGATTATTTGTCAGCAGCTCGGGATTCACAAATAGTATTGTGACTCTACAACAGTAGTAAATCGGAAATTCCTTGCTATGTATGACTTGAGCATAAGAGATTTCTTTTTTGATTTGGAGTCTAACATAAGTAGCAATTCATTTTCTAACTGTATGAGTTACGGTTAACGCCTCAAACTGCATGAGTTAGTTCACCCTTATTTGTTTTTCATATAGTTAACCATGTATAAATTTAAAAGAGAAATTTTGTTGTGATGTATACATAAAGTGATATTGTAGCAAAGCAGATCAAGATACAATTTTGCAGCTACAAAAACTCAAAATACAAGGATTAAGCATGGATTTGTTCATAAAAGCATGATCAAGCGAGTCAATTAAAGAATTTACAACGATATTTCAAAACAGCAAATGCCCAAATACTAAAAAAAAGCATAATCCGAGATTGCATAATAATAAAAAAAGTATTCTAATCAAAATTGAATCAGTGAAGCATTCTAATCTAAAACAATTACTTAGTGAAGTATAATACAATCAGATCAAATATGGTAATTCAAAAGCAATTAAAAGGAAGTGAATGTTATTGAGTTATGAAATCATAATCCAAAAAAAACATAATTAAAAATTTGAAATAATAAAAAGAAGCATAATATGAAATTGCATAACAAAAAAAACATTCAATGTTTTATTTTTGACATACCTGAGTAAAAATTAAAAAAAAAGAAAGAGAGAAACAATTATGAAAAAGGAGAAAATAGGGGGAAGAGAGAGAGAGTAATAAATGAAGAAGTTGTTTTGTTTTGGGAAAAAAATTTGAATTTTGGGGGGAAAACATCTGGGAGGGAAAATGTCTTTTGGGAGAAAAAATCTAGACCGTTGATTTTCTTCCAAATTAATGAGAACCACTTGATAGCTTTCTTTGTGTTTTATTATATAGATAGTTTTGTCCATACTTTAGTATTGTAGAAATAATAATGACTTTCATCATGTTAACTATAAGAATCTATTCTAATTACTAGATGTGAATGTATGTTCAATTCTAGATACTAAACTATATGTTTGTAAATCACAATCATTATAATTACAATTATCATATTGTTGTCCTGCTGTTTACCCCAACTTGGAGTGAGATTTTGACATAGTTACTGATAATATAAACTAGAACTTTATAAATTAAAGTTGTAGCCGTATGTGTCTGGAATCCAGACCATCTGACGGTTTTGCAAATTGACTTACTGGTTGCAAGATATTCAGATTCTCGTGCCGTAACATTTGAATTTCAGAATACTGTTTGAAAATACATCGCCATGTTTAATTAATTGAAAGAGTAGATTAAATTAAGAATTAAGACCTGAGATTAATTGTGTTGTTACTGAACAATGTTAAGAACTGGATTATGGTTTTTATAAGATTTATAAATGAGATTTTTGTAACACCCCGCAAAATTTTAATGACAAATTTTCCTTCATTTGTTACGCACATGTATTTTGTACCGTTACGAGTAATATCTGTAACGTGTTTCACTATGTATCCTGGATTCCTAATATTTATACATTTTTCATATTCTCAAAATTTATTTTATCCTATTTGAGTCAACTCAAATATAATATTCCAATCTCTGTGTTTTTACGTTCTTTGCACGTGTTATCGGTGCACACATTGATTACGTACTTTTCACCGCTATATGTAATATTTTCTATGTATTTCAATTATTTATTTAATGATGTGTTCGAATTAGTTTTATAAATGAAAATGCATATTTTTGATTAAAATATTATTATACGTGTCGTGCACGTGTTTTCTATGTACGTAGTGATTACGTTGTGGAATATATAAAAAATTAATGAAACATATTTTTCATATGTTATATTTTGATTATTTATAAATATTTTCCGTCGATCAAATCTATTTTCGTACTTGAATATTTATTTTACATGCGACGCACGTGTTTGCAATGCACGTGTTAGCTGCATTCTCTTTTTAAAATAAAATTTCTGAACTGTGTGTTTCTATTTTTATTCATGCATTCATGCATGAAAACCCAAATTTTTAATTAAATTAAACAAATTTTATTTAAATACATATTATATACATATGTATTTAAATAAATAATTAATTTTGTGAAGTGTACAGAAAGCACGTGCCCGTGCACACGTGCAATGCGCACACCTCAAATATCGGTCGGCTACTTTGGGATGGAGGGAAAGAGTAATACTTTTTGAATTACATGAGAATGGGGTTAGTGGAGTTATGCAGTGGAGGTTAGTTACAATAACCACTTAATTAAATCCTATAAAATCCCCTAATCTTCACTCACTCCTCATCTCTCCCTTTTTCTTTCTCTGCCAAATCCGAACCCACCAAATTCATTTTTGCTTCTCCACCTACTCACATGCATACATATGTATAACTATATATATATATATATATATATATATATATATATATACACACACACACAACTCTTTTTTATCAAAAAACAAATGAATCAAAATGAGAATATGCATAGGTGGCCTTGCTGTTGCTTACGGTTGGTTTCGGGAGGGGCTTTTGCCTGGCTTTTGTGTGGATTTCAGCTTGGTTTTGGGATTTTCTTGGCGCTTTTGAAGGAGCTTGCTACCAGTGTATTCTCCTATTGGGTGGGTGTTTCTTAAATCCTTTCTAATTTAGGAGTATGATGCATGCTAGTTGATATATGATTTAATTGTTAAATTTTGATTGGTAGAATGAATGTAGATTGCATGATCTTAATTTAGTTGTGTCATGATGTGTTGAAATGCTATTGTGATTCAAATAAATGACTAGAACTTTGCTAATTAGAAAGAGAAAAATGGAAATAGTATCTAGTGAATTGTTGAAGTAAAAAAATTGATGCATGTTAGGATATTCTTATAATAGTCAAAATAATGCAACATGTATGAAAAGGATTTTTAGATGCTAATGTAATAGAGAAATGTGGAAATAGTCTCATCAATATATATTCTATGAGTATAAGGAGATTTTATAAAGAAGTTTTGATGAGAGGCAACACTTTATTTGAAAATTGATAATATGTGTTGTTTAATACAATTTAGGAGAAAATTTGTTACATTGTCAAAATGAGAATTTTATTGTAACACCCCGAATTCCAAAACAGACTGAATTCGAAGTTCCACAGGATCTTTACACTTATCTTCGTACAATTTTACAAGGAATTAAAAAACTTTTGTTACATCAGAGTTACATTTACATTACACTTATGCAGCGGAAGCAATTTACAATAATTACATGAATAAAAATATACAACACTTGAATCAATCTTTAAGCAGCATGCATACTTTAATCTTGCCAGTCACTTTATCCTGCATAGAAACTGTGGGCATGTTAGCTGCTTACAACCGACGAAATGTTATACATGGTCATCCTCACTATGCTGAACAGTATAACGATATTCAATACTTAAACAATCCACAAACTTGAACACAGACAAAGCTACAGAAGGTTTATCCTATTGATGTCGTGTTGTGCAGTGTTCTTAGTCCTTAATGCAGTTGTTTATATTATATGACACTAATGCGCACTTGTTCAGAGTCTATGCAGCCCATACTACATAGGTCCGAGGGCAAGCCCTTAACCGTTCTTCATCTTGTAGGGTTCGATCTCTCACCATGACTTAATCTACTGCGGTAACTACAGTAAGTATCCTAGGTGTTCTATGAGTTACAAGCCTACGTCTAGGTGCCCTGGAGAGAACCCCACGCACTGACACATGACTCATCATGCAGGCATCCTGTGGTCAATTCATCTCCTACCATAGACATGACACAACCCGTAGTCATTAGACCACCTCATAAGCATCGCCACCGGGACGGTACTCTGGAATAGTATTCAGACCCTATTCATGACGCATCACGGGACATCCTGTGAATACTCTCACGCCGCCAATCCAATGGCCCTCATACTCATGTTTTTCTCTTACGTTCATCACATCTCTATTATGTATCTAATCCTTATGTATAAATAAAGATCAACATTCTAGAATCTAGCATTACTCCTACATCGGTCTTTCCAACATCAATCATTATCAACGATCCAAACTTGGTCAAAATATCATAATTCTCTTTTCAACATTTTTCAAAAAGAAGTGGCCTCGGCCAGTTTCGAACCCGCACACACAAGCCCCAAGATGAACAGTCATCGTCCCAACCCCCATGCACTAGCCAAAAGGGACACAGTGCCCAACTGTCTAAAGGGGAGCTTTAATATGGGTAAGCTCTATTCTTGAGATTTGTGGAAAAATCATGTTTTGGAAAATAAAAGCCTCTTCCGAGACTCGAACCCACACACAAGGAGTGCCGCCGAGCTACAGTAGAGCGCTAATGGCGCCCCCCTCTAACCAGTATGACCTTAGGGGTTAACTGATATAAGAGTAGGTTAAATTAGGTTTGTTTCGAGTCTATGTTTATCATAATTATTTTGTTTTTTAAAAGCTCTTAACTTAGTTTCTCTTCCATATAAAGTCATAAAAATTTTCAGAATACCGAGTTTATGTATAATTAACAAACCAGTGTTTTAAAAATATTTTTTTGACATTAAAACATGAATTTCTCATTCTAATTTGTGTTAATGCCTACAATTGCAATACTTCACTTTTAGCAAGCTCTATTCCAACTTTTGCATTACAATTAGAAATATTTATTCTTGCTTTTCTTCCTCTTTTATTTCCACAATACCCCATGTCATGGTCTCATTCATTAAACTAGTGTCACAATAGTTTAATAAGCACAAATTCAATATTTTCAACTACTAATCATTCACAATCTCCACTCTCAAATTTCAAAAATGAACTTTCCCTCCATCCGAAATAAACAGACGGTTCCCCCCCCTCCCCCCCAATTCTTCATAGTAAAACACGTGCACTAGTGCACACTCAAATTAATTATTTTTAAAAACGCAAATTATATATATATATATATATATATATATATATATATATATATATATATATATATATATACATAGTATGTATGTAAAAATTAGTTTAATTAAAATTTATAATGTTTCTGCAAATAAAATATATACACACTTGAAAATATATTTTGAGAACAAATACGATTAAATACACGTACTGAAACAAACACGTACTTTGCACGTAAAAACGTAAAAATACGGAATTTGGGTTTTATCAATGGAAAATATTAAAGATAAGAAAAATATAATGTAAGAATTTTTTTTTTATTAATTTATACATATTCCACACGTAATCAATACGTACGTAGAAAACACGTTCATTATACGTATAATAATATTTTAAATCAAAATAAGGGAAAATGAATTTCTGATTATAAAAATAGATTTGAATACTTAAAATAAATAATTTAAACACATAAAAAATATTACACGTAGCGGTGGAAACACATAATCGATACGTGTATCCAAAACACGTAAAAAGCACGTAAAAACACAAAGAATGAAATTTAATATTTTAGTTGACTCAAAATAGGATAAAATAAATGGAAAATGCATAAATAGCCGGAAATCAAAATACGTAGCAAAAACACGTTACAAATATTACCAGTAACGGCACAAAATACACATACGTAACACACGAGGGCAAAATTGTCATTTTCAATTTTGCGGGGTGTCACATTTATGAAGTTTAAATATACGCACTATACTATATTTTTGAAAGAATACATTCTGGAAAAGAATTAGATTTTTGAATGGTGCAAATTGGTTGAGTAATCGAATTTTGTAAAGGGAAATTTACAAACAGACAGTACGTATAAAGTTATTTCAATCCCTATTCATAACAGAGAGTGAGTTTGGGCATACTGGTTTATCAATGTGGGTTAGGGTGTTGTGAACAATACGAGTGGTCTTGGGTTTGAGTCTTGAGAAGCTTTGTTTTATTTGAATTTCCATTTTTCCCGAAATACAGTACATCACAAATATTAAGTATTTGAGCAGAATTATATCAGCTAGCCGTCTTAGACTTCTTGGTCTTCGGGTGCGGTTTGGGTTGGTTACTGTAGCTAGGCGGGGGGGGGGGGGGGGGGGGGGGGGGGGGGGGGGGGGGGTTGGTCTTGAGTTCGAGTCTTTTAATTTATTTTTGATATTTTTTGATATATTAGAGTTTTAAGAGTAATAAAAATTGGGAAAAATTCTATTATTCCTCTAAAACTATTCAGACTTTATAGAAAATATTTCCATAATTTTTTGACTTATTTTGTGAGATTTAGAAGTGGATTTCGCAATAAAATAATTTGTTTAGTGAACTTGGTTTCAAAATTAAAAAAGAGATTTTTTGTGTGGTTAAAGAAGATTAAAAATGGATTATGATTAGACCCTTCTTGATTAAATTTCCATGGTTATAAATATCTTTGATTAAGAATACTTTGAGTTACACACAATGCTATAAGTGATTAAGTTGATAAAAGAAGTTGAAGTGAGTTACTTCATGTTATGAGATTATAAAGAAATATTTCTCTTTGAGAAAGAGATTGTGAAAAAAGAAATTGAAGTATTATTTTGAGATTGAATATAACATATTGTTGATCTCTAGAACGAGATAGTTGTTGCAATCTAGAGGCTAGGCGAGCACCTTAGAAACCTGCAGTTGTTATTAATATGAATTTGAGAGCTAACCAGTATGGGCTGAACATCTCTTGAGAAGTAGCTACTGTCCTTTTGAATTTATTTTTGATATTTTTTGATATATTGGAGTTTTAAGAGTAAGAAAAATTGGGAAAAATTCTATTATTCCTCTAAAACTATTCAGACTTTATAATTTCCACAATATTTTGACTTATTTTGAGAGATTTAGAAGTGGATTTCGCATTAAAATGATTTGTTTAGTGAACTTGGATTCAAAATTAAAAAAGAGATTTTTTGTGTGGTTAAAGAAGATTAAAAGTGGATTATGATTAGACCCTTCTTGATTAAATTTTCATGGTTATAAATATCTTTGATTAAGAATACTTTGAGTTACACGCAATGCTATAAGTGATTAAATTGATAAAAGAAGTTGAAGTGAGTTACTTCATGTTATGAGATTATAAAGAAATGTTTCTCTTTAAGAAAGAGACTGTGAATAAAGAAATTGAAGTATTATTTTGAGATTGAATATAACATATTGTTGATTTCCAGAACGAGATAGTTGTTGGAATCAACAGGCTAGGCGAGCCCCGTAGAAACCGGCAGTTGTTATCAATATGAATTTGAGAGCTAACCAGTGTGGGCTGAACATCTCTTGAGAAGTAGCCAGTGTGAGTTGACAGTCTTTCTTGTTTGGTTTAACTCCGGTAGGGTAAGCTAGCTCTAGGTTGTGATGATTTTCTTCTAAAACAAACTAGAAACCTAAGGGCAGGAACTATAGTGGAGATGTGAGGAAAGTAAGAGAAAAACACAAGTATGAGGGCCTCAGAATCATGGTGTGAGAATTTTCACATGCTGTCTGCATGACGCGTCATATCATAACGTGAATCTATCTCTGGAATTATCGGGATTGTGGCAACACATGTGGGGTGCTTGGTGACTACGTAGTGCCATTGTCCCATGGCGGAGGCGAATTGTCCAAAGGCGGTCAACAATATGTGTTATGTCATGACATGGGATTTCCCTTCAGGCTGTCCGGGCAAGGACTCTGTAATATCCCGGTCGGATATTATATTGGTATTATTATTATTTTTAAAATTAAAATATTTCTTAAAGAAATTACTCAGTTTTACTAATAATAAAAACATATATATATATATATATATATATATATATATACACACACAAGTAAGTATATATATGTATTGTATCGGTTGTGTGCACTTGTACAAAATCCTGTAAAATGCGTTATTGAGAAAATGTATGTAATATCTCGGGCTGATATTAAAAATTATTATTTTATTATTATTTTATCTTTATTTTCAGAATTAAAATGTTTTGATGGATATTACCCGGTTTAGTTAATAAACATTATCTACATATATATACAAGTCTGTATACATCTGTATTGTATCAGATAGGTACAGAAATCTTCCAAGCCGGTAATAAAATTATTTTTTTTATTATTTCTGAATTAAAATATTTTTGGTAGAGATTATTCGTTTTAACTAATAAAAATTATCTGTATAGACAGATGTATGTACATATATGTATTGTATTGATTTCGTACGTTCGTACGAAATCATGTAATATGTGATTTTGGAAAAATGTCTCTTAATTTTTATGAATCATGATCAAAATGGAGGGTTAGAGATGAGTAGGGTGTTGATTACAATATTAATTTGCAAATTGATCTCAAATTTGTTAAACCACAAAAAGTGAGACACTTCGTTTCTTCTCCTCCACAAACTCACCCTCACTCTCTCTCCCTCTCCTATATTTGGCCGGCCACATTCCAAGGGGCAAAGCCCTTTCATTTTGTGTTCCTCCATCTCCTTCTCATCTCACTCTCATCACATATTTCTTCCTCTTCTACTACTTGTTTTTATTTTAGAAAAAATTGAGAGGAAAAGAAAAGAAAGAGAGATCAAAATCAAAAGAAAAATGAGTGGGTTCATTCTTGATTTTTTCTTGAGAGAAGGAGCAAGAACAAGGAGCAAGGAAGGAGAAGGAAGAGCAAAGCAAGTCCTTCCTACAAAGTTTGGGTGGGGATTTCTCAACCTATTGGTTATTTTTATTATTATGGCTATTATTGTTATATACTAGTAAATAAGTGAAGAACTTGGACCACTTTCATGAGCATATTGAAGAACTTAGACTAGAATAAATGACATGTAAAGATTGAAGGGATAGAGCTTAAATAAGATGGAATTTTGACTCCAAATTAAATTGAGTGCTTCTTGTATGTGTTACTACCATGCTCTAATTTTTGTATATTTTTTAGGGTAAATTTGACAGGTCAAACAAACATTTCCTCCAAAACAGCGAGCTTTTAAGCAAATCGATGTTTGGTTATTTTTTGCATATGTTCAAAGACCTGGATTTTGAGCTCTATAAGGAATCTGACAAAGTGGTCTACTAGAATGTTGTATTAGATGTTCTCCCCTTTACAAAATATCCAATTTTGTTAGATTCTGACAAATATAGCAGAAGTTGTGAGCTTTACAAGTTTCAGCTTTGTGCTGTCTTTTGTTGTTCTTGAATTTTGTTCAAATGGCAGGGATTTGAATTCCATAAGGAATCTGAGAAAGTTGTTAACTAGGAAGTTGTAGTAGATGTTCTTATCTTTCCAAAAAGACCATTTTGGTTAGATTCAAACAAGTATAGCACTAGCTATGACCTTTACAAGTTTCAGCTTTGTACTGTCTTTTGTTGTTCTTGAATTGTGTTCAAATAGCTGGATTTTGAGCTCTATAAGGAATCTGAAAAAGTGGTCAACTAGAAAGTTGTAGTAGATGTTCTCCACTTTCCAAAATATCTAATTTTGTTAGATTCTGACAAGTATAGCAAAAGTTGTGAGCTTTACAAGTTTCAGCTTTGTGTTGTCTTTTGTTGTTCTGGAATTTTTTTAAAGAGCAGGGATTTGAATTCCATAAGGAATCTAAGAAAGTTGTTAACAAGGAAGTTGTAGTAGATGTTCTCGGCTATCCAAAAAGTCCTATTTTTTTAGATTCTGACAAGCAGAGCAAAAGTTATGAGTTTTACAAGTTTCAGCTTGTGCTGTCTTTTGTTGTTCTTTAAGTGTGTTCAAGGAGCTGGATTTTGAGTTCCATAAGGAATCTAAAAAGGTTGTCAACTAGAGAGTTGTAGTGGACGTTCTCCCCTTTCCAAAATGTCCTATTTTGTTAGATTTCGATAAGCGGAGTAGGAGTTATGACATTTACAAGTTACAGCAGCTAGCCTTTTGGCTGAAGATTCGCTGTTTAGATTGTTCGAACTTTTTTGTGCATTTTATTAACTGAATCTAAGAGGGTTATCAACTAGAGAGTTTTAGTAGAGGTTCTCACCTTTCCAAAATATCCTATTTGGTTAGATTTCGATAAGCAGAGCAGGAGTTATGACCTTTACATGTCACAACAACTAGCCGTTTGGCTGAAGCTTCGCTATTTAAATTGTTCGAAGTTTTTCTGTATTCTATTGACTGAATATGAGAAGGTTATCAACTAGAGAGTTGTAATAGAGATTCTCACCTTTCCAAAATATCTTATTTGGTTAGTTTCCGATAAGCAGAGTAGGAGTTATGACCTTTACAAGTCACATCAACTAGCCTTTTGGCTAAAGCTTCGCTGTTTAGATTGTTTGAAGATTTTGTGCATTTTATTGACTGAATCTAAGAAGGTTATCAACTAGAAAGTTGTATTAGAGGTTCTAACCTTTCCAAAATTTCCTATTTGGTTAGATTCCGATAAGAGGAGTATGAGTTATGACTTTTACAAAGTCACAGCAGCTGGCCTTTTTGGCTTAAGCTAACTATTTAGGTTGTTCGAGGTTTTTCTACCTCTTATTGGCTGAATCTGAGAAGGTTTTTAGCTAGAGAGTTATAGTAGATGTTCTCACCTTTCTAAAAATTCTAATTTTGTTGAATTCCAATAAGAGTATCATGTGGAATTGCATCTAGGGTATTAAGGGACTTTTATGTTGCTTTTATGTATAAAAGATCAAGTTTTTATTAGTGATCTTATACACGAAATTCTATTCATGTTAACTAGAGTTGTCATGAATTGTTAGTTGTTTGAATCATGCACTTGATTATGACTAATAAGTATTTCTTGTGCTCATAAGTCATGTAATAAGTATTGCTCCGTCTCATCGTAGCTCACCTAGCTCATATGTAGTTGTTTGTTCATGCATAGCTCATTGGGCTTGTCTGTAGTAATTATCTTGAATAGATCGACGATGAGTGGATCCGAGGAGATCTTGTGAAGTCTAGGTTGAGACTTGGTAGATTGTGTCAACAATTGTTACACTCTCTTGAAGAGGAACACGTGCGGTGCTTTTTCATGATAAGTTGGAAGCACAGTGGCATGTCTTGCTAGTTTGAATCTTTTGGTGCAGTCTCATGGCAAGTTGAGAGTACGACTCTAGGTTAAGAGTACCTTATGGCTCGTACGGCCTCATTTGATTGGTTAGGATTAGTGACATCGTTAGGGTAGTAACTGTTACTTAACCATTTTTATCTATGAATTGCCGAAGGGTGAGAGTTGGTGTTAGGGGTGATACCTTATAATCCAACTTCTCCTATAGGCTGACACTAGGTGGTGTTATTGGGATGATTCCCCTTGTCAAAGGGATACGAACGGTACTTTTTCATGATTAGTTGGGAGCACAGGATCCATATCTCGGCTGTTAATTCCTGAAGTGCCATGATAAGAATGGGAGGTTTTCCTAGGGAAATAAACCCTATGATTCTGTCATGTTCTATATCTTCTCATGATGAGTTGAGGGCACGGCTCAAGGTTGGCTAGTATCTTGTGGTTCGTATTGGCTTTTGAGTGAGGTCCGGTTTGCCAAGTAAATAGTGGCAAACATAAACACCACTATTGTATCGCAGTAGTGGAAATAGACCGTATCTGCAACGTCATCAGTCATGTAGTATTGTGTCAGGAACAGGAAGGGTACAAGAGTAGAATTCATGACGCAGGTTCAAATCCCTAGATAGGAAGAAACGGCTTGTTATAAGCGTATGTAGTATGGGCTACATACTGTTCCGGAGACTTGCTTGCATTAGAATAAGTGCATCATTGCATTGGTTCATCTTTCATTAGAGTCTAAGTTATAGCATACACAGACACATCCATTATATATACACTTTTCTCTTTTCATCAATCTGTTTGTTTAAAATTGAGAATCGCCGCTAGTCATCAGCCTTAAAGTGTCAGTATATGTACTAATGTCCCCACTTCAATAGGTACTGGATTGCAAAGCTACAGGTACAAGATTCAGGAGGAATCAAGGCTAAAGAAGCAAAGTGTTGATTCTTATTTTCAATTGTAACTTATGTTGTCATTTTTTTTTAAGTTGGGAAGCATCCACATGAAAGTACCATGTGTTATATATTATTCATTATAATCTGATGTAATTCTTATTGAAAGTTTATAACACTTGGGCTTGTATAGCATTATTGTAACACTGATGTAATGTATTGCAGTTTAATAACATTCGGACTTGTAATACATTTGTGTTGAATAAAAAATTTTAAATTTTCCTGTTTTTCTGTGTATTGTGGCTAACTGAAGGAAAAGATTCTGGTTTATGTCACGGTTTCCCAGTGTATGAAAATCAGGGCGTTACAGAGTGGTATCAGAGCCGACTTCAATTTACAGTCCAACACAGTAGGAAAATTAAACTTGGATGCCTTATAGGAGTCGGGTTTTAGCTAGTTGTAGACAATTATAATTCATATTGTTGTTTCTTTCAACATATGTTTTATAATTTTTCTATATCTGGGTTAATACCCATGTTTATTGCTTTCTACCAGATGTCTCGCGGAACCAGGAGTGGTAGGAACGACCCGAATGAGGGCGGGGGTAGTGGAGGCAATGGCGCAGGTCTGGATATAAGGGCAGAATTCGTTCGTATGTACCAGGCATTCGGAGACCTGGCAGAGGTAGGCCGAAATAATGTGCAGCAACAAGGAGCACCCGCAGGTAACCGAGGAGTAGTACCTACCGACCCTGTTAAGATGGTCGAATCTTTTCGAAGGATGAGGCTGCCTTTTTTTTAGAGCAAGGCAAACCCGACGACAGTTAACAACTGGATTCGTCAAGTCGAGAAAGTGTTTGAGGTGATGCTGACATCAGATGATAGCAAGGTCAGATTGGCAAGCATTCTACTAGAGAAAGACATCGAGGTCTGGTGGCAGACAGTGAGGAGGGGCATGGGCGAAGGACCCATTACCTGGGAAGACTTCTCAAGGGAGTTCAGGCAGCAATACTTTCCTTTGGATGTGCAAGAAGACAAGGCCATGGAGTTCTTCAACTTGAAATAGAGAAGCCTGACGGTTCGTGAGTACGAGACCTTGTTCACGCAATTATCCCGATATGCTCCAGAGATGGTAGAAGATGAAGTCAAGAAGGCTAAGAGATTCGAGCAAGGGCTCAGACCTGCACTCAGAACCAGGATGGTACCTTTGTGCATTTGGAGGTTCGAGAAGTTGGTCAGCTGTGCGGCAACGACGGAGTTTGATATGAACTGAGGACCAGAACCGCAAGCGAACGCTGGAGGGTGGAACAAGGGAAAGAGATCTGCACCAGCATCAGGATTCGAGAACCTAGGACAGAAACAGAAAATTCAGAAACGAGATGGTAAACTCGGAGGCACCAAGCCAGGGAGTTGTTTCCTGTGTGGTGAGCAAGGTCATTTCATGAGCCAGTGCCCAAGGAAGGACCTTCGGATAGGTACCCGTGTCTGTTATAAATGTGGGAAGATTGGTCATATCCGACCAGATTGTCCCCAGTTTTAGAAGAATAGCAGCAGATCAGCCCCAGAGATGAACCGCAAATGAAACAAGCAGCTTCGCCAAGGACGAGTGTTCGCACTTACAGAAGTTGATGCCAATGAAGGCGTGAAAGTCGTCACCGGTGTGCAAAGAAGGGGGAACAACTAAGTTTGAAGTTGCATTTTGAATTTTATTTTGGACTTTAAGTAATGTATGATATAACACTTTTTGTAACCGAATGGATTTATATATATATGTGTGTGTGTGGAATCCATGCAACGGTTTGTTCAATAATAGTTCATCACATTCCCAAAGTCTGTGTTATTTTGTATCTGTTGTTTTCATTTCTCCTAACTAAACGTAGTTCTGAGGACAGAACTATTCTAAGGAGGGAGTATTGTAATATCCCGGTCAGATATTATATTTGTATTATTATTACTATTTTTAAAATTAAAATATTTCTTATAGAAATTACTCGGTTTTACTAATAAAAGCTTATCTGTATATATATATATATATATATATATATATATATATATATACAGAAGTAAGTTTATATATGTATTGTATCGGTTTTGTGCACTTATACAAAATCCTGTAAAATGCATTTTTGAGAAAATGTCCGTAATATCCCGGGATGATATTAAAAATTATTATTTTATTGTTAATTTATCTTCATTTTTAGAATTGAAATGTTTTGATGGATATTATCCGGTTTAGTTAATAAACATTATATATATATATATATATATATATATATATACCAGTATGTATAAATCTGTATTGTATCAAATTGGTACTGAAATCTTCTGAGCCGATAATAAAATTTTTATTATTATTATTTTTGAATGAAAATATTTTTGGTAGAGATTATTCATTTTAACTAATAAAAATTAAACAGATGTATGTACGTATATGAATTGTATTGATTTTGTACGTTTGTACGAAATCATGTAGTATGTGATTTTGAAAAAATGTCTCTTATTTTTTATCAATCATGATCAGAATGGAGGGTTAGAGATGAGTAGGGTGTTGATTGAAATATTAATGTCACGTCCCGCTTCTCAAAAGAGAATACGTAATAAGGATACGTGACTAAGCCCAGCGAATGATTTTCATCATCCATAAGCTGTTCAGAATATTTACAGCATCTCACAAGAATAATCAGAGTCGGAAGCAAAAGAATGAATCAAGCATGCATATATGAATCAAAATACGAACAAGAATACTTGAAACAAAATATATTAATCTCAAATAATCCAGATCTGAATAAGTCAATATCCTGGGTCACATTGCCCAAATACAAATAATTCCAAGTACAAATACAATTGTTCAAAACAAGCAGCAAGAAATAATAATAGCAAAATTTCAGCACTAATATCTCATATCACCAAGTCCATCTTGCAGCTGATCATCCTGGTCTGCAATTAAATAAATTGCAGGAAGAAGAAAAAAAAAGCAAACTTTTGTTAATGCAAGTTACGAGCCGCGTGTAGTGTAGGATACAAGTACATGGAAAAAGATAAACAAATAGTATAGAATAGGCATGATAACAAAATATAACAACTAACATGGCAAGATGAACAAGTGCAAGTAGCCTGTATCAAGTGTCAAGTAAACAAGTATCATGTAATCAATTAACATGTATCAAGTGTCATGTATCAAGCATCATGCATTATGTAATCAAGTATAAAGTATCATGTTCAAATATCATGTTTAAGTCTTGCATTATCACTAAATAGGTAGCACTTCATGCATCTCGGTTTTTACTACATGGTTGCTACATTCAAACAGTTTCGCTTCAGATTTCATAGTGGATCATAGAGAGCAGTGGACTCAGAGACATGTATCAGGTAATTGAGCTCGAAGCTCCAAGTATCATGTATCATGTATCGTGTATCACGTGTCAAGTTGTTCAAGTGGCAAGTAATCACGTGTCAAGCGTGCAAGTGTCAAGTAATCACATGTCAAGTATCATGTTTCAAGTCATCACGTAGGATCTGTGGATCCCCTTCCGAGTACACGTTTCTGTATTTTCCACTATTAGATCTTTCCCTTAAACCCTGACATGGTTATTTATTTTATTATCAAACAAGCATGTGTGTGTGCAAAACATGGCAAGAATAACATGGCATGATCAAGTAACAAGTTCAGGTTGCTAGAATAAACATGTACAGGCGAAAGACAACACATCAAAGTGTGGGACAATGAGAATTCTAGTTCAGGACAGCAAGACAGTAATGCACTAAAACTGGGATTCCCGTTGCTACAAACATGCAAATCTGGATCCGTCAAAGAATCTGTAAAATAGACTCCCGACCGAATTCAGCAAACATTTATAAGTTATATAGTATTTCACAAAAAAATAACTCAAAACAGATTTGAAACCAGAAAATATGTTCAACAAGAAATCAGAAAATTGTATTCAAAGTTAGGAAAACAACATGAAAACTCTTTAAATAAATCCACAAAAAATTTGGGGTATTTCCCTATGTGTATAGCATCAAAATATGAAGTTTCATAATTTTCCAATATAAATAGAGTAGTCAAGTAAAATTAGAAAATATCAAGATACAGTAGTTTTGTAAATTTGAAATTGCAAACACTTGAGTACGAAAACAACAATATCTCACAACCATAAAATGAATTCCAAATCTGAAAGGGTGATAAAATAAATACAGTAGGCTAACTTTCATATTCAGAAATATTTTAAAGAAAGCAAGTAGAATCAGGTCGAAATTCAGGTTCTTTACCGAACAGTATGAAATCTGCTAGTATAGTAATTATTTGGAAACATAGAACGGTTTGTAAAACTCATCAAATAAATCTATAAAAATTCAGGGCTAATCTCAATCAGGTCTAATTGTAATGTACAAAATATTGGATCAAAATAATACTTTTAACATCATGATAAAAATAGATTACTCATCAGAATTCATAGAAAACAAAATCTGGAAATCTCTTTACTCCTCTATAGTAAAATAGATATAACTCACAACTCGTAAAACAAAACTGAGATCTGTCAGACGGGTTGGAAAATAGACAGAATTTATACAAATCATGTTCACAAAATATTTTCATATACTGACTTTAATAGGATCTAAAATACTGATCAAAACGGGAAAACCGGCAAAACTGAAAATATCACCCAAATCATACCCAAACACAAAATATAGTGTACTAGATGTCCAAACAACATGGTACAGGGTATTTCACAAGTCCACAGCAAGTCCACTATGAATAATACGAACAAGCACATGATATCACATGAACAACACAATCGAGACAAGATCAATAATGGGATTCTCACACAAATTGTCTCTCGAACCCAACTACACTACAGGCGGTATTTAGTACTTGTATTATACCAAGAAATGAATATAAGTTAATTGCCTTATAACCGACGACGAAAACGATGCAAAGCAAGAATAATGGGAACGGATTCCCGAGCAACGAACTCAACGAACACATAAACCAAAAACGAGCAAAACCCACAAATAACTAACAAACCGACAAACCAAAACTCGAGATCACACGATATCCACACAACCAACACCGCGAATACGATGAAGAGAGGGAGAGAGAGGACGATGACCGACTGTGGCTGGCCTGACGATGGAGCACAACACCAGTAAGGTGATGTTGCTGCTGTGTCATGGCATCGAGGAGCACGAGGGATTGCCAGGGCGGAGAATGGAACGACGAGGTTGGCACGACGCAGCGAAGATGGCAGGGATGAACACAGGGAGAGAGAGTAAGCTGGTAGAGGGAGTACAGGGCGAGAGATGGATGGGAGAGGGAATAGGCAACTGGATGGGGTTCTGCATGGATTCAAGGGTATATATATATATATATATATATATATATATATATATATCAGGTAAAAAGTTAGGGTTTTGGTGGGTATTGACGGCTGATAGGGCTAGATGGATTTTTGGTATGGTTTAAGTATTGAAATAGGGTGTGGGTAGTTATATGATATGGATATTAGGTAGTTTATTGGGTAAATGGGTCTGCTGCTGGCTTTCTTGGGCAATAGGGTATAGGTTAATTGGGTTTTAGGGTGTGGTTTTTAATGGGTATAGGATTTGAATAGGAGTTGGGATTTAATTTGGATATTAAAGGATAAAAACAAATAGTTACAAAATAATTAGGAACCCAAAATTCATGATAGCATCAAGGTGAATATTAATAAAATAGGACAAGAACAGAATAATTAGGATTGAACAAATCAGAAATTTGGGATAAAAAAATAAAGCTCGATCAAACAAGAAGGGAAGAATAGGTAGATAGAAAAATCAAGAACTCAAATGAGACAAAGAATCAACCAAATGAATATATAGAAGAAAAGATCCAAAATACGGTCTAAAAGATACAAACTGAATCAAAGACAAGAAAAAATACATAAAATGAAAAACAGGGGTTACAAATCCTACCCACCTAACAAGGATAATTTCGTTCTCAAAATTCAAACAAGAAGATACGTAGGGTAACCCCAAATATAAACAAAAAGAACAAAACAAAAAATACTCAAACAAATGAGGAAACTTCTGCTGAATCTCCTCCTCTAGCTCCCAAGTCGACTCACCGGGCGAGTGAGGATTCCAATAAACATGAACCAATTTGATGACCTTGTTCTTAAGAACTTTCTCCCGCCGATCCACAATAGCAACTAGCAGAATCTCACATGTCAAATCCAGCCGAACGGTCAACTCAGAATAGTCGATCATGTAACTCTCATCTCGGATATATCTCCTAAGTTGCGAGACATGGAAAATATCGTGCACTCCTGATAAAGCTGGCGGCAATGCAAGACGATAGGCCACATTGCCTACTCTTTCCACAATATCAAACGGTCCAATAAACCTAGGGCTGAGCTTGCCCCCACCACCGAACCGAATGACACCCCACCAAGGGGATACCTTTAGGAAAACATGGTCACCAACCTCAAACTCCAAAGCTCTCCGATGGACATCGGCCCATCACCTCTGCCTATCCTGAGCTGCCTGCAAGTGCTTCCTGATCTGAACCACTACATCATCTGTCCTGGTGATCAATTTGGACCCAACAACTTTCTCTCACTAATGTCGTCCCAGCACACAGGAGATCTGCACTTCCGTCCATAAAGTGCCTCGAATGGTGCAGCTTTAATACTGGCTTGAAAGCTGTTATTGTTCGAGAACTTTAAGAGATGCAATGGTTCTCCCATGATCCACCGAACTGAAGCATACATGACCGCAACATGTCCTCAAGAATCTGGATGGTCCTCTCTGACTGTCCATCATTCTGGGGATGAAAAGCTATACTTTACTTTAATTTACTTCCCAAACTGTTCTGAAGACTCTCCCAAAACTGAGATCTAAATCTCGTATCCCTATTGGATACAATACTAATTGGAACCCCATGATGTCTAACAATCTCTTGCATGTACCTCTCAGTTAGGCTCTCTATAGACTGCCCGACACGAAAGGGAATGAAGTGAGCACTCTTCGTTAACCGATCGACAATCACCCAAATGGAATTATGACCCTTACTGACTCCTCGGCAAAGTGGTCACAAAATTCATAGTGATATGTTCCTACTTCCACTCTGGAATAGGAAGCTGTTGAAGAAGTCTAGTGGTCTTTTGATGCTTTGCCTTAACCTGCTGGCAGATCAAACACTGAGCAACAAACCGAGCCATAGTCCCCTTCATACCATACCACCAGAAATGAAGCTTCAAATCCCGATACATCATAGTACCGCCAGGATGGATAGGATACGAAGATGGGTAAGCTTCCTCAAGGAACCTCTAACGAACTTCACCCTTCGTGACACATAACCTGGACCCAAAACAAAGAGAGCGATCCATCAGCATGAATAACCATGTCCGTTCTAGACCCAGACTCAACCTCAACTCGAAAACCCTGCAACTGCGCATCACTAGCCTACGCCTCTTTAATCTGATCAACAAGAGACGACTGAAGATGGAGCACCAAACAACTCCAATCAGAACTCGGCAACAAAACCTCCAACTCCAACCTCCGCATCTACTCAATCAGATCCCTCTACTGAGTAAGGAACATAACTGCCGATATCCTGCTCAAAGCATCTGGCACCAAGTTTACTTTACCAGGATGGTATTGCAAATTGATGTCATAATCTTCCATAAGTTCCAACCAACGCCTTTACCTCATATTCAACTCCTTCTGAGTGAAAACATAATTGATACTTTTGTGGTCTGTAAAGATCTCCACTCGGTCCCAAAGTAAATAATGTCTCCACAGCTTCAAAGCATAGATCACTGCCGCTAACTCCAAGTCATGAGTCAGATAGTTCTTCTCATGCGGTCTCAACTACCTCATTGCATAAGCAACGACTCGGCCCTTCTGCATCAGTACTGCTCCAAGACCCTTACCAGACGCATCACAGTGAATTACAAATCTGCCTGAACCATCTGGAATAGTAAACACAGGCGCTGACATCAATCGGTTATTCAACTCAACAAAAGCCACACCACACTCATCAGACCAACAAAATTTCTGATCCTTCCCAGTCAGCTTAGTCAACGGTCCTGCTATCTTCGAAAAATCTTGGACGAATTTTCGATAATAGTCAGTTAAACCAAGAAAACTCTTGACTTCTGAAACTGACTTGGGAACAGGCCAATCCTTCACATCCTCAACCTTCAAAGGATCCACAAAAATACCATTGCCGAGATAATGTGCCCCAAGAAAGAAACCCTGTCGAGCTAAAACTCACACTTGCTGAGTTTCCTATAGAGCTAATTCTCTCTCAAAGTCTGCAGAACCACTCTAAGATGCTCGGCATGATCTTCCCAATTCCGAGAATACACCAAAATATCATCAATAAAGACCACCACAAATCTATCTAAGAACAGAGAAAAGACATGGTTCATAAGACTCATGAATACAGCAAGCGTGTTCGTGACCCCGAACGGCATCACAAGATACTCATAGTGCCCATATCTGGTCCTGAATGCAGTCTTCTGTACATCAGTTGCCTTCACTTTGACTTGATGATACCCAGAACGAAGATCCAACTTCGAGAAAACAGCAGCCCCACTCAACTGATCAAATAAATCATCGATCTTGAGCAACGGATACTGGTTTTTCACAGTAACATTGTTCAGTTCTCGATAATCCATGCACAGTCGATGACTACCATCCTTCTTATTGACAAAAAGGACTAGAGCACCCCAAGGCGAAGCACTGGGTCTGATGAACCCCAAATCCAACAACTCCCGAATCTGCACCTTAAGCTCTGCTAACTCAACAGGTGCCATCCTGTAAGGACTCTTCGATATAGGCACCGTACCTGGCTGAACTTCAATACTGAACTCTACATCCATATAAGTGGGTAAGCTAGGCAACTTCTCTGAAAAACATCCAGGAAATCCCGCACTACTAGAGGTGCAGCCTCACAGCCTGAATGCAACTCCATCGCACAAACCTCCTGATCAACTGCAGTTCGGCCAAGCCACATCTCCCCGGTATGGAACTCAAACTCTGCACGATCTGGAATCCGGAATACAACTTTTTTGGCACGGAAATCAATAATGGCGTGGGTATAACCCAATCAATCCATACCTAGAATGACGTCGAATCCTGAATTTCCAATTATAATCAGATTGGCTTTGAAATCTGCACTACCAATAATTACGGGATACTGCCTGCATTCCCAGGAACAAATGACAACTCTACCACCTATCACAATGTTCCAAGCCTCTGACATGTTGCTACACTCCAACTGATGGCGAGCCACAAATCGAGAGGAGACAAAAGAATGGGTTGCCCCGGAATAAAAAAGAACATGAGCAGGAAAGGAGCAAACAAGGACAACACATAAGACAAAATTAAAAGAGACAAGGAAAGGAATGGATGAATAGGGGTAAGGGAAAACTAAATGCAGAAAGACAAATATGAAAGGAAGAATGCAAGATAGATGAAGAAACAAAAGAAAAAAATTAAAAGCAAAATATACCTACAACAACACCCTCAACTGACTCAGCATCAGCAGCAGTCAGGTTGAAAGCCTGACCTCTCCTGAAAGCAGCGGTTCTCTGACCGACAATCTGGCACAGTGGAGGAAGCGGTGGCCTGACTGGACCACGAGCTGGGGCAGCCGGCTGAACTGGACCCCTGGCTGGAAGAGCCAATTATGGGCAGTCCCGCATTGAATGCTCAGTAGTACCATATCCAAAACAGCGAAGATTGGCACGCCTGTAGTCCTTTCACTCATGCCCTGGAAGTCGGCAAAAGTTGTAAAAACCAACCTTCTGAGGACCCGCAGTAGAGTAAGGAGCTTCCCTAACCGGAAGTGCTGGGACAGGCTGTAAGAGCCCGTGTTAAAAATATATATATATATATATATATATATATTTATGTTGATGGCTGTTGGTAAACATATGAGTTGATAAATATATGTGTAGGATGGCATATTGGTAATATGCCGAAATTGAATGTGAATGATTATGGTGGGGGGGGGGGGGGGGAGGGGGGGCACATGGTTTGAAACAGCAAGTATGCTGTTGGAAAAATGCCATGTTGACATGGCATTTGGTTGATGGGGCCCACCTTTGGAAGGTTTTTCGGCTGTACACAAGGGAAAAACAGAGAGAAGGTATGGGATTTGATCCCATATCGGTTAAAATTAAGAATATAATAATATAAAAATATAATAGCCTATGATCAAGAGTCCCCAATTCGGTTAACCACCTTTTGAAAGGCAGCCTGTGGTGGATAGTTGTACTACATAGTATTTAATTTGTCTTATAAATTGTATAAATTATCTGAGGTAGGGGCAGGTTGTTACAAATGGTACCA
This sequence comes from Hemerocallis citrina, assembly GCA_017893485.1. Taxonomy (NCBI): domain Eukaryota; kingdom Viridiplantae; phylum Streptophyta; class Magnoliopsida; order Asparagales; family Asphodelaceae; genus Hemerocallis; species Hemerocallis citrina. The sequence continues at coordinate 76,011,261 of CM030359.1, forward strand.
GAGCCGACTTTCGACACCGAGCGTAGGTAAGAGTGGGCGAGATGTATGCCTGAGATGGAGCTAGCAGATGTACGAGTATGCCTGAGAGGGAGCGAGGTGGCGGCTTGAAATAAGGTACCACCCACAGAATCGGGGTGCGGTGCAACTAGCAGAATCAGGGTACTCCACTCCACATCGGCTAGAAAGGAGATCCTGCACTAGATTGTGCATGCCCGTGCTCAGCAAGAATGCTGATTTTTGAAAGGGGTGTCTGTAACACCCGGCGTTAAAAAAAATAAATATAATATATATATATATATATATATATATATATATATATATATATATATATATATATATATATATATATGTTGATGGCTGTTGGTAAACATATGAGTTGATAAATATATGTATAGGACGACATATTGGTAATATGCCGAAATTGAATGTGAATGATTATGGGGAGGGGGGGCACATGGTTTGAAACAACAAGTATGCTGTTGGAAAAATGCCATGTTGACGTGGCATTTGGTTGATGGGGCCCACCTTTAGAAGGGTTTTTGGCTGTACACAAAAAGGGAAAAACAGAGAGAAGGTATGGGATTTGATCCCATATCTGTTAAAATTAAGAATATAATAATATATAAATATAATAGCCTATGATCAAGAGTCACCAATTCGGTTAACCACCTTTTGAGAGGCAGCCTATGGTGGGCAGTTGTACTACATAGTATTTAATTTGTCTTATAAATTGTATAAATTGTCTGAGCTAGGGGCAAGGACGTTACATAGACATCCGAATAGACCCACCAGAAGGCCTAGCAACAGAGTGCGGAACAGGTCGCTGGGAAGGAGTCTGTAACACCCCGAATTCCAAATAAGACCGAATTCGATGTTCCACAGGATCTTTACACTTCTCTTCGTAAAATTTTACAAGGAAATTAAAACTTTTAATACATCAGAGTTACATCTACATTTACACTTATACAGTGGAAGCAATTTACAACAATTTACATGAGTAAAATGTACAACACTTGAATCATTCTTTAAACAGCATGCATACTTTAATCTTGTCAATCACTTTATCCTGCATAGAAACTGTGAGCACGTTAGTTCATTCAACTGACACTAGGATATAATACATCAATTTTCTCACTTGGAAAACACAAACTAGTCACAAAGCATAGCTACAGGGACTAGCCTATTGATGTCGTGTTGTGATTGTGCACTTAGTCCTTAATGCAGTTATTTATATTATATGACCCTAATGCGCACTTGTTTGGATTCTATGCATCCCATATTACATAGGTCCGAGGGCAAGCCCTTAACCGTTCTTCATCTTGTACGGTTCAATCCCTCGCCATGACTTAATCTACTACTGTTACTACGGTAAGTATCCTAGATGTCCTATGAGTTACGAGCCCATGTCCAGACAATCTGGAGGGGAAACCCATGTCGTGACATGATGCATCATGTAGAGCCTATAGTCTATTCAGCCTCTGTCATAGACCATGGCACCACCCATAACCAACAAAACACCCCACAAGCGTCGCCACGGTTCCGATAATTCCGGAGTAGTGTCCATGCCAAGACTTGACGCATCAAGTAGGCAACCTATGAATCACTCTCACACCATAGACCCGAGTCCCTCATACTTGTGTTTTTCTCTTACTTTCATCACATCTTCACTATGTTTCTAGTCCTTAATTGTACTTGAATCATGAATAAAAATCAATCTCCTAGAGTTAGCACTCCCATTATACCGGTCTTAATCAATTAGGCAACATGACCCAATCTTGGTCTTTTCATTTCAACAACTTTCTTTCAATGCCGGTATAAGGCTTAGCTACACTCTAGTTCTCAATTTCACTTCATAATCACAAAATTGAGTCTTCATGCTCATAAGTTCTTTTTCACAATTAACATGATTTCCATTCTTTTCTATGAACCAATCTCATGTGTCAAGTTCAATTTCAATTCAGGTATTTCATGCTCAAAAAATTTTATTTCAATGAACACATTAGATTCTTATGCAATTGTTCATTCCCTTTACTTAATTCAAATCACAAAATTATATTTTTCATTAATCTTTAAAATGCACACAAAATTTAAACGAAATGAATAAAAGTCCATAATCAACTCACTTAAATTTTTCTTCATTCAAAATAACTCTGTTATAACTTAAGAAAATTTTCGTATGAAAGAAATAATCACTTTTTCATATTTTCACAAATATCACATTAGACAATTCTACTCAATTTTCACCACTAATTCACTCTTATCTTAGTCAAATTAATGCTCTAATATTTTTCATAAGCTCTACATGATTTTAGAATAATTGTGATATTTTTTTGGATTTTTAAAAGCCAAGAATCATTTTTTTAAAACTCAAAAAAATCAAATTTTATAAACCTGCCGAAACCAGGTTTCGAACCCAAGACCTAAGGCTAGTCAACCGCCACCGAAAGCCAACTGAGCTAAGACGCTCAAGCGGTATGTGAAGGGGTTTAAATCTATAGAAGTTGTGGGTTTCGGATTTCGGATTTTATCCAAAAACAGAACAAAAAACAGGGACTATGTTTCGAACCTGAGACCTCTAAGGGTCACCAGCACGCTACAGTAGCACCCAAAGCACAAATCAACCAAATGGTCTACTCGACCAGATTGATATAGAGTGGAGTTTTTGGGGTTTAAGCCCGAGGCTCTGTTATTTCGATTTTTTTGTACAAAAATAGTTTTTTTTGTCCTTTCTGCTTCTCTATATTAATTCAAAAAACTCCAGAACTCAATTTTTATATAATTACAGTAGTCCAGAAAAATTAAATTTCATTTTTGATACAAAAGGATGATTTTTGCTCTCTACTTGCATATTACTACTGAATTTTGATTTTAGAGAAAATAAGCATAATCTTTATACAAATTGCCTTCAAAATTTCCTAAATCACTTATATTAATTTTTTATTACCAATACATGATTATTTCAGTAATAAGTTTCTCTTTTTCATGTCATTTACAAGCCCATAATCAAAAATCACATATTTCCATAGTTCTCCTTTCAATTATTTAACATGCAACACATATTCTTAATTCAACACATAACATTCAAATGAAACATGATAGCATGGTAAATTCTAAATTAACAATCATAATTTTGCAATCCATTAGCATTCTTTCTAACATGCATTCCTACAATCATCAATATGTCTCATTTTCACATCATGTGGTTATATTAATTATAATTTCTTCTTACTCTTATCAATCACACCCTATCATGATGTCTAATTAGAAGGTTGAGAAAATCGCCCACCTCTAATGGAGAGAAAACACACAAAAGTCCTAGGGAATCTCCTAGAATGAATAAGAGATCCTTCCCGTCATAGTTTGAGCCACCGAGTTGCTTCTCCTCCTAGCTTGTTGTCGATGGAACTCCTCTTCTTGCTTCAAGGGGCAGGTTGACCAACTTCTAGGGGAAGGAACACACAATTGCAACTCAATCTTTCAATCTCACAAGCTCATCAATCTTTTGTCTCACTCTTTATGTTTCTTTCTTTTTCAAGTGCATAAATGAGTAAATGAGAGGGGGATATACACATTTTTGAGTGGATTGAATGGGTAGGATTAGTCAAAATAGTTAGGGATCAAGGGCTAGGAAGAGTTTGGGAGTTGTAGCAACCACCCATGAATGAGATAACCACCTCACCACTTCTCCCATCGCTCCCTCTCTCTTTGCACTATCCGGCCTACTTGGGGGGTGCTCAATGCACGTGCAAGTGCAATGCACATGCAAACTAGTACCCCCTACAAAATTTGTTCATGCACATTTTAATTAATTGTTTATTAAGTTGGTCCACATTACAAGTTGGTTTAAATAAAAGAGAATTTAAATTAATTGGGCTCACTACTGGGCCAAAAGACCATGGGCTCAAGAGAATTAATTAATAAATTAATTATAATGGTCTAGAATTAGGCCTAGGATTTAATTAGGCTTCAAAATAGATCTTTTAGGAATATAAAGAGAACAATTAATGGCTTAGGCTATGAGGAAACTATTTGTCTCCAGAAAAATGCATATGGAATCATACGTGCAAGACACGTAAAATCTCAAACTCTTGTAAATAAAAAATTAGGATGTTACAGAGCCAATCCACCACGAGCCTACTCCTGAGCTCGAGCTGCCTCGAGAGCCTCAGCATAAGTACGCAAGCGGAGGGAGACAAGCTGCACCTTGATGTCTCGCTCAAGCCCCAATATAAATTTACGAGCCCTATCCTCTTCGTTAGCCACAAGAATGGCTACGAGTCGGCTAAGTTTTGTTAATTCAGCTGCGTACTCATCCACATATCTGAAGCCCTGTTTCAGGACCAAGAATTACTGCTCCATCACAACTCTAGTACTGCTAGGAAAGAACTTCTCCAGGAAGCTCCTAGTGAAAGTGGTCCAAGTGATCGGTTGTTCGAGCCTTTCGGACTCGGACCTCCACCAAATATGAGTCAGATCCACCAACTGGATGGCCACCACATACACTCTATTTGCATCTGCCACTCTAGCTGCCAAAAGCCGTTGCTCATTCCGAATCAACCATTGTTCTACCTCCAAAGGCATCTCAGTGCTTGAAAAATTTGTCGGGATAGAGCCTCATGAAGTCTGTGACTGTATCCGGACAGGGAGGAAGAGCGGCCAACATAGGCATAGCCGGCGGCGGAACCCGAGCACCTTCCAAAGCAGCCATCACCATGTCATTGTGGTTCTGCTGCATATTAATCAATCGTTCCAACACAGTGGTGACAGCATCAAGCCCGAGTTGATCTCCCAGGGAACGAGAAGTAGAACCTCTACGAGCCATAGCCTGCACAAAACCAAAAACAATTAGCATCCAGATCAAAATTGATTTATAATTCATTTATGTATATATGGTTGGTAAAATGTTGAGACGATTCCAGTTCGAGCCAAACTTATCTAATGTATTAGGCAACTAATACATTAGCCAAACCTGGGCTCTGATACCACTAGAAACCTTGTCACGTCCCCTTCCCAAAAGAGAATCCGGAATACGGATACGTGACTAATTCCAGCGAATGGTTTCATCATCCATAAGCTGTTTAGAATCTTTACAACATCTCACAAGAATAATCAGAGTTGGTAGCAAAAGAATCAATTAAGCATGCATATATGAATCAAAATGCCAACAAGAATACTCAAAATAAAATATATTAATCTTAAATAATCCAGATCTGAATAAGTCAATATGCTGGGTCACGTTGCCCAAATACAAATAAATCCAAGTACAAATACAATTGTTCAAAATAAGCAACAAGAAATAATAATAGCAAAATTCCAGCACTAATATCTTATATCACCAACTCCATCTGGCAGTTAATTATCCTGGTCTGCAATTAAATAAATTGTAGAAAGAGGAAAAAAAAACAAACTCCCTTCAATGCAAGTTACGGGCCGCTTGTATGCAGAATACAAGTACATGGAAAAAGATAAAAAAATAGCATGGAATATGCATGATAATAAAATATAACAACTAATATGGCAAGATGAACAAGTGCAAGTAGCATGTATCAAGTGTCAAGTAAACAAGTATCATATAATCAAGTAACAAGTATCAAGTGTCATGTATCAAGCATCATGCATCATGTAATCAAGTATCAAGTATCATGTTTAAGTCCTGTATTATCACTATCTAGGTAGCACTTCATGCATCCCGGTTTTTACTACATGGTTGCTACATTCAAACAGTTTCGCTTTAGATTTCATAGTGGATCATAGAGGGCAGTGTACCCAGTGACATGTGCCAAGTAATCGAGCTCTATGCTCCAAGTATCATGTATCGTGTATCGTGTATCACGTGTCAAGTTGTGCAAGTGGCAAGTAATCATGTGTCAAGCGTGCAAGTGTCAAGTGATCATGTGTCAAGTATCATGTATCAAGTCATCACGTAGGATCTGTGGATCCCCTTCCGAGTACACTTTTCTGTACTTTCCACTATTAGATATTTCCCTTAAATCGCGTCTTGGTTATCTATTATTATTATCAAACAAGCATGTGTGTGTGCAAAACATGGCAAGAATAACATGATATGATCAAGTAACAAGTTCATGTTGTAAGAATAAACATGTACAGGCGAAAGAGAACACATTAAAGATGAGGACAACGAGAATTCATGTTCAGGACAGCAAGACAGTACTGCACTAAAACAAGGATTCCCATTGCCACAAACATGCAAATCTGGATCTGTCAAAGAATCTGAAAAATAGACTCCCATTAGAATCCAGCAAATATATATAAGTCATATAGTATTTCACAAAAACATAACTCAAAACTGATTTGAAACCAGAAAATATGTTTAGCCAGAAATCATAAGATTGTATTCAAAGTTAGGAAAATAGCATGAAAACTCTTTAAATAAATCCACGAAAAACCTGGGGTATTCCCCTATGTGTGTAGCATCAGAATATAAAGTTTCATAATTTTCCAATATAAATAGAGTAGTCAAGTAAAATCGGAAAACATTAAGATACAGTAGTTTTGTAAATCTGAAATCGCAAACACTGCAGTACGAAAACAGCTATATATCACAAACCATAAATTGAAATCCAAATCCGCCAAAAGGGTGATAAAATAGATACAGTAGGATAACTTTCATATTCATAAATATTTTAAAGAAAGCAAGTAGAATCAGTTCGAAAATAAGGTTCTTTACTGAACAGTATGAAAATCTGCTAGTATAGTAATTATTTGGAAACATAGAACAGTTTGTAAAAATCATCAAATAAATCCATAAAAATTCAGGGTTAATCTCAATTAGGTCTAGTTGTGCTGTACAAAATATTGGATCAAAATAATTCCTTTTACATCATGATAAAAATAGATTACTCATCAGAATTCATAGAAAACAAAATCTAGAAATCTCTTTACACCTCTGTAGTAAAATATACATAACTCACAACTCGTAAAACGAAACTGAGATCCGTCAGAAGGGTTGGAAAATAGACAGAACTTTCTACAAATCATGTTCACAAAATATTTTCATATACTGACCTTAATAGGGTCTAAAATACTGATGAAAACGGGAAAACCGGCAAAACTGAAAATGTCATCCAAATCATAACCAAACATGAAATATTGTGTACTAGATGTCCAAACAACGTGGTATAGAGTATTTCACAAGTCCACAACAGGTCTACTACGAATAACACGAACGAGCACATGATATCACATGAACAACACGCATGTATACAACAAGAAGTGGTCAATCCTAGGTTATTTCATGTCATATATGTCGTGAGGCAACTATGGTCGAATCAACACAATAGAAACAAGATCAACAAGGAGATTCACACACAAATTGTCTCTAGAACCGAACTACACTACAGGTAGTATTTTGTACTTGTATTACACAAAGAAAAGAATACAAGTTACCTACCTTATAACCGACGACGAAAATGGTGCAAAGCAAGATAAACGAGAGCGGATTCCCGAGCAATGAACTCAACAAACACACAAACCAAAAATGAGAAAAACCCACTACCAAAAACGAACAACTACCAAACCCACTTACCAAAACTCGAGATCACACGATAACCACACAACCAACACCGCGAATACGATGAAGAGAGGGAGAGAGAGGACGACGACCGACTGCAGCTGGCCTGACGACGAAGCACAACACCAGCAAGGTGTTGTTGCTTCTATTCCACGGCGTTGAGGAGCATGGGGGATTGTGAGGGCAGAGAAGGGCATAGGGAGGCTGGCGCGATACTGCAGAGATGGCAGGGATGCACACAGGGAGAGAGAATGAGCCGAGAGAGGGAATACAAGGTGAGAGAGAGATGGACGGGAGAGGGTATAGGCGACTGGATGGGGTTCTGCCTGGGTTCAAGGATATATATATATATATATATATATATATATATATATATATATATATATATATATATATATATATATATATATATATTAGGTGAAAAGTTAGGGTTTTGGTTGGTATTGACGGCTGACGGGGCTAGATGGGTTTCGGGTATGGTCTAAGTATTGATACAGGGTGTGGGTAATTACATGATATGGGTATTAGGTAGTTTATAAGGTAAATGGGTCTGGTGCTAGCTTTCTTTGGCAATAGGGTATAGGTTAATTGGGTTTCAGTGTGTGGTTTTTAATGGGTATAGGATTTGAATAGGAGTTGGGATTTAATTGGGATATTAAAGGATAAAAACAAATAGTTCCAAAAATCAAGATAGCATCAAAGTGAATATTAATAAAAAAGGACAAGAACAGTATAATTAGGATTGAACAAATCAGAAATTTAGGATAAGAAAATAAAGCTCGATCAAACAAGAAGGGAAGAATAGACAGATAGAAAAATCAAGAACTCAAATGAGACGAAGAATCAACCAAATGAATATATACAAGAAAAGATCCAAAATACGGTCCAAAAATATAAACTGAATCAAAGACAAGGAAAAAGAAAATACACTCAAAATACATAAAATGAAAAACAGGGGTTACAATTAATTTGCAAATTGATCTCATATTTGTTAAACCACAAAAAGTGAGACACTTGGTTTCTTCTCCTCCACAAACTCACCCTCACTCTCTCTCCCTCTCCTATATTTGGCTGGCCACATTCCAAGGGTCAAAGCCCTTTCATTTATTTCTTCCTCTTCTTCTACTTGTTTTTATTTTCGAAAAAAATTGTGAAGAAAAGAAAAGAAAGAGAGATCAAAAAATAAAAAAAAATTAAATAGTGCGTTCATTCCTGATTTGTTCTTAAGGGGAGGAGCAAGAACAAGGAGCACGGAAGGAGAAGGAAGAGCAAAGCAAGTCCTTCCTACAAAGTTTGGGGTGGGGGTTTCTCAACCTATTTGTTATTGTTATTATTATGGCTATTATTGTTATATACTGGTAAATAAGTGAATAACTTGGACTAGAATAAATGACATGTAAAGATTGAAGGGATAGAGCTTAACAAAAACACTAAAGATTCAATCTTAAACTAGTATGTAGTTTTTTTAATTAATTGTGCTAAAGTTGGGATTTTGACTCCAAATTAAATTGACAGCTTCTTGTATGTATTACTGCCATGCTCTAATTTTTGTAGATTATTTGGGGTTAATTTGATAGGTCAAACAAAACTTTCCTCCAAAACAACGAGCTTTTAAGCAAATCGCTGTTTTGGTTATTTTTTGCATATGTTCAAAGAGGTGGATTTTGAGCTCTTTAAGGAATCTAAAAAAGTGGTCAACTAGAAAGTTGTAGTAGATGTTCTCCCCTTTTCAAAATGTCCATTTTTTTAAGATTTCGGCAAGTATAGGAAAAGTTGTGAGATTTACAAGTTTCAACTTTGTGCTGTCTTTTGTTGTTCTTGAATTTTGTTCAAATAGCAGGGATTTGAATTCCATTAGGAATCTGAGAAAGTTTTTACCCAAGAAGTTTTATTAGTTGTTCTTAGATTTCCAAAAATACCATTTTGTTTAGATTCTGACAGGTATAGCACTAGTTTTGACCTTTACAAGTTTCAGCTTTGTGCTGTCTTTTGTTGTTCTTGAATTGTGTTCAAAAAGATGGATTTTGAGCTCTATAAGAATCTGATAAAGTGTTCAACTAGAAAGTTGTAGTAGATGTTCTCCCCTTTCCAAAATGTCCAATTTTGTTAGATTTCGACAAGTATAACAAAAATTGTGAGCTTTACAAGTTTCAGCTTTGTGCTGTGTTTTGTTATTCTTGAATTTTGTTCAAAGTGCAGGGATTTGAATTCCATAAGAAATCTGAGAAAGTTGTTAACTAGGAAGTTGTATTAGATGTTCTTAGCTTTCCAAAAAGTCCTATTTTTTTAGATTCCAACAAGTATAGCAAAAGTTACGAGCTTTACAAGTTTCAGCTTGTGCTTTCTTTTGTTGTTCTTTAATTGTGTTCAAGGAGCTGGATTTTGAGTTCCATATGGATTCTGAAAAAGTGGTCAACTAGAGAGTTATACTAGATATTCTTCCCTTTCCAAAATGACCTATTTTGTTAGATTCCGATAAGCGGAGTAGGAGTTGTGACCTTTACAAGTCACAGCAGCTAGCCTTTTGGCTGAAGCTTCGCTGTTTAGATTGTTCAAAGTTTTTCTATATTCTATAGACTGAATATGAGAAGGTTATCAACTAGAGAGTTATAGTAGAGGTTCTCACCTTTCCAAAATGTCCTATTTGGTTAAATTCGGATAAGCAGAGTAGGATTTATGACCTTTACAAGTCACAACAGCTAGCCTTTTGGCTGAAGCTTTGCTGTTTAGATTGTTCGAAGTTTCGGTGCATTTTATTGGCTGAATCTGATAAGGTTATCAACGAGAGAGTTGTATTAGAGGTTCTAACCTTTCCAAAATGTCATATTTTGTTAGATTCCGATAAGCGGAGTATAAGTTATGACTTTTACAAAGTCACAACAGCTGACCTTTTTGGCTGAAGCTCGTTGTTTAGGTTGTTCGAGGTTTTTCTACCACTTATTGGCTGAATCTGAGAAAGTTGTCAACTAGAGAGCTGTAGTAGATGTTCTCACCTTTCTAAAAAATCTAATTTTGTTGAATTCCAATAAGAGTAGCATGTTGAATTGCTTCTAGGGTATTAGAAGACTTTAATGTTGCTTTTATGTATAAAAGATCAAGTTTTTGTTAGTAAGCTTATACACGAAATTCTAGTTCATGTTAACTAGAGTTGTCATGAATTATTAGTAGTTTGAATCATGCACTTGATTATGAGTAATAAGTATTCATTGTGCTCATAAGTCATGTAATAAGTATTGGTCCATCTCATACGTAGCTCACCTGGCTCATATGTAGTTGTTTGTTCATGCACAGCTCAGTGGGCTCGTATGTAGTAATTATCTTGAATAGATAGGCAATGAGTGGATCCGAGGAGATCTTGTGAAGTCTAGGTTGAGACTTGGTAGATTGTGTCAACAATTGTTACACTCTCTTGAAGAGTGACACGTGCGGTGCTTTTTCATGATAAGTTGGAAGCACAATGGCATGTCTCGCTTGTTTGAATCATTTGGTGCCGTCTCATGGCAAGTTGAGAGTACGACTCTAGGTTGAGTGTACCTTGTAGCTCGTGCAGCCCCATTTGATTGGTTAGGGTTAGTGACATCGTTAGAGTAGTAACTGTTAACCATTTTTATCTATGAATTGCCGAAGGGTGAGAGTTGGTGTTAGGGGTAATACCTTATAATCCGACTTCTCCTATAGGCCGACACTAGGTAGTGTTATTGGAATGTATCCCCCTGTCAAAGAGATATAGGTAGTGATTTTTCTTGATTAGTTGGGAGAACGGGATTTGTATTTCGGCTGTTAATCCCTGAAGCGCCATGATAAGAACGGAAGGTTTTCCTAGGGAAATAGACCCTATGATTTTGTTAGTTTCTATTCATTCTCAAGATGAGTTGAGGGCACGTCACAAGGTTGGCTAGTATCTTGTGGTTCGTGTTGTCTTTTTTGGTTCGTGTGCTCGTGGGGTTCGTCCGTTCGTTCTTGGAGTGTTTGGTTCGTAGTCGTGTTCATGGGTTGTGTTCGTTGCGGTGATTGTGTTCGTGGATCTTGCTCGTGGTTGTGTAGTAGTTCGGTGAAATTCGTTTTCGTGCCTCGGGAATCCTTTCCCGTTATTCTTGCTTGGTGTCATTCTCGTCGTCGGTTAAGGCATGCAACTTGTATTCTTTTCTTTGTGTAATACAAGTACATAATACCGCCTGTAGTGTAATTGGGTTCTAGAAATAAATTGTGTGTGAATCCCCTTGTTGATATTGTCTCTATAGTGATGATTTGACCATAGTTGTTTCATGACATACATGACATGATATAACTTAGGATTGACCACATCTTGTTGCATATATGCATGTTATTCATATGTTATCTTGTGCCCGTTCGTGTTATTCATGGTAGAATTGTTGTGGACTTTTGAAATACCCAATACCATGTTGCTTGGACATCTAGTATACTTTATATCATGTTTGGTTGTGTTTTGGATGAGTTCTATGCGAACTAGTGGATTTTGTGCAAATGCGATATTTTCAGTTTTGCTGGCTCATCTGTTTTGATCAGTATTTTAGACCCTATTAAGGTCAGTATTTAAAAATATTTTGCGAATATGATTTGTAGAGAATTCTGTCTATTTTCCAACCCTTTAGACATATCTCAGTTTCTATTTACGGTTTGTGAGTTATGTCTATTTTACTACAGTAGTGTCGAAAGATTTCCAGATTTTGTTTTCTTTGAATTCTGAAGAGTAATCTATTCTTATTCTGGTATTAAAATTATTATTTTGATCTGAAGTTTTACTCAATATTTCTAGACTTGATTGGGGTTTACCCCGAATTTTGGTAGATTTATTTGAGGAGTTTTACAAACCTTTTCATGCTCACAAATAAAGATTTTACTAGCAGATTTCTCATACTATTTAGTAAAGAACCTAATTTTTGACCTATTTTTACTCGTTGTTTCTAAATTATTTCTGAATATGAAAGTTAGCCTACTGTGTCTACTTTTGTACCCTTTTGGAGGATTTGGATTTCGATATAAGGTTTGGGAGATATTGTTTTTTCCGTACTACAGTGTTTATGACTTCATATTTGCAAAACTGTTGTGTCTTGATGTTTTCTGATTCTACTTGACTACTCTATTTATATTGGAAAATTATGAACTTGATTTTCTGTTACTATACATATAGGGAAATACTCCAGATTTTTCACGGATTTATTTAATGAGTTTTCATACTATTTTCCTGACTTTGAATACGATCTTCTGATTTCTGGCTGAACATATTTTCTAGTTTCAATTCAGTTTTGAGTTATAATTTTGTGAAATATTATCTGACTTATATATGTTTGCTGGATTCGGCCGGGAGTCTATTTTCTAGACCTTTCGACTGATTCAGTTTTGCATGTTTGTAGCAACGGGAATCATTATTTTAGTGCAGTACTGTCTTACTGTCATGAACTAGAAATCTCGTTGTTTTATTCTTTTATGTGTTATCTTGCACCCGTACATGTTTATCTTGCAACTTGAACTTGTCACATGATCATGCCATGTTATTCTTGCTATGTTTTGCACACATACATGCTTATTTGAGACTAATAATAAATTACCAAGATGGGGTTTAAGGGAAATATCTAATCGTGGATAATTCAGAAACGTGTACTCGGAAGGGGATCCACTGATCCAACGTGATGACTTGAGACATGATACTTGACACGTGATTACTTGACACTTGCATGCAAGACACGTGATTACTTGCCACTTGCACAACTTGACACGTGATACATGATACTTGGATCTTAGAGCTCGATTACTTGATACTTGTCGCTGAGTATACTGCCCTATATGGTCCACTATGAAATCTGAAGCGAAACTGTTTGTTGTAGAAACCAAGTAGTAAAAATCGGGATGCATGAAGTGCTACCTAGATAGTAATAACTACAAGACTTGATACATGACACTTGAACATGATACATGATACATGATACTTGATACTTGATTAGATGATACATGATACTTGATACATGACATTTGATACTTGATTACATAATACTTGATACTTGTTGCTTGTTTACATGATACTTGTTCACTTTACACTTGATACATGCTACTTGTACTTGTTCACCTTACCATGCTAGTTGTTATAGTTTGTTACCATTCCTATTTCATGCTATTGTTTGGTTTTTCCATGTACTTGTATCCTGCACTACAAGCGGCCCGTAAGTTGTATTGACGAGAGTTTGTTTTCTTTTTCCTATCCCTGCAATTATTAAATTGCAGATTTTGGAGAACAGGTACCGGATGGTGTTGGTGATATGAGATATTAGTGCTGGATTTTGCTATTATAATTCTTGTTGCTTGTTTTGAACAATTGTATCTTGTACTTGGATTTATTTTGTATTTGGGCAATGTGACCCAGGATATTTGACTTATTCAGATCTGGATTATTTGAGATGTATATATTTTTGGTTTCAAGTATTCTTTTTGGTTTTTTGATTCATATGTGCATTCTTGGTTGATTCTTTTGTTTCCGACTCTGATTATTCTTGTGAAATGTTGGAAAGATTTTTGAACAACTTATGGATGATGAAAATCATTCACTGGACTTAGTCACGTATTAGTATTCCGTATTCTCTTTTGGGAAACGGGGTGTGACAAGATTTTTAGTGGTATCAGAGCACCAGGTTTGGTTAATGTATTAGTTGCCTAATATATTAGACAAGCTTGGCTCGATCTGGGATTGGCTCAACATTTCACCAACCATGCATACATAAATGAATTATTATCTTTTTTTTGATGAAAATGATAGAGTCAGAAGACTCTAGCCCAAACAAATATATATATAAAATTAAAACAGTACAACAAAAGGGACTGTCATACAAGATGTAGAACATAGCACCAAATACAACAGGCAAAAAGAAAGGCAAAACCAAACTGTAAACACGATATTTACAAAAAGAAAAAACAACAGCCACCAAGCAAGAAATAAAGAGCCAAACAGACGCAGAAAACAATCCCCCAGCCGTGGCACCGAAAGCAACCACCACCAAGCAAACAATCGAAAGACGCAACAGGCACCAGCCGATGGGCAAAAACGCAACAAGCCGGACAACCATCGGACGAAGCCCACCTGAAAGGTTGGACAGGAGGCACCTAGCTACAACAGCCGACAACAAAGAAACACAGGAGGTCGAGAGGCCAAACCCCCAAAAAGAACAGCTCACACATTGAGAGCAGCCAAACAACGGCCAGGCAAGAAGACTGTATAAGCACAATCGAGTGCACAGCAGAAAAGGCCTCGAAAGACCAGCTCGCCCAAGGCCCCAAGGGACAACACCCAAGCACAGGCCAAACAACAAACATAAAAAGCAGACACCTAGAATAAGCATAACAAAATAGAGGCACTTGGCCAACCAAAATGAAGAGTTAAAATTACAACAAAAGAAGCATACAGTAAAGGCTCAACAGGCCACAGAAACCACCCTTGCAAAAAGACAGAAACAGCCACAAACCAACCAAAGGCTGAAGGACCCCTGAAGGGAAAAAGCCAGAGCACAAGCAAAGAGAGAAAGAAACCAGGTCAGTGAACCTCTGCAGGCCCGAACCCCAAAAAGAGAGAAGATGCCCGTAGGCTTAACGCTGCAATTAAAACGCAACAAAATATTACTCCAAGCAGTAAGCAGTAAGAGAAGTCCCCAGGAAAATAAAATGAACAGAGAAAGAGAGTTATAAGAGTAAATGAGTAGAGAAAGAGAGTTAAAAGAATAAACAAGAGGAGTAAAAAACACAGGAGGAAAGCGAGTTAAGTCGTAAGGAAGTTGATTTGATAAAATAAAGACGCAGCAGACTCAATGCGATGGAGATTTAGGGTCGCCCTCATGGGCGGAGCCAAGGTAGAGGCCCAATGATTAGGAAGGAAAAGAGGGTCATCGATAAGACCTGCTACAGGGTGCAAGGAGTTGGAAAAGATCAGGCGGTTCCTTTCCTTCCAAATAATCGAAATGAGGGCCATCATAGAGATGTCCCAGGAAAGATGACTACGTTTAGGGACGGATACAGTGCGCCACGAGGTGAACCACGCATCTAAAGACTCGGGGAAACCAACCACCCCCCAAGCCTGGTGGGCAATCCACCATAATGGCTGAGAGAAGGGGCAATTAATGAAAAGCGTTCTCCAGGACCAGATTGCATAAAATACAGTTTTGATAAACCGCAATGTTCTTCTTGTTCAGAATCTCTACAGTGAGTACTTTGTTCTGAATAACCAGCCAAGTCAGAATTTTGATCTTAAGAGGAGCAAAAGATTTCCAAATCGAGTTAGCAAATGGTGAAGAAACCCCTCCTGTATTAAGAAAGTTATAGAAAGATTTAATCGTGAAGATACCAGAGGTGTTCCATCTCCAGCGGTAATCATCCTGGGGTTGCCAGGAATAAGCATGAAGCAACGCTAAGAGGGAAGAGAGCCAGGGGATCAAAGTGGGAGGTAAATTGCAAATAAAAGAAATCTACCAAGATCTGGTGCCATTGTGAAGAACTAGAAAATTAGCCACGGTTGCTCTAGGATTTGTAGCAAGGTGGAATAACTCAGGGAACGAAGATGCAATACAGATTTTTCCCAACCACAAATCGGTCCAAAACAGAACGCAGGTACCCGAAACACACACTTTAAGAAGGCCACATTTAAAAGGAGAGACAGATTTCCACACACCTTTCCAGAAGGGAGAAGCTGTAGGAGGTAAAGGGGATAAAAGTTCCCAAATTTTGTGGCGAGAAAAATAGTTATGACAAATCAGTCGAGTCCAAGAAGAGTCACCCATTTTCAGAGCTCTCCAAATCCATTTGCCCAATAGAGCCAGATTTTGATTTCTGAGGTTAATAATTCCCAGGCCTCCCTCATGTTTAGAACGGCATATCGCCCCCCAGTTGCAGAGATGCTTGGCCGCTCTAAACAAAGTGGTGCCCGACCAAAAGAAATTATGCCTAAGGCGGTCAATCCTGGCAATGACCCATGTAGGAATGTAGAAGAAAAACATCATATAGAGAGGGATGGAAGAGAGGGCAGAGTTGACAAGGATATGACATCCCCCCTCTAAAGAAGTTTACCAGCCCACACATTGAGTCTCGACTCCACTTTGCCTATAAGCGGAGTCCAGTCCGATTTGTGAAGCTTACCCCATCTCAACGGGATGCCCAGGTAAGGAAGAGGAAAAGATGCAATAGCACAGTTAAAAAACTGTGCTATTTCGAAGTTACGATCCTCCGATCCACCAAGCCACAGAACCGAAGTTTTACTGAAATTAATAGAAAGGCCTGAAGCATTTTCAAACAAGTAGAGAAAAAGTTTTAAGTTACGAAGAGCGACTTCGTTTGGTTTTAAGAATAGAATCGTATCATCAGCATACTGGAGAATAAGGATTCCTCAGAATCCATTGAAACCCCCCAGACCATCTATAAGATTAGCATTCCAAGCGTGCAGCAGCAGTTTACTAAAAACATCAGCTACCAAAGAGAACAATAAGGGCAAAATCGAGTCACCCTGACGGAGACCGCATTTACATTTAAACTTGTGGCCCTCGGTGCCATTAACAAAAAACAACGAAATCCCAGAGAGAAGACTGGATTGAATCTAAGAGATCCATTTGAGGCCAAAGCCTCGATGAAAGAGGACTTCGATGAGAAAGTTCCAATCAACTTTGTCATAAGCTTTTTCGAAATCAAGTTTCAAAAGGATCTCTTTCGAATTGGAGCGATGACAGTAAGAGATTATAACCTGAGCAGAGGCTACACTATCCAAGATAAATCGGTTTTTGATAAAACCCGATTGAGCTGGATCAATGAGCGAGGAGATAACCAAGCTAAGGCGGTTAGCCAGCACCTTCATGACGATCTTGAAGGTCAAATTTACTAAGCTAATGGGTCAAAAAACTGATACCCTATTGGCACCAATAACTTTCGGAATGAGAACAATGTTCGCATAATTAATACGGTCGAAAGAGAATTGACCAGAAAAGAGATCAGAGAATAGTGCTAAGAAGTCATCTTTCAGGAAATCCCAGAATTTCTGAAAAAAGAATGTTGGAAACCCATCCGGTCTAGGAGCGGAATCACTCCGCATTGAAAAGACCACCTCTTTAATTTCTTCCAGGGAGAAAAGAACCTTTAGGCTAGAAAGATCATGTGATTCAGTCCCATAAAGATTGGACCAATTCAGATGACAAGAGCAAGGCATCGCTATACTGATAAGGAGTTTTAAGAAATTCAGAAAGGCAGAATGAAAGGCAGAATTAGAACGCAACTCCACCCCCTCATCGAAAATGGAGGAGATATAGTTGCTTCTTTGATGGTGAGAAGCGAACTTGTGAAAGAAGAACGTGTTCCCGTCCCCTTCTTTCAGCCACTTAACCTTGGCTCTTTGAGCCCATCTAATGTGATCTAAATGAAGAATAAACGCAAATTCCCTTTTACAATCATTCCTCGTAGCCCGATCGGCCTGAGAAAGAACATGTGGACTCCTCCGCACGGTCATTCTCTTGAATAGTACAGAGAAGAAAGTTCTTCATAAACAGCATGCTGGCAACTTTTTATTTGTGCCAGATTTTGCTGCCAAATTTAACCGCATGGAGTTTAAGAAGAATCCTGCCTAGGCCAGAGGAGCCCGTGAATGCAGATAAACACTCTCCAACTAAGTTTACAAAAACCTAGTCTTCAAGCCAGAACTTTTCAAAGCAGAACTTAAAAGGTTTGGAGAAGTTAAAAGCCGAGTGAAGAGCGATGGGCACATGATCCGGGCAAGGATTAGGTAGAGCTTGAGCAAAAGATTGTGAAACTGGGTGATCCACTGATGGGAGACTAAAAAGCGGTTGTGCTTAGTCATAGATGGAACAAGTCTCATATTGGACCAAATATAGGAGTGACCGCTGATCGGGAGGTCAACCAGTCTAAGGGATCTAATGCAGTCATTAAACTGGGAAGAGTTCGCAGCGTTAGACGCATTCCGCAATCTTTCATAGGAGAAGCGGGTAACATTAAAGTCACCACAAAAAATCCAAAGCCCTTGAATTGAACCAATGAAGGAAAGAAATTCTTGCCAGAAGAGAGGACGTCGTTCATGGGTAGAAGGCCCATAAACGGAAACCACAGTTAAAGTACAGTTGAATTGATGCCACTTGAGAGTGACAACAAGAAAAAAGGTGAGACAGTGGATAGCAACCACATTAAAGGAAGAGGCTTTATAGCCAAAAAGGATCCCGCCTCTCGAGTGGATAGCATCCAAAGCGATCCAATCGGAGAGGATAGATCCCCCAAGAGCACGACCAAGTGCTAGAGAGAAGGAATTAAGCTTAGATTCTTGAATAGAGATAAAGTCATAATGGTAAGAGGAGATGAGGTTATAAATGGCTTCTTGTTTAGAGGGGGACCCTAAACCACGGATATTCCAAGAAATGC
The DNA here is from genome assembly GCA_017893485.1 of Hemerocallis citrina. Classification (NCBI taxonomy): domain Eukaryota; kingdom Viridiplantae; phylum Streptophyta; class Magnoliopsida; order Asparagales; family Asphodelaceae; genus Hemerocallis; species Hemerocallis citrina. The sequence continues at coordinate 76,030,198 of CM030359.1, forward strand.
TAATCATGAGCAGGATAAAACTCGCGAGCTCTCAATGCTTCAAGCGATCTAAAAGAGTTAAGAAGGGTAGAATCAGACAGGTCCAAGACAAAGCCCAAATCAGAGGCTAAGTGAAGAAGATCCGGATCAGATAAGGAATCCAGATGAATCTGGTAAACAGACCCTAGTTGACCTGGGGTAGAATCCGCTCTCCCAGTAGTAGGAGGGGGGATTTCCAAATTACGAACTTGCGCTGCCAAAGAAGCTTTGCAAGATGGCGAGCACTTAGCCTGTTTTTGGGCGCGAATGCGAGCACTGGATCTAATCATCATAGGGTGCGATCGGGATTTCACAGAAGCAGACTTACCAGGTTCAATCTCGAGAGCCTGAGGAGGGAGAGGAGAGGAGAACAGGGGAGGGCTGGAAGAGGATTGAATAGAAGGATAATCAATGAGCGTACACAACGGTAGACTAGAGACGGATAAAACCTTAAGATCGCATTAAGGGGGAGAGAAGGGAGAAGACTGCACCCCAACAGAAAGGGGAAGGAGAGAAGGATTAGAAGAGGTGGATGAATTTGGAACACAAGAAAAGGTCGGTAAGCTAAGACACGAACCAAAAGCATGCATAGTAGAATTAACCCAATCGAAAAAGGCATAGGAAATCAAAATCTTACACGGAAATAGTAGCAAAGAATGGCAAAATCTAATATTCAAGGGCCCGAGAGCCAAAAAAAGAAAATTAATAGGAGAGGATGAGAGAAATACCTTGCATTCGGCTGGTTTGTTGATTAAATCCTTTTCATCTTCAAAAAGAAGATCATCATCCTCCATCCATTTATCAGAAGAATCACGACCAGCAATAGAAGATTTGAAAGAGGGAGTAGTATGAATAGCATCAGAGAATTTGTCCCAATCAAAAGTGTAGTGAGGGTTGACAGACCAGTCAGGCCATTTAGCACCGTTGGAATTGTTCTCAGAAAGCTTAGGCGGAGAAGAAGAAATCATAGCAGACGAAGGCTGAGTGGGCGGCTGAGAGACCCGAGACGGAGTGATAGCTTTCGCAGTAGTAGTAGGAGTGCTAGCAAAAATATCGAGATTAATCCACACCAGATTGGGGGTTTAGAGGGAGAATGAGCGAAAGCAGCCGAAGTGGAGGAGGGATTGCGTGTAGAGTGAGAGAAATGCACCCCCTGATTGAAGCCTTTATTCACTTTTTTATGAGGCACCCGAGGCTTAGAAGCCGAGATAGGGGCAAATGAGGAGCCTTCAGTGAAAGCAAGAGTCTTCTTAAGGTCAGACATGCGAGACAGCGGCCTGACGTGCTCTTTGGCAGGTGGAGCCACAACGGAAGAAGAGAGGTAGTCATGGTAGCACACAGAAATAAAGAAAGTGAGTTCTCCGATCCTGAGGGAATACTCAGTAATGCGGGAAAAAGGCGGGAGGCATAGAAAGGTGGCTTTAACCTGTAAACAACCAGAGGCCCTAAGAGATGTAGCCGAGGTGCATACAAGATCACCTATACAGATAGTCATGTCAGCAACCTACTTCGGAGAGTCACAAAAGGAAGGTAACCCCAAAATAGTTACTTTGGAGGAAGAAGAGAGATGCACCACTTTGGGCACACCAACATAGGCCCATTTATGAATGACCAAAGACGTGGAGACAAAGGAAAGAGATTTCATGGCAATTAAGTCATCGAGAACCTTAGCCGACGGACAATTGATAACCACTTCCCCATTAGAGCACGCATTCAACGCCCAAGACCATTCAGGGATATTGCAGGAATTAGACAAAAGAGAATTGAGGGAAAAGTGAGAAATAGACCCACCCGTAAAGGAGACGGCCCCAAGGCAGTGCAGATGATCCAACTTCGCTCTGAGAACTGGCGTGAGAGCACAGAACACGGTAGTGGAGGGTTTGGAAATAGTAGGAGAGGTCGAAGCAGGAGGTGGAGTAGGAGGTATGCTCGGAGAGGAGGTGCGACGCCGGCGGGGTAGGGAGGATGGGAATGTGCTCCGAAAGATTTGGTTTTTTTGCTTTGGAGACATTGAGATCCGAAAGTTTGGATCTCACAGCAGAGAAATCGAGAGCAGATAGCACAGGTACAGAAATGGGAACACCCATAGGGAGTCCCAATAATTGTTGAAGGAAATAGCATCGATTCGGCTAGTGCCCTGTCTTCTCACAAAAGAGACACTTCATACTAAAGAGGCAAAAAGCTTTGAGGTGGCCTAATTGAAGACAGCAGTGGCACCTCAAAGGAAACCGATGAAGAAGGGCAGAAGAAGAAGATGAGGAAGATGAAGAGGTAGGGCAGGAATAAGAGGAGACCGAACTGCCTAGAAGGGTCGATGGGGGAACCTGGGCCTTAGAAAGCCCAAAGGCACTATACTTTTTTTTCCCCAATATTTTTTTAACCACCTGGACCCAATATAGGTCCATGAGAACAGACGAGGCACAAACAGAGAAAAGGAACCAAAAAAATAATAATAATAATAAAAAAAAAATAAAAAAAAAACCACACTTATAGAGGGAAAGGCCGAACCAATAACCGCCGCTCACCGACGGGATGTGATGCCGGAGCTCCTCGAAGGAAGAAAGGGAGGCTCCTCTGGGAAGGAGCACCAACAGGAAGAAAGGTCTGAAACAACCACCAAAGGGGGGGAACACCGATGCCCAACACGAACTAAAGCGAATCACCCGGGGAAGGGGCCCACTAACGCCCAGAAGGGACCGCACCACAGACGCACAACGGGGAGAGGGCAGACGAGGAGTAGGAGAGAATGACTAGATGGAGGAGGAGCCAGGCCAACGATCGTTCAAGATTCGACCGAACGTGGAGACATATCTGGCTAGGGGAAGAGGGAGGAGATAGATCTGGCTAGGGGATGAGGCAGATCTGGCAGGAGGGCGAAGGTGAGAGAGAAGATCGAAGAGGGGGGAAGGAGAGGACTAGCCCCGAAGGGGGAGAGGGTAGAGAAAAAGAATCTGGGTCCGGAGAGGAAGAGGAGGAGAACAAAATTAATAAGGTAACCAGGGGTGAAGGGGATAAGGAGATGGCGGATCTGGACGAAGAATTGAAGACAGAAGGAGAGAGCTTTTGAATCGCCTTTCTCTATTTTCGAGCTTTCAATAAGTATGCTGCGTTCAACTTTTCAAAAAAAGTCAACTTTTTTTGAAAAGTTGACTTTGGCTCGTAGAGGTTCTTCTTCTCATCCCCAAGATGATCAGTCTGGGCTCGAGGCTGTCACCACTGTGCTTGAGCGCTTGATTAACATGCAGCAGAACCACATTGACTTGGTAATGGCTGTTTGGAAGCTGCTCGGGTTCTGCTGCCCGCTGTGCCTATGCATGCTGCTTTTCTTCCCCGTCCGGGTAGAGTCACAAACTTCATGATGCTGCATCCTGATAGGTTTTTAGGCACTGAGATGCCTTTAGAGGTTGAACAGTGGTTGATTCGAACTGAGCAACTGCTTTTGGCAGCTAGAGTGGCAGATGCAGATAGAGTGGATGTGGTGGCCATCCAGTTGGTGGACTTGGCTCATATTTGGTGGAGGTCCGAGTCCGAAAGGCTCGAACGACTGATCACTTGGGCCACTTTCACTAGCAGCTTCTTGGAGAAGTTCTTTCCTAGCAGCACTAGAGTGGTGATGGAACAACAATTCTTGGCTCTGAAACAGGTTGGTCGTTATTTCTAGTAATGGGATTTTGTTACAAATTGTTCATGCAATATTGTAACATCAGACTTTCTTGAAACAGAGCTCCATGGCTGTGGACGAGTACGCAGCTGAATTTACTAGACTTAGCTGCTTCGCAGCCATTCTTGTGGCGAACAAAGAGGATAGGGTTCGTAGATTCATTTTGGGGCTTGAGCGAAACATCAAGGTGCAGTTTGTCTCTCTTCGCTTGCGTACTCATGCTGAGACTCTCGAGGCAGCTCGAGCTCAAGATCAGGCTCGGGGTGGATTGGCTCCTTCTCAGCGGACTATTCTGCCTCGGTTGCTAGGCCTTCTGGTGGGCCTATTTGGAGGCCTGTCCCAGCCCCTCCGGTCAGGGCAGCTCCTTACTCTGCTGCGGGTCCTCCGAAGGTTGGTTTTTGCGACTTTTGCCGACTTCCAGGGCATGAGCGCAAGGATTGCCGACGTGCCAATCGTGCTGTTTTGGTTGTGGTGCTGCTGACCATTCAGTGCGGGACTGCCCGCAGTTGGCTCTTCCAGTCAGCCAGTTGCCCCAGCTCGTGGTCCAGTTAGACCACCGCTTCCTCCGTAGTGCCAGATTGTCTATCAGAGGACCTCTGCTCCCAGGAGAGGTCAGGCCAACCTGAGTGCTGCAGATGCTGAGTCAGCTAAGGGTGTGGTTGCAGGTATCTTTTGCTTTTATTGTTTTTGTTTTTTTTGTTGTTCCTCTTTTGTTTCTTCATTTCCTTTTGCTTTATTTCTTTCATGTTTATTTTCTACATTTTGTTTTTCCCCATCCCTATTCAACCATTCTTTTCCTTGTCTCTTTTGAGTCTGTCTTAGGTGTTGTCCTTGTTTGCTCTTTCCCTGCTCATGTTCTTTTTGATTTCGGGGCAACCCATTCTTTTGTCTCCTCTTGATTTTTGGCTCGCCATCAGTTGGAGTGCAGCAACATGTCAGAGGCTTGGATCATTGTGATAGGTAGTGGAGTTGTCATTTGTTCTCGGGAGTGCAGGTATTGTCCCGTGATTATTGGAAGCGCAGATTTCAAAGCCAATCTGATTATAATTGGGAATTCAGGATTCGACGTCATTCTGGGTATGGATTGGTTGGGTGAAACCCATGCCATTATTGATTGCCGTGCCAAGAAAGTTGTGTTTCGGATTCCAGATCGCACAGAGTTTGAGTTCCATGCCAGGGAGATGTGCCTTGGCCGAACTGCAGTTGATCAGGAGATTTGTGCGATGGAATTGCATTCACGCTGTGAGGCTGCACCTCTAGTAGTTCGGGATTTCCAGTTGGTTTTTCTAGATGAGTTTCCTGGCATACCTCCTGATAGGGATGTGGAGTTTGGTATTGAAGTTCAGCCGAGTATGGCGCCTATCTCAAGAAGTCCCTACAGGATGGCACCAGTTGAGTTAGCTGAGCTTAAGGTGCAGATTCAGGAGTTACTTGATTTGGGGTTCATCAGACCCAGTGTTTCGCCTTTGGGTGCTCCAGTCCTTTTTGTCAACAAGAAGGATGGTAGTCGTCGACTGTGTGTGGATTATCGGGAACTAAACATTGTTACTGTGAAGAACCGGTATCCATTACCCATGATCGATGATTTGTTTGATCAGTTGAGTGGAGCTGCTATTTTTTCGAAGTTGGATCTTTGTTCTGAGTATCATCAAGTCAATGTGAAGGTGACTGATGTACAGAAGACTACATTCAGGACCAGATATGGGCACTATGAGTATCTTGTGATGCTGTTCGGGGTTACGAATGCACCTACTGTATTCATGAGTCTTATGAACCATGTCTTTTCTTAGTTCTTGGATAAATTTGTGGTGGGCTTTATTGATGATATTTTGGTGTATTCTCGGAATCAGGAAGATCATGCTGAGCATTTTAGGGTGGTTCTGCAGACTTTGAGAGAGAGAATCAGCTCTATGGGAAACTCAGCAAGTGTGAGTTTTGGCTCGATAGGGTTTCATTCTTGAGGCACATTATCTCAGGCGATGGTATTTCTGTGGATCCAGCCAAGGTTGAGGCTATGAAGGATTGGCCTGTTCCCAAGTCTATTTCTGAAGTCAGGAGTTTTCTCGGGTTAGCTGGCTATTATCGGAAATTCGTCCAAGAATTTTTAAAGATAGTAGAACCGTTGACTAAGTTTACTGGAAAGGATTAGAAGTTCTGTTGGTCTGATGAGTGTGGTGTGGCTTTTGTTGAGTTGAAGGACAGATGGGCGTCAGCGCCTATGTTAACTATTCCTGATGGTTCAGGCGGATTTGTAATTAACTGTGATGCTTCTGATAAGGGTCTTGGAGCAGTTCTGATGCAGAAGGGCCGAGTCGTTGCTTATGCATCGAGGTAGTTGAGGCCGCATGAGAAAAACAATCCGACTCATGACCTGGAGTTAGTGGCAGTGATCTATGCTTTGAAGCTGTGGAGACATTATTTACTTCGGGACCGAGTGGAGATCTTTACAGACCACAAAAGTCTCAGGTACGTCTTCACCCAGAAGGAGTTAAACATGAGGCAAAGACTTTGGTTAGAACATATGGCCGATTATGATATCAGTTTGTAATACCACCCTGGTAAAGTAAACTTGTAGCCAGATGCTTTGAGCAGGAGACCAGCAGTTATGTTCTTGACTCAGCAGAGGGATCTGATTTAGCAGATGTGGAGGTTGGAGTTGGAGGTTTTGTTGCCGAGTTCTGATCTGAGTTGTTTGGTGCTCCAGCTTCAGTCATTTCTTGTTGATCAGATTAAAGAGGCGCAGGCTGGTGATGCGTAGTCTAGGTCCAGAACAGACATGGTTATTCATGCTGTTGGATCGCTTCACTTTGGGTCCAGGTTATGTGTCCCGAAGGGCGGAATTCTTCAGAGTTTGCTTGAGGAAGCCCATCAGTCATCCTATTCTATCCATCCTGACGGTACTAAAATGTATCGGGATTTGAAGCTTCATTTCTGGTGGCATGGTATGAAGGGAGCTGTGGCTGGGTTTGTTGCTCAGTATTTGATCTGTCAGCAGGTTAAGGCAGAGCATAAGAGGACCACTGGACTTCTTCAACCGCTTCCTATTCCACAATGGAAGTGAGAACATATCACAATGGATTTTGTGACCGCTTTGCCGAAGAGTCCTAAGGGTCATAATGCCATTTAGGTGATTGTCGACCATTTGACGAAGAGTGCTCACTTCATTCCTTTTCATGTCGAACAGTCTACTGAGAGCCTAGCTGAGAGGTAGATGCAAGAGATTATTAGACTTCATGGGGTTCCAGTCAGTATTGTATCCGATCAGGATACGAGATTCAAATCTCAGTTTTGGGAGAGTCTTTAGAACAGTTTGGGGACTAAATTAAAGTACAATACAACTTTTCATCCCCAGACTGATGGACAGTCAGAGTGGACCATCCAGATTCTTGAGGATATGTTGAGGTCCTGTATGCTTTAGTTTGGTGGATCATGGGAGGACCATTTTCATCTCGTAGAGTTCTCGTAGAATAACAGCTTTCAAGACAGTATTAAAGCTGCTCCGTTCGAGGCACTCTATGGGCGGAAGTGTAACACCCCGAATTCCAAAATACAACTAAATTCGAGATTCCACAGGATCTTTACACTTCTTTCGTACAATTTTACAAGGAAGTAAAAACTTTTCTTTTATCAAAGTTACATTTATACTTGTACATTATCACAGCGGAAGCAATATTTCAATAAATTACAAGAAACAACATTTAAAATAGTCTTGTGCAGCATGTATACTTCAATAGTCAAGCATCTTCACTCTACATATAAAACTGTGGGCGCGTCAGTTCATTCAACTGACGAAATATTATACACGGCCATCCTCACTATGCCGGAAACAGTATAACGATTCTCATTTCTTACAAACACAAACTTGTCACAAACAAAGCTAAAGGGACTATCCTATTGATGTCGTGTCGTGAATGTGCACTTAGTCCTTAACGCAATTATTTATATTATATGACACTAATGCGCACTTGTTCAGAGTCTATGCAGCCCATACTACATAGGTCCGAGGGCAAGCCCTTAACCGTTCTTCATCTTGTAGGGTTCAATCCCTCGCCATGACTTAATCTATTATTGTAACTACGGTAAGTATCCTAGATGTTTTCTGACCTACGAACACATGTCTAGGCGCCCTGGAGGGAATCCCAATGCACTGACACATGACTCATCATGCAGGCATCCTGTGGTAATTCAGCTCCTACCATAGACACCCCACGAGCGTCGCCACCGGGACGGTACTCTGGAGCAGTATCCATGCCCTATCATGACTCATCATGGGACATCTTGTGAATACTCTCACGCCGCCAATCCAATGGCCCTCATACTCAATGTTTTTCTCTTACTTTCATCACATCTCCACTATGCATCTAATCCTTAGTTTAATTGAATCATGAATAAAATCAACTCTTAGAGTGTAGCACTTCCACTATACCGGTTTTATTCATTTAATTCACATGACCCAAACATTGGTCTTCTCATTTCAAAATATCATTTTCTCATTTCTTTCATTGTCGGTATAAGGTTTGACTATACCCTAATTCTCAATTTCAACTCATAATAACAATGTCATACTCATAAGATCTTTTCATGATTATTCACAACTCATATTCCAATAGCATAGTATTCATGTATTCACACCTTTCATAATTTATCACGATCAATAATTTAATTTCGCGTGCAATCCATGTGCAAGAATAAATTTCACTTAATAGTCACCAACAATTTCATATATTCCACAAATCTATTATTCACCATTCACAATCTTACTACAACACATCTGTATAATTCCATTTGATCACGCTAGTCACAAATTTCAGAAATTCACCTTTTATAACTCAAAATGTTTCATTTATTTTTCATTTGTTTAAAAGAGTAATTTAATTTCAAAAATGAGTCGTTTCTTGCAATAAAACCCCAATTTCTTATTCACACTTCATAAAAAGTTGTATAAATATTTCTTATAAAGTTCCAATAATTTTTCCAGTAATTAAAACATAATTTTCTGATTTTTATTCTATTTTAAAAATTCAATTCTATTCAAAAATCTCAATTTTTTTTTCTAAACTCCAAAACCCACCAAGATTCGAACCAGCGACCAGCGGTGAGACAGACAGCGCACAAGACCTCTAATCCTTAGTTTAATTGAATCATGAATAAAATCAACTCTTAGAGTGTAGCACTTCCACTATACCGGTCTTATTCATTTAATTCACATGACCCAAATATTGGTCTTCTCATTTCAAAATATCATTTTCTCATTTCTTTCATTGTCGGTATAAAGCTTGGCTATACCCTAATTCTCAATTTCAACTCATAATTACAATGTCATACTCATAAGATCTTTTCATGATTAATCACAATTCATATTCCAATAGCATAGTATTCATGTATTCACACCTTTCATAATTCATCACGATCAATAATTCAATTTCACGTGCAATCCATGTGCAAGAATAAATTTCACTTAATAGTCACCAACAATTTCATATATTCCACAAATCTATTACTCACAAATTCACAATTGTACTACAACACATTTTTCTGTAATTCCATTTAATCACGCTAGTCACAAACTTTAAAAATTCATCTTTTATAATTCAAAATTTTCATTTTTATTTTTCTTTCGTTTAAAAGAATAATTTAATTTCAAAGTGAGTCCTTTCTTGCAAAAACCCAAATTTCTTATTCACACTTCTTCAAAAGTTGTATAAATATTTCTTATAAAGTTCCAATAATTTTTCCAGTAATTAAAACATAATTTTCTGATTTTTATTCTATTTTAAAAATTCAATTCTATTCAAAAATCTCAAAAAACATTTTTTCTAAACTCCAAAACCCACCAAGATTCGAACCAGCGACCAGCGGTGAGACAGACAGCGCACAAGACCAACGCGCCAAAGCCGCAAGTCGATTCAACTAGGGGTTATAAGCCCTATGTGTTCTGTTCTCGGTGATTTGGATTTTTAACAAAAACAACAAAATAGCACACAGCCTCGGGGTATCGAACTCAAGACCTCCGACTACTGTAGCGAACCCAAGTCTCTTCCGACCAGTTGGTCTAAGTGGACATATCGATTGGAAGGTATTTAAAATAGGTTTTGATCTTAATTATTTGTTCAAAGCTATACTTCAAAATTTCTCAAAAGCAACTGTCTCTTTTTCTCCTCTTTTGAAAACAAAATGTCCAGAATAAAAATACATTTAATTTATCAATAACCAGTATATTTAAAGGTATTTTTCCCTCTTTTAAAACCTGCATTTAGCCTTAGTTTGCATTTTATAAACACTATTTCGACATTTGAAAACTATTACACAATTGTTCATAAATAAGGATGATCTCTCACACAAACTTCACTACAATGATGTTTGCTTACACATTGATAACTATAATATTTTTAGAGCACAAAATCAACTTTATAAGTGAGTAAAACTTCCATTTTATTAATTAATCTACACATGCTACATTCAATTATTCGTATGCAAAAGGACATTCTTTTTCATTTATTCTAATTTTCATATGACATATATAGCAATGGGTAATTTCAATACATCTATTAACAATCATTTCTCTCAATTCATCTTTAACACACTATTCTACTTAGCATTATTAATCAATAAACATGGTGCTAGTCTTTTACTAGTTAATCCACATAGTTCGTATTTAGGACATATTTTGCATACTAATATTAGAAATAAAGAGAACATTCACTTTACTCATAATGAATAAATATAGTAATCAAACAACACACATTTTCTAGTTTATCAATTCTCTTCTAATTTGGCAAGCATGCATTTCATTTCAACTAGTAGCTTATAATGATAATTCCACTTCATTCCCTAGCATGATCTCTACTATAGAAGTCATGAGAAACACCCACCTTTTGGAAGAAAACCAATAAGAAATCTCTTAGAGCCTCCTAGAATGCGAGAGAGTGCCTTCTCCTCCTAATTTGCAATGTCACGATCTCCTTCTTGCTTCCTTACCACCAAAACCGAGAGCTCCAAGTTGAAAGAGAAGGGGGCCGGCCTCCAATAGGAACACACCCACTCAAACTCACACACTAATATGTATCTCCTATATAATGCATTCTTTCAATATTTGCATTAGTGTAGAATACAAGTATGAAGGGGAGTATTTATACTAATTTTAGAATGGATTGGAGGGCTAGGATTTATTGGATAGTTATAGGATGAATGGTTAGGATAGGAGGGGAAGTTGTAGCAACCACCCACACACAAAGTAACCACCCATGCACACACACCCACACTCCCCATCATTCATGCACAAACCGGCCACCAAAGAGTGTGCATTGCACGTGCCACCTAGTATCCCTATGTAGAAGTTTGTACAATTTAATTAATCAAAATGTTCACCATTTGTCTCGACATGACAAGTGCGACAATTTAATTGATTTATTAAATTTGTGGGCTTCACAATTAGTGGGCTTAGGCTTGTGGGCCAAGACAATAAATTAATAATCAATTAATGTGGGCTAACACAAATAAAATAGTGTTTTAGGCTTTAGAATTTGGCTTTTATAAAAATAAAGGAAAGTAAAAATAATTGTTCATACTAACAAGAGAAATTTTGTATATAAAAATAGATAAATAATATACACATGAAATTTGCACGTGCACAACACGTGAAAATCAATATCTTATTAGAATGAAAGTTTAGGGTATTACAGGAAGTGCAGATCGCCAGGATGACATTGGTGAGAGGAAGTTGTTGGGTCCGGAGTTGATCACCAGGACAGTTGATGTGGTGGTTCAGATCAAGAAGCATTTGCAGGCAGCTCAGGATAGGCAGAGGCGATGGGCCGATGTTCATTGGAGAGCTTTTGAGTTTGAGGTTGGTGACCATGTTTTTCTTAAGGTATCGCCTTGGCGTGGTGTCATTCGATTTAGTGGTGGGGGCAAGCTCAGCCCTAGATTTATTGGACCGTTTGATATTGTGGAGCGAGTAGGCAAGGTGGCCTATCGTCTTGCCTTGCTACCAGCTTTATCAGGAGTGCATGATGTTTTCCATATCTCACAACTCAGGAGATATATCCGTGATGAGAGCCATGTAATCGACTATTCTGAGTTGACCGTTCGGCCGGATTTGACTTGTGAGATTACGCCAGTTGCTATTGTGGATCGGCAGGAGAAACAAGGTCATCAAGTTGGTTCATGTTCCTTGGAATCATCACTCGCCTGGTGAGTCGACTTGGGAGCTGGAGAAGGGGATTCAACAGAAGTTTATTTGTTTGAGTAGTTTTGTTTTTGTTCTTTTTGCTTTTTCGGGGTTACCCAATGTATCTTCTTATTTGAATTTCCAGGACGAAATTCCTCTTGTTAGGTGGGTAGGATTGTAACCCCTGTTTTTTATTTTGTGTATATTTTAAGTGTATTTTCTTTTTCCTTGTATTTAATTCTGTTGTATCTCTTTGGGACCGTATATTGGATTTTATTTTCAATATATATTCATTTTATTATTCTTGTCTTCTTTTATTTGAATTCTTGGTTCTTTGTCTGTCTCTTGTTCGTTCCATTTGATTGAGCTGTTATTTTTTATCTTCTATATTTTATTTGTTCATACCCAATATTATTTTTATTATTTCGTCCATTTTCTCTATCTTGATTTTTGGATACCTTCATACCCATTTTAAATCTTTTACTGATTTAATCCTACTCTAACTATCTAATAACCCATGTGTCTATTAATACCCAAACTCTTTACCCTCATGCTCTTCCCGAAACCACTTCCCCATTAGACCCGTTATCCCCATCTCATTTACTGTGCCGCTCCCCTTCACCCTCTAAACCCTAAAACACTTTTACCCTATTATATAAACGCATGCAACCCCATCCAGCTGCTACTTGCCTTCCCCTGTGCTCGCCCTACAGCCCCGACTCCTATCCCCTCGGCTCCCATTCTCTCCCTAACCTCACGATGAACATCTAGCTAGGCGCAGACCGCCGACCCCCCCCCCCCCCCCCCTGCATCTTGTGGTGTTCCTCCCATCTTTCGGTGCCGGTCAACAGCGGACGACAGCGGCAACCGCAAGCCACCACCGTCGCAGTCCCATCCGTCGTCTCTCTCGCTCGCTCTCCCTTGGTCACGTGTGTTAGCCTGATTTTGGGTGTTCGTGGTACATGTGTCTCATCGTTGTTGTGTGTTCGTTTTGGTTCGTGTGTTCGTGGGGCTCGTCCGTTCATTCTTGGAGTGTTTGGTTCGTAGTCGTGTTCGTCGGTTGTGTTCGTTGCTGTGATTGTGTTCGTGGATCTTGCTCGTGGTTGCATAGTCGTTCAGTGAAATTCGTGTTCATGCTTCGGGAATTCGTTCCCTTTATTCTTGCTTGGTTTCGTTCTCGTTGTCGGTTAAGGCAAGTAACTTGTATTCTTTTCTTTGTGTAATACAAGTACAAAATACTGCCTATAGTGTAATTGGGTTCTAGAGACAAGTTGTTTTTGAATCCCCTTTTTGATATTTTCTCTATAGTGATGATTTGAACATAGTTGCCTAACGACATACATGACATTATATAACTTAGGATTGACCACATCTTGTTGCATATATGCCTGTTATTCATATGTTATCTTGTGCTCGTTCGTGTTATTCGTAGTAAACTTGTTGTGGACTTGTGAAATACCCTATACCATGTTTCTTGGACATCTAGTGTACTCTATATCATGTTTGGTTGTGTTTTGGATGAGTTCTATGCAAACTAGCGGATTTTGTGCATATGCGATATTTTCAGTTTTGCTGGTTTTTTTGTTTTGATCAGTATTTTAGACCCTATTAAGGTCAGTATTTAAAAATATTTTGTGAACAAGATTTGTAGAGAATTCTGTCTATTTTCCAACCCTTTTGAAGGATTTCAGTTTTGATTTACAGTTTGTGAGTTATGTCTATTTTACTACAGTAGTGTCGAAAGTTTTCCAGATTTTGTTTTCTATGAATTCTGAAGAGCAATCTATTTTTATTCTGGTATTAAAATTATTATTTTGATCTGAAATTTTGCTCAGTATTTCTAGACTTGATTAGGTTACCCAGAATTTTGGTGGACTTATTAGAGGAGTTTTACAAACCTTTTCATGCTTGCAAATAAAGATTTTACTAGAAGATTTCTCATACTATTTAGTAAAGAACCTGGTTTTCGACCTATTTCGACTTGCTGTTTCTAAATTATTTCTGAATATGAAAGTTATCATACTGTGTCTATTTAATTACCCTTTTGGTGGATTTGGATGTCAATTTATGGTTTGGAAGATATTGCTGTTTTCGTACTACAATGTTTATGACTTCAGATTTGCAAAACTGTTGTGTCTATGTTTTCTGATTCTACTTGACTACTCTATTTATATTGGAAAATTATGAAACTTGATTTTCTGTTACTATACATATAGGGGAATACCCCAGATTTTTCGTGGATTTATTTAATGAGTTTTCATGTTGTTTTCCTGACTTTGAATACGATCTTCTGATTTCTAGCTGAGCATATTTTCTGGTTTCAATTCAATTTTGAGTTATGATTTTGTGAAATAATATATGACTTATATATATTTTCTGAATTTGGTCGGGAGTCTATTTTCTATAACTTTCAACGGATTCAGATTTGCATGTTTTTAGCAACGAGAATAACTATTTTAGTGCAGTACTGTCTTACTGTCCTGAACTAGAAATCTCGCTGTTTTATTCTTTTATGTGTTATCTTGGAATCGTACATGTTTATCTTGCAACTTGAACTTGTCACATGGTCATACCATGTTATTCTTGCTATGTTTTGCACACATACATGCTTGTTTGAGACTAATAATAAATAACCTAAATCGGGGGTTTAAGGAAAAGATCTAATAGTGGATAATTCAGAAATGTGTACTCGGAAGGGGATCCACTAATCCTACGTGATTACTTGATACATGAAACTTGACACGTGATTACTTGACACTTACACGCAAGACACATGATTACTTGCCACTTGCATAACTTGACAGGTGATACATGATACATGATACTCGGACCGTGGAGCTCGATTACTTGATACTTGTTCCTGAGTACACTGCCCTCTATCGTCCACTATGAAATTTAATGTAAAATTGTTTGTTGTAGCAACTATGTAGTAAAAATCGGGATGCATGAAGTGCTACCTAGATAGTAATAACTACAAGACTTGATACATGACACTTGAACATGATACATGATACTTGATACTCGATTACCTGATACATGATACTTGATACATGACACTTGATACTTGATTACATGATACATGATACATGATACTTGATACATGACACTTTATACTTGATTACATGATACTTGGTACTTGTTGCTTGTTTACATGATACTTGTTTACTTGACACTTGATACATGCTACTTGTAGTTGTTCACCTTACCAAGCTAGTTGTTATAGTTTGTTACCATGCCTATTCCATGCTATTGTTCAGTTTTTCCATGTACTTGTATCTTGCACTACAAGTGGCCCGTAATTTGCATTGACAGGAGTTTGTTTCCTTTTTCCTATCCCTGCAATTGTTAAATTGCAGATTTTGGAGAACCGGTACCCAGATGGTGTTTGTGATATGAGATATTAGTGCTGGATTTTGCTATTATTATTCTTGTTGTTTGTTTTGAACAATTGTATGTTGTACTTGGATTTAATTTGTATTTGGCCAATGTGACCCAGGATATTTGACTTATTCAAATCTGGATTATTTGAAATTAATATATTTTTGGTTTCAAGTATGTGCATACTTGGTTGATTCGTTTGCTTCCGACTCTAATTATACTTGTGAAATGTTGTAAAGATTCTTGAACAACTTATGGATGATGAAAATTATTCGCTGGGCTTAGTCACGTATCCGTATTCCATATTCTCTTTTGGGAAGTGGGGCGTGACAATACTATTCCGGAGACTTTCTTGCATTAGAATAAGTGCATCATTGCATTGGTTAATCATGCATTAGAGTCTAAGTCATAGCATACAAAGACACATCAATTATATATACACTTTTCTCTTTTCATCAATATGTTTGTTTAAAGTTGAAAATCACTGCTAGTCATCAGCCTTAAAGCGTTAGTATATGTACTGACGTCTTCACTTCAATAGGTACTAGATTGCAAAACTACAGGTACAGGATTCAGGAGGACTCATGGCTAAAAAAGCAAAGTGTTGATTCTTATTTTCAATTGTAACTTCTGTTGTAATTTATTTTATGTTGGGAAGCATTCATGTGAAAGTACCAAGTGTTATATATTATTCATTGTACTGTAATGTAATTCTTATTGAAAGTTTGTAACACTTGGGGTTGTATGGCATTATTGTAATACAAGATTGCAGTTTTACAACATTCGGACTTGTTATACATTTGTGCTGAATAAAAAGTTTTAAACTTTTCCTTTTTTCTGTGTATTGTAGCTAATTGAAGAAAAAGATTCTGGCTTATGTCACGGTTGCTACCGCTAAGGTCGCCGCGGCTAAGAAGGTCAAGGCCGAAGCGATGGAGAGGGCGAAAGGGTACCTTGCCATCAATATGGCGAAGGCCTATGCTCGCGCAATCGCATAGGTGACGGAGGCCTACCCGGAGGTAGACTGCGCCGGATGGTGCCTATTCCCCGACCCCATCCCTCGGTTCGACGACGCCTCCGAAGAGGATGAAGAAGACAACGAGGTCGAGGTGGTCTACGTAGGGGTCGACGAGGCAGAGGTAGAGGCCGATGCGGAGGCCATGCCCCTGGCGATCGTCGCCGCCACACAAGGGTCAGAGCCCTCGGCGACCGGGGGTCACTCTAAAGAGGTCTGCCCTTGACCTTGTTGTACTTCATACCTCTGTTTTGAATGTCATGAAATGTTTCCTAATTGAGGACTGGCCACTGCTTCTTCTACTCGTTGAATTTTAATGAAAAGCTTTTCTTTTCTGCTTTTTTTGACAAGTGTTGTGTGGCTTCAAAACATTTGTGGGTTTGCTCTACTTCTGAGCTGTCTCGGTAACTTTCTTTAGGCGCAGTGTTGAGAATATCAAAATGTGAGGACATGCCACACATTTTAACAAAGACTTGCATTAGAGTCTAAGTCATAGCATACACAGACACATCAATAATATATACACTTTTCTCTTTTCATCAATATGTTTGTTTAAAGTTGAAAATCACTGCTAGTCATCTGCCTTAAAGCGTTAGTATATGTACTAACGTCTTCACTTCAATAGGTACTGGATTGCAAAACTATAGGTACAGGATTCAGGAGAACTCATGGCTAAAAAAGCAAAGTGTTGATTCTTATTTTCATTTGTAACTTCTGTTGTAATTTATTTTATGTTGGGAAGCATCCATGTGAAAGTACCAAGTGTTATATAATATTCATTATACTCTGATGTAATTCTTATTGAAAGTTTGTAACACTTGGGGTTGTATGGCATTATTGTAATACTGATGAAATGTATTGCAGTTTTATAACATTCGGACTTGTAATATATTTGTGTTGAATAAAAAAATTTAATTTTTTCTTTTTTTATGTGTATTGTGGCTAATTGAAGGAAAAGATTCTGTTTTATGTCACGATTTTTGCCGCTAAGGTCGCCACAGCTAAGGAGGTCAAGGCAGAAGCGATGGAGAGGGCAAAAGGGTACCTTGCTGTCAATATGGCGAAGACCTATGCTCGTGCAATCGCGTAGCTGAAGGAGGCCTAGTCGGAGGTAGACTGCGCCGGATGGTGCCTATTCCCCGACCCCATCCCTCGGTTTGACGACGCCTCCAAATAGGATGAAGAAGATGACGAGGTCGAGGTGGTCGAGGTAGGGGTCGACGAGGCAGAGGTAGAGGTCGATGTAGAGGCCATGCCCCTGGCGTTCGTCGGAGCCACACAAGGGTCAGAGCCCTCGGCGACCGGGGGTCACTCTAAAGAGGTCCGCCCTTGACCATGTTGTACTTCATACCTCTGTTTTGAATGTCATGAAATGTTGCCTAATTGCCAACTGGCCACTACTTCTTCTACTCGTTGAATTTTAATGAAAAGCTTTTCTTTTTTGCTTTTTTTGACAAGTGTTGTGTGGCTTCAAAACTTTTGTGGGTTTGCTCTACTTCCGAGTTGTCTCGGTAACTTTCTCTAGGCGTAGTGATGCCTCGTTGGTTCTTCGGACATAAAAATTCATGATTTTTTTTTGTTCGACTTTCACAAATCAGCGAGGTGTCTCGTCTCCGGTATAATCTGGGTGTCACTAAGTTGGGGCTAGCTCGGTCTCGGGAGATGCTCTATAGAGCCGAGCGGGAGTTAGGTCATCTGATGCTGACCTTGGCTCGTCGAGAAATCGAGATGAAGCCCCTCGAGGAGAGGTTTCACGAAGTGCCCCCGAAGGTGCGGAGACATGTCCCTCAATGGCCGTCAGCCAAGGCCTAAGACTCAAGTTCCTTCGTCACTCTTTATTCGACGTGAGGTCTGAGAGAGACGAGTTGAAGAACGTGGAGCTCGGGAAGAGTCTGGAGATGGTGCACCTTCGGAGGGCTATCTCCGAGGCTTCTCGTGGGGGCAGCTCGAGCCGAATGCCTCCCATGAAGGTCAAAGTGATGGACGACTTGTTGAAGGAGCGGATCATGGAGCTAGAGGCATAGAACCTTCATCTGTGATGGCTTTCTGAGGGGAGTATTGTCAGAAGCACTTCCTGCCCTCAGGGTGAGTATGCCCAAGGAAGGTCGTTTTACGAGTTAATGCTTCGTTCGCCCCCACTCCTAAGACACCCTGGGGACACATAAAGCGGGGTGGCTGGCTCGTCGAGCGGAGCATCTGTCCGGGAAACTGTTAGGCTCCTAGGTGCTAACGACGCTACTCGGCTCGCCGGCTTGGAGGCTTCTGTGGAAATGAGGCGACAACAACACAGCGCTCACCGACCCCGAGTATTGCTTAATACAAGCATCTCATTCCTTATGAGGGTCTAGGGAAAAATTTTGTAATCTTGTAGTTTTTGTTTCATATGAGTCTTGTTTTATATGAGTCTTGCATCTCAAATCTTGATGAAATAGTGTGAGTTTTTTGACTAGAATTAGACTTGTATCTCAAATTTTGATGAAATAATATACTCATTTCTAGAGCTTCTTGAGAGAATTTGGGTTTTGCTATTGTTTGCAAGAGTATCAACAGTTGTGGGAGCAGTTTTGAATGGTGAGCTACTTAGTACTCGCTCGTTTGCAAGTAGCTAAAGCGGCATCGAACCAAGTGTTGGACTCCAAACTTATTATGAGAGTATCAACGGTTGTAGGAGCAATTCCAATGGTGAGCTACTTAGTAATTGCTCATTTTCAAGTATCAAAAATTGCATCGAACCAAGTGCTGGACTCCGAACTTTTCATTTAGAGAGTATCAACAGTTGTAAAAGCAATTCCGAATGGTGAGCTACTTTGTACTTGCTCGTTTGCAAGTAGGAAAAGTGCATCGAACCAAGTGTTGGACTCTGAACTTGCTGTTATGAGAGTATCAACAGTTGCAGGAGCAATTCCGAATGGTGAGCTACCTAGTACTTGCTCATTTGCAAGTAGCTAAAGTTGCATCGAACCAAGTGTTGAACTCCAAACTTCTCGTTTAGAGAGTATCAACAGTTGTAGAAGCAATTCCGAATGGTGAGCTACCTAGTACTTGCTCGTTTGCAAGTAGCAAAAGTTGCATCGAACCAAGTGTTGGACTCCGAACTTGTTGTTATGAGAGTATCAACAGTTGCAGGAGCAATTCCGAATGGTGAGCTACTTAGTACTTGCTCATTTGCAAGTAGCAAAAGTTGCATCGAACCAAGTGTTGGACTTCGAACTTATCGTTAAGAGGGTATGCGCTCGGTGAAAGAATATTAAGACAATAGTTTTTCTAAGAGAGAGAGAACTGCTCTTTATTAAAAACAACTACTAAGTGGCTGCTTCTAAGTTGCGAGCCATTATTACACTCAATAAAGAAAAAGAAACAAGCTTTAAAATGCTTTAAGAAGAGAGCTCTAGGAGATGTTGCTGGGAGCGGTGTTTAAACACCCTCTTGGTACATCAACAAATGCTCTGCGTTCCATGTCCTCGGCACCCTCTTGCCCCCCGGATCTTCATGTTGATAAGCGCCAGGGCGAACAACTTTGGAGATCCTGTATGGTCCTTCCCAGTTGGGTGCCAACTTGCCTTTCTTGCTGGTGAAAGAAATTGATAGCTTTCTGAGCACCAGATCCCTTTCTTTGAGATTAGTAGGAGAGACTCTCTTGTTGTAGGATTGCTCGATCCTACGTCAATAGGTTTCTTGCCGAATGGAGGATCTCTCACGGATCTCATTGATGAGGTCCAAGTTGCCACCAAACTCGTTCGTGTTTTGCTCTTCATTGTAAGCAATCAAGCGGGGGGGGCGGTAGACCCACCTCCAGAGGGATAACGGCTTCGGAGCCGTAAGTGAGGTTGAAGGGCGATTCTCCCGTGGGGGTCCCCTTCGAAGTGCGGTAGTTCTAGAGCACATTGGGGAGCTTCTCTACCTATAACCCCTTAGCCAACCTGCTCAGTCTCTTTTTCAGACCGGAGAAAATTTGCCGATTGGCATTCTCTGCCTGACCGTTGGACTGGGGGTGGGAGAGTGAGGAGAATCGTTGCTGAATGCCCAGGTCTGCACAAAAAGTGCAAAAGGCTGCCCCCGTAAACTGAGTTCCATTGTCCGTTATCAAGATTCGGGGCACGCTGAATCTGCAGACAACGTTTTTCCAAAAGAAGCGTTGCACTCTATTCTTTGTGATCATTGCTAGGGGCTCGACTTCGATCTACTTAGAGAAATAGTTGATCGCCACAATAAGAAACTTTAACTGGCCCGGTGCTGGAGAAAAAGGCCCGAGCAGGTCCATTCCCCATTGACAATTGTTGAGATGAGCTTGCGGTAGGCGGCAGATTGTTGAGAATTTTTGGCAAGGGCCGCATTGATGAACGTGTCGTTCGGCATCGCGAAGGAGAGTAGGCCAGAAGTATCCATAGTTCAAGATTTTGCTGGCGAGTGACCTTGCTCCTAAGTGAGTGCCACATATCCCTTCGTGTACTTTTTTCATCGGGGGAGAGACATCTCAAGTAAGGTCTGCCGTCTACTTGGGTGTAGGAGCGTTTGTACAAGTCTCCCTTGATGAGTGTGTACCGCTCGGCATTAGTTTGGATCTTTCGGACCTCTTTAGGGTCTAAGGGAAGGATCCCATCCCTGAGGAACTCAAGCAGAGGCCTCATCCAATTATCCCTGAGTTGTAATGGCAGCATCTCCATAGGCTCGGGATCTTCCTCTTCGATGCTGGGCCTCAAGAGGACTTTTATTAAGACAGTCTGTTCGAGCCCTTAGAGGGAGGAGGAAGCTAGCTTTGAGAGGGCGTCCACCTGAGAATTCTCTTCTCGGGAAATTTGCTGGAGTTGGGCATCCTCGAAAGAGACCATCAGTTCCTTGACTTTTTCCAAGTACTTGGCCATGCGACTGTCTCGCGCTTTGTATTCCCCAGATACCTGGTTCACCACCAGCTAGGAGTCACCAAATATCTTTACACGTTTGGCCCCGGCCTTGCGAGCCATGCATAGGCCGGCTATAAGTGCTTCATACTTAGCCTCATTGTTGGACGCCCTGAAGTTGATACGGAGTGAGTATTGGAGGATGAAATCGCCTAGACCAGCCAGTATGACTCCTGCTCCACTCCCATCGGTGCACGAGGATCCATCAACATACACTGTCCAGAACGGGGGCTCCTCTATTGCTTTGTCGACGTCTGGAATTGTGCTATCTACTATGAACTCTGCTAAGGCTTGAGCTTTGATAGCGGTTCAAGGCTGATAGCTGATATCATGCTGACTCAGCTCGATGGACCACTTCATAAGGTGCCCTGAGGTCTCGGGCTTGTGGAGGACTTGTTTGAGCGGTTGGTCGGTAAGAATGACCACCGAGTGAGACTGAAGGTAGGGACGGAGCTTTCAGGCCGCCATGACCAAGGAATAGGCCATCTTTTTTAGCTTTGGATAACAAAGTTCAGCATCTCTAAGGACTTTACTCACGTAGTAGATAGGCCTCTGTGTCTTGTCTTCCTTTCTTACTAAAATAGCGCTGAGGGTCTGCTCCCAAGCGGCGATGTATAAGTAAAGGACTTCCCTGGGATTTGGCTTGCTCAAGAGTGGGGGGTTGACTAAGTAGGCCTTGAGCTGGTTAAAGGACTTGTTGTTGTTGGCCCGACTCAAAGCCTTTAGCCCCCTCTAAGGGCCTTGAAGAACGTGAGGCATTTTTCCCCAGATTTGTAGAGGAAACGTCCTATCGCCGTGAGGCGCCTGGTGAGTCTCTATACATCTTTAACACTGGAGGAGGGAGCCATATTTAGTATGGCCTGGATCTTCTCAGGGTTGGCCTCTATGCCCCTTTGGATGACCATGAACCCCAGGAATTTGCCGGATGAGACGCCGAACGCACATTTGTTCGGGTTCAGTCTCATATTGTGCCTCTTCAACACGTTAAAAGCTTCTTGGAGATCAGAAACATGATCCGATCTACTGACGCTCTTCACCAACATGTCGTTTACATTGACTTCCATGTTCCACCCAATCTGTTCCATGAAGACCTTGTTAACAAGGCGTTGATAGGTGGCACCGGCGTTCTTAAGCCCGAAGGGCATGACTCAGTAGCAATATAGGCCCTGATCCATGACGAAAGAGGTCTTCGGAATGTCGAGAAGGAACATTCTTATCTGATTGTACCCAGTGAACGCATCCATGAAGCTTAAGAGTTCGTGGTCCGAGATTGCATCAATCAGGGTGTCGATGCTCAGGAGCGGGAATGGATTTTTGGGGCAGGCTTTGTTTAGATCCGTGAAGTCAATGCAGATCCTCCAGCTCCCGTTGTCTTTCATGACCATCATGACATTAGACAGCCACACCGGATAGTTGACCTCCTGTATGAACTGAGCCCTAAGGAGTTTCTCAACCTCTCCTTGATAGCTTGCTGGCGCTCGGGGGGCAAATTTGCATCGCTTTTGCTGAACTGGTTTAGCTCCCAAAGCGACACTAAGGTGATCCTTGAGGAGCTCCTCGGAGATTCCCGGCATGTCAGTAGCAGTCCAGGCGAAGAGGTCTCGATTTCCCCTTATGCATCGGATAAATGTCGGAGCGAACAGGAGGGGGAAGGACTTTGCTAATCTAGAATTTCTAGGTCTGATCTCCTTCCGAGAAGGCCACCTCTTCCCGCTCATCAACCGACTCCGATATAGGTGGGCTACTCCCTTGGGGGAGTTCAAAAGCTTCAAGGGAGAGGACCGATCCTCCCACAGAGGTCATGTAGCATTTGCGGTCCGCCTCCTGGTTCCCTCTGACTTCTCCCACGCCTGCTGTGGTGGGGAATTTCATCTTCATGTGGTAGGCCGAGGGTATGGCCTGGAGAGCAGCTAGACTTGGTCGGCCCAGGATGACGTTGTAGGCGGCTTTCACATCCACCACCATGAAGTCCATCGGCTCAGTTCGGGTGGTGGGAGTTTTGCCAGTGGTTACGTCGAGAGTTATGACACCCTCGATCATCACTGACACTCCTGTGAACCCGTATAGATTGTAGCCAGCGGGCTTGAGTCAATCCCTAGATAGCTTGATCCCCTAGAAGGCCTCTAGAAAGAGAATGTTGACTGAACTGCCGTTGTCAACCAAAACTCGGCGCACGTTGAAGTTGGCCATATGGCGGTTTACCATCATCCGAGTATAGTATCTATATCATCAACTACTCTAGTCAATCCCTTAAATTCCGGCTTATTAATTATTTCATCAATGCAACAATAAATATGGAATTAATGGACATTTTGGTGAACGATAGTGTCAATTGAGGAACAATAGGATAGTAACATGAAGTAAGACAATAAGAATGGTGACAATAAATCATTAAGATCTTGCAATGCAACATACTTACATTAATTCATGCAATAGTACGATATAGGAATAATTAATCTATTAAAATCTGAAATACAAAATTCTGGACAACAAGAGTAGTCTGTACAAAAATTTAGTTTCCCACTGTTTCACAAATTGAAAATTGAATCCATCAGAAATTCTATAAACTAGACTTCCACACGGTTCCAACGCATATTTAAAGTTCAAAATCCGACAACAGTAGTTAGGTCAATCACAGTGTTCTTTACAGATTTCATGTTCAGGCAGAGTTTCGACATTATATTATTTTAATTTTAGAATCAGCAAAAACTGAATATTAAATTCATTAAAAATATTTTTATGGTCTCCTAAACATGATTACTAAAAATCTGGAAAATTTCAGAGCAATATCTTATCATTTGATCAGCCTATTTACTGTTTGAACATGGAACATACAATAATCTGAGAATCTGGAATTGAAAACATAGCTGTAGTAAAATGGGCATAACTTTAGCTACACAACTCGGAATTAAGAAATTCAAAATGTTCTGAAAACTAGAAAGATGAGGCTACAATTCATATTCAGAAAGTATTTCAATTTAAGATTATTTACTGGTTCAAAAATAGCAGTCAATATACAGGTCAGCAAGCACTATACAGGATTTGTGTAGTTTTCTTCAAAGTAAATTAATTAACATGATCGGTATCGATTCTTTAGTCAATAAATTGTGTAATCAGCATGATGGGTGTCAAAACAAGATAAATAAAATTCGAACACGCTTATACAT